>CM061749.1:38476293-39676293 GCA_030979885.1 Lolium multiflorum | reverse complement strand
GGCAAAAAAAAAATGATGCGTGAACTTTTATGTACATTTTTGCCTCGTGCGCCTGACATATTACTTGGCCGTTGAAATGTGTCATGTACCATTTCTATCCAATAGTATTCTTCATGGTTATCTAGATCATGTATTTTGTATCAAATAGTTCTAGTATTACCATTTCTATCTAACAATATGTATGGTTATATATTGTGTGTCAAATGTTGCAAAAAATCTGTCCTTGCAATAATACAAGTAGTAATTGATGTTAGGCAGATTTAACCTGCCAACTAGCACTAGGTTTTCATTAAAACTGGGTTTTCAATTAAACAGATGAAAGACTGGATGTAGTGGTGGTTTGGCTTGTAAATTTACTGGCAAATTTCGGTCCTAGTTACTAAGGCAAAATAGTCCAGAATATTTTATCGCACATCCACTAAGCTTGTTGATCAGTGCAAGTCCCAGAGTAGAAACAAGGACTATTCTTCTTCCATATTTCCACAAGAGTTGTTAATGTCCCCGTTAGCTTCCATAGAATTGATAATTGAGATCCCGCTGCACCTTTTGCGCATATCATTAATTATTCTGCTTAATACTTGGGGACAATTGACGGTGGGAGCATTACATCTTGTTATGCACCAATTAATAAAGTATGGACCCGTGTGTGGTGTAGGCATCATCAGGGGCGGAGCTAGGGAAAAAACAGCATGGTGCACGATAGCAACAAGATAGGTGAAATGAAATGTTTGTATGCTTGTTTGGACAGTGTTAGAGTGTGAAATGATGTTCCCTGGTGCACCCATATTGAGTTTACCAAGTACACATAGCATAATTTAGATCCAATAGTTTGTAAAAAAAATAAGTAGTACATAAGTAACTATAGTCATATGGTGAGGTGCTTAACTCCTCTCATTTGATAAGTAACAGCAAGTGGAGATTCTCCTACGGAGCAGATTGATAAGTCCTTATTGTTGACAGGTCCTTTTATTACTTCATACCGAATTAGTTCATCGAATATTGTAAGATAATTGCTTTTCTTCCTGCAACAACTTCCTTAAAATCAACTGATTTGTATGGCCATTTACCTCTGAGTTGTGCAAGTGCTTCTTGGTAAAACTGGATACTTTGTACTTTCTGAATGGATCATATGAAGACCCACTGCTATGATGTTTCTTCGTTATTTCACAACTTTGCTTTGTTGTCTATAATTTCTTTGTTGCTTACTATATTATATTGTTGCAAAAGCCTATAATATTCTTCTGACTGATCTCTCTTTATGATAAACTAGAGTAACTCTCATTTCTTTCTTTTCCCATTTTTCTCCTTTTCCTTGGTTTGCACCCTCGATGTAAAATTTTGTACAGTGTTGGCTTTGTGCCCTTTTAATATAAAAATCACACCGTAGGGGTTTCCCCTACGGTAGAGCTGTCAAAAAAAATCTCTCTTCATGACAAGGGTTGATGTTTGAAAGTTTATGTACTTTTGACACAATAAATTTGTATCATCATTTGTTCGGGATGCTAAACTCTCCGCATTTGATCTTTGCAGCTAGTGTTCTCACTATCAACCATGTCTAAGGTTGGCCCAAGTGCCCTGGATGGTAGATTCAACACCACTGGCCTATGTTTTACTCCTAGTGTGCTAATTTTCGAGATTCTTCCATGGCTTGTGATTGTTTCCTGGTATGGATGGATATTGGCATCGGCGAGTCATGCCTCCTCATGTTATTCGGTCAGTACCTCCTCCTCTTGCTCTTATGGGTATTTTTTTCAATGGCTTCTTTGCATAACATAACGTGTTGCTGTCAGTACCTCCTCCTCTTGGTCTTATAGGGTATTTTTTCCAATTGCTTCTTTGCATAACAGAACATGCTACTGCACTGCTCATGCCGTTGTAATTTTCTTGTTGAGGGTTGTGTCATGGTGTGTTGATAGCTGAACATGACCTGAAGGAGAGCTCGACCGGCTAGTGCTGCTACATCTCATTTGCACACATTTGTACACCACGGAGACTGTCTAGGGCTGGCAGTTTTCAGGTTCGTAATACTTCCCAGCTATACCAAACGTGATGTCATTCCGATTTATAGAAGAGCATTTGCAATCAGCTGTAATATTAGATGCTACCTGTGTGTTGGAGATTCTAGTTTCGTTTCAGAGTTAGTACATGCGCTAGCTAGATTAGTATCATGCAAGTATGAAGTATCCATTGCTTTATTGGACAAGTCACCTACATGATGCAAGTGTATAGTGCTAATTGAGAATTTCTTAATCTTATTTGATTCTAGTGCATGGGTTATGAATAGAGGAGTTCTGGTCTACACATGAGGGCAAAGAAAAATTAATTGGTTATTACCTTGTTGTACTAATTAATCAGATCTGGAAAAACATGCTTGGGCGAAACAACTACTTTGGACTTGTACTGTTTGTTGTAGACATAATTGACCAATTAATTATTTATTCACTTATACTGCAACAGACTGAGCGGTAAATTATTCTTGACATACCAACTTAACCTTTTAATTGTACATGTAGGTTATGATACAACTTGACACGATGGTGTCTAGCTGGCTCAAATTCGATGGATTCAAGGATGTTTGGAAGCCTTCAAGGCCACCTCAACTTGATGCGGATGGACAGGTGCTAGACCCTCCCTCTGTTTAAGATGGATAGCTTTGTGTAGGTTTGCTCAGCCCTCTTCTTTATGCACTACTGCATTGTTAGGACATTGGCATTGAGTTCCCACGAATAGGCAGATAGTTAGGTCCTTTTCTGTTCTGGCAGTTCGTATGTTGCATCACAGTGGTCTTTTGAGTAACCTATTACCACATGTTTGTTTGTATGTGTTCATGTGATTGTTATTTTGACTTAATAGTTTAGGTGGGCACGATTAGCTTAGAAATTACCTTGATTTTTATAGATTTTCTCTCAATTTAAATGTATTGATATACTAGTCTGTAGGTTTTAGTAATCATGGCTAAATATTCGTGAACTGTTGTTATGAAGGAAGTGCTTCTTTACCATGGTGGGTTTGAGTCATGGCTTGTCTTACACTTTTCTGTTGGTGTTGAGCTCCTATTTGTTGGTGTGGACTTATTGGAGCTCAATGGTTGCTCTTTCGTGGTGTTGAGCTCCTATTCACTATGTTGTTGCCTTCTTTAAGATGAACTCGGTTGTTGCCTTATTGATGCATGTGTTGCTGGTTATCTCAAAAGTTGGATTTCTGCTCTTAAAATGTCACCTACTTGTTTTCTGGATACACTAAGTTGAAAATATGTAACTCGATGTGATCCACTGATCTCTTCATCAGATTACGTTGAATATGTGTCTTTGGTGTGATTGTTACCATTTACTTGCTTGTGCATAGCTATTTTGATTGGTTGACACCGAGTTCATTTGGTGCTGCATTGTATTCATTTGGTAGAGAAATACTTATGCATAATCATCTAGTTACCTCGTTTCCAAGCTAAGAACTTGACATGTTGGCTTGGTCATTAGATGTCTTGGTGCTAGTATTTATGATAATTGAAGGGCTGAAACTACTATCATTCTATTCTGATTACCACCGTTTGGTATTGTAGGTGATTTCTGATTTTGTTTATTTGATAGCTTCAGTTTCCATTTCCGGAGAAAGCTGATGTGTGTATATATGCAGGAGTTTCTTGCTTGCTGCTACTTTGTTTTCATATACTGCTGGTCATTGTCATCATGTGGCTAGTATAGTCAACTTGTCTGATGTTTTGCATCACAGCTGTAGCAAATGAGGATAATGCCAGCTATAATGTACATGATGTGCATATTTGCCTTGCATTTGAGCTTTATTTTATTTTTTTTTGGTAAAAAATGGGTTTGTGTTGGTTAATACGTCTTTTGTGATGATGATCATCATCTGGTTACCTTAGTATGATTGATTCGTGCAACATGAATCTTTCAGTGACATCCTTTTTTTGTCATTCTAATTATGCCTTTGGTCTTTATTTTGTTCAACTGAGTGCTTCTTTCTTAAGGCATTGGTGACTCGCTACCTTATATGCTGACATAAAGACATGATTCATAAAACCTGGGTTGGAAGCTGTTTTATATGGTGATGCAAACTATAATTTGTAGGTAATCAAATGGAATTTCTATCATATATGCTTAATATATGCAAATCAGAGTCACCTGAAGCATATTTATTTCCTCTTAAGGCTTGATGAAGTGTTGCATGCTCTAGCTAGGAAAAGCTGGAAGGCTGCAACTAGAGATGCTGTTATGGTCTGTTTTGTTAGTTGGTGTATATCTGGCCATTGTCTCTTTTTTTCAATTTTAGCTTCCGCTGGCCAATTCAATTGCTCGACTTTGACCCTTTGTATGAAGCTTCTGCCTGTAACGCTATATGTAATTAATCAACACATAGAATGCATCAGGTCGTTTGATGCTAGTTCTCTATACTCACAAGTTCCTCTTTTAAGCATGCTTTTTGTTTCTAGTAGAGTGCATTTGATAATAAGCTTGTTCCTTATGTTTCATCTGCAGCATATAATTAGCTTTTGAGTAGTTCTCTTGTTGTATATGTGTTTGACGATAAGCATTATTCTTCTCTTTATTACAGGACCAACCAGCTTTATGTTGTTACATGAGTGTAAGGCCTGGAGATGATGTATGGTGACCAGGTAAAAAGGCAGCGGAGATGATGCGTGGTGACCAAGTAATCAGACTTTGATTAGGTAAGGAATGATGATTCTTGATTCTTCTGGCGATACATGATAGTTTGTATTGTTGAAAGCTAGTAGGCTGCTTGCAAGATGGTTCTGACCTACTATTGTGTGGTTGGTTCCGTGGACCATGATGAATGCTTTTGAGATTATTTGTCTTCCAGCGACTGCCTCACACGGTAGTCTCTGATTGTCCTTGCAAGGTGCATGCTTCAGGCTTTTGTTGAGATCCTAGGACTGGACTAGCAAGTTGAGAAGTTAGGCATAGCTTCTTTTTTCCTTTTCGGCTTAGCTTTGCTATCCAACACTATTTGACCATGGTCTGAATGCCAACTTGTGTCGTTTACACTTGCAGGGAGCCCAAGGAAATTTCCGTCTCGCTGCGGCCCTTTTGTCGGAACGCGCACCTGAAGCTCATGTTATGTGACACCTCGAGCCCAAGCAGAAACAGCAACAGTGAACCAGTTGTACGGTGAGCTACTGGTTCACCTCTTCGAGTTTTCTGGCTCCCATGTGCTTTGTGATTGGGTTTACATATGCTCTGGCCATCGAGTCAATGGCCCATATATGAATTATGGTGGTGATGTTCACCTGGTGACATGTGGCTGTGTAGGCATATGAAGGACGGGCAAGGCGCTGAGACTTGTTTGACCACCCAGTGGTAGCCGGATGCGGCATTGGAGCGGTACACGGAGGGGCCGGATGCGGTGCTAGAGCTTGTTACATGGAGCGGCCAGCAGGTTGACTTTGCTCGCAGCTGATGCAACAGTGGCAGCAAGGGGAGAAGCAGAGTTGGTAGTTGGCCAAAAGGGAAGTGAAGGGAGCCTGGATTTGACATGGTTTATCTTACGCGTGTATGTGCTTTTGTGGCGTGGGCAGCTAGTTTGGATGAAACGTGTGAGCAAGTGTAGTAGTAGCACTTTAGATGATGTGAATGTATAGAATTGTGCAAGCAAGCCGAAGTGCATGTCAGTCAATTTTCCTCTAGCTAGCTGGCTAGTTTGGTTATGTACTTATGAGTTTACATCCATTGAGAAAGTCAAGGGGCTGATGAAGCTTCGACCTATGGTGTTGCAACGTTAACCTAAAATGGCACCCGATGATATTGTAGCTAAAATTGGTTTGCAGTAATTCTGTACCAGTACCACACTCTGAGGTACATGCATCTGCCGTTAAACTAGATGTTGGCAGCCTCTATATATCTATTTTCTCGCTACTAGTAATTTTGTAATCGAAAAAAAAATTCCAGTTCTTGTCAAAACAAGGTCTAATATAGTAGCAGTAAAGTTGCACTGGCCTCTTCGATCTCAGTGTCAGATTAATTAAGACCATTTTAAGGGACATATATTAATTAAGGCCTACTACTAGTACTAGCTGCAAATGGAGCTGCTTTGCTTTCATCACATAAGTCAGGATGGCTAGCTAGCTTATGGTACAGGCGGAAATAGATACCAAGAAAACACGGCTAGAAGATTGGCTCAGCTAACTAAGGTAGAGATATCGCATCTGTAGAAAGTGCTTCAGTTAACTATCCTAGAGATATCACATCTGCAGAAAGTGCTATGACTTGGTATGCCTACTGTCGAGGCGGTTCCCCGGCAATGCCCATCATGAGGGGCTTGGGTTTTAGAGAAAGGCGACGACGGAAGTTCCGGGAGCGAGGCGGTACACGACGTACCCAGGTTCACGCCCCCGCGGTGGAGGGTCGCTACGTCCTGCTAGCAATCCACTATATGAATATATGTATACAGGGGGCCGCCATAGGCGAAGTTGTTGGATCTAGACCAGTTCTAATCCGCGGGTTGCGGTGTCTAGGCGTGTTGCCTCTAAAATTATGTTTCTGATTGTGTGTCCCTAAGGGGTGCCCCTGCCTGGCTTTATATATCAGCCAAGCTAGGGTTTACAAGAGTCCTAGTAGGATTCGTATTGGAGTCTTCTTTCCTTGTTGTCCAAGTTGATTTTCCTTGCGGGTCCAGCTCGTCGAGTCCTTGTGCTGGTCCACCTTCATAGTTTGCACCGGGTATGGCAATGTCGAGTACCCGATGGGTTATGCCCACGTCAGTAGCCCCCGAGTGTCTGGCCGAAGTGAAGTTTCGGGCAGGGACTAAAGTTGTCTTCGCTGAATGTCTTGATCATCTGTTGAATCTTGTGCTTGATGTAAAGTCGAAGTTTCTTTCTGTCGGGTGCGCAAAGCGCTCCCGATGGGAGTAGCCCCGAGTCTATGGGCGGGTGCTTGCAGCCACGCATAGACTCAAGTTGTACTACTCGAAGATCTTGATTGTTGATGCCGATGTCTTTAACTTTATTCTTCTTTGTTGGCGAGGTTGCCATATTTTTTTTATCGGGTGCGCGACTAGCGCCCGATGGGAGTAGCCCCGAGCCTGTAGATAAATATGAAATAGTTATGTACAGGGTGTAAAAAATGCTAAGTCAAACACCGTAAACTTTTTCAAGTTCCGAGAACTTGATGCCGATGACTCTGATGATGCCATAGATAGAGGAGTTGATGATTCAGATGACACCCAGGAGGAGCCGATGATTGAGATGACGGCCCTGAGGGGAGCCGATGATTAAGATGATGGCCTTGAGGGGAGCCGATGATTCGGATGATACCCAGGAGAAGCCGATGATTCGGATGATGGCCCTGAGGGGAGCCGATGATTGAGATGATGGCCCTGAGGGGAGCCGATGATTGAGACGATGGCCCTGAGGGGAGCCGTGATACGTCTCCAACGTACCTATAATTTCTGACGTTCCATGCTTGTTTTATGACAATACTTACATGTTTTGCTTGCACTTTATGATGATTTCATGCGTTTCGGAACTAACCTATTAACAAGATGCCACAGTGCCAGTTCCTGTTTTCTGCTGTTTTTGGTTCCAGAAAGGCTGTTCGGGCAATATTCTCGGAATTCGACGAAACAAAGACCAAACCTCCTATTTTTCCCGGAAGGCTCCAGAACACCGAAGAAGTCGGAGAGGGGCCAGAGGGCCACCACACCATGGGCGGCGCGGCTGGCCTAGGCCCGCGGCCGTGGTGGGGAGCCCAGTGCCCCCTGCGCCGCCTCTTCGCCTATAAAATCCCTTTCGACCTAAAAACACCGTACCACTTGACGAAACTCCAGAAAGACTCCAGGGCGCCGCCACCATCGCGAAACTCCAATTCGGGGACAGAAGTCTCTGTCCGGCACCCTGCGGGACGGGAAGTGCCCGGAAGCCATCTCCATCAACGCCACCGCCTCCATCATGCTCCGTGAGTAGTTCCCCCATGGACTACGGGTTCTAGCTAGCTAGTTGGTATTCTCTCCCCATGTACTTCAATACAATGATCTCATGAGCTGCCTTACATGATTGAGATTCATCTGATGTAATCGGTGTTGTGTTTGTTGGGATCCGATGGATGATACATTATGATTAGTCTATCTATAAAGTTTGTGAAGTTATTGTTGCTGCAATCTTGTTATGCTTAATGCTTGTCACTAGGGCCCGAGTGGCATGATCTTAGATTTGAGCTCTATAATTATTGCTTAGATTGTATCTACAAGTTGTATGCACATGTCACTGTCCGGAACCAAAGGCCCCGAAGTGAGAAATCGGGACAACCGGAGGGGATGGCGGTGATGTGAGGGACACATGTTTTCACGGAGTGTTAATGCTTTGCTCCGGTGCTCTATTAAAAGGAGTACCTTAATATCCAGTAGATTCCCTTGAGGCCCGGCTGCCACCGGCTGGTAGGACAATAGATGTTGTGCAAGTTTCTCATTGCGAGCACGTACGACTATATATGGAAAACATGCCTACATGATTAATGAATTGATGTTCTTTCTTAATGCCTTATCAATCCTATCAATTGCCCAACTGTAATTTGTTCACCCAACACTTGTTATTGGAGAGTTGCCACTAGTGTAGATAGCTGGGAACCCCGGTCCATCTCGCATCATCATATACTCGTTCTACATGTCATTGGAAGTAGTATCAACTATTCTCTGGTGCCATTGCTCTCATATTGCTATTACTGTGTGTTCTTGTTACTCTCATATTACTGCTACTTTCAGATCACCCTGTTGCTAGTGCTTTTCCAGGTGCTGAATTGACAACTCAGTTGTTAAGGCTTATAAGTATTCTTTACCTCCCCTTGTGTCGAATCAATAAATTTGGGTTTTACTTCCCTCGAAGACTGTTGCGATCCCCTATACTTGTTGGTCATCAAGACTATTTTCTGGCGCCGTTGCCGGGGAGGCATAGCTCTACTCATAAGTTCACCTGGGGAGTACACTCTACCTCTCTCTCTGTTTTTATTTTGTTTTATTTTGTTTTATTTTGTTTTGCCTAGTCTATTTGTGCTTAGTTTATTTCTGCCTAGTTTTATTTTGCTTAGTTTACTTTTGTCTAGTTTATTTTTGTCTTGTTTTATTTTCCCTATATACCCTAAAATCCATAAAAATTTGAAAAACCTAAAAATTAAAAACTGCTGTTATGGGAGAACCTACAAACTACTTGGAGCTTATAGAATGTTATAATAATTATAGAAAATCAAGAACTGGTAAAATAATGAGTGCTATGATAGAAAAATTGAATACAATGGCTAGAATCTTGCTTAGACGCCATGATATAAACTGTTGCTCTCAACAGGATACTAAACATCTTAAATTTCAATGTGGCTCTAGTGAGGAATTTTTAATTAAGAACTATAATCGGAATTGCTATATTCATTATGGGTTCGAAGAGGTAGAACAATTTGTCTTATTTATGGGAGCCTCCGAGATAGAATCCTTCATGGTTGAGAATTATGAAACTTGTGCTATTTGTAAGGACCTTAAAGATTATGTCTCTACTATCCTTAATTCTTGCATAGAATGCTACAGTAGGAATCCTTATATCCTTGATTATAAAGAGAGACATTAATGCACAAGAATGCACTCACAATTTGCAGGAACCTGTGGAAGAAGAAATTGATGAACCGGAAAGCTCATTGGATGAAAAAGAGGAGGAAATTGATGAACCTGAAAGCTCATTGGATGAAAAAGAAGAGGAGAGTGATGAACAAAAGGAGGAAGAATGGATTAGCTACCCATGCCAACCTTCTAATGAGAGTAACTCTTTATCTCTTACACTATTTGATTGTCCTCCATGCTTACCGAAAGAGGTTGAATGTTATGTTCCTGTGGATTCTCTTGAAATATTTCCTATAAGTAAAACTTGTGAGAATAATTATGCTGCTGTTATATATGATAATCCATGCTACTTTGATAAATCTTATGATAATGCTTTGTTTGTGCCTGATGTCGAAATGCATGGTACTAAAGAATTTTGCTTGGCAAATGTTTATGATAAAGCTCTAGATGATGGTCCTATGTTACTTGATAATATTAATTGTACTACTAATGAAAATGGGATTGGAAAAGTATTGACTTTATTTAAGAGTCCCATATCTCTTGAGATTGATCGATCACCTTGTTATATTATTGATAAAAGTGAGTTTGGAAGTTTTGATCCTACTATATTTGAGCTTGATAAAAATTATGTGTTTGGAAATCATGAAAAGTATGCTGCATGTGATAGTTATATTGTTGAGTTTGTTCATGAAGCTACTGAAAATTATTATGAGAGAGGAAAATATGGTAGTAGAAATTTTCATGGTACTAATACACCTCTCTATGTGCTGAAATTTTTGAAGCTACACTTGTTCTATCTTCCTTTGCTTGTTACTTTGCTCTTCATGAACTTGTTTATTTACAAGATTCCTTTTCATAGGAAGCATGTGAGACTTAAATGTGTTTTGAATTTGCTTTTTGATGCTCTCTTTTGCTTCAAATACTATTTCTTGCGAGTGCATCATTTAAAGAGCTCTTGATGGCTATAAAGAAAGAACTTCTTGGGAGATAACCCATGTGTTATTTTGCTACAGTACTTTGTTTTATATTTGTGTTTTGGAAGTTGTTTACTACTGTAGCAACCTCTCCTTATCTTAGTTTTGTGTTTTGTTGTGCCAAGTGAAGTCTCTAATAGAAGGTTGATACTAGATTTGGATTTCTGCGCAGAAACAGATTTCTATCTGTCACGGATCTGGGCATATTTCTCTGTAGGAAACTCAGAAAAATCTGCCAATTTACGTGCGTGATCCTCAGATATGTACGCAACTTTCATTAGTTTTGAGTTTTCTGATTTGAGCAACGGAAGTACCATTTTAAAATTCGTGTTTACGGGCTGTTCTGTTTTGGCAGATTCTGTCTCTGTTTTTTGCATTGTCTCTTGTGGACTTTATGTGAGGCTTTCTAGACGTGGAGAGCTGTAGCTAATGTTTTATTGAGTTCTTGCAATGTGTCACTACAGGACCAAGGTGGATTAAAGTTTTTTTGAGTACTAACCCCTCTAATGAAGTTTATGAGAAGTTTGGTGTGAAAGAAGTTTTCAAGGGTCAAGAGAGGAGGATGATATATGATTAAGAAGAGTGAAAAGTCTAAGCTTGGGGATGCCCCGTGGTTCATCCCTGCATATTTCAAGAAGACTCAAGCGTCTAAGCTTGGGGATGCCCAAGGCATCCCCTTCTTCATCAACTTATCAGGTTTCTTCTATTGAAACTATATTTTTATTCGGTCACATCATATGTGCTTTACTTGGAGCGTCTGTGTGTTTTTATTTTTGTTTGTGTTTGAATAAAGATGGATCCTAGCAATCCTTGTGTGGGAGAGAGACACGCTCCGCTTTTTCATATGAACACTTGTTCTTCGTTTTACTTTTAATGTTCAATGATAAAAGTTGGAAGCTACAATACTTATTGGTATTTGGTTGGAAATAGAAAATGCCTCATAATGTCTTGAATAATTTGACACTTGGCAATTGTTTTGAGCTCTCAAGTAGATCATGATTAAGTTTTTTTCATGTAGTTTAAACCTATTAGTGGAGAACTACCGTAGAGCTTGTTAAAATTGGTTTGCATGATCGGTCTCTCTTAAGGTCTAGATATTTTCTGGTAAAAGTGTTTGAGCAACAAGGAAGACAGTGTAGAGTATTATAATGCTTGCAATATGTTCTTATGTAAGTTTTGCTGTACCGGTTCATACTTGTGTTTGCCTCAAATAACCTTGCTAGCCTAAGCCTTGTATCGAGAGGGAATACTTCTCATGCATCCAAAATCCTTGAGCCAACCACTATGCCATTTGTGTCCACCATACCTACCTACTACATGGTATTTCCTGCCATTCCAAAGTAAATTGCTTGAGTGCTACCTTTAAACAATTCAAAATTTATCACCTCTGATTTGTGTCAATGTTTTATAGCTCATGAGGAAGTATGTGGTGTTTATCTTTCAATCTTTTTGGGCAACTTTCACCAATGGACTAGTGGCTTCATCCGCTTATCCAATAATTTTGCAAAAAGAGCTGGCAATGGGATTCCCAGTCCCAAATTAATTAACAAAAATAGACACTCCTCCATGGTATGTGAATGTTGGACGGAAGGATTCGGTTAGCCATGGCTTGAGAAAGCAAAGGTGGGGAGGAGTGTCATCATAATAAAACTAAAATAAAAAGGCACTCCTTCATGGTATGAGATTGTTGGCAGGCACCCGAGGATTCGGTTAGCCATGGTTTGTGAAAGAAAGGTTGGAAGGAGTGCCACCCAAAAATAAAATAAAATGGGAGCCGCTCTTTGAAGGTTTGTCTGGCAAGGGGGTTAGAGTGCCCACTACCATTCGTTGACAACAACAAACACCTCTCAAAACTTTTTACTTTTATGCTCTCTTTATGTTTTCAAAACCAAAGCTCTAGCACAAATATAGCAATCGATGCTTCCCTCTGCGAAGGGCTATTCTTTTACTTTATGTTGAGTCAGTTTACCTACTTCCTTCCATCTTAGAAGCAAACACTTGTGTCAATTGTGCATTGATTCTTACATACTTGCTTATTTGCATTCATCATATAACTTTGTGTTGACAATTATCCATGAGATATGCATGTTGAAAGTTGAACGCATCCGCTGAAACTTAAATCTTCCTTTGTGTTGTTTCGATGCCTTCACTTTGAATCTATTGCTTTATGAGTTAACTCTTGTGCAAGGCTTTTGATGCTTGTCTTGAAAGTACTCTTCATGAAAAGTTTTGCTATATGTTACCTATTTGTTAGCAACTATAGATCATTGCCTTGAGTCACTTCATTCATTTCATATGCTTTGTAATAGTATGATCAAGGTTATGTAAGTAGCATGTCACTACAGAAATTACTCTTTTTATCGTTTACCTACTCGAGGAGCAGGAACTAAGCTTGGGGATGCTGATACGTCTCCAACGTACCTATAATTTCTGACGTTCCATGCTTGTTTTATGACAATACTTACATGTTTTGCTTGCACTTTATGATGATTTCATGCGTTTTCCGGAACTAACCTATTAACAAGATGCCACGTGCCAGTTCCTGTTTTCTGTTTTTGGTTCCAGAAAGGATGTTCGGGCAATATTCTCGGAATTCGACGAAACAAAGACCAAACCTCCTATTTTTCCCGGAAGGCTCAGAACACCGAAGAAGAGTCGGAGAGGGGCCAGAGGGCCACCACACCATAGGGCGGCGCGGCCTGGCCTAGGCCGCGCCGGCTTTGTGGTGGGAGCCCCCAGGCCCCCCGCGCCTCTTCGCCTATAAAATCCCTTTCGACCTAAAAACACCGTACCACTTGACGAAACTCCAAAAGACTCCGGGCGCCGCCACCATCGCGAAACTCCAATTGGGACAGAAGTCTCTGTCCCGGCACCCCGGGACGGGGAAGTGCCCCGGAAGCCATCTCCATCAACGCCACCGCCTCCATCATGCTCCGTGAGTAGTTCCCCCATGGACTACGGGTTCTAGCTGTAGCTAGTTGGTATTCTCTCCCCATGTACTTCAATACAATGATCTCATGAGCTGCCTTACATGATTGAGATTCATCGATGTAATCGGTGTTGTGTTTGTTGGGATCCGATGGATGATACATTATGATTAGTCTATCTATAAAGTTTGTGAAGTTATTGTTGCTGCAATCTTGTTATGTCACTAGGGCCCGAGTGGCATGATCTTAGATTTGAGCTCTATAATTATTGCTTAGATTGTATCTACAAGTTGTATGCACATGTCACTGTCCGGACCAAAGGCCCCGAGTGACAGAAATCGGGACAACCGGAGGGGATGGCGGTGATGTGAGGGACACATGTTTTCACGGAGTGTTAATGCTTTGCTCCGGTGCTCTATTAAAAGGAGTACCTTAATATCCAGTAGATTCCCTTGAGGCCGGCTGCCACCGGCTGGTAGGACAATAGATGTTGTGCAAGTTTCTCATTGCGAGCACGTACGACTATATATGGAAAACATGCCTACATGATTAATGAATTGATGTTCTTTCTTAATGCCTTATCAATCCTATCAATTGCCCAACTGTAATTTGTTCACCCATCACTTGTTATTGGAGAGTTGCCACTAGTGTAGATAGCTGGGAACCCCGGTCCATCTCGCATCATCATATACTCGTTCTACATGTCATTGGAAGTAGTATCAACTATTCTCTGGTGCCATTGCTCTCATATTGCTATTACTGCTTTGTGTTACTGTTACTGCTCTCATATTCTGCCGCTTTCAGATCACCCCTTGCTAGTGCTTTTCAGTGCTGAATTGACAACTCAGTTGTTAAGGCTTATAAGTATTCTTTACCTCCCCTTGTGTCGAATCAATAAATTTGGGTTTTACTTCCCTCGAAGACTGTTGCGATCCCCTATACTTGTGGGTCATCAAGCCGATGATTCAGATGACACCCAGGAGGAGCCAATGATTGAGATGACGGCCCTGAGGGGAGCCGATGATTTTATCGGGTGTGCGTCCAGCGCTCCCGATGGAAGTAGCCCCCGAGTCTGGGCACTGATGCTTGCAACCGTGAGTAGACTCAAGTCGAGCAACCCGATGTTTACAGTTTTCTTCAGGTGCCGTTGACACATTGTTGTTTTATTTCAAGGGGCAATTCTTAATGCACCTTGAGCATCGTTGATGCCATTGTTTGTAAGTTTATCGGTAAATAGATAGTTTAGCTACTTCATCCGTGTTTGGATTGCGTAGTTGACACTTATTTTTCGGTAGATACATGTGTATGTATTTGTACCGTGTTGATGCCGTTGGCAAATTTTGTAAGGGCAAATCTTAATTGTCCGTTTAAACGTTTTCGTTGGTCAGCAAATTGTTTGAGTGATCAGCTCGTGTTGCAGGTCTTGCTAAACCGATGTATGTTTCGACAGTCACTCCCGAATATTTCGGGTGCAATGATTCTGCCGATGAGCCCGTTGTTGATATTTCCATAAGTAAAACATCGAACGTGGGTTGTTTTATATATTTCATGATCCTTGCTATCTGCGGCACTCTTTGAGGCATCTATAGCAAATGAAAAGAGAGTAAGGTTCCTGTTGTTTCATGATCCTTGCTATCTGCGACACTCTTTGAGGCATCTATAGCAAAGGAAAAGAGCAAGGTCCCCGTTGTTTCATGATCCTTGCTATCTGCAGCACTCTTTGAGGCATCTGTAGCAAAGGAAAAGAACAAGGTCCCCGTTGTTTCATGATCCTTGCTATCTGCGGCACTCTTTGAGGCATCTATAGCAAAGGAAAAGAACAAGGTCTCCGTTGATTTTGCATCATAGCACTCGTAATTTCAGAGGCTTTTTCATTATCCTTGCTATCTGCGGCACTCTTTGAGGCATCTATAGCAAAGGAAAAGAGCAATGTCCCCGTTGATTACCATCCATTGCAGCACTCGTATTTTCAGAGGCTTTTAGATGATAATTTCAGGTATAAGAAGTCTTCATATCTTCTTGAATTCGAGGCGCTCCGCAGAAGCGCTCCCGATGGGAATAATAGTATTCATATCTTCTTGGGTTCCAGCGAACAGGCGCTCCCGATGGGAGTAATAGTCTTCATATCTTCTTGGGTTCCAGCGAACCGGCGCTCCCGATGGGAGTAATAGTCTTCAGGGGACCGTGAGCACAGTCGAATCTTCAAGGGACCGTGAGCACAGTCGAATCTTCAAGGGACCGTGAGCACAGTCGAATCTTCAAGAGACCGTGAGCACAGTCAAATCTTCAAGGGACCGTGAGCACAGTCGAATCTTCAAGGGACCGTGAGCACAGTCAAATCTTCAAGGGACCGTGAGCACAGTCGAATCTTCAAGGGACTGTGAACACAGTCAAATCTTCAAGGGACCGTGAGCATAGTCGTTCTTCAAGGGACTGTGAGCACAGTCGAATCTTCAAGGGACTGTGAGCCCCGAGGTTCGTTGTAATATACGAACAAGGTTCCTAACGATGCAGTTCGGGTGTCCCGAATTACTGCAATTCTTCAAAACTTGAGTCTTCATATCTTCTCGGGTTCCAGCGAACCGGCGCTCCCGATGGGCCAAAGATAGTCCATGCGACGGGCGCAGCTGAAGTAATTGTGCCATCCAAGATAGTCGGTGCGGCGGACGCAGCTGAAGTAATTGCGCCATCCAAAATAGCCCATGCGGCGCCTTGGCTGACGTGGCCGATGAAGAGGACGCGGTTGACATGGCCGATCCGCGGCGGGTGAGCATCCGAATATATCGGGTTCGTAATGTCGGGTCCGCGGCAAGCGGGTCCCCGAGTAAAAAGAGTGCGCGATGGCGGGTGCGGTCGTCCAAGCCGAGTAGTCGAAGATTTTCCATCTGATAATCTTTGCGTCGGACGATGAGCGGCACCTGGCCGGCGATCGGGTCGGATTTTATTCAGCTGCATTGCGGTCGCCAAGTCGCTATCGAGTATTCCGTTGTGTCGCTGCGCTGCCAAGGTTCGCGAACCATCGCGTGTCTGACGATCCTGGAGGCCAACGAAGATACACCGACCAAGCAGCCGAAAGATTTGGTTGACCGTGGGATTATGCTGTATATGCAGGATCGATGCGTCCTTATCAACATGCTATCTCCATCATGAAGAAATAGTGAAGCTGTATTTGAGCGATTCGTATTGGGGTCTCGCCGGCGTGTCTCGCGGATGCATGCGCGTAGCCTCCAGCTAACTTCTTTTTCCCTTAGCTTCGCCGGCAGCCTTGATATCCCGCTTTTTGCTGATTTCTTTCCAAAGTGTGCTCTAGCTTGATTCATCTGCAGCCGACCAGTACGTCGGGTTTCCATTCAGGCAACGCCTCTCGTGAATATCAGCTTCTTTGTTTCCTTGAAATTTAGGCTACATGCAGGCAATCGATTGCCTCTTTACTTCTTCTTTTTCTTCACGTGATTTACTACCCAATTTGGATGAGCGGAAAATCCATGCATGATCCGGCAATCAGTGGCATGCCACCAATCAATCTATTGAGGAGTAGTGGGGCGATTTGTATTGCTCCTATGCCTGTTGCTGCCCTGGGAAGAGACACGTCCACGTACGCCCTGCGAATCATCAGACTCGATCTGTTCGGTCGAAGGCGACGAAGCCTCCGTGCTGACTCGTACGGCCCCACGAAGAGGTTGAAGACGCTGGCGTGTACAAATCGGCTGATGACGAACTTGATAGATACCGCCTAGATGACAAAATCCAGTCGTCGCGCTTTCCACAGTCGCCGGTTCGCTGCAGGTGAGCATCTAAATATATCGGGTCCGTAACGTCGGGTCTGCGGCAGGCGAGCTTCAGTATAACGAATGCGTGATGGTGGGCGCGGTCAGCCGAGCAGAGCAGTCGACGGGACGAGCACCCGAATATATCAGGTCCGCGATGTCGGGTCCACGGCCGGAGAACTCCCCAAGTAAAATGAGTGCGCCATGACGGGCGCGGTCGACCGAACAGAGCAGTCGAAGCTTTGTTTCAATCTTGTGATCCTTATGTCAGGTGAGCCCATGGTAGCGGCTCGCCCGAATTTCTTCAGCGTCGTTTGCACTGCCGCTATTGCTTGGCCCCGGTAGATGATGAATTCGCGACGTGGTTGAACGCCATCGCCGTATCCATTTGACGTTGGGTATATCTTCTCCTTACTATATCGTCCTTGTGACTTGATTCATACAAGAGCTTCACGGGAACCTACTTGTTTTTGTGAAGAATAATATAGTGCGCTCCCGTACTGCTCTTGCATCTAATGTTTCTTGAAACTTGTGAACAACAGGTACGCTTTTTCTTCATGAGGTGTGATTTCTTTAGCTTCCCGTGACCTCGATTGCTGCTAGTCCTCCGCATGTATAACGCTTCTGATTCCAATCGATTCAATTGACCAAGCAGTGGTAGCCTGGTTGTCTTCAGCGGCAGTCTTGATTGATGAGCCGATAGATTAGACCAGTAGCGCGGTAGGCTCATCGTGTAAAGAGCGCCAGTTTCGATGACCGGCGGCGATGCAAATCCTTTACTTTTTCCAGATGCGAGCTGAACGCTGATGATGATGATGAATCTCGCCCGGATAACAAAATCCAGCGTCGCGTTTCCCACAGACAGCGCCAATTGTCGAGGCGGTTCCCCGGCAATGCCCATCATGAGGGGCTTGGGTTTTAGAGAAAGGCGACGACGGAAGTTCCGGAAACGAGGCGGTACACGACGTACCCAGGTTCACGCCCGTGATGGAGGGTCGCTACGTCCTGCTAGCAATCCACTATATGAATATATGTATACGGGGGCCGCCATAGGCGGAGTTGTTGGATCTAGTCTAGTTCTAATCCGCGGGTTGCGGTGTCTAGGCGTGTTGCCTCTAAAATTATGTTTCGATTGTGTGTCTAAGGGGTGCCCCGGCTTTATATATCAGCCAAGCTAGGGTTTACAAGAGTCCTAGTAGGATTCGTATTGGAGTCTCCTTTCCTTGTTGTCCAAGTTGATTTTCCTTGCGGATCCAGCTCGTCGAGTTCTTGTGCTGGTCCACCTTCATAGTTTGCACCGGGTATGGCAATGTCGAGTACCCGATGGGTTATGCCCACGTCACCTACCATGATTTAAGGGGGAAGTTTGCGGAAAACTTCAAACGGAGGCCGAGCTACATGTAACCCTTTATTTGCAGAGACTCAGAATTTGTGTTTCAAAATTTTAAAAAATCCAAATCAAAATTCTACAGATAGGTAATAACGTATACTACAATGGTGTAAAATCTCAGTACAAACTAATTCATATCTAGGCTACACAAAAATACAAATTTTGATAAATTTTAATTATAGTGAATAGTGCATATTTCGAGACTATAAAATTTGTCAGATATTGTCAATTTCATGTAGCTTAGAATACAAATTATTTTGCAATGAGATATTACACCATTGTAGCATTCATCATTATTTCATATATTTTGTAACTTTGAAACACAAGTTTGAAGTGGTTGAAAATAAAGAGCTACATGTAGCTCAGCCTCCACAATGCCACACTTGGAAGTTTGCATCCTATTTTACATGAACCGATCCTACTAGCCCCGTCCCCTTATTGCTTTGACTTTTCATCGAGGGTGATAGGGCAATTATTGCTTGCATTGCATGACTGCTGGGATTCCGTGCGCCCCTTAATTAACTGGGCTGCTGTTGATCTCCTCGCAGTTGTAATTTCAGGGTGTTTGTTTTTGCACGCCATATCACCAATCCGTGTGACTTCCCATCTCAACCGTCCACAGAATCAACAAAGAGTGGAGGAGAACGGGTGGATCAAGGGATCTCTTAGTTCTCCGAAAATTTTGAAACTTTTCTCCCTCCAAACTGGGTCTACAAATACAAGACAGGGCCAAAACCGCGGGCGGCAGCGCGTGCCGTGACTTATGACTTCGTCCATATCAGAATAGGCAAGCTGGATGGATTTGGAGGCTCAGGATAGGCAAGCACCTTCGTCCATATCACTGGCTGGCCGGCGGCGAGCTTTCTTCCTGATTGATGGATCCAGCAGGTACGCTGACTCCACGTCTTCTGCTTCTGTATTTTCTCTTGGTTCCAATGGCTGTGGTGCCGTCAGCAGGTCGTGGCGTGGCACCACCACAAACAAGGAGTTCCTGCTCGAGCATGCTGGATCGCTTTGGAGGCTGATGCATGGCAATGCACCTTCGTCCATATCACTGGCTGGCCGACGGCGAGCTTTCTTCCTGATACATGGATCCAGCAGGTAGCTTTCTTCCATAAGAAGTACATTCTCCGTCTGGTCCCAAATCCTATTACAGTAAGCAAGCATTCATCTTGGAAATATGCAAATATGTATGAAAAGGCTACATTATTTTGTATGATATACTTCCAACTCATATATCATAGGCAGTTGAAGTAACCAGAGAAAAATTAATTGGACAAATCAAATCATTGATCTCTCCATTTTAGAATAATAACATTGATAATATAATTTTATTTATCCCTCTTTCCTAGCACATGCCCCACATAAAACAAATTGAGGTCAGTTAACAACTATCATAGGGATGATAGCTTAGATTCTCCAGGGAACCACACATCCCTGTCCATGATCATGCTCTGCCAAAAAACTTCCCAAAGCTGAACTGCAGTACTCCGCACGCGCGTGCACACAAACACTTCGAGTCCACAGGTTCAGAAGCAAACATTCAACTTAGAAGGATACCATCATGTCTTCTTGCAGCTCCCGAAGGTTAACATGATGTCACTGGAATATTTTTAAATCCTAATTTACCCCATTCTTTCTTTCTGTTATTTGTCCTTTTGTGCACCTTCTTCCTGCACGACTGGAACATGAGACTGAAATACAGTGCATACTACTTGAGCGTTGCAAACATTGACTCCCCGGTTGCCTTTGGTTTCTCCAGCTCCATCATATCATACAGCTCCTACTTCCTCTCGTTCAGCAGCCTCTTAGAGAACTTTTGAAGAGAAGTTCATATAAGGCATGTGATGACGTGCCCAGACATCTTGTGGAAGCTACAGAAATGTTTAAGAAAAATTGGATAGTAGATACATAGATACATTTAAAAAATAGTAATTGCTTCAATCATAAGAATTGATCAATATAGCAGTTGCGAATCTTTATTTGAAGTAGAACACTTCTGCAATTATTCTTTACATTACATGTCACAATGAGAAGAGAAGCGCCCAAAAAATGGAGAAAACAAAAATTATCGCATTAAATAATCTTGAGAGGCTATCACCCTCCGGCCCCGCCAAGATTTTTTACTCTTTATAATTTAGGATGTCCTATCTGTGTCGCCCTAGAAAAAAACACATAAGGCCTTATATAATTAAAACGACGGCAATATAAAGAAAACATTGTCACTTCACTTAAACAGAAACTTTTCAATCATAGTTTGAATGCGGAAATGACGAAATGTAAGAGGATACAAAGATAAAATTGATGCAAACGGAATGTGTTCCAAATATTTACCTATGTTATATTATATGCATAACAACAGCTGCATACTGATTGTACAGGACACCCCATTTAGTACCTTTAACTGTGTGAGTTATGAGTTTGGCATGCATTTAAAGAAATGCGGAATACTTTCACAGTTGACACCGCCGGGAACACCACAGCGCAATGGTGTGTCCGAACGTCGTAATCGAACTCTCTTAGATATGGTTCGTTCTATGATGTCTCTTACTGATTTGCCGTTATAATTTTGGGGTTATGCGTTAGAGACAGCTGCATTCACTTTAAATAGGCCACCATCGAAATCCGTTGTAACGACACCGTATGAATTGTGGTTTAATAAGACATAGCATACACACTGTCACCATTACACTATGAAAGGGGGAATAGATCACATCAATACTATCATAGTAATAATTAACTCCATAACCTACAAGAGATTATGATCATAACCTACGCCAAGAACTACACGATGCACACACTGTCACCATTACACCATGCAGGAGGAATAGACTACTTTAATAACATCACATGAGTAGCACATAGACTAGTAGCGATACAAAGCTCATCATATGGATCTCAATCATGCAAAGCAATTCATGAGATCATTGTATTGGAGTACAGAGAGAGATTAACCACATAGCTACCGGTACAACCCCTTAGCCTCGAGGGAGAACTACTCCCTCCTCATCATGGGAGATAGTAGCGTTGATGGAGATGGCGGTGGTGTCGATGGAGATGCCTTCCGGGGGCACTTCCCGTCCCGGCGGCGTGCCGAAACAGACTCTGTCCCCAGATCTTGGCTTCGCGATGGCGGCGGCTCGGAACTTTTCTCGTATCGTGGCTTATCTTTTTAGGGTTTTCGCGACGGAGACTTTATATAGGCGAAAGGGCAGCCTCGGAGGGGGCCTGGTGGGGCCACACCATAGGGGGCGCGGGGGGTCCAGCGCCGCCCTATGGGGTGGGGCCCCCTGGCTCCCCTCGGCCCCTCTTCGGTGCTCGGGAAGCTTCCGGGAAAAATAAGATCTTGGGCGTTGATTTCGTCCAATTCCGAATATTTCCTTTGTAGGATTTCTGAACCAAAAACAGCAGAAAACAGAAACTGGCACTTCGGCATCTTGTTAATAGGTTAGTTCCGAAAAATGCATCAAAACGATATAAAGTATGTATATAACATGTAGGTATTGTTATAAAACTAGCATGGAACATAAGAAATTATAGATACGTTGGAGACGTATCATCCCGCGAGCAGAGCGATCTCGACGCACGCGCGAGCTCGAAGCTTCCGCGCCGCCATGGCCCCGAAGCGCGAGTTCGAGCCGTCCGCCAACGACCACGAGGCCGGCAGCAGCCGGCCAGTCGCGCCGGCACCGTTCGCCATGGGGCCGCCGGCGCCGACGCGACGCGGGATCTACGTCACCGTAGCGGTGGCGCGGATGTTCTGGGACGCCGGCGTCCAATGCCGTGGGGTGGACGTGCACCTCCCCACGGCTGGCACCGAGCCCAGATCGGGTTCCGGTGCCGCCCATCCCGGTCTCCGGCCGCGCCCGCGTCGTGGAGATCCGGAGGCGCCGCGCGCAGCGCCGGCGGACCTCCGGAGGACCCCACTACGGCGTCGCAAGTCCCAAGCGGGACTTGTGGTTCGAGGTGGAGCACGATGCGCGCCGGCACACGTGCTTCACCTCCGCGACGGCGCGGCCTCACGCGCAGCCGCGCACACCTGCAAGACGGGCTGGCCACCGCCCCGGCGGCTGATACGCGTAGATGCACACGTCCGTTGGGAACCCCAAGTGGAAGGTATGATGCGTATAGAAGAAAGTTTCCCTCAGTATGAAACCAAGGTTTAATCGAACCAGTAGGAGCCAAGAAGCACGTTGAAGGTTGATGGTCGCGAAATGTGATGCGGCGCAACACCGGGATTCCGGCGCCAACGAACCTGCACAACACAACCCAAGTATTTTGTCCCAACGAAACGGTGAGGTTGTCAATCTCACCGGCTTGCTGTAACAAAGGATTAAACGTATCGAGTGGAAGATGTTTGCAAAGAAAACAGTAAACACAATTGCAGTAGATTGTATGCTATGTAAAGAATAGGACCGGGGTCCACAGTTCACTAGAGGTGTCTCTCCCATAAGATAAAAGCATGTTGGGTGAACAAATTACAGTCGGGCAATTGACAAATAGAGAAAGGCATAACAATGCATATACATGATATGATAAATATAGTGAGATTTAATTGGGCATTACGACAAAGTACATAGACCGCCATCCAACTGCATCTATGCCTAAAAAGTCCACCTTCAGGTTATCATCCGAACCCCCTCCGGTATTAAGTTGCAAAGCAAACTTGCATTAAGTATGGTGCGCAATGTAATCAACAACTACATCCTTAGACATAGCATCAATGTTTTATCCCTAGTGGCAACAGCACATCCACAACCTTAGAACTTTCTGTCACTGTCCCAGATTCAATGGAGGCATGAACCCACTATCGAGCATAAATACTCCCTCTTGGAGTTAAGAGTAAAAACTTGGCCAGAGCCTCTACTAATAACGGAGAGCATGCAAGATCATAAACAACACATGAACAATAGATTGATAATCACCATAATCATAGTACTCTCTATCCATCGGATCCCGACAAACACAACATATAGAATTACATATAGATGATCTTGATCATGTTAGGCAGCTCACAAGATCCAACAATGAAGCACAACAAGGAGAAGACGACCATCTAGCTACTGCTATGGACCCATGGTCCAGGGGTGAACTACTCACTCATCACTCCGGGCGACCATGGCGGTGTAGAGTCCTCCGGAGATGAATCCCCTCTCCGGCAGGGTGCCGGAGGCGATCTCCAGAATCCCCCGAGATGGGATTCGCGGCGGCTCTGTAAGGTTTTCCGTATCGTGGCTCTCGGTACTGGGGGTTTCGCGACGGAGGCTTTAAGTAGGCGGAGGGTCAACGCGGGGGCCACACGAGGGGCCCGGGGGGCAGGTCGGCGCGGCCAAGGCCTGGGCCGCGCCGGCCTCCCTCTGGCCGCCTCGTGGCCCCACTTCGTTAGGTCTTCGGTCTTCGGGAAGCTTAGTGCAAAAATAGGACCACGGGCGAAAGTTTCGTCCAATTCCGAGAATATTTCTTTACTAGGATTTCTGAAACCAAAAACAGCAAAAACAGCGGCTCTTCGGCATCTTGTTAATAGGTTAGTTCCAGAAAATGCATAAATATGACATATAATGTGCATAAAACATGTAGGTATCATCAATAAAGTAGCATGGAACATAAGAAATTATCGATACGTTGGAGACGTATCAGCATCCCCAAGCTTAGTTCTGCTCGTCCCGAGCAGGTAAAACGATAACAAAGATAATTTCTGAAGTGACATGCCATCATAATCTTGATCATACTATTTGTAAACATATGTAATGAATGCAGCGATCAAAACAAAGGTAATGACATGAGTAAACAACTGAATCATTAAGCAAAGACTTTTCATGAATAGTACTTCAAGACAAGCATCAATAAGTCTTGCATAAGAGTTAACTCATAAAGCAATAAATCAAAGTAAAGGTGTTGAAGCAACACATAGGAAGATTAAGTTTCAGCGGTTGCTTTCAACTTACAACATGTATATCTCATGGATATTGTCAACATAAAGTAATATAACAAGTGCAATATGCAAATATGTAGGAATCAATGCACAGTTCACACAAGTGTTTGCTTCTTAAGGTGGAAGGAGATAGGTAAACTGACTCAACAATAAAAGTAAAAGAAAGGTCCTTCAAGGAGGAAAGCATCGATTGCTGTATTTGTGCTAGAGCTTTTATTTTGAAAACATGAAACAATTTTGTCAACGGTAGTAATAAAGCATATGAGTTATGAAAATTATATCTTACAAGTTGCAAGCCTCACGCATAGTATACTAATAGTGCCCGCACCTCGTCCTACTTAACTTGGACTACCGGGTCTTCGCATGCCATGTTTCAACCAAGTGTCACAAAGGGGTACCTCCATGCCGCCTGTACAAAGGTCTAAGGAGAATGCTCGCATTTCGGATTTCTCGCTTTTGATTATTCTCAACTTAGACATCCATACGGGACAACATGGACAACAGATAATGGACTCCTCTTAAATGCATAAGCATGTAGCAATGATTATTGTTCTCATATGAGATTGAGGATATATGTCCAAAACTGAAACTTCAACCATGATTCATGGCTTTAGTTAGCGGCCCAATGTTCTTCTCTAACAATTTTGCATGCTCCAACCACTAAAATGATAGACCTTCAGACAAGACGGACATGCATAGCAACTCACATGATATTCAACAATAGTTGATGGCGTTCCCCAGAAGCATGGTTATCGCACAACAGCAACTTAATAAAATATAAAGTGCATAAGTACATATTCAATACTACGATAGTTTTTAAGGCTATTTTGTCCCATGAGCTATATATTGCAAAGGTGAATGATGGAATTTTAAAGATAGCACTCAAGCAATTTACTTTGGAATGGCGGAGAAATACCATGTAGTAGGTAGGTATGGTGGACACAAATGGCATAGTAGTTGGCTCAAGGATTTTGGATGCATGAGAAGTATTCCCTCTCGATACAAGGTTTAGGCTAGCAAGGTTATTTGAAGCAAACTCAAGGATGAACAAGTGCAGCAAAACTCACATAAAAGACATATTGTAAACATTATAAGACTCTACACTGTCTTCCTTGTTGTTCAAAACTCAATACTAGATATTATCTAGACCTTAGAGAAACCAAATATGCAAATCAAATTTTAGCAAGCTCTATGTATTTCTTCATTAATGGGTGCAAAGCATATGATGCAAGAGCTTAAACATGAGCACAACAATTGCCAAGTATCACATTATCCAAGACATTTTAGAATTACTACATGTAGCATTTTCCAATTCCAACCATATAACAATTTAACGAAGAAGAAACTTCGCCTTGAACATTATGAGTAAAGCCTAAGGACACATGTGTCCATATGCAACACGGAGCGTGTCTCTCTCCCACAAAGTGAATGCTAGGATCCATTTTATTCAAACAAAAACAAAAACAAACCGACGCTCCAAGTAAAGAACACAAGATGTGATTGAATAAAAATATAGTTTCAGGGAGGAACCTGATGATGTTGTCGATGAAGAAGGGGATGCCTTGGGCATCCCCAAGCTTAGGCTTGAGAGTCTTCTTAAAATATGCAGGGGTGAACCACGGGGGCATCCCCAAGCTTAGAGCTTTCACTCCTCTTGATCATAGTATATCATTCTCCTCTCTTGACCCTTGAAAACTTCCTTCACACCAAACTTCAAGCAAACTCATTAGAGGGTTAGTGCACAATTAATAATTCACTCATTCAGAGGTGACACAATCATTATTTTCACTTCTGGACATTGCATAATGCTACTGGACATTAGTGGATCAAAGAAATAAATCCAACATAGCAAAAGAGGCAATGCGAAATAAAAGGCAGAATCTGTCAAAAACAGAACAGTCCGTAAAGACGAATTTAGAAATGGCACCAGACTTGCTCAAATGGAAAAACTCAAAACTAATGAAAGTTGCGTACATATCTGATGATCACGCTCGTAAATTGGCAGATTTTTTCGAATTTTCTACAGAGAATTGTGCCCAGATTCGTGACAGACAGCAATGCTGTTTCTGCGCAGCGATCCCAAATATAACATCAACTTTGACATAGAAACTTTACTTGGCACAAAAACATGATAAGGAGAGGTTGCTACAGTAGTAAACAACTTCCAAGACTCAACAAAACAAAAAATTGCTGTAGGTAAAAACATGGGTTGTCTCCCATAAGCGCTTTTCTTTAACGCCTTTCAGCTAGGCGCAGTGCAAATCAAGTATTATCGAGATGAAGCATCAACATCATTACCAGGGGTGTTGGGAGTTTTCTCAACCAAGCATAGTATGTTTGATATATAAGTTTTAGCGTCTCCCTTTTCATTAGTCTTAGGCTTGCTACTCTCATCGAACAAATTTTCAGGAACAAGCCAAGCATAGTTATTTTCTAGTGCATCATTCATAGCTAGGAGTTTACATGGTATTGGTGCTTTGATTTCCCCTCCATCATTAATGTTATTAGTGTACATTATTCTATCCATGTCCATTTTTTCAAGGAGACCAATAAAATTGGTATAAGAACCTAGCATATTAAATTTAGCAAAAACCTTTCTAGCCTCTCTTGCTAGACCACCAAATTCTCTAAGAAGGGTTTCTAAAACAAAATCTTTCTTTTCCCCTTCTTCCATATCAGCAAGTGTAAGAAACATGTGTTGGATTATAGGATTGAGATTAACAAATTTAGTTTCCAACATGCGAACTAAAGCAGCAGCAGCAATTTCATAGGTAGGTGCAAGTTCTACCAAGTGTCTATCTTCAAAATCTTCAGTAATACTAACATGATTGAAAAATTCTTCTATATTATTTCTCCCAACTATGGACCCACGTCCTACCGGTATGTCTTTTGTGGTGAAATTAAAAGGAAACATGATGCAATAAGCAAAAAGTAAACTAGGCAAATAAAGTAAAGAAGTAACTAAATTTTTTGTGTTTTTGATATAGAGAGCAAGACAGTAAATAAAGTAAAACTAGCAACTAATTTTTTTGTGTTTTGTTTAGGTGCAGCAAACAAAGTAGTAAATAAAATAAAGCAAGACAAAAACAAAGTAAAGAGATTGAGAAGTGGAGACTCCCCTTGCAGCGTGTCTTTATCTCCCCGGCAACGGCGCCAGAAATTTAGCTTGATACGCGTAGATGCACACGTCCGTTGGGAACCCCAAGTGGAAGGTATGATGCGTATAGAAGAAAGTTTCCCTCAGTATGAAACCAAGGTTTAATCGAACCAGTAGGAGCCAAGAAGCACGTTGAAGGTTGATGGTCGCGAAATGTGATGCGGCGCAACACCGGGATTCCGGCGCCAACGGAACCTGCACAACACAACCCAAGTACTTTGTCCCAACGAAACAGTGAGGTTGTCAATCTCACCGGCTTGCTGTAACAAAGGATTAAACGTATCGAGTGGAAGATGTTTGCAAAGAAAACAGTAAACACAATTGCAGTAGATTGTATGCTATGTAAAGAATAGGACCGGGGTCCACAGTTCACTAGAGGTGTCTCTCCCATAAGATAAAAGCATGTTGGGTGAACAAATTACAGTCGGGCAATTGACAAATAGAGAAAGGCATAACAATGCATATACATGATATGATAAATATAGTGAGATTTAATTGGGCATTACGACAAAGTACATAGACCGCCATCCAACGCATCTATGCCTAAAAAGTCCACCTTCAGGTTATCATCCGAACCCCCTCCGTATTAAGTTGCAAAGCAACAGACAATTGCATTAAGTATGGTGCGTAATGTAATCAACAACTACATCCTTAGACATAGCATCAATGTTTTATCCCTAGTGGCAACAGCACATCCACAACCTTAGAACTTTCTGTCACTGTCCCAGATTCAATGGAGGCATGAACCCACTATCGAGCATAAATACTCCCTCTTGGAGTTAAGAGTAAAAACTTGGCCAGAGCCTCTACTAATAACGGAGAGCATGCAAGATCATAAACAACACATGAACAATAGATTGATAATCACCATAATCATAGTACTCTCTATCCATCGGATCCCGACAAACACAACATATAGAATTACATATAGATGATCTTGATCATGTTAGGCAGCTCACAAGATCCAACAATGAAGCACAACAAGGAGAAGACGACCATCTAGCTACTGCTATGGACCCATGGTCCAGGGGTGAACTACACTCATCACTCCGGAGGCGACCATGGCGGTGTAGAGTCCTCGGGAGATGAATCCCCTCTCGGGGGTGCGGAGGCGATCTCGAATCCCCCAAGATGGGATTCGCGGCGGCGCGTCTCTGTAAGGTTTTCGTATCGTGGCTCTCGGGGGGTTTCGCGACGGAGGCTTTAAGTAGGCGGAGGGTCACGCGCGGGGCCACACGAGGGCCCGGGGGCAGGTCGGCGCGGCCAAGGCCTGGCCGCGCGGCCTCCTCCGGCCGCCTCGTGGCCCCACTTCGTTAGGTCTTCGGTCGTCTGGAAGCTTCGTGCAAAAATAGGACCCTGGGCGAAAGTTTCGTCCAATTCCGAGAATATTTCTTTACTAGGATTTCTGAAACCAAAAACAGCAGAAACAATGGCTCTTCGGCATCTTGTTAATAGGTTAGTTCCGGAAAATGCATAAATATGACATATAATGTGCATAAAACATGTAGGTATCATCAATAAAGTAGCATGGAACATAAGAAATTATCGATACGTTGGAGACGTATCAGCGGCCTCTACATCGGCGAGCAGCCCGGCCCCGCGGCCGCCCCGGGCGGAGGAGGACGACCCGGAGCGGGCGCGCTGCGGCGTCCCGCGAGCGATCTCGACGAGCTGGCCAAATGGCCGCACCTCGAGACGCTGCGCGCCTCCGCGCTGGAGGAGGCGGCCAGGAAGGCCCAGGAGGACGCCCATGCGGAGGCGTGGGCCTTCCTCGGCTGGCGCGCCGTCGGAGGGGCAACGCGTCGGCGGCGCTCGGGAGGAGGAGGAGGAGCGCCGGCCCGCGCTGGCGGAGGAGGAGCGCGCCACGCTCGGCTACAGGCGGAGCTGTAGGCCGCAGCGGAGGAGCAGCTCCGGCAGGAGTCCGTGCGGAGGGCACGGTTGCGCAGGCCGGGGAGCCCGCCGAACCCGCCCGCGGGAAAGGGCGCGGTCGCCCGGCCGAGTCCGGTGCCCTCCGGCGTTTCGAGCCGGAACAGCGCGTCGCCGCCGGGCGTCGTCGTCATCGGCCGACGACGACGAGTACTGGGGAGTACTGCCGGCGGCCACCGTGCTCACAAACCCTGTCTAGGGTTTCTTTTTTTTTAGTTTAAAGCCCATATAGGGCTTTCTTTTGTGTAAAAATTGCCCAAAATAGGGCTAAGTTTAACTAACTAGTAGTTTATATTTATTTTTTGTTGTTTTTATTTTTTATTTTCATTTATGTTTTTTTATTACATATCCGTGCGTTGGGCCCAGCGCGTCCGTTTGGGTCAGCCGGTTGGAGATGCCCTAAGAGATAGTATATGATAGTTGTGCCATAGCTGGTTGGTCAAGCTGTCTTTAATATGGTGCCATGTCACTGAAAACATAAGACTACTGAAAACCTACTCATAGTAGGAGTAACTTGGGTAGCAGCATAGAGCTACATGCAATGCCAACTAAGCATTTTGATGACATGGCACATCATTAATTGAGAAAAGAGAGCATTGTGGTAACTAGCTATGTTACCATAACATCACATTTTCCAAGACTAGATGAGTCTACAACCTAATTAATATGATTTTGCATGACACTACACGTATGTTACTTCCCACTATGGAGGTAGTAACATAGAGTAACATATGCATGTTACTACTCTATGTTACTCTCCACTATGACTAGTCTAAGTATTATGGCTCACTTATGCATGACTGACGTAATGATGTCTCCGTCAAAACCTATATTTTGCCAGAGCCGCGTCTCCTCCATAAAAAGATTCGTCAAAGGTATATAATTCCATAAAAGAGAGGTCCACACAAAATGATTCAGCAAACTCTAGTATCTCCATAAGATTACGCTATTCGATGACTATATGAATATACTACAAGATATAGCAATACCAAGTCTCCACGGAGTTATGACCTAAGGAAATATGATGGCTCTGCTTCATTGAGGAATTGTGTTCATTTTCGAACTAATTCTATAATATATTTTTAGATCGCTAGTCCTACATGTGTAGTTCGTCATTCAGATGCGGGCCATGCGTCCATAGAATACGTAGCCGTAGAATAGGTAGGTCGTCGAAGTTTTTCACATGACTGTTTCCAAAAAGAATAAAATGAATAGCTAACAAAATGCCAGCAACATATTAAAACGACAGTGAATATTATTATGTACGCAAAAATAAAAGTTAATTGCTCGATGCAATATACATATCATACTGTAGATATCATGTTCATTTCACACAGAAATTGTTGTGTAGGCGAACTATACAAACTCGTGAGTGCTAACTCAGTACAGATTTATCATCAATAAATCACAACAACGGCTAAAGCCTTCGGAAAAATCATGATTGACTCGCATGGCCACCACCTTGTCTTGGGAAAAAAGTATGCCTGACAAGGCTTTCCTTAAACCAATGCCCCGTATTGCATGGATAGTCTATTTCCCACTGAAATTTATCCAGTAACTTACCACTTTCGTCGTGGTAAAGTTGGTGCAAGTATGGCTTCAGATAGTAGACAAACACACTATATTTTTCCCAACACAAAAGTATACTAGTCCCATAGTATGCCACTGGGAACTCAATCTTACACCTCAGTGACCAGGTCACACGCTCATAGTCTTGCAGCACCCATGTTTGCATGATCCCCTCAACATCATCTATGCACCTCATGACAAGCCTACCTTCCATCTCAAGCAAATATCGACAACTCCCTCTAGCAGCAATGGGAGGCCTCATGGACCTAAACGATTCTTTCAATGTGTCAAAAATGAGCAGTCGATCTAAACCGTAGCTCCAGTGGAGGCAGCCATTGAGCAGAATAGGAGGACGCCACATGTATGAATGCCTTCCAGCCAGCAAGTACACCGTCCTAGTACAAGCAGAGGCCACTGGGTACCACCCTATGCACCTCGGCTTCTGGTTCTTGGAGGAGCCAACTGTGAGGATTTGGTAGCCACCGCGAAGCTCGCGTTCCCCCCTCCAGAACAGAATTTGGTACTCGCCGGACCGGCGTGGGTGTGGATACATCGCTTTAACATTGCACCTACCGGCGCCTTTCAGACCAGGGAGCATGAGCCGTTGGTGTGTGACTGGGTTGACGACGCTGAAAAGGGGGGTCTGGAGGGAGAGCAGGACAAGGCCGTCGCAGGAGGCTATGATCGCTGTGTACATATCAGGGTCAAGAACATGCCAGCGTTTGGCAGGGGCTTCACGGATATCAAGAGCTTCAACCTCGTAGTTCCAGGGACTGACTTCGTGAAAAACGAGGGGCAGCGATGGCTGGCGCCGGTGGTGGTCGTGCAGGAACTCGCCGGTAGAGGTGACGGCGCGCCATGACCTGCTGACGGCGCCACACTGGAGGACGTCCCTGGACGGTAGCCTCAGGAATATCTCCTGGGTGATGATCATCTCGGGGAGATCGTCGAAGACGGTAGCACGGATGATGTCAGGCGCCATGGCGATCTGCCGGAAATTAACAAAGACAGGCTGTGCCTGACGATCGATGGAGGTTCATAAATAGATAGTTTCATACATGTGATCAGTTAAAATACGTACTCTACAAGGAAACGTACTGGCCTACTGGGCAAAGCCCAATTCACACAAACGCGTCCCTCACGTTACCCTTCAAACGCAGGGGACACGGCACCGAGTCACAGACACGTACATATATCTTTCCTTGCCACCAACACAAGATTTCTTCCACCAACGAACTTGTCCACGTCTTCCTTGCTGCCCAAAATCAACCGCCCAGAACTCTCGCCTCTCTGGTTAACTTGACCACATAGCTAGATTGGTGAGTATAAATTGCATTGTCTCCATCAATATAAATTTTAAACCCCTTTATATCCTCCGCGTTAATTCAAAGGCAACTTATCGTTGTTTTCCGCAGATGGATCATCCAAGGCCAGACACAAGCCGCGAAACTGTGTTCGACGACCTCCCTGAGTCAATCATAGCCGGGGAGATATTCATGAGGTTGCCGGCGAATGACGTCCTCCGCTGCGGTGCCGTCAGCAGGTCATGGCGTGGCACCACCACCAACAAGGAGTTCCTGCTCGAGCACCACACCCGCCAGCCGTCGCTCCCCCTCATCGTCTTCCCTCACGAAACCAGCTCCCTGATCCGCACGGTTGATGCCTTCGACATCCGTCGAGCCCCCGCCGAGCGTCGTCCTGTCCTCGGGTTCAACGACTGCATCCATGGTCAAACATTCAGTATATGTGCCTCGTGCGACGGCCTTCTCCTGCTCTCCCTAATGAACTACGTCCGATTCAGCATCGTCAACCCAGCAACACGCCAGTGGCTGGCGCTCCCTCGCCTCGCCGGGGCTAGTGGCAACATCGCGGGGATGTACCCAAGCCCAGGCCGTTCCGATGAGTACCGCATCCTGTTTTGGAGGGGTAAGCATGAGGTTCGCAATGCTGGCTACTACGTCCTCACAGTGGGCTCCTCCCAGAAGCCGAAATACTTGGGGCTGCCAGCTGCGTCCGCTTGCGTAAAGGAGGCGCTGATGAAGGCTGGAATGAATCCATGCTGGTGGAGTCCACCTGTTCTGCTTAAGGGTTGCCTTCACTGGAACCGCTCAATAGATTGGAACCGCAGCCCTTGGAACCGCGGCTCAAGCGATAGAGTATTTGTTTTTGACATACTGGAAGAGTCATTTAGGTTTATGACCTCTCCGGACAACGTTAGAGGCTTTCGGGTTTTGTTTCAGATGGAAGGCATGCTTGGCATGAGGTGCCTAGATACGAACGAGGGGGTTATGCAAATATGGGTACTGCATGACTACGAGCGAGAGGCCTGGTCACTTAAGTGTCAGATTGATTTGCCAACCACAAAGTATTGGTATCGTACGATTATGTCTGATAAAAGCGATATGCTGGTCTGCTATTTGGAGTCGTTCTTACACCAACTTCACTACGATGATAACGGGAAGTTACTGGAGAAATTTCAGTGGGAAACACAGTCTCAAACATTACTGAACACTGGTTCAAAGAGAGCCTTGTCAGGCATACTTTTTTCCCAAAGCGGAGAGGTAGCCGTGTGAGACAAGCACGATTTTTCAGAATGCTTTAGGTATTGCTGGTATTATTGATAATCAGTCTTAGTACTCCTGGGAGTATGTATAGCATGCAGATAAAACTATTTTGTAGTGAAATGGACATGTTGCCTTCAGTGATAATCTATTGGATCGGCTAATTAACTTTTATTTGTTCGTAAAGTATAATTGCCACTATCTGATTTTGTAGATACTTTGTTAGCTCAATGTTTAATTTTTTGATTCTTTTGACCTCGAGGACTTGGCTGCGGCGAGCACCATCCGAGAGATACTTTGGTACTTTTTTTAAAATATTGGAGTGGTTAGAAAATAAACTTGTCCCTCAACAAGTAAGAGTTAGTATTATTAGAGTGGTATAAGATGCTTTCCAAGATCAAAAAAAGGAAACAGAGTTACATTTGGCACAACACTGACCTTGTAATCCCAATGGTAATTTTTCCAACTCATCGGTTGTTCGCCGTGCTTGATTCTGATTGCTGGTTTTAAATCTTGTTGCTAGAAGATCCCAACAGTCAGCATGAGAAGATGCTCTGCAGCTGCTCAATGATCATCAGTCGACAGAATGTATACTCGATCTAAACACTTAGGACACAAAGCTTCAGAATTCATACAAAAATCTCGAATAAAATGTGTCGAAGCAATTCTGCACACAAGTTAGATAAACTAGTAAGCTTGTAAGTGCTGTTTCCTCTTTACAGACAAAGACTGTTCTTTGTTATCCTTCTGTTACAAACAATGGAGCAAAGAACAATTCAGCTTACCAGTGTACAGACTATCTTCCATCGTCCAAGTATCAGCTTCATCCTGCATCATCCTAAATTCGTAATGCCATTATCTATATGAGCATGGAACATCCAATCGCCCCAGCACCGAGCTTCGAGCTCCAGGAATTTCCTTCGGAGAATTGCACATGTCTCAGCAGAGGTTTCATCGACTATCAATTCGTATGTATGCATTGACCTCCTACGACGGCAGTGCCTCCGGCGATGCCCAGAAATGGCAACCTTTGGTTCTGTCCCTACAAGATCTTGACGGGAGCGGTGGAGCAGAAGGTGTCCCGTTGCCCGTCGGCGCCGACACGGAAGTGCCAGAGGCGGCCTTTGGCGGTGACGAGGTTGTCCTCGCAGAGGTACTCCCTGGCGTACCAGCGCTCCACGGTCCGATCCACGTCGTGCACCACCACGTCCACCACGCCGCCACCGCCCGCCGTGGCGGCCGCCCGGGCGAGTGCCGCGGCCGTGTAGATGGCGCCCATCCGGCCGGGCTCCTCCGGTCCGGCCCCGCTCGGCCCGTCGACGACGACCACGTCCCACCTGGCGTCGAGCACCTCCCGCGGCAGCGAGGTCAGCGCCAGCCGGCACCCGGACTTGCGCACCGTCCCCGTCGGCCGCACGCACGCCGGGCCCGCCGCCCGCGCGCGCCGCAGCAGAGCCCACGCCTCCCCGGCCGCGTCGGGGTACCACGCGCGGTGGACGGCAGCCGAAGAGCCGCCGACACGCCCAGCGAGCACGCGGCGCGCGGCGTCCCCATCCTCAGCACTGTCGGTGACGAAGGCGGTGGCGGCGCCCGACCCGGAGTTGACCGCGGCGAGCGCGAGGAGCTGCGGCGAGAGGCCGAACACCAGCAGCCTGCACGGCGCGCGCGAGGCGACGACGGAGCGGAGCAAAGCGAACTCTTTGGCGGCGAGACCGTCGTTCCCGGCGGCGGTGCCGTTGCCGGACTCCCACTCCGCGCGGTGGAGATGAGCGGACGAGGAGGCGCCGGCGGAGGGGTGGGTGATGAGGAGGAACTTGATGAAGGAGAGCGTGGAGAAGACGACGAGGATGGTGATCAGCAGCTGCTTCGGCGACATCATCGTCCTGCTCCCGCCGATGCTTATCGGAATCTGAATTCTTGGCGACATCATCTTGCTCGCTTCTCGATCTAACCCTCTCACTCTCCTGCTCTACTGATTTCTTGATCGACCGGTCTGCTTCTCCATTTCTCGCCGATTCCTCTCACCAGATCTCAGCCCCTTGCCAGACAAACCTTCAAAGAGCGCCTCCCATTTTATTTTATTTTTGGGTGAACTGACTCAACATAAAAGTAAAATAATGGTCCTTCAAAGAGGAAAGCATCGATTGCTATATTTGTGCTAGAGCTTTTATTTTGAAAACATCAAGAGAGTATAAAAGTAAAGTTTTGAGAGGTGTTTGTTGTTGTCGCGAATGGTAGTACTCCCCTTGCCAGACAAACCTTCAAAGAGCGGCTCCCATTTTATTTTATTTTTGGGTGGCACTCCTTCCAACCTTTCTTTCACAAACCATGGCTAACCGAATCGGGTGCCTACCAACAATCTCATACCATGAAGGAGTGCCTTTTTATTTTAGTTTTATTATGATGACACTCCTCCCCACCTTTGCTTTCTCAAGCCATGGCTAACCGAATCCTTCGGGTGCCGTCCAACAATCACATACCATGGAGGAGTGTCTATTTTTGTTAATTAATTTGGGACTGGGAATCCCATTGCCAGCTCTTTTTGCAAAATTATTGGATAAGCGGATGAAGCCACTAGTCCATTGGTGAAAGTTGCCCAACAAGATTGAAAGATAAACACCGCATACTTCCTCATGAGCTATAAAACATTGACACAAATAAGAGGTAATAACTTTTGAATTGTTTAAAGGTAGCACTCAAGCAATTTACTTTGGAATGGCGGAGAAATACCATATAGTAGGTAGGTATGGTGGACACAAATGGCATAGTGGTTGGCTCAAGGATTTTGGATGTATGAGAAGTATTCCCTCTCGATACAAGGTTTAGGCTAGCAAGGTTATTTGAAGCAAACTCAAGGATGAACCGGTGCAGCAAAACTCACATAAAAGACATATTGTAAACATTATAAGACTCTACACCGTCTTCCTTGTTGTTCAAACTCAATACTAGAAATTATCTAGACCTTAGAGAGACCAATTATGCAAACCAAATTTTAGCATGCTCTATGTATTTCTTCACTAATAGGTGCAAAGTATATGATGCAAGAGCTTAAACATGAGCACAACAATTGCCAAGTATCACATTATCCAAGACATTTTACCAATTACTACATGTAGCATTTTTCCAATTCCAACCATATAACAATTTAACGAAGAGGAAACTTCGCCATGAATATTATGAGCTAAGAACACATGTGTTCATACGAACCAGCGGAGCGTGTCTCTCTTCCACACAAGGTTGAACTTATTCAGAGAACTAAGATAACAAAACAAAAAATAAAAGCACACACAGACGCTCCAAGTAAAGTACATAAGATGTGACCGAATAAAAATATAGTTTCAAGAGAAGGAACCTGATACTTTGTCGATAAAGAAGGGATGCCTTGGGCATCCCCAAGCTTAGACGCTTGAGTCTTCTTAAAATATGCAGGGATGAACCACTGGGGCATCCCCAAGCTTAGAGCTTTCACTCCTCTTGATCATAGTATATCATACTCCTCTCTTGACCCTTGAAAACTTCCTTCACACCAAACTTCAAGCAAACTCATTAGAGGGTTAGTGCACAATAAAAATTTACATGTTCAGAGGTGACACAATCATTCTTTACACTTCTGGACATTGCATAAAGCTACTGGACATTAATGGATCAAAGAAATTCATCCAACATAGCAAAAGAGGCAATGCGAAATAAAAGGCAGAATCTGTCAAAACAGAACAGTTCGTAAAGACGAATTTTAAAATGGTACCAGACTTGCTCAAATGGAAAAACTCAAAACTAATGAAAGTTGCGTACATATCTGTGGATCACACTCGTAAATTGGCAGATTTTTTCGAATTTTCTACAGAGACTTAGGCCCAGATTCGTGACAGACAGCAATGCTGTTTCTGCGCAGCGATCCCAAATATAACATCAACTTTAACATAGAAACTTTACTTGGCACAAAAACATGATAAGGAGAGGTTGCTACAGTAGTAAAAAATTTCCAAGACTCAAATATAAAACAAAGTACTGTAGTAAAAAAACACATGGGTTATCTCCTAAGAAGTTCTTTCTTTATAGCCATTAAGATGGGCTCAGCAGTTTTAATGATGCACTCGCAAGAAATAGAAGTTGAAGCAAAAGAGAGCATCAAGAGGCAAATTCAAAACACATTTAAGTCTAACATGCTTCCTATGCATAGGAATCTTGTAAATAAACAAGTTCATGAAGAGCAAAGTAACAAGCATAGGAAGATAAAACAAGTGTAGCTTCAAAAATTTCAGCACATAGAGAGGCATTTTAGTAACATGAAAATTTCTACAACCATATTTTCCTATCTCATAATAACTTTCAGTAGCATCATGAGCAAACTCAACAATATAACTATCACATAAAGCATTCTTATCATGAGTCTCATGCATAAAATTATTACTCTCCACATAGGCATAATCAATTTTATTAGTTGTAGTGGGAGCAAATTCAACGAAGTAGCTATCATTATTATTCTCATCATCAAATATAGGAGGCATAGTATCATCAAAGTAAATTTTCTCCTCAATGCTTGGGGGACTAAAAATATCATGCTCATCAAAGCCAGCTTTCCCAAGCTTAGAATTTTCCATAGCATTAGCAACAATAGTGTTCAAAGCATTCATATTAATATGTTCCATGGGTTTTTTAATTTTCGCATCAAACCATCCATGTCTTAAATCAGGAAATAGAATAAGAAGGTCATTGTTGTCCATTATGCCTAACTAGTGTAAACAAGAAACCAAATGTCGCAATTGCAGAGTCTAAAGGAAATAGCTTCGAGTACTTACAACGGCCGCAAATAGCTTAGTAGCCGAGATCAGTGTGAGTACCTTTACCTTTCCTCCCCGGCAACGGCGCCGAAAAGTGCTTGATGTCTACGGGGCTTCTATTCTTGTAGACAGTGTTGGGCCTCCAAGAGCGAGGTTTGTAGAACAGCAAGTTTCCCTTAAGTGGATTACCCAAGGTTTATCGAACTCGGGGAGGAAGAGGTCAAAGATATCCCTCTCATGCAACCCTGCAACCACAAAGCAAGAAGTCTCTTGTGTCCCCAACACACCTAATAGGTGTACTAGTTCGCGAAGAGATAGTGAAATACAAGTTGTATGAATGAATATGAGCAGAAGTACGGCGCCAGAAAATAGCTTAGGCGTGCGGTTGATGGTACTAATATTGCGGGAAGTAAACATGCGGTAATGCTTGACATAGTGATAAAAACATAACAAGCACGATAGCGATATTTAGGAACAAGGCCTAGGGATTAGACTTTCACTAGTGGACACTCTCAACATTGATCACATAACGGAATAGATAAATGCATACTCTACACTCTCTTGTTGGATGATGAACACATTGCGTAGGATTACACGAACCCTCAATGCCGGAGTTAACAAGCTCCACAATTCAATGTTCATATTTAAATAACCTTAGAGTGCATGAAAGATCGAAACGACTAAACCAAGTACTAACATAGCATGCACACTGTCACCTTCATGCTTATGTAGGAGGAATAATACACATCAATACTATCATAGCAATAGTTAACTTCGCAATCTACAAGAGATCATGATCATAGCATAAACCAAGTACTAACACGAGTGCACACACTGTCACCATTACACCGTGTAGGAGAAATAAAACTACTTTAATAACATCACTAGAGTAGCACATAGATAAATTGTGATACAAAACACATTGCAATCATAAAGAGATATAAATAAGCACTTCACTATGCCATTCATAACAGTGAATAAGTATTCTGTGAAATATAGCCTAAGAGACCCACACGGTGCACACACTGTCACCTTTACACACGTGGGACAAGGAGTCTCCGGAGATCACATAAGTAAAACTCACTTGACTAGCATAATGACATCTAGATTACAAGCATCATCATATGAATCTCAATCATGTAAGGCAGCTCATGAGATTATTGTATTGAACTACATAGAGAGAGATGAACCACATAGCTACCGGTACAGCCCCGAGCCTCGATGGAGAACTACTCCCTCCTCATGGGAGCGCGGTGATGAAGATGGCGGTGGAGATGGCGGCGGTGTCGATGGAGAAGCCTTGGGGCACTTCCCCGTCCGGCGGGTGCCGGAGAGACTCTGTCCCCCGGATCTTGGCTTCGCGATGGCGGCGGCTCGGAAGGTTTCGCGTCCGTGGCTTCCTCCGTAAGGGTTTTTAGGTCGGGGACCTTATATAGGCGAAAGGGCAGCGTCGGAGGGTCGAAGGGGCGACGACACCATAGGCGGCGCGGCCAGGGCCCAGGCCGCGCCACCCTATCATCTGGGCCCACAGGCCCCCGGCGGCTCTCGGGTGTTACGGATGCTTCCGGGCAAAATAGGAACAGGCGTTGATTTCGTCCAATTAGGAGAATTTCGTTACTAGGATTTCTGAAACCAAAAACAGAAGACTGACACTTCGGCATCTTGTTAATAGGTTAGTTCCAGAAAATGCGTAAATACGACATATAATGTGCATAAAATATGTAGATATCATCAATAAAGTAGCATAGAACATAAGAAATTATCGATACGTCGGAGACGTATCAGAGGACACTGGTTGTTCGTGTAAATATCCTTGATCAATTCCGGGATCGGTTGACCCCGGCCTATCTTCACAAGCGTCTTGAATCTCCTCTTGAGAGAATCAGCCGGAAGGTCGTGGCGGGTAGCTCGGAGCTGGTCGTCCGCCCGGTGTATGCGCAGATTAATCGAGCATTATACCGTAGTGGCTGGATCCGCCGGGTGAACCAGCTAAGTGTGAGCTGGGTTCCGGTTAGCCCATCGTGGACTAGCCAGGAAATTCTCCGCGCTGCCTTCTCCAAGACAGGAGTTAGGGCGAGCGAAGGGACGAAGCTCCAGCTCGCAAGTTCTTCCGGAGGCTCGTTGTTGAATTTAGGCAGACCGTCGTGGATCTCCGGAACTGAAACATTCTTCTCGTAAAACCATCCGGCGTTCCAGTACCGGACGGATTCGTGCGAGTCATGAGGTGGATACATGCGGCCAGGTCGGAGCATGAATGTCATGCTCCCACAGTTCAACATGGCTTTGTCCTTTGTTTCCTTCTTCACTCGGAAGAAAAACTGCCATAGCTTGACATCTGGTCGGATTCCGAGATGCCCTTCGCAAAGAGTCACGAAGTTGGAGAGCAGAAGGTACGAGTTGGGGCAGATGTTGTGGGGCTGAAGCCCGTACGTATTGAGGATGGAGAGAAATAATTCCGAACAGGGGAGCGATAATCCGCGTTCCACCCAAACTTTGGTCATGACCACTTCTCCGGCTCCAGGCTTGGGGACGACGGTATCGCGTATGAAGCTCCAGTGAGCGGAGATCATACCCTCGTTTTGAAGCTCTCTAAGCTCCGTATCGGTGGTTTCGCAGGGCCACCATTGACCCCGCTCTCCTTCGCGGTTCCGAGCCTTGGAGGCTTTCTTGTTTTCCTCTCCTGAACCTTGGCTGCCATTCTAGCTTGCCCTTGGAGTTCTTCTTCAAGTTCTTGAGCGGTTGGGATCCGGCCTAGCTTGGTGCTGGGAAGATGCGGAAAAAGGTTGAGCTAGCCGGATGTCGGAAACATATGGTGGTAGATATGCTATAGGATCCGGACAGATTGGCTCTAATGAACTGGGATCCGGGCTATTCGGAGAACTACCAGTACAGTGTGAATCAATCGGCATGCTTCCGGCTGCACCCATGCAAAGTGTTTGAGTAACCGGAAACTACTCTAAGTCTATTTCTTCTTCTACAAGTCCGGTGCACGTACCGTCAATGGCGCGGCGGACCGGCGGTGCTCCGGTGAGGTCGAAGGTCGCCGAACTTGCTACAAAGCGACCCGCGCGACCACGAATCGGCGGCGGGAGAAGTTTCCCGATCAACCGGAACGATCTTGGCGCAAGGGGAAGCTCGAGGCGACGGGGCGCGAAGTTTTCTGTGACGGAGCTCGCCGTAGTCCAGATCTGATGGGCGGCGCGGCGCGAGGAAGAAGATGAAGTGGTGAGGAGGTGAAAAGAATGGGAAGTTACGCGTGTGAGGGTATTTATAGGCCTCGCGCGGAGATTCGCGTTTCGGATCCGACGGTGGAAACTGAACGGTCTCGCCGTTGGATGCATGACGCGTGTCTTAGGTCAAAGACGGTAAAATGACGTGGAGGTAATTTAACCGTGCGCTCCCGAAATTTCCGGCTAAAGATTCGCATCTCCGAAAATTTAGCGCGGGAAAATAGGAGGTTGTACGCGGGAAAGGTGCAAACTCCGTTACATTATCGACTGAATGTGAATTTCCGAGTAAATGATATCGGAAACAAGAAAGTTTGGAAGCTCTTCAAGATTCTCTTCGGTTCCGAGATGTTTGAAGACGGAAGAATGATGAATCCCGGAGAACTTCGGGGCTACTGTTGTGGGTATACTTTATGGGTATATCAACGACATGGCCTAGATCCGGCAAGCCCGGGTGGCCCACAGACGGCGATGGTGGCATGGGGCCCATCGGGCGGCCCAGTTGTTGTTGATCATGAAGGATGAAGTCCAGCCCAGGAACCTGGAGCCGGATCCCAACCGACCTACGATGGAGGCCGGATCCGTGGAGGCCCATAAAGTATCCGGATCCAGCGCGATCATGAGGAACGCGGATCCTTGACGTACACGGCAAGATATTGTACCATAGTTAGGCAACTTGTATTCCGGCTGGGACTCTCCATGTAAACCCTAGATCCGTGCGCCTTTATAAGCCGGATCCTGGGAGCCCTAGAGGCACAACCACAACCATTGTAACAACGCGCAAGCGCATAATTCCATACAAGCAGCGTAGGCCTGTCATCGTGCGGGTGTTACGAAGCTGGGTAACTCGCGTACCACCATCCCGTGTGCACTCCGTCCTATGGCCCCCACTTCTTCTCCCCCTCGTGAGGATCCCTCCTCTGAGGTATTGTCGATTAGGCAACGACAGGATCTCCGTAAGGTGGTTGGTCAATAATGGACGCGCATATGCCATCCCTGGTCGGAATCAACTACTTCATAGTAGTTTTGTTCGTAGAACTTTGGAGCTTGAAATTTGTGTAACTTAGTTAGGACGGCCAAATATCAAGATATCCATTATTTGCCGATAAATGTATTATTCGGATCCCTCGAGTGAAAAATAGTGACCGGAAAAATAAGCCCAACCAGCACTCTATGCGAAAACAGTAAGATGTTTTTAGATTTAACATGTTTAGATCAATTTACTTGTCACCCGTTTGGATCCTTAGATAAATTAGCTAACTTATCTTAGATTAGTAGATGTGGCTAACTTTCATAGTCCACCAGAACCACGAGATAGGAGGGAGTGTCCATTAAGCTATAGCTAAAGATCGATGACAGAATCCATTGTTTGAGCTCTCACTTGTCTTAGACACGGGTCAACTATCCTACCTAGCTAGCAACGATAGAACCGGAGGTGGCGTTTTGGCTCGTAGATGCATATGCACCTATTATAAAAAGTAATTAAAAATTAAATTTAGAAATGTAAAAAATTCTAAAATAAAATTTCAGGTGTACATGCTGACATTCTATGTTCAAATACAAGTTTTCATGGGAAAACAATATTTTATGTGGCATGTATAAAAAAGGCAAAAAATGTCCCGTAAGTAGTCGTGTTTGAGCATCAATATTTATCTTTTTTACACGTGACACAAAAAATATTCCGTTTTCTCCCTAAAACTCGTGTGCGAACATAGAATGTCTAAATATACATGCAACAATTTATTTTAGATTTTTGAATACTTTAAAATGTATTTTCACACAAAGAGTTCGTATGCAGAATTGGATTTCTCGGATAGAACCCAATTAATCATGCGAAGAGTTGTGGACATGCTGCCGGTCGACTGTACATGTGTATACGCTTGGTTAATCCTCAAAATTAAGAAGTATCCGGGTGGGTCATCAATGCTTGTATGTACTAATATACACTTGTGTATACCGACCATAATGCTTGTATGTCTAATATATTTTGCGGTTTCACATGTTCCTATTACCTATTATAACACAAAGAACCAGTAATCAGTAATGTCACATGTAATCACCACTTTCGAAGAAAAGATAGGGGCAAATAATGTGGGTCCCACATAACAATTTTTTTGCCTTGTATTGCGTGGGGAAGAGCTAAAACTTCTCCTCTCGTGCATGGGGTCTTCATATGAATATTTAGTGGTGGTGTAAACAGGAAAATGCATTACACAAGTGTAAAGTGGTACCACCTACCCCACTGACGTATCAAAACTCTTCTTTTCTTGTATGGAGTCGTGATATTGGTATTTAAGGGTTGTGAAAATGGGAAAAACCAATACACAACTCTGACGTGACACTTGCTTCACAAACATAACTATCATGCACAAAGATTCTGGATTTACAGTGCAAAACATCCACTTGGTAGCCACTAACCAAATTGTTGCGAGTACTTGGCCTCTTGTAGTGGTTTTTATATTCCTATAACCTATTATAACATAGTAAAGAAAAGGCAAGTGCAATCACCACTTTCGACGCAAATATAGAGGGGTAGACAACATGGGCCCATAATAAGTCAAGGTTTCGCCTAAAATTGCGCGACGAAGGGTCTAAAATCATCCTATTTTGCACGGGTCCTCATATTGGTATTGAAGGGTGGTGTAAGCATGAAAATACAACGCACCGCTAAAAAATATTACCTGCATCATAAACATGACTATCCTGCACTAAGATTGTAGACTTACAATGCAAACCGCCCACTTCAAATCCACTTATAACTTCTATAACTAGTTGGCCTCTTTTGTTGTTTGTCATGTTCCTATGGCCCATTATAAGAAAAGGACACATAAAATCACCACTTTCGACAAAAATCTAAGGGGTCATGGGGCCTACAAAAGAGTGGAATAAATGAGATCTTCATAGAAATCCGCACGAGATCCTGGATTTTAGTCAAAAGAAGCTGAAAATATGGATTGGTGGCTGTCGTTAGATATCAATATCATGACCACCGCCACAATAACTCCAGGTGACAATCACGTACAAGACCAAGAACAATCACAAAAAAGATGTCGGGCCTTGGCAGCGGCGATAAAGAATGGGGTCGATTATGGGCATATCACTACAAGGAAAAGCCTTATTGCCGGCGCACCAAAAACGGCTATTGCCGGCGCACCAGAGCCCGCCGGTGCGAACAGGCCGGTGATAACAAGTTACCGCCGGCGCACCAGCTGGTGCGCCAGCAGCAACATGAATTATTCCCGGCGAAGCAGGCCAGGTGCGCCGGTGGTACGTTTTTTCGAAATTTAAAAAAAAAGCCCGATCCAGATCTAGATCTAGATCTGGATCTAGCTCGGGTTCATCTAGCTCGGGTCCTCGAAAACAGTGGCCGTGCGTTGCCTTGTCGCCGTTGCCGCGCCGGAGGAGAATGAGGCTTGAGGTGGTGGTGGTTTAGGAGGAGGAGGAGGAGGAGGAGGAGGAGGATGAGGCCGGAGGTGGTGGTTGTGGTTTAGGAAAGGAGGAGGAGGAGGAGAAGATGGCCGGAGGTGGATGTGGTGGAAGAGGAGGAGAAGGAGAAGGCCGGAGATGGAGGTAGAGCCCCGAGGTGAAGGAGATTACCGGAGGAGGAGGAGGAGGTCATCGGAGCCGGAGTAGTAGGAGGTCACCGGAGTAGTAGGAGGTCACCGGAGTAGTAGGAGGAGGAGGCCGTCGGTGAGTATTGCAAGGAGAAGAGGAGGAGGGAAAGAGGAGAAGGGGGAGAAGTGAGGAAAGAGAAGAGGGAGGAGGGCCGGCATGAATATATACTACAGCTTACCGCCGGCGCACCTAGTATGGTGGTGCGCCGGGGTAAATTTTTATTTTTTTCACCCAAATCTTAAACCTGAAAAAGTCCTGTTTCTGTTTTCCAATTGACGAATCCATTTTTTCTCCAAACGGCCGTAGGCTGTTGAATTCGAATAGGAAATTTTGCGTAGATAGATTTTGATATAAAAAAGTTTTTCATCGGAGGTCGTATGCAACCAAATCCCGTTTTACCGAAAAATGACGCCATTTTGCATAATATATCGAAATTCATTTTTCAAATTTTCATGAAAAGTAGATTACATAATACATGGGCAGTTGAAAGGATTTTATTTTTTGAATTTTCTATCATTTTCATTTATTTTTTTCAATACTGAAAAGGCGGTCCACGGGGGGGGGGGTGTGGAGAGGGAAAATCATGGCTGCCCTTATTGCCGGCGCACCATCATGCTGCTCCGCCGGTGGTAAGTTTCTTACCACCGGCGCACCAACATGGTGGTGCGCCGGCAGTAAGGGTCTCGATTTTTTTCCGGTCTGGTCCCCTTCAAATTTTATCGCCGGCGCATCTTTTTTGCTTGTGCGCCGGCAGTAAGTCTCCATCGCCGGCGCGGCGACATGTTGGTGCGCCGGCACTATTTGCCACCGGCGCATGGATTTGCTGGTGCGCCGGTACTACCATTTCCATCTATAGGCCTTTTCCTAGTAGTGTATAGATGCTAGGGTTCCAGACGCCACAATGTCTCCTAGGAGGACATGTGAGTAAGTCTTTCGAGATGGAAATCCATAATATGCCGATCTCTTCATAGAAATCCTCATGGGAACCTAAATTTTAGTCAAAAGAAACTGAAAATAGGTGTTACAAGTTTTTGTTAAGGAAAAAAGTCTATTTGAAAACCTAAACTCATATAGGCTCGACGTAATGAACCCTAAACTCAAAATCCCTATCGTTTGTATCCTGGAATTTCAAATCCTGCACTAAATCAAACCTTCGAACTATTCAGCGGACATGTAAGAGGATAATCCCGGCCAGGAATACCCATTATCTCACTGACTTTATGGTCCCACATTCCATCCCCTACACCAATCCATCTCTCTCCCATCTTAAAAAAGCAGGGTACACGCTGGAGACAACCGTCATGGGGCGGGACAGAGGCACCGGCCTGCTGCTGCCTCCCTTCCATCTCTGGTCGAAGGCTGTAGGCATGTAGAGGGGGAGGAAAACATGGACATGCAAGGAGATTTGCATGAGTTGGGGCATTGACCCCGTCGCTGATGGTCGGAGCTCGCAGGAGAAGGTGATCGACGCATCTCCTCGCCGCCACCGCCGTGGCGGGATCCTGGCCGGAGGTCGCCAGCGTCGAAGTAATCGTAGGACCCGTGGCACGATATTGTCTGATCCTGCACGCGGCAGAAGCCGGCTTTCGCCCCGAGGTCGTGTTGCCGCGTGCCGATGCAATAGTGTGCGGAGAACGTGCCTCTCCAGCCACCGCGGTGCTCGAGGCTACGCACAACATGCCTCCCATCCATGACAACGCATGTACCAGTGCAAGATGATACCTTGCAGGCATCGTTGTGACTTGTGTCCCCGACTGCAAGAGGAAGGAGTCATTGGAGAACCGGTGTCCATGGCATGCTTTATCTTCATGCAGCGCTAGCTAATCAGCTATTAATTATCTCATGCATGTCTCATCTCAACCCCCACGTGGTAATTACTATTGTTGAGTTTGCTTGTCGCGGCCGCTACTAAGATTACGAAAGAAAAGATTGGGAAGATGTAGAAAATTGGAAATTTGTTTTTTCTTCCCAAAACAGGTCCAAGCGGTTTGATTTAGACCGAGATTTACAAGTTCAGGGTATGGACAATAGGGATTTGAAGTTCAGGGTTCATTTCGCCGGACCTCCACCAGTTCAAGGTTTGAAATACACTTTTTTCCTTTTGTCAAATGGTATACACGTAGTTTTGCGTCTTTACCTTGCCGAGCTCCTCCCCTAGCATGCACCTCCGAGACCCTCTCTTGCCGCGCCGGTATGGATCAAAATATATAGTGAGGTGGGGAACAATGATTTTATACATAGAGAATTCACATTAAGACCCGAACTTTATACGTGTAATAGCACACAAGGTCTTGAAGCGTATGATTTGGAGCCTTGGAGGCTAGCCGCATGGTAATTAAGCAAACTATATCAAAGTACTACATGTGCTTGTGTTGATGGCAGTGATCTGACCGTGATCCCAGAGTAATGGGATTTCTATGCTCAATGTCAAAAGAAAAGCTGCACTAGATTGGTCGATATACATGTCCATGTGAAGACAGTCATGCATGCACAACTCAAAATAAAATTAGTGTCCTCCAATTAAATAACCGAGGGGGAAATCAACACATGAATGCGTGCATCATGCCATGCCATATCCATACTGGAATACTCCGCGATTGGAGTAGTTGATAGAAGTACGAGATCCATTCTCTCCGCGATTGGAGTAAATGAATTAAAGCGAATCAATTATATGTACCAATGTAATTCAGTGAAGATCTAACTACCTATTCCCGTGTGCATGTCCCCAATCCCCTCCCTCTCCCATCTAATGGCTGATGACTGGCCTCGCGCTCGCCACACGGATCACGCTCCCATCCGTCGTCTCTCCGCGTTCCCCGCTCGTCCTCTCTGCTCGCAGCTGCCCGTGCTCGCTCTCTATAAATCCCCTACGACGTCGCTCTGGTCATCTCCACAATTGACGCCCCATCCTTCATCAGCCTTCACCACAAGGCGGAACCATCACCACAACCATATGAATCCCATGAAGTATCTTCCGTGCATGTTTCCGGCAAGACATGCTGGCGTGTGGGCTGGTACAGTCGGCCATGGCAGGTTGTGCATGGTAAGGGCATAATGGTGGCACACCATTGTTGGGTCTGTTATTGGAGAGGTATGTATCTGGCGGCTACCTGTTAAAAATGCTTGTCTCGATCGCCCTAGCAACTCATTCCTGATCTAACTTGAGCACAGTTGTGGTGTTCTCAATTTACAGCCATACCTGTTTTGCTCTGGGTAATTATCGCCTTGTGTTCCAGCGGTGAGAGATATGGTGATTGCTGCAGGGGTGGAAATGAAGATGCCTGATGCAGGTTAATGTGTCTAGTATTTGCTTTCTTATTCTCTACTAATCCCAACACCCATCTTTCAGTAATTATGTGTGTTCTTGATAGAGCTCCTAATATTTTGTTTTTTTATGGCTCAGTTTGGTGGTCTCTATCTCTTAATTCTTCTCGGTTGAATTGATTGGATTTTGAGGTCCGGCTACATAGCAGATGGGATTGCAGCGATATGTTAGAGGGAGCTTCATGAGGCATCAGTAAACAAATTGGAATAAGATGAAAAATATGACAGGAAACTGAATTTTGATGTCTGAACTTTTAACTCTAAAACTTGGATGTCTCTCCTTGCAAAGTAGTAATTACATATTCACTTCTCAATTCCAAATTAAGTACCTATACTGCACATGGTGCTCTAGTAAAAACGGTGCAACCAAACAATTTTATTGTGGTTTATGATCCAGCTTTTAACTATATGCACGATTACAATCTGTTTCTCATCAAATTAAAACCTCTCATATATATAAAGTCTTTCATGGACTAGTTATAGTCCCTTTTAAGATGGGGGAGATGTACACAGCTAACTTATGCCCTATAACTTTGGTGAAATGTACGTCAAGCTGAACTTTGTAACTCTGAAACCTGTTTGTTTTGTGAAGTAGCAAATGCGCAGTCACTTTTCAAAAGCAAATAAGTTTCCCTATGTCAGACGTTGCCGTGATTCATCGTCCGCCGCTGCTCGGCCTGGCCGGCGTGTCCAACTCCGCCGCCGCCTTACCTCCCCCAGCCCCGTCCCTTCTCCCCTAGGCCATCCTTTCCTCCCGTCTTCCACTCCCGCGTCAGATCGACGCCGCCGCAGCGTCAGGAGCCGTGCCGTCGCGCACATGGACGATGTAGTGCCGCAGGCCGGGTGCTGCGTGCCGCCGAGGGTGGAGTCGAACCCGTCGTACCAAGGTGGCGTGTGATATCGGTGTGTTCTTCCTGCAGCAGGTGATGCCGTGGTCTGTTGTTTGATTGCATCAGGGAGCTTGAATCATGGCCTGAACTTTTGTACTGTATTAGTTAGGAGTTATTTCTGAGACGCATCACTTTTGTATCAGTTTCTCATGGTCCACCATTTCTGCCATTTTCTTTTGGTGATCAGAGTTTTGAACGGTGCGCGGCCAGGATGTGAATCTTTAGCAGCGCGGCCCTTGACTGAATCCTTGATTAGACGAGCAGCCAAGCGAAGAATTTCCAGTGCGACAGTGCAAAGACAAAGCCGGTGAAGGGGGCAGACACACCACCAAGGCGGGAGAGCTTGTGCCCCGATGTCGAGGGCGCCGTCCTTCATTCCCGTGACGAGGGCGAGTCGAGGGCGCACGAACGAGCTCGAATCCAGACCCGTGATGAGGCGCATAGCCTCGAGAAGCGGGAGGATGTTGCCAAGCTCCTGCTCGGTGACAACGGTGAGGCGAGGCTCGAGGGATGCACTGAACCCACGGCGGCCACCGAGGCATGCGGCTTCAGCGCGTGGGAGAAGAGGGCGCGCCGGTACGGTGTGGTACAGAGCGCCCCGACCTGCCCAGTCGTTGAGCCAGAAGCTTGTACGCTCGCCGTCCCTGATCATGGGGACAGAGAGTGCGTGGTACATCCCGCTCCAGAGTTTGCTGATTTTGTCGCTACCATGCCACTCGCCACCGTGCTCGCTACGAGGTGCTACCTGCACCAGGGAGCGGATGCAAGTAGCAATCCCTTGAGTTGTGAATTTGCTCCACTGTAGTGTGTGAACCAAGTTGTTTTTGCTTGTTCACAATTTTTTTACTGATTCTCATTTACATCATGAGCACAACCTATTTTGAGTTCTATTTCCAAAAATCCTTTCTTATTGTTACAATTGGTGCACACTCTGTTAAATCAGTCATTTCATATTTGTGCTCTTCTCTAGGATTACGGCGATCAATCTTTGATTTTCGAACATGTATTGTAGAGCTATATCTATTTTTGCAAGGGAAGTTTCTGAACATTACAAGTTCCTAATTTTCTAGCTTGGATCCTTGGTGTGCATCTGCCAGCCAAGTAGAGAAGAATTCTTGCGTTGGAGCATTAAAATTACATTTTATAAATATACTAGCTAAATCAAGTTCAACTTAATTTTTACACTAACCCAAATTTCTTATTTTGTCTGTTTTGACTTTCAGGTAAAGAAGAAATGGCTTGGTCATGTGCTCCAGTGGCACACCGGTGCGGCCTGGTTTAGCTAGACTTGTTTCTCTTGAGTATATACATGTTAGGTGCTCAGGCAAATCCCCCGCGTCTACGAGGGCAAGTAAATGGCTCCAGCGTGCTACGGACGATGATGACAATGGATGTTGCTTTGCCTCCCCCACATGGCCCACTTGGCATCTTGAGCTGTGCTGGACTATGGCTGGGAGGCTGATGACTTATCCCCTCCCTGCACCAATACCGTCGTGAGCGACAAGGAGGTAAAGAATTTAGAACTGAACCTGATCGATCCTCTCTCCTCTCTGTTTTGCCGAACATCAAATGGAGTTGGTTCGTGCTGAACTTGTCCTTTGTTAACTGTGAATCCAGTTGTTATTTTCTTCCCCGCGATGGTGTTGATGCACTACATGATGGCCTTGTTGTGCCTATCGCTGGTGGGAGCCTCTGCATTCCGGTGCATCCTGAAGAAGAGTTTCATCTAGACTGAAGCACTCAAGCACCAAACTGGCTTGAACGAGCTACAACTAATGTAAGCCATCGGTTCGTCGATCTACACTATAGGATTCTAATGAGTAGGGCTTTTCGTATTTTTTCTTAATTGCACTTTGATTTTGAAAGCCTTTGTTTTCTGTTGTGTGAAGACTGCTGAAATAATTCATTGCATCCCAATGCAGCTGCTGTTTGGTTTTGTTTCTTTCGTCAACATTAGGTGTATATATTCAGTCCAACTCTGTTTTATTTGGATGCACAACTATGCTTCATTAGACTAAGAGAAAGATTTTGGTCTTTGGTAATTAAACCTAACTCTAGATTCATACCTAAATAGTTCATGCAGCTTATATGTTTACAGTGTTAGCTTATGACGTCTACTTTCCTTTGTTCTCTAACATTTGATGAGTTTTGTTTTCCTTCCTGGGATGATTTTTTTACGGGACCTGGAATGAATCAGATGTACATGTTTAGGTCGAGCCAGGATTCTGTTCATTAACAAATGTATTTTCCTACGCAATTGAAATGAAGCAATAGTAAATTTTAAAATGTGTGTAAAATGATGACCTATAAAGAAATGTGACTGTTCTTATCTACAATTTCTCTATTTTTTCTTAGCCTATTAGAGGTTTAAATTCTTCATTTAGGATTTATTTCTTTCTAGATCATATTTTTACTATTCAGTCCTCACCTCTGGAAATAACTCCCTGACGTGAACCGACTATTTCTTTCCTCTTTTCATTGGCTAATTGAGTTTTTTTCCGGCTTTGTCTCTTTAGGTTGCAGGATAAGTTCCCTATGGTTGAAAAGATTCTATCACGAAAAGTTCGTGGATTGGCTCCACTACCTTAGCCTCGCTGATGAGGCTTTGCTTGCAAATGTTCTTGCTTTGATCGCAACCTTGTAGTTTTTCTGCATTGCAATACCATCCATGTGTGCCACTTTGTATCTTTCTTTGAGTCATTTTTTGTGACTTTGCTAGCTCCTTTTAGTACTATAGTCGGTACACATTATTCTATTATTGGACTGATATGATTGGCCCTAGAATTAGTTTTCACATATTGGTAGGAACCTGATTATTGTGATTAAATTCCGTCTTGTTAATGCATAGCTAATTTATTTGAAGTTGACTTCCTATTGGGAGAAGATTGCAATGATGATAAATTTAAGGCTTGTTTCTCAAAACATTGGTAGTTGTTGCCTAAGAGCTTTCACTGCTAGGCTTGAGAGCTAATGCTTCTTATTCCTTCTTGGATGTGTGAGCATTTTTATTTTCCCTAGTTCATATTGTCTGTTCTAAATAAAAATTTGTAGTCTTCGTAGTATCTTCAATTGGCTTTTGCATTTTAAAAGAAGATCAAATCAAGGCTTGTTTCTCAAAGCATTCGCAGTTGTCGCACAAGAGCTTCCACCACCCTGCCAGGCTTGAGAGCTAATGCTGATGTCTGATGCAATTCTAGACATAGTTATTTGTCTCTTCTTCCATTTGGTTTTATATACTTTAGTGGATGGTAATGTATGCCCACTGATGATAAAGTTAAGGTTTGTTTCTCAAAACGTTCACTGTTGCCAACTAAGAGCTTTCGCCTAGACGGGCTTGAGAGCTAATGATGTTAGATCCTTCCTTGGATGTCCGATGGCATATTGGAGCTCACTGATAATTTTATTCCCAGACTAGTTTTCTCCTCTCCCATTCTTTTCGGTCTTGACGTGGTTTATGTTTCTCCTCTATTTTTTGTGGATAGTAACTTGGCTGGACAATTATGGAAAACACTAACATCACAGACCATCATTCCCGACTGATTGGTGCACTCAATGTGGCATGCTGTCAAATCCGCAATACTAACATCCAGTTCCCCTGATTTACCCCAAAATAGAATTTAATCGTTTATGAATTAACTGTTTTGTTCATGCTTGTTCGGTGATGAAAAACTTACTAATCATACCATCTTTCGGGATTGATCGGTTGCTATGTGGGCATGCTGTCATTTTGATTTTCCGAGGCCAAATTCAACAACTTTCGGTGTTCCGCAAGTTGCAAGTCTAGATAATTTGACTATGTTCTTGATTACTTGTTTGTTCTGTGGTTGGTTTTGTGCCATATGATAATTTGACTATGTCCTTGAGTACTTGTTTGTTTTGTGGTTAGTTTTGTGCCATCTGATTGGTTATAAAGCTGCACTGCTAGCATGTTCCGTTGACATTTTTATTTCTAGGGAAACAACTTGATGACTTGTGGATTATTTGGCCTTCTTCTTCGGCTTTAGGATACTCCTAACTTATTATGCTATTACTGCTTTCTCCTTTGCATTTCCTAGGCTGTTACTATATTTTGATGTTTTTTGGGCTACCCGTATTGTCCAGAGTTTCTTTTTCTTAGATGACTCATGGTTCTTTAGTTGTCTCTGCAGTGTTGATTGAATAGGATGGGCTGGTTAGTGTACTCATTATGCAATGAACTGTGAATTACGTGAAGCCGATTGTTGTGTTTTCTTTTTCTTCAGGGGTTCAAAGTGTATTACTGAGTGGAGCTTGTTACTTTTGACTTCCTTGAGTTGATTCCTTGGTTGCAGCCAAAGATAGAGAGCATCGTGGTAGAAATGGTAGTCAGATTTAGTCCCTGCTTGAGTTGTTTCCATCTAGAACTTCTGACTGATCTTTACAAGCAAGTATTATTTATCTTTACCAAGTTGTTAGACGTGGTGTTAACTTGTTGCAGGATTATCTACTGAATGCATAGAAGCTTCGGTTCCTGGCCATATACATTCTCCTTAGAGGGCTATACTCATGAGGTATGAACGCAAATTTACTGATTCTGCTGTGTGCATCCTTCATCGAGTACAGAGTTGTGTATGTGCGGGGCCAGTGGGATAAACCAGCTCATACATTAGCTACAATTGGTAAGGCTGTGGTGCAAAATGACCACCACTAGTGGTTTGAGCAATGAAAAAAATCAGAGTTCAATGGGATGTCAGTATTCCAAGTCAATGAAAAAAATCCAACAGATGTATCTTATTTCACTCACAATGTATATTGACTAATATGCTCATCTTGCTAGAGTTAGATTATTAATTTTCGAATTCTTAAATCAGAGAAGTACATATATAAGCAAAAAGATACTCCCTCAGTTGTGATGATTTTAGTACATTACTGTTGTTACACACCCTTTTTAAGTCCTTTCATTAACCTTTACCTCCAAGTATTGTTAAACTTTGCCAAGTTGTATAATGACACAATATTATATTGCATTACTGTTTCTACTCGCCCATTTTAAGTCCCTGCTTGACATATATGCATGTTCTTTTGATTTAAGTTGTTGCAGGATATGTACTGAGTAATGAGTACGCATAGAAAGCATCGCTTCCTGGCCATCTACATTCTACTTAGAAGACTATAACTCACAAGGTATGAACATGAAGTTGATGTTTCTGTTGAATGCTAATTAACCCGTCAATTCTGTCATCCTTCATTCCCAATTTATGTTGACCGGTAGATTGAGATTAATTTATTTCAAATTGTGAAATCAGAGAACAACAGATATAAGGAAAAAACGAAATCCCAATAGGAGTGATTGACAGTCATTACTGGTTGTTCCTCCTATTGCTCTGTTGGGCGCAAAGGCAAGTTTTGAGGACCTCCATAGTCAAACCTGGATTTTTTTGTAGAGCATAAATCAAACCTCCATAGTCATTACTGGTTGTTTATCTTGATTTCCTAAGTAAATTGGAAAAACCCTAGACCTAAGTATTCATGTCTATTATGCCTTATAATGAACTTTTTTTTGGAAATGTTATTAGACTATTTTTATTTTTTTTTGAAACGGGCAAAAAAGCTTTTGCCTTATATTGATATAGGAGAAGCAAACAAGGTTATGGCAAGAGCCAAGGAAAACAAAAAAATAAAGGAAACAAACGCGGGGGCAAACCGCCCCCACCCCCCGGACCTAAGGAAAAGATTAGCCTAAAAGATCCGCCATGTGGGAAGCTCCGGCGAGGATCCAATCTTTCCCCTCTTCTCTGATCCTGTGCATGACCACCGCTGGCAAGGAGGACTTGTTGTTGAAAACCCTCTCATTCCTTTCCTTCCAGATCTCCCAAGCGATCAGAGTAATGGCAGATCGTAGACCTTTAGGGGAGGAGGTGGTGCTCTTCGAAGCGGCCAACCAGTAGTCCAGAACTTTTGGCCGTCCTACACCAATGCTGCTGAGAAGATCCGGACAGTAAAGCCAGGAAGCCGCGGCTGTCCAGATGCGCCTGGAGAAACGGCATTCAAAGAGCAAGTGCCTAGCTGTCTCTGGGGAATTGCGGCATAGCTGGCAGGTGGGGTGATGTGGCCAACCTCGTTTAGCCAAGCGGTCAGCGGTCCAAAGTCGATTTTGAACAGCAAGCCAGGCGAAGAAGCGACACTTTGGAGGAGCACAGGTCTTCCAAACGATGTGTCCGAACTGGCATGGCAAGGAGGCAAGGAACTGGACCTTATAGGCGGAGCTGGCGGAGTAGCAGCCGTTTGGGGTCAAGGACCAAGTAATGGAGTCCTCCCTGTCTGGGTGGAGCTGAACATCTGCTAGGAGATCCCAGAGGCGGACATATTGGTCCAGGTGATCGACAGTGAAGGCCTCGACAGCGATGTCCGAGATCCAGTTATAATCAGTGAGGGCATCTTGGACCGTTCGATTTTTCCTCCTGGAGACCTTGAAGATAAGGGGGGCCAGGTCTTTTGGAGGGGCACCGTGAAGCCAAGAAGAGGACCAGAAAGAGGCCTTAGCCCCATTCCCGATGGTGACACGGGTAGCCGCGTTGAAGAGGTCCCGGTCAGAAGCGTCGTTGGGGGTTTCAGTACCCACCCAAGGTTTCTCAGGAGCCGTCCACTCAAACCAAAGCCAACGGAGCCTAAGGGCCCGAGAGAACTTCTCCATGTCTAGAACCCCCAACCCGCCGAGTTCCTTGGGGCGGCAGACCTTTTGCCAGTTGACTTTGCATTTCCCTCCGCTAACCACCTCCTTACAAGCCCAGAGCATGCCACGACTGATCTTAGCAAAGGCCTTGAGGATTCCTTTGTCCGCCTTTAAAGCTGTCAGCAAGAAGATTGGCATGGAGGAGAGCACGGACTTAACAAAGGCATCCTGCAGATTATGTGTTGAGTTGAATTTATCTATATAACCAATCCTCCATCTCTCGTTGTTTTTAGCACACCTAGATGTGATTGTTAACATGCTCCTCTCATATGTCGCACCTATCAACACTCATCACTTTACATGTCAGTCTTCCATGATTTCGTTGTCATCTACTGAACCAGAGAAGGTGACCCTTATGTATTTCAATATTATTTCAGTATTATTACGTGAAGTTGTTGGTAAGTCATTTGGTGGATAGAAAACCTTGTTTTCTTGGATCTAGTGGTTTTACTAATCATTTGGTGGGGTTCGCAACTCTCTTTTCTAGCTGACTGATAGGTGCATTCCATGTGCCATGCTGTCAAATCTGCTTCTGATGTCCAAAATAAATAAATTGTGTTTCTATGTTTCAGAATTGTTCTTCAATGTTGAAATTTCATTTCAGAGTACTTGTTCATGCTTGTCCAGTGATGGAAAACCTTCTGATCTAACTAATCGGTCACTATGTTGGTATGCTATCATTCTGTAATTCTGAGGCCACGTACATTTGGTTTTCTTAAAACATTCGTCTACCAGTAATGAATATTTTTCTTGAGTCTTGTGGTTTATTGTGGTTTATAATTGCAATTGCATTTGTTTCTTGCAAACAAAAATCTTGATTATAGTTAGCCATCTTGGTGTTGTTGCTGCACCCAAATAGTATGTGTCGATGCATAGATATTATTGTGGTATTTTCCTTAGTGGATCTTGTGCCTTTTTTCCATGAACAGATGCTATACTAGAATAGAATTTATGTCATGTACAGGTTTAGAGCGTAGTCTAACAATAGTTGAGTTGCAGATAAGGTGTGGTGTTGACATTTGTTGGCATGCCTGGTCGTGTATGTATGTATGTATGCTGCAATGTGCCCATGCAAAATATCAGGGTTCCCTTGTACCATGTATGTGTTGGGACGCGGTGTTCTGATTGGTCATGTTTGTTTAGCCTAAATGATCTTTGTGCGGTCGATAGTTTTGATAATGCTGAAGGAGTTGAGGTGCAGAATGAACCACTAGGTGGCTATGTATATCATCATACAAAAGACAAATATGTAGTAGTCTCTGCATCTTGAGTACTCGTTTTCCTGTAAGTTGAAGACGGTAAAGCAAATAGCCTTTTCTTTGGCCTACATATTCCAGCATGTGTCGTTAAGCTCAGGACACCTAGTTGTTTAGGAACTGCTAGTTGCGGGAAGAAGTTGCTCTGGAATCTGCTGAAGGTATGCCCCCTTGTTTTTCACCGTTATTAACCGCAAAGGCAGTCGCCATTCAGGATTCTAACTCAATGTGATTGCGGTGTTGTCTATCACCTACCATTTGCAGCCTTTCCCACATGTCTTCCTTGCTGACATATTGAATAGTGGATCGATAAATTCCACTAAGCTATCATTCAAGGAGAGTAGTTGAATGAGCCCGAGTTACCGATGCTTGGGAGGAGCACGATGAGCTTGCAAGCAGATGTCGAGAGATGCACATAGTTTGTAAACCCACGACCTGGAGCCTGATGATGGAAACCACAACCTGAATACTGAAGAATGGTTGATCACTTCCATGTGTCACCTGATGATGGAGAAGGCACTACATGGAGCTTGAAGTTTGGTAGAGATACCTGATGATGTTTGTACTAGTTAAATGTTTTAGGTTTGCATCTTCGCTAGGAATATCGTAGCTGTATTTAGTAGTTTAAAATCTGGCGATTTTCCCCTGGAGTTGGTTGCTCTGTAGCAATAAAACTTGGAGTGAACATATGTGTTACTCGCTAGTAGCTGGTGTGTGTATAGGGAACCTGGGTCTGGGTGTCTATGTCACAGTTTGAGGAATAAAATCTAACTGCTACTTAATTCAAGAAAACAACATTTAGTGGTACGACGTCAATTGTAATGTTTGTGGCATATTTATTTGAGAGAATTTGCTGCTAAATTTGGTGAGAGTTCTACACCTTTAATTAATAGACGTGTCACTCGCAGGGAGAGCCTGTGTGTGTATGAGAAACCTGGGTATAGCTTGAGAAATGAAAGTTAACTACTTCTTAACAAGGAAAAACATTTAATGGCATGACCAAGAATTTAGTCGTGGATGCCAATTGAAATGCTTGTGAAATATTTATTTGAGATTTTCATGTACCAACCCAGGTGGAGAAAACGAGTGAGAATTTGCATCTCCGTACATCCTAGATAGCTTGATGGCTGAAGCCGCAATACATTTTCTAGAAAACTAGAGATTCAAACATACATATTCTTAGGCTCCACCCTTTCTTGCCTACACAAATCGGTTTGGAAGAATTGGGCACCGCCCAAGATAGGGTTTGGACCGCCGAAATTCTTCATTTGGCTTCTTTACCAAAATAGGGTTTGGACCGCCGACCCCTTGGAGAAGAGGGGTGGCCGAATTGCGGATTATTTCCTTTTTGCAAGCTATGCACGGAATCCGTGGACCACCTATTCGTTCATTGCCGGTTCACTTTGAGGATTTGGGACAAGACAAAGGAATGGCTTGGCACCCCCGACCTTCACTCTATACCCATGGGGGGACAATCCTTTCCGGAATGGTGGAACGCCATGTCTATGGGGCAAAACCGTAAAGGTGTGGCATTCTCGCTTGCCATGCTAATTCTTTGGGAGGTGTGGAAGGAGCGGAACAATAGGGTGTTCAACAACAAGCGTACGCCTTCGCAAATCATCTTCAATAGGGTTAAAAACGAGGCTAGACTATGGGTATTAGCTGGTGCAAAGAATTTGGGCTATTTCATGCCGGGAGAGTGATCGTGTAATAAGTCTAACATATTTTATTTTCTTGTAAAACTTCTCCTTAATTAATAGAAAGGGCAAAGCTTTTGCCCGCGTTTTCAAACAAAACATACATATATTCTAGTAGTCCACCCAAAAAAAGGCAATCAAATCAAAATAATTTATAATATACTCTGACTCCCTTGTGAGGCAATAAATATAAAAGATATTTTCCAATATATAATCACTCAGCTAAGCAGAAATCTGCACCCTTTCCCAGTCAGCGCTATAGCCTTTCCATGTATTCGCTGGAAATCTGCACCCTTCCTCAGTCAGCGCTATAGCCTTTCCATCCATTCGCTGGAAATCTGCACTCTTCCTCACTCGGCGCCATGGCCTTTACTACAATTAATTGGAGTGCCTATGATTTCTTCACCTTGGTAAATAAGAGCAACTTCAATAGTATAGTCGGTTTTTTTTTTTGAAACTTCAATAGTATAGCCGGTTGTTGGCTATAAGCAAGATGTCATGTCATCTATAGTCAACATGTAGCCATACACTCCTGATTCCATGCGCCATGAACAACCAACCAGCTAAACTAAAAGAGAAAGAATTTTGTCTCACAAATCACGGCCTCAGTAATTAAGGATGTTGCTTCTCGGGTCACAGAAACCGATATGTAGCAGCAAACCAGTCAATAAAAGGCATCTCCTTTTCTCTAGCGTGTATTGCTTTGAGAGGAAACAAAACATATCAGACCCGCCGTACTGATTGCATGCGCCCTGAACAGATAAAAGCGAAAGAATATTGTTTCACAAATCACGGTCTCCTGATTAAGGCTATTGCTAGTTTTACAGGCGATTAATTGCCCCTTCCCGTCTGCTTTGGCACTCCCCTGAAATTGAGGATCAGGGAAACAAAAAGTAGCGGCAAACCAGTAGGAGGTGTAGGGAAGAAAATATTAGTGGCGCCAATTACGAAAATTCGAAGGAAAATGAACCCGAGGTGGCTTCTAGTCTATAAATACTGAGGGGGGCGAAACCACCGCGTGTGGATTGCGCGTGTGACTATGACTTAGACTTTGACTCTTGCTCGGAGAAGAGAGGAGAGAGGGCTTACTCCGTCGTCAACTCGATCTCTCGGTTACATGACTTGATATGGTCAATTCGGTCGCCGCCGGGTAATCCTCTATTCTATCTTTTGCTTTGTTCCTTGATTCAATCAACGTCGCTAGATTTGTTCGTTCCGCTGTGATGCGTCGCCTTAGATACAACAGTAATAAATTAGGATGTTTCCTTTGTTTGAAATCGTCAGCCAGAACTAAATTGGGAGCCAGCCGGGTGCGCACGCGCGGGTGGATCGGAGATTCTGCTGCGGGAGCGGCGCGTGGATGAAGGAAGAATGAATGTCACTTAAGTGTCAGATTGATTTGCCAACCACAAAGTATTGGTATCGTACGATTATGTCTGATAAAAGCGATATGCTGGTCTGCTATTTGGAGTCGTTCTTACACCAACTTCACTACGATGATAACGGGAAGTTACTGGAGAAATTTCAGTGGGAAACACGGTCTCCAGACATTACTGAACACTGGTTCAAAGAGAGCCTTGTCAGGCATAAATTTTTTCCAAAGCGGAGAGGTAGCCGTGTGAGACAAGCACGATTTTTCAGAATGCTTTAGATATTGCTAGGATTATTGATAATCAGTCTTAGTACTCCTGGGAGTTTGTATAGCATGCAGATAAAACTATTTTGTAGTGAAATGGACATGTTGCCTTCAGTGATAATCTATTGGATCGACTAATTAACTTCGATTTGTTCGTAAAGTATAATTGCCATTATCTGATTTGTAGATACTTTGTTAGCTCAATGTTTAATTTTTTGATTCTTGAGGACTTGGCTGCGGCGAGCACCATACGAGAGACACTTTGGTGCTTTTCTAAAATATTGGAGTGCTTAGAAAATAAACTTGTCCCTCAACAAATAAGAGTTATTATTAGAGTGGGATAAGATGCTTTCCAAGATCAAAAAAGGAAACAGAGTTACGTTTGGCACAACACTGACCTTCTAATCCCAATGATAATTTTTCCAACTCATCGGTTGTTCGTCGTGCTTGATTCTGATTGCTGGTTTTAAATCTTGTTGCTAGAAGATCCCAACAGTCAGCATGAGAAGATGCTCTGCAGCTGCTCAATGATCATTAGTCGACAGAATGTATACTTGATCTAAACACTTAGGACACAAAGCTTCAGAATTCATACAAAAATCTCGAATAAAATGTGTTGAAGCAATTGTGCACACAAGTTAGAAAAAATAGTAAGCTTGTAAGTGCTGTTTCCTCTTTACAGACAAAGATTGTTCTTTGTTATCCTTCTGTTACAAACAATGGAACAGAGAACAATTCAGCTTACCAGTGTACAGACTATCTTCCATCGTCCAAGTATCAGCTTCATCCTATTATCTATATGAGCATGGAACATCCAATCGCCCCAGCACCGAGCTTCGAGCTCCAGGAATTTCCGAGAATTGCTCATGTCTCCGGTGATGCCAAGGGCAGAGGTTTCAGCGACTATCAATTCCGTATGTATACATTGACCTCCTACGACGGCAGTGATGCCCAGAAATGGCAACCTTTGGTTCTGTCCCTACAAGATCTTGACGGGAGCGGTTGAGCAGAAGGCGTCCCGTTGCCCGCCGGCGCCGACACGGAAGTGCCAGAGGCGGCCTTTGTCCAATGAAACGTACTGGCCTGCTGGGCACGTACGGCAGCGAGGCACGTACAGTGTGAGCTGGATCAGCTAGCTGGCCCTCATCCCCCGATCCACTACTTGTACGCGCGCGCCTATCGGCGGGTACGGATGCATATCCGCGCCCTCGCGTGACGCGTACGTACGTCAGCTAGGTAGTACCTCATCTGATCGATACCTCACGCGCGCGTATGCCCACGCGACGGGAAAAATTAATGCCTTCCTCACGAGTCTGCGCACGCGCCGGGAAAATTTTAATGCATGCTGCCACGACCGAATTCCAACTCAAGCTACTCTTTCGGGTGCTAGCTGTTTTTTTTATTAACGGCTCCCCTTTTTTTCTTGAACAAATTAACGTCTCTCTTGAATGAATATGCTGTCCATGCGGGGCGTCACGCTTTTGCGTCCGTACGGTGCACCGCTTCCGTCAAGTGTAAAGAGCGTGCCTAAAATTCAAAAATGTACCAATCCAGTTCGGAACGGTACAGTCCGAGTCGCGCGCGTTTGCCTAATCAGGTCAGCTTTGTCGATGAACCAAAGCTTTTCTTTTTGCTAGTCAACCCTTGGACCAAAGCGCTGTGCCTTGAAAATCCATCATGCATGCATATCAATTCATGATCTTTCTATGAGACTGCCAATTTTTACATTATGCCATCCACGAGTTGAGCTGTGCTCTTTTTTTTTTTTCCTCTTCCAAGGTCTAGCCATCACGCGCGGTCCAAGGAAATTAACGAGGATCCATCTTTTGTTTCTTTCGACTGATCCGGAAGTTGAGCCCAACAATCGACTTCCAGCACGTACATACACCAAATTGATCAAGGCCCAAATTAAAACTAGGGCACAACTTATAACCATCATATACAATAGCTGACTCTAATTTATCAAATTGTGGCCCACCTTACACTCTCATAAAGTGTCTAGGAGCACGTGTTACAGCTAACTCATGCATAAGAGCAATTCCAATAGTGTAGGTCTTTTTAAAGAAATATATAAATCTAATATAGAACATATATGATAGTGAGCTATAAAAGTGTACTTTTTACACTACCTTTCACATAGTGCTAGGCGCGTGGAAGTCTCTAAGATAATAGTCCACTTCCTTCTCTCTTTCTCCCTCCAACTAAGCACAAATACTATATTTAATTTCTTATAGCCCGCTGACTCAGCCTTATTGTACATGCTCTAAGAGCAAGTACAATAGAGTCCAGTCAGCTGGCTATAAGACATTAAATAATATATCTTAGATGAGTTGGAGGAGAGAGAAGGAGAAGAAGAGAAGGTATTTACATGAGCTTGCACGTCTCTGAGCACTTTGTGAGAGTGAAAGGTGGTCATGTGTTAGTAAAGTAGTCCATTCTTATAGCCAACTATTATACATGTTAGCTATATGGTAACTACAAATGACATGGCATCTTGTTATAGCCAACAGTTGACTATACTATTGGAATTGCTCTAATACTATGTATTATGGGGTAGTATCATAAACTAGTATCATGTGCATGATACTAGTGTATGATACTTCCCATTGTGACTAGTCTAAGAGCTCACTTACCTCCTCTCTCCTATTCTCACCCCTCCAACTAAGCAAAGAAAAAATAATATTTTATCTTTTATAGCCGGATGACAGGACCTTATTGTACTCGCTCTACGACCATGGGGGCACAGAACGGTGGGCACATATTTTTCCTTCCGATTTCGAGGTTGGAGGCGACGTTTGGTGAAGGTGAAGGATTGGAGGCGGTAGTCAAGGAATTGAACATAGCGTTGCCAAAGAGCCGCCATTCCCTTGGAGGTCGACAGGTGACGTTATTGTCCGGCTGTGAATGCGAAGGATTGGACCCGATAGTCAACGAATTGATGATAGCGTTGACGAAGAGGCGTCGTTCTCTTGGAGTTGGAGGTTGAAATGTTGGCGCTAATGTCCGTCGGTGAAGGTGAAGGATTGGACGCGGTAGTCAAGGAATTGACGATAGCTTTGGCGAAGAGACGCCGTTCTCTTGGAGGTCGACATGCGGTGTTAATGTCCGTCGGAGCGGCCGTAGGGAACCTCAAGCGCACCATCACATGCCTTATAAACTAAAACCGGATGGAGTAACTAGTTCATTTCTAGACGTGCATTAGGGTTCTGATTACCTGCTAATCAACTCACGAACTAGAGATTTCACAAAAGTCTATCGCTTAACAACAGAAATCTAGTTGCAAGAAAGATAAAATAAAATAAACCACATGGTATCACCACATTCAACATAAAGTTAGGAGGTAGATGGCACGAGGCTCAAACCGTCTAGGAAGGGTGGTAGGAATAACTACCTCATGTCATGTGATTATATCATTGGTATAGAAGGGATGTTTAAAGATCAACATACAATTAGGAAGTGCACCTGTTTAACAAACATGATTATCCGCACAAAGATTTTGGACTAATCCATATCTATATCTATATATACTTCTATAACTAATAATAAAGGAGCTAACGTTTCCGTGGTTTGGTCCGTCAATTTACGCTTTCGTCCAACATTGTTTACGCCTTCTTCCATGTCCGTCGCGTTGGTGTTTTGTCCGCTCACGTAGCCGATCTCTTTTCCAAAAAAGAGTCTCGTAGCCCATGGTAGCCCGTGCAGGTCGTGTCATTATATACGCTCCAACTATATCAGATCGCTGGGGAGTAGCGAATCGATCGACTTATGTTAGGGTTTTTTTTCGTCGGGATAGGATTGAAACAAAGTTCGTGGCGGTGTACCGGAATACTGGATAGCCAACCTAGCCGAGTAGCCGGGATCTCGAGCCCAAAGAAGGAGTCAAGGACGACGTCTACGAGATCCTTAACTCATTGGCACCGAGGTGCAGGAGGTCAGGCTGCACATGATGTTCAAGGATGTGTACGGGGAGGACGTAGCCGAGCCTCTAGCCGCTGCCAAGTTGTTCGCTTATGTAGCTTCCGGCGTCGGTGCTGGTGCCGACTCGGCACCTGCCCCTATCATAACCCCGGAGTGCCAAGAAGAGGAAGAGAAGGACAAGACGGAGGAAGAGAGGGACGACAACATGTTTAGCCTCTTGATGACTATGAAGCCTCCACTATCTGAGTATCCGTACGTAAGGAGAGTTCTCTCGCTCGGAGCCGATTGATCGAGTAAACGTTGTCCATGTACCTGAACGGAGAAGATCGAGCGGCGACCGCAACACCGAGATCATCAGCCTCGCCGGCCTGGCCTCAGAGCCTTCTCCATCATGCTCGACGCCTCCTTCGACGGCGCTCCGCTTCTGGCAGCGGAAGGCGCGCGCTGTCGACGGAACGCGTCGGAAGGCCAACCATGGCGATGGTGACCCCCACGCGGAGAGGAGAGACACAAACGACTCAGCCAGACTGTGTGCTGCCACGGAGCGCCCAAAGTTCTCTGTCTGATGGGAGTGCTTCTTTGATGTTTTGATTTCAGAACTTTGAGTTGAGGTTAAGTGTTTGCCTGCTATGATCCATGTCCGTGGCGAGTCGGCAACCATGCCGCTGCTGGAGGCCTCGAGCTGCACAGGGGCGCGCGGCGCGCCTACTCAACCTCCTCGTATCGTCACGCGCTGTCTGATGGCAGTTCCGGCCGGTGGCTTGTCGAGACTGCGCCGGTGGCGAGCAGAGGCAGAGGAAGCTGAATATAGGGGCTGCTGGCGGCGGAGCATGTAGCGCTGGGAGAGAGAGGAGAGGGAGCGCCCCTACCGCCATGACCAGGGAGGATGCGGAGGAGTACAGCAGCAAGAGCATTCACATAGCCTCCTTCGCCCCCGTCGCGAGGGTCTTGGCCGTCGTCGCCGCTCTATTCGATTCAATGAGCATCCTCCGCATGCTCGCCGTCATCGGAAGAGTGTACGAACCAGATCCTCTCCTCCATGGCCAGGCTACCGCGAGGGAACAAGGACGCCCGGCCCAGTGAAAGAAATCGACAGTAGCATATATATATGGTACTGTAAACTTATCTGAATTTATGAGAGGAAATTGACAATTCTTTCTTGAGTGACTCGACACATGTTTTTGGCTGAGAAAAAAATGGGAAAACAGAGTCTTTAATTTTGCTGTCATTGGACAAGATTGAGAGACAGTTCATTTTTAATACGGTATTGAAAGTTGTAGTGCAGATGCAAGTTCAATTTTATTTTGTGGATATGTCAACTATTTTTTTACAGATTGGATTGTGAGCTATTTTAGTACAGGCAGGATTGTGAGTTCATTTCAATGGCCTTCTTGCATTTGGTGGAGGAACTGCAGATAGATGCATACGTTTTTTGGGAACACGGCCACAACACGCACCATGGTCAGGTAATTCGCTGGCTATCTAATTCCAATAACAGTTTAGGTGCAGCCCTACTTAGGGCCTAAAATATGCACCTACCTACGCGCATGTGGAATTAATCATTTTGTAAGTGTTTTTGCGTTAAGAACATGGAAAAATATCAGGTTTGGATGTTAGGGAAAAAACCAGTAAGCAAAAAAACACCACAATTGTTGTCCAAGAATAGGGCCGGTTGCCTCACATTTTCTGGCCTAATCTATCTATTCTATCTATATGTTCACTCAAGAGAATGTTTTCATGCTTTATGTACGAAATCGATTTTCTATAGGCATAGTTTTTTCTATTGTGGTTGCATAGCTAGCCTCATTCCATAGTTATTTGGTTTTCTCCATTGTGGTTGCATTGACTCGTGTTAAATTTGCCATAAATTAGGTCAAATTTGCCTGGTATTATTTGCTTCCATATCATTTTTGCATTATGCAAATCGTGAGAATACTGTGGCGATTTATAATTATCATTTTAGCTTGTAATGTGTTGTTCTTTATTGCCACAAAAAGAACACACGCAAAAAGTGAAATAGAGGGCATAGATCTGAGTGGTGCACGGTTCTTAGTCCTACTCATGCGGTTAGTGTGTCATGTTTTTCTTTCACCCGTTGCAACGCACGGGCACTTGTGCTAGTAATAATAAAGAAAATAAGGTTTCCGTGGTTTGGTCCGTTTTCGTCCGTCAAGTTTTGATGCCTAATTTTTGTTTCGTCCGTCGGCCTAGAATCTGTTCCAAATACGATCTGGCTTGGATGCCCGCCTCAACGCGCACGTCCAGCGTGGATGGGTGTCTGTCGTAGGTTCGCTTGGGCCAGAGTACGTGTGTTCAAACCGAATCACTCAGGAAATACATCGCAGGCGCCCTCAATGGTGCCATAGGTACAACAATCCCAGTTGGTTTCAGTTTCAAACACACGGCCCACGTGAAGAGATCAGAACGAATTCAGCACGCCGCAGAGGTCTCCTTCCTCGGTTCCTCCCACAAATATAGCGTGTGAACGAACCAGACAAAACCCCGCATCCCCACGAAATCTGATAGAAACCCATGGGAACCAATCCGTCGGAAGAGTAGGGCTTCTACACCGCCGCGCTCGCCGAGTTTGGCCTCATCCATGGCCCCAACGTGGCGACGTACGCAAGGCAACATCGGAGACCCGCCACCCACAAGACGCTCAAGAAGGAAGCGTGACCACAAGGTGGATTCTACGCCGACCAAGGCCTCCTTCGGTTGATTGTGCGAGCGCATGAGTTGATGCCTCATCCGGTGCCACCTGCCATGAAGGTCACGTGGACACCCTGTGAGGTACTGCGGCGAGTACAAGAGGACATGCTTCAACTTGAAGCTGTTGCAGCAGCAACGAATCGACACCGTCGTGGAGGATGAAGACGTTATTGCCGGCCACGCTCGACGCGATCTGACCGATCACGACGACGCGACGGCGGCCAGGTGGATGTCGATGGCGAATACCTCAACGACACTTTGGACTGGAGCACGATGCGGTTCTGCGGCCATAGGAAGTGCGCGAGACGGTGGGCCTAGAGCCCTCGACAGCGCTGATACGGCGGCAAGAAGCCCGCTCAGACTTGGTCGTTCCAAGATGCGGCGAGATGAGCAAGCAAACATGCGGCGAGTTTGGCAAGAGCGAAGATGCTGGAAATATTCTACAAGATCGAATCCCGCGGCAGTGGCATCCATGACTATGATGCTCCCAATGCGCACATGGCGCTGTTGTAAGACACGCGTGGCAGCTGCAGACAATGCACTACCGGAACCTTCATCTGGCTCCAGCGCCGGGCCGGTATGGAGTCGCGGATCGCCCATCGCACGTCGCCATTTAGACGGGCATTCTGGTCGTCCGCCGTGGCGAGGCGCGCCAAACTCCACACCATGCACACCCCGGAGATCCTACATCTGAACCAGGCAGCCCAGCTCTAGCGCCTGCAGGCCGGCATTGAGCCGTGGATCGCCCAGCGCACGTCGCCGTTCAGCCGGAAAGGTCGTCCGCCGTGGCGAGGCGCGCTAAACTCCACACCATGCACCCCTGAGATCCTACGTCCGAACCAGGCACTCGAACCAGACGGCCCGGTTGTCTTGTTACTTAATTGATAAAATATTTTTTTCAATGCTGTGTAGGTGGTTGCCGTGAAACCAAGCTGCAAATACGTTATTAAACATGGATCTTTATGTGGTGTGAAGAAGATGAACAATAAGAGAACTGGGATACGGGCAATGTTGCCCTCGGCAATCAACCCAAGACCAATTCTCCACCAGTCATATTGTCTCGATCTGAAATCAAACTGCTAGCTAATGGCATTAATAGGGTATATTTGTTAAAGTGGATCAATCGCCGGATTGCGGAGCTTGGGCGAAATTTAAGACATCAAGATAAACTGCATTTGCATATGGAAACTATTAGGGCAACCATCAAGTGTTGCTGCACTTCCCGTTGAACTTCATAATGAGTCGGGGCAGCTGCCCAACCTCGCTGCGATGTGGCTCATGCCACGATGCAGGTCAAGAAGAGCATCAACTAGGAGTGGTGCGGAGGTAAAAAAAAACATAAACCTGTTTTCTTCTTTCCCATTTTGTTGTTCTCTTACAAATTGCTGTCAGCATGAGGCAGCAAATTAAAGAGGCTTGAATGACGATGTATCTGTTCGCAACTCAGTTTTCTTAGGTTAATTGAAGATTTGAAGGTATTTTTAACCTTTTCTCCTTTGATATTTGATCCAACCAAAATATGTTCCATAAGCCTGCCAACATATTATTTTTTATTTAAAAATATTGCATACAAAAATAATTTGAGGATGATTTACGGGAGCGTTTGACTATTAATTTCTCCCGGCGCAACGCACGGGCACTTTTGCTAGTTATAGTAAAAAAAGAAACTTTCAGTTTTGAGGCCACAAACAACTAAGTTGTGTACGATATTGGCCTATTTTTGGGTTGGGCATGTTATTCTTACATATTCCAACAAAAGAAAAGAGTAGAATCACATTTAATCACCAATTTTGACAAAAAGCTCGCGGGGTGGACATTATGGGGCCCATAGAATAGGGTTTCGCCAGATATCTCGTGAGGAGGTGTCGAAAACCCTATCCCTGTTGCATGGGGTTCCTAATATGGTATATAAGGTGGTGTAATGATGAAAATCTAATACACAACTCGGATGTGACGTTTGGTTAGCAAACATACGTATTCCACATTGGAAACATTTTTATTATTTATGTTGTGTTTAATTACAGATAATAAAAATCATAACATTAGCTATATTTCATTATTCGACACAGAGATTTTGGACTTATAGTGCAGAAACCCCACTCTGAGGCCACTGACTCAACTCCTGCAAAAACTTGGCCACTTTTTTTTTTGGGTTGGCCATGATCATATATTTATATAACCCATTGTAATACAAACATAGGACAAAGTCACATGCTATCACCATTTATGACAGAAGCTCGGGTGTAGGCGTCGCTGGAACCTTGGGATAGGGTTTTGCCCAAAACACGATAGGAAGGTTCAACCACGCCCTGACATGGGGTCCTAATATGGTATATAATTATGTCTGGAAGAGGAAAGTTCGAAAAAACTTTGAAGTGGAAGTTGCTTCACAAACATGATTAATAGAGGAAGATTTTGGACTTAAAGCGTTAAATCCACACTTCCACTGACCTAACTTTTGTAAGAACTTGGTCGATTTTTTTTTGGTTGGTCATGTACCTATGACCTATGCTAACACCAAATATAATTCGTAAGTCACAAAGAATCCACTATTTTTTTGACGGAAAGCTAGGCCCACAAAATAGGGTTTCACCTAAAATCGCGTGAGGAGTGCAAACTCCCACTTCGAAGCAGCCAAACCACTTTTTGAGTTGATCTTGTTTCTATGCTCTATTATATTATTTATAAAGAGGAAAGTCAAATAAGAACTTTGGATACGAATAGAGCATATTTCTTTTCATGGAGCCGCAGAAAAATGTAACAAATGAAATCACGCGAAAAATGTCGGAAACCCTAGCTCCTTAGCATGGAGTCCTAATATGTGTATGTAAGGCCGGTGTAAAGAGGCAACACATATACATAACTTTTAATTGACACTTTCTTCATGTAGGACTAGCTCAGAGAAATTTTGGACGTAGAATGAAACACTCCCACTTTGAAGCAAGTGTTACTCTTGTGATCAAGATCATAGAATACAACATATTTTTTCTTTTCAGTCCCTTTGCAAAGAAAAGAAACGTTTGTATGCCGTTTAATATTTTCACCCCACTAATATTACGAATTTTGTTGGTAATATTTTCAAGAATTTGAATTTGATAGTCTAGTATTCACTTGCTTTGCATGCATGCGCACGTGAATGCGTGAGTACTTTGTGAAGCTACTAACGCAACAAATATGTGGGTCTTTTGAGATTATAATTTTCATCCGCCATATAACTAGCAGTTGCTACTATATACATACTACCCAAACGAGTTTATAATTTAGAGAGTGTTAGTTTTATGAAAAAAAAATAGGATTTCATTTTGAAAGAAAACACTAGAGAACATCGTCGACTAATATGATTAAAATAAAAACATGAGAAATTGGAGGAATCAAATTTTGACCGGAATAAATTCCGAGAAAAAATTCGAATAATTACACTGAATATCATTTTGTAAATAGTTTTTTTGTGTGAATCAGGAGCTTTATTAATCAACTAGTGGTAATACGGTCCTTAGCAAGAATACTACTGAGGAAAACAGGAGTGTAGTTAACCCACACACACCGTCTCCTATCTGAACTAGCTCTGTGAGCACAAGCATGGGCTGCTTCATTCGCAGCCCTGTTTACATAAATCAACTCAGAACTAGTTAGAAACCCGCTAAGCTCCCTAATTTTCTGACAAACACTAGTAATTATAGATCTACTAGTATCAGATTGGTTATAGAGATTAACCACCTCTTGAGCATTCATCTCGACGACTAGCTTATGTAGTCTCATATCGATAGCCAAGCGAACCCCCTCTCGAACAGCCTCTGTTTCGAGATCTGTAGCGCTCCAGGCATGATCATGCCATAGACCTTGAGGTCTTAGTAGCACACCTTTGTGGTTCCGCACTACAATGCCAGTGGCGCCATTATTTTCATCCTTGTTATACCCTGCATCAGTTTTGATCTTTACAATACCAGGATCAGGAGGTTTCCAACGCACTGAAACTTTGCAATGTTTCGGCTTCTTCTCTTTCCCTGCTTGATGTAGATCAACAACGGTCTCGACAGCCCATCGTACATATTTGTGTGATTGTTCTACCTCCATCTCCATGCCATACAAAATTGCGTTCGGCCCAAACTGCCTAGGCTCCACATAAAATTATGCAAGTGTGGTCCTCCGAAATAAGGGTGCCATTAACCAAATCCGTAGCCCAAGACGATGACAATGATTGGTGCATATAGATATATATGAGGACATATAAGAGTTCCGAATCGAATCTCTTTAGAAAGAGGACAATATGTAATGCCCGATACTAGTGATGATCCAAAGTGCCAAGTAATAAATACTTGCTTCGCTCATGAAATAATCTTCATGATATTTGATTATTTAGCGTCAACAATATAACTAATATCGTCTAGCGTACATGTCCAAAGAAAAATTCAAATGATGCATGCAATTTTTCCATGGAGACAATGCTATCAGACACAGCGTGCATGTACGAATCCAGTACACTACTTGCAAAATTGCACTTCGTCGACTTCAATCAGTAGTACTACTAGTATTTTGTTTGTAAAATGTGCACCGGTTATGGTGCATAAATAAATGAATATTAGAGCATATACAGGCTAAATTAATATAATATGGAGATTTCGGAATCCGATGCCAATGAATTGATGTCTATTCCGAGGCGTCGCACGGGAGAGAAAATTATGAGCCTACTCGAACGGCCCAACCCAGGGCACCACATTTACTGCCCGAGGAGGAGGACTCAGTCGATTCGTCTCCACCTTCCTCGTATCTCTCCTCGCTCGCGTCCTCGACCCTACAAGCGCCCCAGTCCCCTCCTAGCGCCGCCACAGTCGCTGGCCGGCTCCTGCGAGGCCTCGTGCTGCTGAGCCCCTCCCCTGCACCACCTCCTTCTTCTCCATCGACTACGCAACGGAACCAAGGTGGCGCCGGCGCAGCGAAGAAACCACCGCTCCGTGGCAGGCTTGCTCGCCGTGCATCGGTACGACGGTGCGCGCGGCTCCATTGAGGTCGCCTGCCGGCCTCGCGCTCGTCCGGTGTACTGCGGTGCACCTGCTGCACGCCGGCCACCAAATCCTATCTGTTTGCCGCCGCAGCTCCGGTTCCTCCGCTCCCTTCTCCGGGTCGACTCTCTCACCGTCCATGCTTCTGCGAAACCTATAGTGTGTCGGCGTTGAGGACCACGAGTCTGAGCTTAGGGAATAGGCTATGCACTCGAAACGCCAATCTCCCAATCCCATTCTAAATCTTGCCCCCATAGCCTGACTGGAAAAATCACCTCTTTCTTGAGCAGCCGGATGAGGAGGCCCGGACAAGTCCGTGCAGAGAGTTCTCGGAGCAGTAGGACAGCGCTACGGCACCTCCTTCAGTATTGTCATCATCAAGGTCTGTCCCATCCTGTTCTGATTCCTCTTGTATATATAGGTGCCACTTGTGGATATATTTGATGCTGTTAACAAGCACACACACGCATGGGTGGAGTACTGATCCTCAAGTTTAAGACGGTTGTACCTAGTGTTGTTTTGTACATGAGCATGTGTGTCTCACCAAACTACAGAATTTACGAATGAAGTAAACCACACTACATTAAGATCAGAGAGCAGGAAGTTCTAGCTTCAGTTCAGCTAAATTGTGGGTGTAAGATGCTATTCTATTCCAATGTTGAGAAAATCGCTTATCGGGTTCAACTCGGTTGGCTGACGATTAGCGATTAATAGGCAAATCGGACGATTAATCGGGCGATAAATGAGTTAATCGGACGATAAATGAATTTATCGGCTAATCGGTGACCACTGAATAGGGATTAATCGGGCGATTAATCGTTGAATCGGACGATTTTTTGAACAGTGTTCTATTCACTAATGTGCTTGCATACTAATCTCACTAAATAGTATAAAAGGCACACATGATAGCTTGCCCAGGCAAGAACACCCCACCAAGCGAGACCGGACCATCATCGACCGCCGCACTAACCAGACATCAAGATGCAAGCTTTAGACTGAGATCGCTGGGAATGGCAACATCATCACCAAGAAAGGCACAGCCTCAAGCCCCTGCCTCACGCCAGCAAGGCCCTGTCGCTGAAGAGGGGATCCATATCCCCTCTCGCCCAGGCTCCAGGGTGCCGCATCACCGGCGGACAAGGACCACACATGGACAAAGAGCAACAGGGCGCAAACACCGACCGACCACGACGCCTCGTCGCCTCAACCGAAATGCCGCCACGAGCCGCCCCGTACACCGCGCTGCTCCACCACCACCACTCCGTCCGAAAGCGACGCCTCCAAGGAGGAACAACAACGTCAGCACGCCGCCGACGCCCAATCCAAGGGATTTGAGTTTTCACCCCGGAGGAAGGGAGTGGGAGGGGAGGAAGATATACCTCAACGTCGCCTCCAAGAAGGGGAACGGCGCACTGCTCGTCGACGTCGTGACTGCCACCGCCGGTGAAGGGTTTCCCCCGGTCAGAGCCCCCATCCCCACCACCACCAAGGCTCAAGCACCGGCGAGACTGCCGGGATCGAGCACCATCGGGGCAGGAAAACCGCAGAGAGGAACCACCATCTTCATATCTGAGGCAGGGGCCGGGGCTGCCTCCACCACACGACCAGCAGCTTCCGCCCCCACGCCACCCACACGACCGAGGGGGACGGCCCTCAGCACCAGCGAACGCCCCTGCCGCCGGCGGCGCCGCCCACACCACCCGAGGCCGCCGCCTCCAAGCCAAAGCTGTACCGGACGAGCGGGAGCAGCGAGGTCCCTGCCGTTGCAGTCCTTGGCAGCCACGCGCGGGCTTTGCCGGGGAGCTCCTCTCAGCGGTGGCGAGGGAGAAGGGGGACGGACGGGGAGAGGCTGCTAGCTAGGGTTTCCGCCATTGCCCGTGTCGCCCTAGAGCGGAGCGGCGTGGGGGCTGAGTGTCTGCTCCATCTGCTTGTTTCGTACTACCTCTATCCATAAATAGATGTCTTAGATTTATCAAATTTTAGATGTATATAGGGACATGGTGTTTTGGCTCATAGGCCTAAATGACCTATTAAGAAAAATGTATTTTAAATTTATTTTAAAATATTGAAAAATTATGAAGAAAAATCCCCGATGTACATTTGGACATTCTATGTTCACTCACAAAAGTTTGTGGAAAAAAGATATTTTTTATGACCTAGTAAAAAAGATAAAAGCATTTCACATAAAAAGCTATTTTGAATCAACGAAAATTGTCTTTTTTACACATCCCATAAAAAATGTCATTTCATTACAAAACTTAGTGTGTAAACATATAATGTTAAGATGTACACCCGGAATTTTATTTTGGAATTTTTAGACATTTTAAAATATACTTTTTAGACAATGGGTGCATCTACACCTATGAGCTAAAGATGATTTCCCTGTATATAGACACTATTTATTGTATAGATTCATCCAAATTTAGACAAACGTAAGACATCTATTTATGGACGGAGGGAGTACAATAGTTCTTGGGATATTTTTTGAGTCTACATCAATTCTAATGTTTTTCTGTGGCATGTCATTTTCAGGATAATTGTTGTGCGACAGCCATACTATTGCCATTTTCATGCGGTGGCAGCAATGGCGTCCACCTCTATGAATCTATGATGATGTCCTTCTTGCATGTAAAATTCCTCCTCTTTGTCTTCTTAGCTCTGACTTTGGGGTTTCGTCATGTTCTTGATCTAGAATGGAGCAACTGCGTTCACAGTGATGCATTCAAGAATTTGAGTGCATTTATGCTGCTGTATTGAAATATAGTGCCTGTGGTTTTTTAGTGTGAGGTTGCGAGCTCAATCTGGTTGAGATTGGATGATACCATAAGGGTTGCAGGAGGTATTTGTATGCATTCTCTTTTGAAAGTACAAAGTAAAAAAATTGCTTGCTGTGGCATTCTCTTTCGAAGGAAGCTACTGATCTTCATTAGCGTGTACATCTTGCAAAAAGAAATTTTGGCAAAAAACCATGATGCGTGAACTTTTATGTACATTTGTGCCTCTGCATACACACAGTTCGTCTGATAGATTACTTGGCCTTTGAAATGTGTCGTGTACCATTTCTATCCAATAGTGTTCTTCCTTGTTATCTAGATCATGTAGTGTGTATCAAATAGTTCTAGTATTACCATTTCTATCTCACAATATGTATGGTTATATATTGTGTGTCAAATGTTGCAAAAAATCTGTCCTTGCAATAATACAAGTAGTGATTAATTGCTAGTCGGTCAGACCAGTGGCCGGTAGGCGGTAGCGATGCATAGAAGCTCCACGAGCTTTTGACATATTTCTTTTTAGACCCAACAGAGGACAATCCCAACAACACAACTAACTCAACAAAACAGCAGGAGAGAAAACGTGGGCTTAATTTCAATCCACAAAAAACGACGATGTCATTCTACTGAGAGTTAACTTAGTTTTTAATAAACTAAGAACTAGAGAGATCCAAGTTTCAAAAAAGAACTAGAGAGATCCATGGATTAATTGTGTTTGCTCTATCAGTAGCTCATCGGACAAGGCATTATAACAAGCAAAATGGTTGAAGACAAATACACACCAAATATTACATACAATGGTACCATAAGTGAGTACAAGTATTATCGGAACATGGATCGATGAAATTTTTGTAGGCACAATATCACGGTATTGTAATAGTACTGCAGAATTCCCCAGCCCGCATGGCTGGCCCAGTGATGGAACTTCCTTACCTTAACAGCCACCGCCACCGCCACCTCCGCAGCCTCCTCCTCCTCCCCCATGTCCTCCACTATGTCCTCCTACGTATCCGCCGCCATGTCCTCCTACGTATCCGCCGCCTGCCCCTCCATCTCCCCCTCCATCTCCCCCACCATCTCCCCCACCTCCGTCAACAGAATCTCCGCAGCCTCCTCCTCCTCCTCCTCCTTCCTCGGTAGGCCTTTTGCGGCAGCGTTGAGGGTTCGGCTTATCATCAGTGCAGCCAAACACAGCAATGGCCACAATCGCAACAGCGGCCACGAAGCCAAAAACCAGAGCCACGATGCTGCTAGGCGCATACTTCACGGAGGCGGCGGCGAGCCCCTTGGCCGCAGCGAGACCCAATACCCTAACCATTGTAGCTGCTCCAACACAAGCTTATTGGTTGTCTGTGTGCAAGGTAGTGCGGATAGGCAGTACTACTTAAAGGCTTGGCCGGACAATTGCGAGGTAATGACTCATTCAGGGAATTTCTGGTCGCCTTTTTAATTGCATTGCGTCGGCAAGTTTCTGATCGCGAGTTGTTGTCTAGCCTTCCAGCCGCCTTGTTAAAATACTCCGATTACTATATGTTAGCATATATTTTCGGTGTGACTAATTATCAGTAGGGAATCACATGACGCACGCCATCGAACCTCCAATGAATTATACTCCTGTGACGCCCTATGATTATAGTACAGTAGTATATCAGATCGATGCCTTAATGATTGCATTCCAGACCAAGTTGGTGATCGTGAGTTTCCACGGGCGGTTGTCTATACCACGAGAACTCAAGCGCGCCTCGGATTGAGGGATTCAGACTGTCTGTTATGTAGTAACCACTAGGACAAATAATCAAATAGCGGTTGGGAAAATCTTGGATGGACGTGTGAAAGAGCTTTGCACGGCACCTTCAGTTCGAGCTTATCAACTACCAACTTGGCCGCGTGCTGGGAAAGTCATGGAGTTTCAGAGTAATTAAATTTCGTTGGGGCGTGCTGGGCCGCTCCAAATTTGTTGAAAATAAACTGACAAGAGAAATAAGAGAAAACCAAATACTATGAAAACTTCATGGAAACCACCAGTAGTAGAAAACGCGTCTTTAGTCCTGATTAGTAAGTGTCTTTAGTCTTGGTTTTCCAAATGGGACTACGGAACCATGACTAAATCCTCAATCTTTAATCTCGACTGTGTTACAAACCGGGACTAAAGACCCTCCATATGAGCTGTGGGCGCGTGCTGCTATGGAGAACTTTTAGTCTCGGTTTGCAACACCAACGGAACTAAAAGCCGCTACTTGTATATTTTTTTCATTCAAACTTTTTTCTTCTTTTTTTCCACTTCCTCTTTTTTTTTCTATTTTCCAGAATTTGTATTATTTGAGTTATTTGACTAGTTTAGTCTTTAACTACACTTAATCTCTAGTTAAATTACTTACTCGTGGTTAAACTTCTCAATCGGCCACCCATTTTCAAACTACTCTAGCACTAGCATGCTTAATTTTTAAGTTTCTTCCATCCCCGCTTCCAAATGTTTTGCGCACACATTATTGATGTTATTATCATAGCAATCCTATTAACATTTGGGTCACGATATTGTTTGAATTTCAAATAATTGTTTTAATAAAAAATTAATGAAGTTATAATAATCTTGAATAAATAAATAACAATAATTTTTTTTTTTTGCAAAACCTAAAATGTGAAATTTTTCATATTTCACTTTAGCAGTTTGGGAATCTAATAAAATGGCCGGCGAAATCAGATGTAACTTTTTCCGTGGATAGATTTTAATATATTAAACATTTTTTCGAGTTCGTATGCAAAAGTTATTGCCATCTTACCGAAAAATAAATTTTTTGCAAAGTAATTCAAAGTTTATGTTTGTTATTTTTCATAATAACTAGATCACCTAACCTACCTAAATCTAAAATGATTTTTTTTTTGAAATTTTTATTATTTTTCTGTATTTTACAAAGCTAAAAAGGATAATCTAGAGGGAGTCAAGAAAAAAAAACCTAGAATGTCTTTAGTCCCGGTTAGTGTTCCAACCAGGACTAAAGATCTACCCATTAAAAGAGGCTCGCACCAGTCACAACCTGCCGCGACACCTTTAGTTTCGGTTGGTGTCTCCAATCGGGACTAGAACCGTGCGGCATTCTAGCCGTTTGAATCCGGACTAATGCGAGCATTAATCCCGGTTCCAAACACGATCGGGACTAGCTCCGAACGAAAGACCCTTTTTTACTAGTGCACATTTGTAAGTTAACTGATACACCAAAAAATATATGGTATGTTAGGATTATATTTTTTTAATGTTTGGATTAAAATTTTCTACAAAAATTTATGCTATTTCCTCCCCAAAATAGTCCTAAAAACCTGAAATACGGCCTTTCATTTCGTGTAGGACATAATATTGGTGCCTAGATTAACCGTGGCCACTGAACTTGAGGAGATGTATTTTCACATAAACAAAATATATAAGGGTTAATTATTGGTTTGCCACTACAGCCCGTGGAGAACTCAGTTTTGCCACTAGATCTGAATTGTGCTCAGTTTTTCCCCTAGTCCATGTGCAACAACTCGTTCTGTGAGTCCGCCGTTTCATTCAGATCAACATCCTTGACTCGGCCGTTTCAGGTGGGACCAGGCGGAGACGCGTTTGAAAAGAGGACTGTTGCTAGCCGTTTCACGTGGGACCCACAAGGCAACCGTTGGAGATTTTCCATTTTAAACCGCCGGAACGCTTGGCGGAGCTCGTAGCGGTGAGCAGAAATCGTCGGGGTTGGAGGCGGCCACACGCAGAGGTGCGGCGCGAGCGACCGAGAGGGCCTCGTTGACGGGGAGTGATGACCCACAAGTATAGGGGGTGTATCGCAGTATCTTCGATAAGTAAGAATGTCGATCCCAACGAGGAGCAGAAGGTGTTGACAAGCAGTTTCGATGAAGGATTCACTGTAAATGCTCACAGACAAGTATTCAGGGGGTTTTGATGTAACAGATGAATAAAGTACGAGTAAGTAAAGTGCGAGAGTAATAATTGCAGCGAGTGGCTCAATCCTTTTTAGCACAAAGGACAAGCCGGTTTGTTTACTTATAATAACCAAACGTTCTCGAGGACACACGGGATTTTAGTCTAGTGCTTTCGCTACATACGACTAATTAATCTTCATTGTTTTGATAAGTGTTGTGTGGATGAACCTATGCTAATGTACCGCCCTTCCTAGGACTAATACATACTTGTGATTATACCCCTTGCAAGCATCCGCAACTACAAGAAAGTAATTAAGATAAATCTAACCACAGCCTTAAACTCTGAGATCCTGCTATCCCTCCTGCATCGATATACCAACGGGGGCTCAGGTTTTGTCACTCCGGCAACCCCGCAATTGGCAAACGAGTACAAGATGCATTCCCCTAGGCCCATAAAGGTGAAGTGTCGTGTAGTCGACGTTCACACGACACCACTAGAAGAATAACACCACAACTTAAATATCATAACATTGAATATTACTCAACCATACTTCACTACTAACATTTAGACTTCACCCATGTCCTCAAGAACTAAACGAACTACTCACGAGACATCATATGGAACATGATCAGAGGTGATATGATAATGAATAACAATCTGAACATAAACCTTGGTTCAACGGTTTCACTCAATAGCATCAATAACAAGTAGAAATCAACACCGGGAGAGTTTCCCCTATCAAACAATCAAGATCAAACCCAAATTGTTACAGCGGTGACGAGGTGCAGCGGTGGAGTGATGTCTACGGGTGCTTCTATTCTTGTAGACAGTGTTGGGCCTCCAAGAGCAGAGGTTTGTAGAACAGCAGCAAGTTTCCCTTAAGTGGATCACCCAAGGTTTATCGAACTCGGGGAGGAAGAGGTCAAAGATATCCCTCTCATGCAACCCTGCAACCACAAAGCAAGAAGTCTCTTGTATCCCCAACACACCTAATAGGTGCACTAGTTCGGCGAAGAGATAGTGAAATACAAGTGGTATGAATGAATATGAGTAGTAGTATCGGCGCCAGAAAAGTGCTTGCTGGCGTGCAGTTGATGGTAGTAATATTGCAGGAGTAAAGATGCACTAAAACAGTAAACAAGCAGCGATAGCAGTATTTAGGAACAAGGCCTAGGGATAATACTTTCACTAGTGGACACTATCAACATTGATCACATAACAGAATAAATAGATAGATGCTAGACTCTACACCCTCTTGTTGGATGATGAACACCACTAATGTGTAGGATTACACGAACCCTCAATGCCGGAGTTAACAAGCTCCACAATATTCAATGTTCATATTTAAATAACCTTAGAGTGCATAACAGATCAACATAACCAAACCAAATACTAACATAGCATGCACACTGTCACCTTCACACTACGAAAGTAGGAATAGATCACATCAATACTATCATAGCAATAGTTAACTTCATAATCTACAAGAGATCACAATCATAGCCTACGCCAAGTACTACACGATGCACACACTGTCACCATTACACCGTGCAGGAGGAATAAACTACTTTAATAACATCACTAGAGTAGCACACAGATATATTGTGATACAAAACACATTGCAATCATAAAAGAGATATAAATAAGTACTTCACTATGCCATTCATAACAGTGAATAAGTATTCTGTGAAATATAGCCTAAGAGACCCACACGGTGCACACACTGTCACCTTTACACACGTGGGACAAGGAGTCTCCGGAGATCACATAAGTAAAACCCACTTGACTAGCATAATGACATCTAGATTACAAGCATCATCATATGAATCTCAATCATGTAAGGCAGCTCATGAGATTATTGTATTGAAGCACATAGGAGAGAGATTAACCACATAGCTACCGACAGCCCCGAGCCTCGATGGAGAACTACTCCCTCCTCATGGGAGACAGCAGCGTTGATGGAGATGGCGGTGGTGTCGATGGAGAAGCCTTCCGGGGCACTTCCCCGTCCCGGCGGCGTGCCGGAACAGAGACTCCTGTCCCCCAGATCTTGGCTTCGCGATGGCGGTGGCTCTGGAAGGATTTCTCTGGTTTCGTCGAACGTGGTAGGGTTTTCGCAACGGAGACCTTAAGTAGGCGGAAGGGCAGCCTCGGAGGGGCCTGGTGGGCCCACACACTAGGGGGCGCCCCGGCCGCCAGGGTGTTGTGTGGGGCCCCAGGGGCTCCCCTCTGACGGCTCTCGGGTGTTCTGGAAGCTTCGTCCAATTATAAGACTCTGGCGTTGATTTCGTCCAATTCCGAGAATATTTCCTTACTAGGATTTCTGAAACCAAAAACAGCAGAAAACAGGAACTGGCACTTCGGCATCTCGTCAATAGGTTAGTTCCGGAAACGCATAATAATGACATATAATATGCATAAAACATGTAGACATCATCAATAATGTGGCATGGAACATAAGAAATTATCGATATGTCGGAGACGTATCAGCATCCCCAAGCTTAGTTTCTGCTCGTCCCGAGCAGGTAAACGATAACAAAGATAATTTCTGGAGTGACATGCCATCATAACCTTGATCATACTATTGTAAACACATGTAATGAATGCAGCGATCAAAACAATGGTAATGACATGAGTAAACAATGAATCATAAAGCAAAGACTTTTCATGAATAGTACTTTCAAGACAAGCATCAATAAGTCTTGCATAAGAGTTAACTCATAAAGCAATAAATCAAAGTAAAGGTATTGAAGCAACACAAAGGAAGATTAAGTTTCAGCGGTTGCTTTCAACTTATAACATGTATATCTCATGGATATTGTCAATGTAAAGTAATATAACAAGTGCAATATGCAAGTATGTAGGAATCAATGCACAGTTCACACAAGTGTTTGCTTCTTGAGGTGGAGAGAGATAGGTGAACTGACTCAACATAAAAGTAAAAGAAAGGCCCTTCGCAGAGGGAAGCATTGATTGCTATATTTGTGCTAGAGCTTTGGTTTTGAAAACATAAAGAGAGCATAAAAGTAAAATTTTGAGAGGTGTTTGTTGTTGTCAACGAATGGTAGTGGGCACTCTAACCCCCTTGCAGACAAACCTTCAAAGAGCGGCTCCCATGAATTATTTTTATTTTTGGGTGGCACCCCTTCCAACCTTTCTTTCACAAACCATGGCTAACCGAATCCTCGGGTGCCTGCCAACAATCTCATACCATGAAGGAGTGCCTTTTTATTTTAGTTTTATTATGATGACACTCCTCCCCACCTTTGCTTTCTCAAGCCATGGCTAACCGAATCCTTCGGGTGCCATCCAACAATCACATACCATGGAGGAGTGTCTATTTAGGTTAATTAATTTGGGACTGGGAATCCCATTGCCAGCTCTTTATGCAAAATTATTGGATAAGCGGATGAAGCCACTAGTCCATTGGTGAAAGTTGCCCAACAAGAATGAAAGATAAACACCACATACTTCCTCATGAGCTATAAAACATTGACACAAATCAGAGGTGATAAATTTTGAATTATTTAAAGGTAGCACTCAAGCAATTTACTTTGGAATGGCGGAGAAATACCATGTAGTAGGTAGGTATGGTGGACACAAATGGCATAGTGGTTGGCTCAAGGATTTTGGATGCATGAGAAGTATTCCCTCTCGATACAAGGCTTAGGCTAGCAAGGTTATTTGAAACAAACACAAGGATAAACCGGTGCAGCAAAACTCACATAAAAGACATATTGTAAACATTATAAGACTCTACACCGTCTTCCTTGTTGTTCAAACTCTTTACTAGAAATTATCTAGACTTTAGAGAGACCAAATATGCAAACCAAATTTTAGCAAGCTCTATGTATTTCTTCATTAATAGGTGCAAAGTATATGATGCAAGAGCTTAAACATGAGCACAACAATTGCCAAGCATCAAATTATTCAAGACATTTTAGAATTACTACATGTAGCATTTCCCAATTCCAACCATATAACAATTTAACGAAGAAGATTCAACCTTCGCCATGAATACTATGAGTAAAGCCTAAGGACATATTTGTCCATATGCAACAGCGGAGCGTGTCTCTCTCCACACAATGAATGCTAGGATCCATTTTATTCAAACAAAAACAAAAACAAAAACAAACCGATGCTCCAAGCAAAGCACATAAGATGTGATGGAATAAAAATATAGTTTCAGGGAGGAACCTGATAATGTTGTCGATGAAGAAGGGGATGCCTTGGGCATCCCCAAGCTTAGAGTCTTCTTATAATATCCAGGGATGAACCATGGGGCATCCCCAAGCTTAGACTCTTCACTCTTCTTGATCATAGTATATCATCCTCCTCTCTTGACCCTTGAAAACTTCCTCCACACCAAACTCAAAACAAACTCATTAGAGGGTTAGTGCATAATCAAAAATTCACATATTCAGAGGTGACACAATCATTCTTAACACTTCTGGACATTGCACAAAGCTACTGGAAGGTAATGGAACAAAGAAATCCACCCAACACAGCGAAAGAAGCAATGCGAAATAAAAGGCAGAATCTGTCAAAACAGAACAGTCCGTAAAGACGAATTTTAAAGAGGCACCAGACTTGCTCAAATGAAAATGCTCAAATTGAATGAAAGTTGCGTACATATCTGAGGATCACTCACGTAAATTGGCATAATTATCTGAGTTACCTACAGAAAATTAGGCCCAGATTCGTGACAGCAAGAAATCTGTTTCTGCGCAGTAATCCAAATCTAGTATGAACCTTACTATCAAAGACTTTACTTGGCACAACAATGCAACAAAATTAAGATAAGAGAGGTTGCTACAGTAGTAACAACTTCCAAGACACAAATACAAAATAAAAGTACTGTAATAAAATAAACACATGGGTTATCTCCCAAGAAGTTCTTTCTTTATAGCCATTAAGATGGGCTCAGCAGTTTTAATGATGCACTCGCAAGAAATAGTAGTTGAAGCAAAAGAGAGCATCAAGAGGCAAATTCAAAACAAATTTAAGTCTAACATGCTTCCTATGCATAGGAGTTTTGTAAATAAACAAGTTCATGAAGAAAAAAGTAACAAGCATAGGAAGATAGAACAAGTGTAGCTTCAAAAATTTCAGCACATAGAGAGGTGTTTTAGTAACATGAAAATTTCTACAACCATATTTTCCTCTCTCATGATAAATTTCAGTAGCAACATGAGCAAACTCAACAATATAAGTATCACATAAAGCATTCTTATTCACATGCATAAAAGTATCATTACTCTCCACATAAGCATAGTCATTCTTATTAATTGTAGTGGGAGCAAATTCAACAAAGTAGCTATCATTATTATTCTCATCATCAAATATAGGAGGCATAGTATAATCATAACAAGCTTTATCCTCCATAGTAGGTGGCAACAAAAGACCACTATCATTATAATCATCATATATGGGAGGCATATCATAATCAACATAAACTTTCTCCTCAATACCCGGAGGGCTAAAGAGATCATTTTCATCAAAACCGACCTCCCCAAGCTTAGCATTTTCCATAGCATTAGCAACAATGGTGTTCAAAGCATTCATATTAATAACATTCCCATTAGTATGCATATAAAGTTCCATGGGTTTTTTAATTCTCTCTTCAAACACATCATGTCCTAATTCAAGATAAAATTCATAAAGATCTCTCATATTTTTGTTGTTTTCCATTGTGCCTAACTAGTGTAAACAAGAAACAAAAAGATGCAATTGCAGGATCTAAAGGAAATAGCTTCGAGCACACACACAACGGCGACAGAAAAGTACTTTACCTGGGACCGGAGTATGAGAGCCTTTTACCTTTCCTCCCGGCAACGGCGCCAGAAAAGTGGCTAGTTGCCGGGGTCCGGTGTGAGTGTCGTTTACCTTTCCTCCCCAGCAACGGCGCCAGAAAAGTGCTTGATGTCTACGGGTGCTTCTATTCTTGTAGACAGTGTTGGGCCTCCAAGAGCAGAGGTTTGTAGAACAGCAGCAAGTTTCCCTTAAGTGGATCACCCAAGGTTTATCGAACTCAGGAGGAAGAGGTCAAAGATATCCCTCTCATGCAACCACAAAGCAAGAAGTCTCTTGTGTCCCCAACACACCTAATAGGTGCACTAGTTCGGCGAAGAGATAGTGAAATACAAGTGGTATGAATGAATATGAGTAGTAGTATCGGCGCCAGAAAAGTGCTTGCTGGCGTGCAGTTGATGGTAGTAATATTGCAGGAAGTAAAGATGCACTAAAACAGTAAACAAGCAGCGATAGCAGTATTTAGGAACAAGGCCTAGGGATAATACTTTCACTAGTGGACACTATCAACATTGATCACATAACAGAATAAATAGATAGATGCTAGACTCTACACCCTCTTGTTGGATGATGAACACCACTAACTGTGTAGGATTACACGAACCCTCAATGCCGGAGTTAACAAGCTCCACAATATTCAATGTTCATATTTAAATAACCTTAGAGTGCATAACAGATCAACATAACCAAACCAAATACTAACATAGCATGCACACTGTCACCTTCACACTACGAAGGTACGAATAGATCACATCAATACTATCATAGCAATAGTTAACTTCATAATCTACAAGAGATCACAATCATAGCCTACGCCAAGTACTACACGATGCACACACTGTCACCATTACATCGTGCAGGAGGAATAAACTACTTTAATAACATCACTAGAGTAGCACACAGATATATTGTGATACAAAACACATTGCAATCATAAAGAGATATAAATAAGTACTTCACTATGCCATTCATAACAGTGAATAAGTATTCTGTGAAATATAGCCTAAGAGACCCACACGGTGCACACACTGTCACCTTTACACACGTGGGACAAGGAGTCTCCGGAGATCACATAAGTAAAACCCACTTGACTAGCATAATGACATCTAGATTACAAGCATCATCATATGAATCTCAATCATGTAAGGCAGCTCATGAGATTATTGTATTGAAGCACATAGGAGAGAGATTAACCACATAGCTACCGGTACAGCCCCGAGCCTCGATGGAGAACTACTCCCTCCTCATGGGAGACAGCAGCGTTGATGGAGATGGCGGTGGTGTCGATGGAGAAGCCTTCCGGGGGCACTTCCCCGTCCCGTGCCGGAACAGAGACTCCTATCCCCCAGATCTTGGCTTCGCGATGGCGGCGGCTCTGGAAGTATTTCTCTGGTTTCGTCGAACGTGGTAGGGTTTTCGCAACGGAGACCTTAAGTAGGCGGAAGGGCAGCCTCGGAGGGGCCTGGTGGGCCCACACACTAGGGCGCGGCCCCCCCACGCCAGGGGTGTTGTGTGGGGCCCCGGGCTCCCGGCTCTCGGGTGTTCGAGCTTCGTCCAATTATAAGACTCGGGCGTTGATTTCGTCCAATTCCGAGAATATTTCCTTACTAGGATTTGAAACCAAAAATAGCAGAAAACAGGCTGGCACTTCGCATCTCGTCAATAGGTTAGTTCCGGAAAACGCATAATAATGACATATAATATGCATAAAACATGTAGATATCATCAATAATGTGGCATGGAACATAAGAAATTATCGATACGTCGGAGACGTATCATGGAGACGGCGGTGATGATGATGAAGATGATGATGATGGTGATGGAGATGATGTCCAGCTCGATGACGGTGACGATGTCGTCGATTTCCCCATCCGGGAGGGAATTTCCCGCGATCTCAGCTGCCGGAGAGCTCTTTTCTCTCTGGTGTTCTCCGCCCCGAGGCGGTGGCTCTTCGCGACGTACCCCGAGCTTAGGTTTTCGGGACGAAGGCGTACGTGAAGAAAAGGAGGCGAGAGGGCTGTGGGCCCCCTCCTCACAGGCGGCGCGGCAGGGGGCCACGCCGGCCTGTGAGGGGGGCCCATGGCGGCCCTCCTCGGCTCCCCTTCTGGCTGCCTTCGTCATCTGGAAAAATAGGATTTTTCATATAATTTCCGTCAACGTTGATCTTCCGAAATATTGCATTCTGATGCTTTTTCCAGCAGAATCCACTCCGGTGCGCGATCCTCCAATAATCATGAAACATGCAAAATAGATGAAATAACATAAGTATCATCTCCAAATATGAAATATATCAATGAATAACAGCAAATTATGATATAAAATAGTGATGCAAATTGGACGTATCAACTCCCCCAAGCTTAGACTTCGCTTGTCCCCAAGCTGAACTCGGTAAACAGGACCACATGTTTATGGAGTGAAGAGTCGATAAATAAAATACGGACAAGAAGCATCATATTCATTCACACAAGACATTCTAGTAAACAACTTCCTCATATAACTCAACTTGAAACAAGTATAAGGTAATCACAAATAAAGGTGCATAAGAAATCATAGTTGGTGATGGCAAACTTCGTTCTTGGTCAGAGAACAATTAACAGGTTATACTTATCTATTGAGCAGCGCTCTCATGTTAAAGTTTATATGGCTCATCTTGCATACTCAATCATAATGATCATTGATAACTTTCAAAGCTATATTCATTCAGATAAAACTTGTACTAAACAAGGAAGAATAAAAGACATGATGAAATAAATCACAATATAATAGTTTGATCACAACAACTTAAATGCTTGCTTGAGATGGAGGGAAATAGGTTTACTGACTCAACATAAAGTAAAAGACAGGCCCTTCGCAGAGGGAAGCAGGGATTAAATCATGTGCTAGAGCTTTTTCAGTTTTGAAATCATATAAAGAGAATAAAAGTAAAGTTTTGAGAGGTGTTTGTTGTTGTCAACGAATGGTAGCGGGTATTCTAACCCCCTTACCAAACAGACCTCCAAAGAGCGGCTCCCATGAAGGACGTTATCTCTACCAGCAAGGTAGATCATCCCTCTTCTCTTTTGTTTACACATGTACTTTAGTTTATTTAAGGATGACACTCCCCCCAACCTTTGCTTACACAAGCCATGGCTAACCGAATCCTCGGGTGCCTTCCAACAATCTCATACCATGGAGGAGTGTCTATTGCAAAATTAAGTTGCTTACTGATGAATCAGAGCAAAACATGTGAAGAGAATTATTAATGAAAGTTGATTAATTGGGGCTGGGAACCCCGTTGCCAGCTCTTTTTGCAAAATTATAGGATAAGTGGATGAAGCCACTAGTCCATTAGTGGAAGCTGCCTAACAAGACTGAAAGATAAAACACCACATACTTCCTCATGAGCTATAAAACATTGACACAAATAAGAAGTAATAAATTTTGAATTGTTTAAAGGTAGCACATGAAGTATTTACTTGGAATGGCAGGAAATACCATGTAGTAGGTAGATATGGTGGACACAAATGGCATAGGTTTGGGTTGAGGTTTGGATGCACGAGAAGCATTCCCTCTCAGTACAGGTCTTTGCTAGCAAGGTTAATTAGCAAGCACAAAAGTTGAGGGAAACAAACGAATATACATGTGATAGAAACAATCATGCATCTTTCTTGTAAGCACAAACAATATTAACTTCAGAATAATAAGCTATGAGCTAACAAGAAAGGAAGACAATGAAACAACTATATGTATTTCTCTTTTCTACTTAAACTTCAAGGTGTTGTTGCTATTGACCAATGCTAAGTTTGCCAAAACCAAATAGATTTACTCAATGCTCCCAAAGTGGTATCAATACTAAAATCAAGATCAATCATATAATAGAAATTGCAAACTAAAATAAGGTGTGCAATATGTAAATGATAAGACTTCTCATTAATATTTTATAACGATAACTCACACCAAGGGATACATAGACAACCAACTAAAGGAGAGATACTTCCACACTGCAACCCATCTTATATGATAACTTCCCTACTCATGATATGACACTACTTGATAGTAAAAAGTAAAAAGGTAGTGATGATGTGATACCGCGGCACTCCCCAAGCTTGGAACAAACCAAGGGGATGCCAATACCGATGATGAATTACTCCTTTGGCGATGGTGGTGATGAATTCCCAACAAGCTTCTCCACAAGCTCCTGAAGCTCATCAATCTTGTACATGAGGTTGCGGATCATCTCCGAATTGTGCTCGACGCGATTAAGAAGTATGTCCGACGGCGAGTCCCAATTCTTGGAGTTATTTCCCCACCCTTCAGCTTCAGGCTTCGTCCTTCCTGCAGTGTTAGAACGATCTATATCCCAATTGCTAGGCAATGCTGCCTTGGGAGTCCTTTCAATTTGATTATTGTAGATTAGATTGCGGAAGGGATGGTAAGTGCCTGAAGAAGATGTCTTTGGAGCTAGGTAATGACGTGGAACTCCTCCTCCGGTGCTAATCCGTGCACTCTTCTTGGCGTTGAACGGGTTTGACACCACTCCGATGCTTGCAATGGTGGTGCGCGGGCGTACTCGCGGAACTTCTTCGACTTCCTCATCATCATCCTTGACTTCTTCCTTCAACTCGGGGTCTTGGATACCTTCCTCCGAAGGCTCCTTGTCCTTGTTGTTGGAGACCATGGTGCTCCTAGATTGAAAATAGATCCTGGCAGAAACAGCTCGAAACAAAACACGTCGAGAAACGATATACGGACCTCCAGGGGTCCGGGGATTATATAGCATGAATTTTTATGTCAAAAGGAAAGTACCAGGTCGAACCGGAGTCGGAAAGGGGCGAGGCGGCCAGCTCATAGGGGCGGGCCAAGGCCTGGCCGCGCCGGCCTGGGGGCCCTCGTGCGTCTCCTCCACTCCGTTTCGATCTCGTAATTTTTCATATTTTCCAAAAACAGCAAAAACATTGTTCGGAAAGTAAATCGCGAACTTTTTACCTGTACTGTTACCTATTCAAAGTCGAGTTCTGGCGGACTGTCAATTTGACCTTTGATGAAAGCCTCCGGTGTTTCCACTCGAATAACATCAACATCTACATTATAAGAATCACCGAGATATAATGCTTGAGTCTTTGTCCATTCACCACTTGCGTGGCATTGCCTTGGAGAGAACTAATTTTAATTGCTCCTGAACGATACACCTCCTCAACAACATATGGTCCTTCCCATTTCGAGAGTAATTTCCCTGCAAAGAATCTGAGACGAGACCGATACAATAGGACTTTATCCCCAATATTAAACTCTCTTTTGATAATCCTTCTATCATGCCATTTCTTAACTTTCTCTTTAAAGAGTTTAGCATTTTCATAAGCTTCACTTCTCCATTCATCTAGAGAACTTAATTGCAAACCTCTTATTACCGGCTAGTTTAGGATCTTTATTTAGTTCTCTAACAGCCCAATAAGCTTTGTGCTCTAGTTCTAAAGGTAAATGACAAGCTTTTCCATAAACCATTTTATAAGGTGACATTCCCATGGGGTTTTTATAAGCAGTTCTATAAGCCCATAGTGCTTCCTTCAATTTACTAGCCCAATTCTTTCTAGTTTTATTAACAGTCTTTTGCAAGATAGATTTAATTTCTCTATTTGATAGTTCTACTTGCCCACTAGTTTGAGGATGATAAGCGGAAGCAATTCTATGATTAATACCATATTTAGCAAGAGTTTTTCTAAAACCACCATGAATAAAATGAGAACCTCCATCTGTCATAATATATCTAGGCACTCCAAATCTAGGAAAAATAATGTCTAAAAGCATTCTTAAAGAGGTCTCACCATCAGCACTTTTTGTAGGTATGGCTTCCACCCATTTAGTAACATAATCAACAGCAACAAGTATATGAGTGTTACCTTCTGAAGAGGGAAAAGGTCCCATGAAGTCAAATCCCCAACAATCAAACGGTTCAATAACAAGAGTATAATTCATAGGCATTTCATTGCGTCTGGAGATATTACCAACCCTTTGACATTCATCACAAGATAAAATAAACTTCCTTGCATCTTTGAAGAGAGTTGGCCAATAAAAACCTGATTGTAGAACCTTTTGCGCGGTTCTATCTCCGGCGTGATGTCCTCCATAAGCACTACCATGACATTTACTCAATATCTCTTGTTGTTCATATTCGGGAACACACCTTCGATACCATCCACTCCTTCTTTATATAAGTGTGGGTCATCCCAAAAATAATGCCTCAAGTCATAAAAGAATTTCCTCCTTTGCTGAGCTGAAAAGGTTGGAGGCAAGTACTTGGAAACAATAAAGTTAGCATAATCAGCATACCAAGGACTGTCTCGCGAGCTCACCTTTATTACAGCCAATTGTTCATTTGGAAAACTATCATTAACAGGAACAGGATCATAAGCAATATTTTCCAATCTAGACAAATTATCAGCAACAGGATTATCAGCACCTTTCCTATCTACAATATGTAAATCAAATTCTTGCAAAAGAAGTACCCATCTAATAAGTCTCGGTTTAGCATCTTTCTTTGTCATAAGATATCTAATTGCAGCATGATCAGTATGAATTGTAACTTTTGAATCAACAATATAAGATCTAAATTTATCACAAGCAAAGACTACAGCTAACAATTCTTTTTCAGTAGTAGCATAATTTCTTTGAGCAGCATCAAGAGTTTTACTAGCATAATGAATAACATTCAGTTTTTTATCTACTCGCTGTCCAAGAACAGCGCCTACAGCAAAATCACTAGCATCGCACATAATTTCAAATGGTAAATTCCAATCAGGAGGTTCAACTATAGGAGCAGTTGTTAAGGCTTTCTTTAGAGTTTCAAAAGCTTCCTTACAATCATCATCAAAAACAAAAGGTACATCTTTTTGTAGTAAGAGGCTTTGAAATCTTGGAAAAATCTTTAATAAATCTCCTATAAAACCCAGCATGACCAAGAACACTACGAATACCTTTAACATCCCTAGGATAGGGCATCTTCTCAATTGCTTCAACTTGAGCTCTATCAACTTCAATACCTCTCTCGGAAATTTTATGTCCCAATACAATTCCTTCATTAACCATAAAGTGGCATTTCTCCCAATTAAGAACAAGGTTAGTTTCTTCACATCTCTGCAAAACTTTATCAAGGTTTCACAGGCAATTATCAAAAGAATTTCCATAGACGGAAAAATCGTCCATGAATACCTCTACAATACTCTCACAAAAGCCATGAAAAATAGCAAACATGCATCTTTGAAAAGTAGCAGGAGCATTACATAAACCAAAAGGCATACGTCTATAAGCATAAGTTCCATAGGGACAAGTGAAAGTGGTTTTCTCTTGATCTTTAGTTTTAACAGCAATTTGTGAGAACCCAGAATAACCATCAAGAAAGCAAAAATGAGTATTTTTAGATAACCTTTCTAACATTTGATCAATAAATGGTAAAGGATAATGATCTTTCTTAGTAACCTTATTAACTTTCCGATAATCAATGCACATTCTATACCCTACAACTACTCTTTGAGGGATGAGCTCATCATTATCATTAGGCACAACAGTCATCCCTCCTTTCTTAGGAACACAATGCACAGGACTAACCCATCTACTATCAGCAATAGGATATATAATACCAGCTTCAAGGAGTCTTAATACCTCATTTCTTACCACATCCTTCATCTTAGGAATTAGACGACGCTGAGGTTCAACAACAGGCTTCGCATCATCTTCCATATTAATGGCGTGTTGGAAAATAGAGGGAGAAATCCCCTTCAAGTCATCAAGAGTGTAGCCAATAGCACCTCGGTGTTTCTTCAATATTTCCAATAACCTTTCTTCTTCAAACTCTGAAAGCTTAGAACTAATAATAACATGATATATTTTCTTATCATCAATATGAGCATATTTAAGATTATCAGGCAATGGTTTTAAATCAAAGACAGGATCTTCCTTTGGTGGTGGTGTTGTACCCAGATCTTCCACCGGTAAATCATGCTTAAGAATAGGTTGACGAAGGAAAATTTCATCAAGCTCATCTCTTTCTTCCCTAAAAACTTCACTCTCACTATTCTCCAAATGTTGCTGCAAAGGATTACTAGGAGCAAGAGCAATAGATGCACACTGTTCAACTTTAAAATCACTATTAGGCGAATCAATTTTATAAGGAGTTTTGGTAAATTTAGAGAAGTTAAACTCATAAGATTCACCAGCAAATTTAGTCAAAATTTTCTCTTTCTTGCAATCTATAATAGCTCCACAAGTATTTAGAAAAGGTCTACCAAAAATGATAGGACAATATTTACTAGCAGCAGAACCAAGTACCAAAAAGTCAGCAGGATATTTAATCTTACCACATAAAACTTCCACATCTCGAATAATACCAATTGGAGAGATAGTTTCTCTATTAGCTAGCCGAATAACCACATCAATATCTTCAAGTTCACAAGAACCAATTTCGTGCATAATCTCCGTGTAAAGCTCATAAGGAATAGCACTAATACTTGCACCAATATCACATAAACCATAATAACAATGATCACCAATTCTAACAGATAGCATAGGAACACTAGCTTTCCTAGACTTATTAGGATGCGAAACAATATTAGAAGCATCTTCACAGAAAATAATATGACCATCTTCTACATTTTCAGTCACAAGATCTTTAACAATTGCAACAGCAGGTTCAACTTTTATTTGTTCTTCAGGTTCTATAGGTTTCTTTTCACTTTTATGAACCACACTATTTATAACAGAGTACTCCTTCATTTTAGCAGGGAAAGGAGTTTTTCAATATAAGCTTCAGGAATAACATGATCAACAGTTTCAACTACAACACATTTATTTATAGATGAATCAATTTTATCTTTATACGGTTCATGATACTTATCAAAGTTCTTCTTAGGCAATTCATAATGAGAAGCAAAAGCCTTATAAAGATTTGCAGCAACTTGAGAATCAAGACCATAAGTAGCACTCATATTACGAAATTTATCAGTATCCATAAAAGCTTCAATGCATTTATAATCATAATTTATACCTGATTCTCTATCCTTGTCGTTCTCCCATCCTTCAGTATTTTCTTGGATCCGATTAAGAAGGTCCCTTTTAAACTCTTCCTTGTTGCGTGTAAATGATCCAGAACAAGAAGTATCCAGCAAGGTCTTGTCTTGAAAAGAAAGTCTTGCATAGAAATTATCAATAATAATATTACCAGGAAGCTCATGAATGGGGCATTTGAGCATTAAAGACTTCAATCTCCCCCAAGCTTGGGCAATACTCTCTCCTTCATGAGGCCAAAAATTATATATGCGATTCCGATCCTTGTGAATCTCACTTGGAGGATAGAACTTAGAATAAAACCGGGGCACAATATCATTCCATTCAAGAGAATCCCCATTATCCAGTAATTTATACCAATGCGCCGCTTTACCAGACAGCGATATAGAGAATAGTTTCTTCCTCACTTCATCCATAGAAATACCTGCACACTTGAATAAACCGCATAATTCATGTAAGAACAGTAAATGATCTCCAGGGTGGACAGTTCCATCCCCTGTATAACGGTTATCCACTACACGTTCAATAATTTTCATAGGTATTTTGTATGGTATTTCTTCCTTACCTGGCGCCTCATCCACTACCTTTGCAGTAGTAGTAGATTTCCCAAATAAACACTCAAGAGAAGATCTCTCCATAATGAATTATAGCAGCAGGCAGAAATCAGCACAAACAGTAGAAAAATTTCCCTTACCAATTCCACTTACCAATAGTGCTTCACTCCCCGGCAACGGCGCCAGAAAATAGTCTTGATGACCCACAAGTATAGGGGGTGTATCGCAGTATCTTCGATAAGTAAGAATGTCGATCCCAACGAGGAGCAGAAGGTGTTGACAAGCAGTTTCGATGAAGGATTCACTGTAAATGCTCACAGACAAGTATTCGGGGGTTTTGATGTAACAGATGAATAAAGTACGAGTAAGTAAAGTGCGAGAGTAATAATTGCAGCGAGTGGCCCAATCCTTTTTAGCACAAAGGACAAGCCGGTTTGTTTACTTATAATAACCAAACGTTCTCGAGGACACACGGGATTTTAGTCTAGTGCTTTCGCTACATACGGCTAATTAATCTTCATTGTTTTGATAAGTGTTGTGTGGGTGAACCTATGCTAATGTACCGCCCTTCCTAGGACTAATACATACTTGTGATTATACCCCTTGCAAGCATCCGCAACTACAAGAAAGTAATTAAGATAAATCTAACCACAGCCTTAAACTCTGAGATCCTGCTATCCCCCTGCATCGATATACCAACGGGGGCTCAGGTTTCTGTCACTCCGGCAACCCCGCAATTGGCAAACGTACAAGATGCATTCCCCTAGGCCCATAAAGGTGAAGTGTCGTGTAGTCGACGTTCACACGACACCACTAGAAGAATAACACCACAACTTAAATATCATAACATTGAATATTACTCAACCATACTTCACTACTAACATTTAGACTTCACCCATGTCCTCAAGAACTAAACGAACTACTCACGAGATATCATATGGAACATGATCAGAGGTGATATGATAATGAATAACAATCTGAACATAAACCTTGGTTCAACGGTTTCACTCAATAGCATCAATAACAAGTAGAAATCAACACCGGGAGAGTTTCCCCTATCAAACAATCAAGATCAAACCCAAATTGTTACAGCGGTGACGAGGTGCAGCGGTGGAGACGGCGGTGATGATGATGAAGATGATGATGATGGTGATGGAGATGATGTCCAGCTCGATGACGGTGACGATGGCATTGATTTCCCCCTCCGGAGGGAATTTCCCCGGCAGATCTCAGCCTGCGGAGAGCTCTTTTCTCTCTGGTGTTCTCCGCCCGCAGAGGCGGCGTGGCTCTTCGCGACGTACCCCTGGAGCTTAGGTTTTCGGGACGAAGGCGTACGCGAAAAGGAGGCGAGAGGCGGCTATGGGCCCCCTCCTCACAGGCGGCGCGGCCAGGGCAGGGCCCGCGCCGGCCTGTGAGGGGGCCCCATGGCGGCCCTCCTCGGCTCCCCCTTCTGGCTGCCTTCGTCATCTGGAAAAATAGGATTTTTCATATAATTTCCGTCAACTGTTGATCTTCCGAAATATTGAATTCTGACGGTGCTTTTTCCAGCAGAATCCTGGCTCCGGTGCGCGATCCTCCAATAATCATGAAACATGCAAAATAGATGAAATACCATAAGTATCATCTCCAAATATGAAACATATCAATGAATAACAACAAATTATGATATAAAATAGTGATGCAAATTGGACGTATCAAGGAGCGCTGCCGACGGCGAGAGCTGTGGAGGGCGCAACCGTCTGCTACAACCACCTCATGGTTCAGATCTCGCGCCACCTCCCTTTTCCATGTCTTCTTCTAGCTCCCGCGCCACCTCTCGGTTCGAGCTTCCGGTGCGCATGGAGATGTCGATCCTCCTCTGTCCGCGGTGTCGGGCGGCCGTTAATCGGAGGATTTCGCGCACATCGAAGAACACCAATCGTCTGTTCTATGTGTGCAGCAGCGAGAAAGGGGTAACAACAGGAGAAATTTCAGTATTTTGTGGATATTTTGTGCTCAATATGGTTGATCTGTTTCATGTGCTTGCAGATAAAATGCTTCTTCCTTTGAGTGGATGTTTTGGTCCACACGATGATGAAGCAGCTGCTAGATGAGCACGAAGAATGGTTGTCCATCTTGCCACAAACGGCACCGGCCGCCGCGATAGCTAGTGCAAAAGAGACGGAGGGCGGAGCACGCATTGACAGAGAGGTAGCTTTTGAGCTAAGGAGGATGAACCAGAAGATTAGATAGCTCGAAGATCAATCAAAAATTTGCAGTTACATTTGTGCATTTGTAGGTGGTATTGTCATCGCACTAGGTTTAATGTTGACATTGCATGGAAAGGCATGACTTTATCATGAATTTGTGATGAATTTGTAAGCTTCAAATTGTATGAACTTGTAAGCTTGAATTTAGCATGAATTTGCAAGCTTGAAATAAATAAATCTGATCAAAATGCGCTAGTGGCAAAGGTTTGGCTTTGGGCAGATGAGAAGGTTTCTTTAAAAAGGGTGAAAAATGAACAAATAAAAAGGGGTGCGGCTAGGACTCGAACCCAAGACCGCGTGGTTTGGTAGTGTGAAGGATTGCTCTGGTAACCAGTGGGGTGGATGGAAAATATTGAAAAGCAAAAGGAAGAAAGCTACCTATAGTTAGTTCTAGTTCGTGACTTGGAGTAGGATTTAAAGACGCATATGTTCGTACTTTGTGTTTATGCACGCTGCTTAACCACAAAACGGGGCGCGTCTTTATGATTTCAAGCATTACGTGTTTGTGGTTTAGGTTGGAAAAATTATCAAACAAAAAGCGTGCATCTTTCTTTTTTTTTGCGGGGGAAAAAGGGTGCATATTTCTGATTTCAAGCATTGCGTGTTTGTGATTTTTTGTTTCATACTTATATGGGTACCCTACTTATATTACATCAAAGTTCATACTTTGATCCGTGTTTGTGATTTCATGATTCATACACCCTTGATATATTACATCGAAATCGTAGAAAACTAAGATATATGAGATGCAAACACTACTAGGAAATGCCTTACCGCCGGCGTCCTGAAATGCCTTAACGCCGGCGTTTTCGCATTCGCCGGCGATCACCTCGCCGGTGGTAACACCTTATCGCCGGTGTTTTGCAAATCGACGGTGGTAACTGCTGTTATCCCCGGCGCTTTCCCCGAATCGCCGGCGGTAATGTCTTAGCACAGGCGGTTTGCCAATTCGCCGGGGGTAATCTGCTGCAGCGCTGGCGATTTCAGTTTCGCCAGGGGTACAGTTTAAGGGCGCCGGTGGTATTGATTACAGGATTAAAAAAATAAAACTCGAAATATACACCAGAATACACACAGAATACACAGTATACACCAGAATATACACAGAATTCACAGAATACACACAGAACACGAAGTTATATAGAAAGTCCCAAATGTTCATAACATGCATGCATTAATAACACAAGTTTAGATAGTAGATAGTTGACCATATGGTTCAAACATCACCACTCGAAGTAGCACATGATACACAAATACATATAAGGCATGACTTTATCATGAATTTGTGATGAATTTGTAAGCTTCAAATTGTATGAACTTGTAAGCTTGAATCTATTATATAATTAAAACAGAAGACAAACAACGGCCCAGATTAAGCACTAAAATATGTATTTGTGTATCATGTGCTACTTCGAGTCGTGATGTTTGAACCATATGGTCAACTATCTACTATCTAAACTTGTGTTATTAATGCATGCATGTTATGAACATCAAACAGGATAGGGAGGAAGAGGAAGGAGGGTTGACGATGTATACATGTCTAGCAGATTAGAGGGGGCGCTAACCTGATCCACGTCAGTGTGGCCGGCCGGGAAGGCATCGAAAGGCCAAGTGAAAGTAGTAGGACTGCGATGGAGAATCCAGGCGTCAGAAGTACCGAAGCTGAACTTGGGCTCAGGTTATTTTCTGATCGACGAGCGTCGACTCATGTTTTGTTCACAATTAAATCAGAAATATCATCCCTCTGCAGTCCTTTAATTAACATGCAGTGCTTGCATTCTGCAGGTAGACATCCGACTAAGAAAACATCCCATCTCATGATTAAGGACGAGATAAGCACACTGGCCCGCTGATGATGTCAAGCAGCAAAAATTTCAGCTGGCATGGTGTGCCGTGTGCCATATGGGGATAACACAAGACAAAAATTTCTGCCATTACAAACGCATTAGCTGTACATATAAGTGTTTTACGAAACCCATGTTTTGACCCTCTTCCTGTCTATTTTCCCATAGAGGAGAAAAGGTCACACGATTAAAAATATTAGAACGATGCACATGTACAAGAATCATAATGCATGTGCGAGAGGAGAGAATGACAGGAGACATAGGAGATTCCCATGCATGCAGCCTCTGATCATTACGGTGCAGTGTAATATACGTAATGAGAAAATGATACTTATCAAAATCCAATCCTGTTTCCTCTACACTTGGCTATAATTTGTTCTAATATTTGAAACTATATTCATATGAGAATATGCAACATGGAAATATTGATAGAAAAGGGACTACGTGTCCTGACTTCATTAAAAAATAGAGGACATCATGGTAAGTGTAAAATCGACTCCTTTTTGTGTTTATAGTTAGTATAATTTCTAATTTATTATACTAGCTATTACATATTTTATAACCATATTAGTATTATACGCTGAAAAACCTAAAGCAGAAACAACTAAAGTATAGAATTCTAGCCGCACAAATGTGCGGGTCACCTTGCTAGTTTGGCATGAATATACAAGCTTGAAATAAATACATCTGATCAAAATGCGCTAGTGGCAAAGGTTTGGCTTTGGGCAGATGAGAAGGGTTCTTTAAAAAAGGGTGAAAAATGAACAAATAAAAAGGGGTGCGGCTGGGACTCGAACCCAAGACCGCCTGATTTGGTAGCGTGAAGGATTGCTCTAGTAACCAGAGGGGTGGATGGAAAGATATTGAAAAGCAAAAGGAAGAAAGCTACCTATAGTTAGTTCTAGTTCGTGACTTGGAGTAGGATTTAAAGACGCATATGTTCGTACTTTGTGTTTATGCATGATGACCCACAAGTATAGGGGGTGTATCGTAGTACTTTCGATAAATAAGAGTGTCGAACCCAACGAGGAGCAGAAGGTGTTGACAAGCAGTTTCGATGAAGGATTCACTGTAAATGCTCGCAGACAAGTATTTAAGGAGTTTTGATATAGCAGATGAATAAAGTACAAGTAAGTAAAATGCGAGAGTAATAATTGCAGCGAGTGGCCCAATCCTTTTTAGCACAAAGGACAAGCCGGTTTGTTTACTTATGATGACCAAACGTTCTTGAGGACACACGGGAATTTAGTCTAGTGCTTTCGCTTCATATAGCTGATTAATCTTCATTGTTTTGATAAGTGTTGTGTGGGTGAACCTATGCTAATGCACCGCCCTTCCTAGGACTAATACATACTTGTGATTATACCCCTTGCAAGCATCCGCAAATACAAGAAAGTAATTAAGATAAATCTAACCACAACCTTAAACTCTAAGATCCTGCTATCCCTCCTGCATCGATATACCAACGGGGGTTCAGGTTGCTTTCACTCCGGCAACCCCACAATTAGCAAACGAATACAAGATGTATTCCCCTAGGCCCATAAAGGTGAAGTATCATGTAGTCGACGTTCACATGACACCACTAGAAGAATAACACCACAACTTAAATATCAAACCATTGAATATTACTCAACATAGTTCACTACTAACATTTAGACTTCACCCATGTCCTCAAGAACTAAACGAACTACTCACAAGACATCATATGGAACATGATCAGAGGTGATATGATTATGAATAACAATCTGAACATAAACCTTGGTTCAATGGTTTCACTCAATAGCATCAATAACAAGGAGTAATCAATACCGGGAGAGTTTCCCCTACCAAACAATCAAGATTCAACTCTAGATGTTACAGCGGTGATGAGGTGCAGCGGTGGAGATGACGGTGACGGTGGTGGAGATGATGGTGGTGATGATCCCAATGAAGTCCAGCTCGATGGCGGTGACGATGGCGTCGATTTCCCCCTCCGGGAGGGAATTTCCCCGGATTTGCTTAGGAGAGCTCTTTCTCTCTGGTGTTTTCCGCCCAGAGGCAGGTGTCTCCTCACGATTATTTCCGGAGCTTAGGTTTCGGGGAAGAAGTACGCGAAGGAGAGGCGGCCGAAGGGGGCTGTGGGCCCCCTCCCCACAAGCGGCGCGGCCAGGCTAGGGCCCGCGCCGGCCTATGGGGGGGCCCATGGCGGCCCTCCTCGGCTCCTCCTTTTGGCTAGCTCAATCTTCTGGAAAAATAAGATCTTCGGTGTAATTTCCGTCAATTGTTGATCTCCAGAAATATTGCATTCTGACGGTGCTTTTTCCAGCAGAATCCTGACTCCGGTGGATGATCCTCCAATAATCATGAAACATGCAAAATAGATGAAATAACATAAGTATCACCTCTAAATATGAAATATATCAATGAATAACAGTAAATTATGATATAAAATAGTGATGCAAAATGGACGTATCAACTCCCCCAAGCTTAGACTTCGCTTGTCCCCAAGCGAAACTGATCGATAAAAAACCACATGTTTATGGAGTGAAGAGTCGATAAATAAAATACGGACAAGAAGCATCATATTAATTCACACAAGACATTCTAGTGAACAACTTCCTCATATGATTCAACTTGAAACAAGTAAAAGGAAATCACAAATAAAGGTGCATAGGAAATCATAATTGGTGATGGCAAACTTCGTTCTTGGTCAAAGAACAGTTAACAGATTGTACTTATCTATTGAGCAGCGCTCTTATATTAAAGCTTATAGCAAAACTTGCATACTCAATCATAATAATCTCCTCATAGTCATTGATAACCTTCAAAGCTATATTCATTCAGATAAAACTTGTACTGAACAAGGAAGAATAAAAGGCATGATTAAGTAGATCACAATATAAATGGTTTGATCACAACAACTCAATTGCTTGCTTAAGATAGAGGGAAATAGGTTTACTGACTCAACTTAAAGTAAAAGATAGGCCCTTCGCAGAGGGAAGCAGAGATTAAATCATGTGCTAGAGCTTTTTAAGTTTTGAAATCATATAGAGAGCATAAAAGTAAAGTTTGAGAGGCGTTTGTTGTTGTCAACGAATGGTAGTGGGTACTCTAACCCCCTTGCCAAACAGACTTCCAAGAGCGGCTCCCATGAAGGACGTCATCTCTACCAGCAAGGTAGATCATCCCTCTTCTCTTTTGTTTACACATGTACTTTAGTTTATTTAAGGATGACACTCCTCCCAACCTTTGCTTTCTCAAGCCATGGCTAACCGAATCCTCGGGTGCCTTCCAACATTTCACATACCATGGAGGAGTGTCTATTGCAAAATTAAGTTGCTTACTGATGAATCAGAGCAAAACATGTGAAGAGGATTATTAATGAGAGTTAATTAATTGGGGCTGGGAACCCCGTTGCCAGCTCTTTTTGCAAAATTATAGGATAAGTGGATGAAGCCACTAGTCCATTAGTGAAAGCTGCCCAACAAGATTGAAAGATAAAACACCACATACTTCCTCATGAGCTATAAAACATTGACACAAATAAGGGATGATAACTTTTGAATTGTTTAAAGGTAGCACATGAAGTATTTACTTGGAATGGCAGGGAAATACCACGTAGTAGGTAGTTATGGTGGACACTGATGGCATAGGTTTGGTTTAAGGGTTTGGATGCACGAGAAGCATTCCCTCTCAGTACAGGTCTTTGGCTAGCAAGGTTGATTAGCAAGCATAAGAGTTGAGGGAAACAAACAAATATACATGTGATAGAAACAATCATGCATCTTTCTTGTAAGCACAACAATTTTAACTTCAGAATACTAAGCTCATAGCTAACAAGAAAGAAAGATAATAACATATCTACATGTATTTCCTCTTTTCTACTTAAACTCAAAGTGTTGTTGCTATTGACCAATGCTAAGTTTGCCAAAACCAAATAGATTTACTTAATGCTCCCAAAGTGATACCAATACTAACAACAAGATCAATCATATAATAGAGATTGCAAACTAAAATAAGATGTGCAATATGTAAATGATAAAACTTCTCATTAATATTCCATAACGATAACTCACACCAAGGGATACATAGATAACCAACTAAAGAGAGATACTTCCATACCGCAACACATCTTATATGATAACTTCCCTACTCATGATATGACACTACTTGATAGTAAAAAGGTAAAAGATAGTGATGATGTGATACCGCGGCACTCCCCCCTAGCTTGGAACAAACCAACACTACAAGAAAAGTTCTGATAGACAACGTCTCAAAATCGTCCGCTAAGGGGTATTTTTCGTCGCCTATGGGCCTAACCCGACGATATGGGTTCTGTTGTGGAAACTGCGTCAGGCAAAGTCCTACGACAATTTTTTCGGTCCGTCGCGCTTGGGCGCCCTTCCGCCACGGAAAATCGGACCGTTGCCCAAGTGTTTCCGGGAGCCCGTTGACTGCTGACGTCATGCAAACTGACACGTGGCAGACGCCGTTAACTGCAGTTAACGGCGTTAACCTGGCTCAAATGGTAGATGGTAGGCCCACACGAGGCCTGCCACGTCTTAAGCGGGCCGGCCCATTAAGTTTGCGGGCCGGGCCAGCTGACTTAGTTTGACCGGTCAACTATATAGCTGGGCTGGTCCATTAGTTACGTGGGCCGGGCCTAACCTCTAAGGTTGACTGGTCAAAACTTTAATGGGCCGGCCCACTAAGCATGTGGGCCGGGCCGAATGCACTCGTTTGACCGATCAACAGGCAAAAGGGCCGGCCCACAAGACATGTGGGACCCACTTTCCTGGTATCGGGCCGGCCCATTTACAAAGTGGGGTCCACATTAAAGCAACTGGGCCGGCCCAAGAAGTTATTGGGCCGGCCCAATTAGCATGTGGGTCCCACTTTCCTGCTATCGGGCCGGCCCATTTAGTACGTGGGGTCCACATTTGATCAAATGGGCTGCCCAACAAGCGGTGGGCCGGGCCAAAAGCAGGTGGGTCCCACTTTCTGTTAAAGGGCCGCCCATTTAGTATGTGGGGTCCACCATATAGCAAGTGGGCCGGCCCAACAAGATAGTGGGCGGGCCAAAAACACGGTGGGTCCCACTTTCCGGTTAAAGGGCTGGCCCATTTAGTATGTGGGGTCCACCATATAGCAGTGGGCCGGCCCAACAAGATAGTGGGCCGGGCCAAAAACACAGGTGGGTCTTTCCTGCTAAAGGGCCGGCCCATTTAGTATGTGGGGTCCACCATATAGCAAGTGGGCGGCCCAACACGCTAGTGGGCGGGCCAAAAACTGGTAGGTCCCACTTTCGTCTTAAAGGGCCGGCCCATTTAGTATGTGGGGTCCACTATATAGCAAGTGGGCGGCCCAACAAGATAGTGGGCCGGGCCAAAAGGTGGGTCCCACTTTCGTCTTAAAGGGCCGGCCCATTTAGTATGTGGGGTCCACCACAAAAGCAATTGGGCTGGCCCAACTAGTTAGTGGGCCGGCCCAGTAGTGGGTGGGGTCCACCTTAAAGCAAGTGGGCCGGCCCAATTAGAGTGTGGGGTCCACGGTAAATCAAATGGGCTGGCCCAATAAGTAAGTGGGCCAGCCTGTTTAGTTGCTGTTTATATGCCGGCGTAAAAGGCGCTTTAGGATTTTGCGGGCCGGCACGTATGTGATTTCGCTTAATTGGGCCGTTTAAGGGATGGGAATTCGTGATTTAGATACTGAGAATATTTACGCAGCATTGATTTCTGTCGGATAGCCTCACTTACCACAAGCACCAAAGAAAAAATGCGCGAAAGAACTATAAAAACTAACTAAATATTACATCAGCTGCAAGGCTTTGAAAAAATATTACAGAACCCAGAGAAATTGAATGGTAATTAAACCTAGCAATACAATGAAGCGATCCGGCAATCTTTTAAGTTGTCCATGCAGCACCTATATCTGAAACAAAGACATTACAAGTTAAGACAGCAACAATGGAAACGCAAAGACACTGCAATATTGTTTGCCAAAGAATTTGGAACTCATCATTTCGTCGTTATAACAAGATCATTGTAATGCGCACAATAAGCAAACAAAGAGTGCATGCCGCATACCAACAGCCAATATAACAGAGCATGTTAGAATGAAACAGCAGACTTACTACTGTCGAGTCCCATGCAAACCAACATGTTCAGGGAGTACAAAATTGGCATGAACAACATAGTAGCAGGCTATAAATTTTGTAACAACGACTGAGCAAGATGAAGTTATGATGGCTACATCTACAGAGCAGGGAATGTAAACCAAAAATAGAAGTTACGATGGCAAAAGCTAAAGAGGAGGGAATGTGAACCAACATGTGCCAAGTGCAATTACTTAATTTTGGCCGTGAACTAAATAATACTCCTGAACTTATAGTGAAGGGGATGCAAATCAAGATGTTTCGGGATATAAACTTGTAATGAGCAACACATAGAGGATAGTTAATGCTGGAGCTTAGGATGGACCAGATACAGAATATAGTGGGATCACCTGTGAACTTGTATAAGAGGGAATGCAAACCAATATGTTCAGCTTTCCATATGTGAGCGTCATGCCAAGTCAGAGAAACAAGTCAATAATGCAGCTTTTGAAGAACAAGATGGCACGCAAAATTATTATCTAGTAGTATGACAAGTTTATTTGTACTACAGGCTAGATAGCAGAGTGATAGCATGCCAAACTAAGTCCTTACTTTGTTAGCTTACAATGAACTAGATACAAAACAATGGCATCACCTGTAGTACAGGGAATGCAAGCCAACATGTTCATGGAGTAAAAAATTGGCACAAACAACATAGTAGCAGGCCATAATTTTTGTAACAACGACTGAGCAAGATAAAGTTATGATGGCTAGATCTACAGAGCAGGGAATGTAAACCAAATATAGAAGTTACGATGCCAAAAGCTATAGAGCAGGGAATGCGAACCAACATGTGCAATTACTTAAAATTGGCCATGAACTAAATAATAGCAGGATGTTACTATAATACCTATAATTTTTGTAACAACGACTGAGCAAGATAGAAGTTATGATGGCTACATCTACAGAGCAGGGAATGCAAACCAAAATGTTCAATCGCTTAAAGTTAGCAATGAAGTAGAAAATAGCAACGTGTTACGGTCATAGCTAGGAATGAACTAAAAGAGCTTCAGACAAACAAGCATCTGAACCCAGAACATGGCGCTAAAACAAGGGACTTACATTAGGAGAAGCACTCTGTGGGAGTCACAGCAGATCTTCCTGGGGTTGATAGATCCGGTGATGAAGTACGCTACATGTGCTACTTGGGGTTGGAGAGACGGCCATTACACTTCATGATTACTCATCTCATCTGCAAAAACGTAACGGCGCGTCGTTAGCACAAACAGGTTCCCCCAAGATTAAACAAGAACTTGCAGGCAAGCAATAGAAAAGCGACAGTAGAAGAGTTTAGATCATGCACGGCGCCGGTGAAGCAGATCCGGTTCGTGCACAGCGGTGTCGGTGAGCAAGATCCGATGCGGTGGACGACGGATCCGGCGAAGCGGCTCCGGTGGGGTGGACGATACCGCAGCTGAAGCGACTGCGGTAGACTGCTGGATGAGCATATGGTTTCGAGGTTCGGCGGGGATGATCCGATCCGGTTGATGACGGCGTCGATGAAGCGGCTCCGGCAGGCAGCCGGATGACGAGGATCGCGAGGGCTCGGGTAGGCCAGGGAAGTCCGGCGGGGATGTTCCGGTGCGGTGGTCGTGGAGGTGGGAGAGAGGGACTTGGGAAGTTCCGGTGGGTGGTCTGAGGGAAATGAATTTTTTTGGGAGGGTTTCCGGGCTAGGGAGGTGGTGATCCAAAAAATGACGGGCAGACCCCCCCACCAACCGACTTTGCTGTCATCTCCACAGGGGTAGAATGGGAATTTGGAAGCGTGTGAAATTTTTGTATTTTGTAGGCGGGAAGTTTTGCCGCTATGAGATTTTGAATTTCGCTAAGGTCCAAGTATAATGATAAAAAATTGTGAGACCGTACTAGTACCTCTGTTCAAGGCCGAGTGCAAAATCAAATCATCATCACCTTGAATATTGGTCACTACCATGGTCATGATCTATCTCTGAAATTAGCGTATCCGCTATATCTTGCAAAGTATAATGATAAAAAAAATTGTGAGACCGTACTAGTACTTCTATTCTAGGCCGAGTGCAACATCAAATCATCATCACGTTGAAAATTTGTTACCATGATCATGATCTATCTCTGAAATTGGCGCATCCGCTATATCTTTCAAAGTATAATGATAATAAAAATTGTGAGACCATACTAGTACTTCTGTTCAAGTTCGAGTGCAACATCAAATCATCATCACGTTGAAAATTTGTTACCATGATCATGATCTACCTCTGAAAATGGGCGCATCCGCTAAAACTTGCAAAGTATAATGATACAAAATTGTGAGACCGTACTAGTACTTATGTTCAAGGTCGAGTGCAACATCAAATCATCATTACATTGAAAAGTGTGTTACCATGATCACGATCTATCTCTGAATTTGGCGCATCCGCTAAATCTCGCAAAGTATAATGATAAAAAAATTGTGAGACTGTACTAGTACTTCTGTTCAAGTTCGAGTGCAACATCAAATCATCATCACGTTGAAAATTTGTTACCATGATCATGATCTATCTCTGAATTTGGCGCATCTGCTAAATCTTGCAAAGTATAATGATAAAGAAATTGTAAGACAGTAGTAGTACTTCTGTTCAAGGTCGAGTGCAACATCAAATCATCATCACGTTGAAAATTTGTTACCATGATCCTCTGAAAATGGGCGCATCCGCTAAAACTTGCAAAGTATAATGATACAAAATTGTGAGACCGTACTAGTACTTATGTTCAAGGTCTAGTGCAACATCAAATCATCATTACATTGAAAATTGTGTTACCATGATCATGATCTATCTCTGAATTTGGCGCATCCGCTAAATCTCGCAAAGTATAATGATAAAAAAATTGTGAGACTGTACTAGTACTTATGTTCAAGGCCGAGTGCAGGATCAAATCATCATCATGTTGAAATTTGTTACAACGATCATGACATATCTCTAAAATTGGCGCATCCGCTAAATCTTGCACGTGGCGCATCTCGGTGCGGAGCAACAAGCCGGTGCTATCAAGGTTGAGGCGTCGGTAGCGTCATCGGGCTCTCCTCTTTTGATAGATCTTCTACATGGCGTGGCGCACCGCCCACCGAGAAGCAGTCACATGTGAGATCGAGGTGGAGACGTCGCCGGCATCCTCGAGGCGCGACCGCCCTTCTACGAGCCAGAGTCGACTCAAGGTATGAATCCATGCGCTGTCGCGTCCCTTCTGCATATGAAGTGGGATGCCTTAGATTTATTGTTCTTCTCTTACGATTATTTCTAGCCGGACATGTGTGCTCTTTCTCTGAATATATTGCTTGAAAAGCTAACCAAGTTACTTAAATTCACTTCGTTCTTAATCTTGCGTGCTAATTTTGTTATTTTTGCTGACAGTGGTGCGCGCAAGGAAATTTATTTCTGGGTGTGCTGAGCTGTTAGGCCTAAGTCGAAATCCTCAGCTAAACAAGGCCTCAGCTTAACACATAAAAAGGTGTTCAATCTCGCCCACAATGTCCTCTTCTTTCCTCTTCCTTTATTGGAACTTGTTTTGCAGACAAGGAAAGTGGCACGTGTAATGTGAGTAAAACCCTCTTAGCCAAAATCAGCTACGAGCAAGATTTTATGTATTGTAGATTCCCCAATTGACTCTCATCCCCAATGTAGTCTTTTTTATGTCAGTATAGACTTCTTTACTGGATGTATACTATCGTACATGGCATGCATTTGCCTAATGAGGAGCATTGTATTGCCATTCTAGCCAACCTGATCGATCTGTCAAGCTTCATGCACGAGATGCCATGTTTAATTTACTCCCTCGCTCCGATCCATATTTCTTGGTGTAAAATGAATGTGAATCGGAGGGAGTACTCTTCTTAGATAGTACTATACCAGTTCAAAAAAAAGTACTGTACTACTACATCACAAATGCATCAAAAGAGTACTACATCACAAGACCACCACGGTTGTACTAGTAGAGTTTAATGCTTAACTTCCAAAGGGAATAAGATTACACATATGAACTTTAAACAGGCGCTGTCCGATGTCTGCTTGTTTGGGAGCACAACATAAATAATACTACCCCCGTCCATACATAAGTGACTAAACTTTGTCTGAAGATGGTTTCATCTATATATGTTTTTAGTGTGTAGATACATCCGTATCTTGAAGGAAAAAGGTGAGCCGCTAACTTTTTGAATAGAGTGAGTAATACAATTCGGATAAACAATGGTGTAGTAAAACAAATACTCCTGCCCATCATAAAACAAAACACAGACTGACTCAAATATATGTACAGATCACAAAAAAGGTTTCATCAGAACCCGAACATATACATGCAGAGATGACCGTTTGATCACATAAAACAAAGGTTTCGTGGCATATTTATGCCCCCAAAACAAGCAGACGTAGGACAGCGCCAACGTACTAGCAGCTAGCACTATGGAGCTGCAGTACAAACAAATGGTGCAGCGACATTTCCACCAGAACGAAAACTAAAAGACATCAGACCAAACAAAAGCTGGGCTATCACTTCTTGCCCAAACAAGCCTTGCTCCTTCATATGCGACTTCCTTTTCTCTTATGGATGTTGAACTTTGAATTAGATGGGTTCCTGACAGCGCGTTCTTTTTCGTGTCCTTGATGTTGCACTCTGGATCAGGTCGGTTACTGTCAGGAAATGAACAAATTGATCAGCAAAAGTCATATGTAAATGAATGCAAAGGTTACATATGAATGACTAACCCGGTCTAACTGAGTAGGGATGTAAAGTGCACCAACGTCTAGCAGAATTGTACTTTCTCCACTGCCAGTTGCTCATATCTAATTGGAATACTCCCTCCTTTGCCCGTACAACCAGCTCATTTTTGTCCTCAAATACGCAGAGTAACCTTACTGCATGTTTCCAATTGTATGGAAATGATGTGTCAAGGCCAAAAAAAGTATCCAATTCAAAATTTATATGACATGTCCATGACTCGTGATCGCCTGTTGATGATCTTGTACTGGCCCATGTTTGTAGGGTGAAGTCTCTTATAACAGCAAGGGCAACATCTCCATTATGTCCCTTGAAGATGTGAATGTTAAGCATGAATATATCATGCGTCTCATGAGGGCACTGAATATATTTCAGAGCCTTCTTTGCATGGTCAAGCTCAATGATATATCTAGACTTCGTTGGCCAGTACAAAATACCCCCTATGAGAGTTGCCGGTCTACGGTCAATCTCTGACAGCATCGGAGTTGATCGAGCTAGAAACTCCCATTCTTTTGAATCTGGTGAGTAGATATGAGCCTGTGCATCGTAACGTTTAGTTGTTATCCAAACAACCGAGAACTTGCCACAATGTGTAAACGGTTCAGAGTTGTTTCTCGAACAGAGAATTGAGCCGCTGCTTTCAATTGTGTGATTGCGCCACAATGGTGGTTCTGGTATCGCTGTGAGAACTTGCCTAATTGGATCCCAGACTGATATATACCCACTGGATACATTAGAATGGAGTAGCACCATACCATCGCGGCATCCCAGGACATAGATTTTGGGACCGTTCACTTGAGACGGGATTGCCAGCATCTTCAAGATGGCCGGGTGAAGATCATGCTCTGTGATGAATCGATTGTCCTCGGAGTTGTTGGTGAAAAACCCTAGCAACGGGTTTCCTCCGTTGTGTGACACAGTTAGCTTTCTGAAATAATTGCTTCCCATACATTGCCTCCATGCTTTCTTGGTGCCTGATGCAGCTAGTAAGCAGGTTGGATGGGGAGGAAGCCTGACAAGAATCTGAGAGACTACATCTCCAGGCAGATCGTTGATTGTTGTGGGTGTCCTTCGACTGAAGCTGGTAGGATTATGCAAATCGCACGATGCATCGTCAAAATTATGTAAACAGCACACTGCATCATCTATTTTTTAAAACAAAATGCAACATCTAATTTGACTAAGCAGCAAAATGCATCATCTAATTCATCATCAAAGTTTCCTAAACTGCACGGTGCATCAGCAAAATCAAAATAGTGTAAACAGCACAATGCATCAGCAAAATCAAAATAATGTAAACAGGACAATGCATCAGCAAAATCAAAATAATGTGAACAGCACAATGCATCAGCAAAATCAAAATATTGTAAACAGGACAATGCAATTGTAATCCTGTTGCATAATCAATGAAGCCCTTAATTTGCAAAAAAAAAACACCACAAAAATAGGACGCACCAACGGAAGGCAATCTCGCATATACAGTAATAATTGCTAACGTGTCAACACGATTGGAGGAAAAAGAGACCTCTACAGGACCCAAAACGCTGTGGTAACATCAGATGGGGTTAGCTTTGATATAGGTAATAAAATGTAAACAGCACAATACATCATCTAAGTTGACAGCAAAATTCTTCATCGAAATTTCCCACACTGTTCAAGGAATCAGAAAAATTACCTAAAAGGCTAAAAGAGCAAAATGCATCATCAGAGTAAAATATATGTAAACAGTACAATGCATCATCCAACTTTTGGCTAAACAGCAGAGAGCATTAGCTAGGTTGACAGAAAAAAAAAACAAAAAAAACCATGAAAAATTCCTGAAGAGGTGAGTGCATCAGAAAAATTACTACCTAAAAAGCATAATGAATCACCCAAATTACAAAAGAAGCAGAATGCATCATCAAAAATACAAAAACATCTCAATGCATCATCACGTCTGGTTTGGGCAAAAAACCCAATCCACCAGATCTAACCTCATTGCAGTTGGGGAAGGTAGAACTTACAAAGGGGTTGACGAGTCACGATCATATGCAACAAGCGCCGCCTTAGATGAAGTCACCATCCAAGCTCTCGACGCGTTCAAAGCAGCCAGCTTCGAAGCCTCCGACGGTTCTCCCGGCTGCGCCGCCAAAACTCTCGAAGCACGCGCCAAGACTTTCCAACAAAATGCAGCTTCGATACGAGCATTTGCCAGCGCCACAGCGCCCGGGCCCGTCCTAGCCACCGCCTTCGCCTTTGCCTCCGCATCCGCATCCGCATCCGCTTTACATGTCTCCGCCGATGCATGCAGAGCATCCGTCTCCGCTTTCCATGTATCCGCCGACGCAGTGTAGGCATCGAGCGACGCCGTTTTCATTTCCTAGAAAACCCAGTAAGTTACTCACATTGCAATCCCCAAATTAAGGTTATATCGAACACAATGACCGATGAACCTCTGTACTCGCCGGAGGTTGGAGATGTACATACCTGCGAAGATCGGTCCGGTGGTGCTTGACGGTGGTGCGTCGGGGACGGGGGAGAACTCGGCGGGGAGAATGGTGGCGCGGCCCAAGACGGCGGCGCGGAGAGGGGCGACGGTGCGGTCATCGAACCTCGGCAGACAGTATTTTGTATATATATATGAGAAGAAGAATAAAGTCTGGTCGAATGAGGCAGCGCGACCGGCAGAGTACAACCGAAGGCTACTAGTGCTACCTTGGAGTATTGTAGTAATATAACATAATAAAAATAATGGCCTTGTTTAAACCACTCTTGTCAGTGTGGCATCGCGTCCAAATTTAATGCATTCTGTGGAAATCGGAATAATGCTGTAAAAACTCTCATACTAGTGTGGTATATAGCATGCACCGACACTTTTCAACAAAATGTCGTCTCCATTTCATAGGAGACTGCTTGCACACTGGGATACGATGCTGACATGACGAAGGGCGCAGAAGTATTTTGGAGTATTTCATTCGAGCAGATCGGGGCGACGGTGCGTCTTTGGAGGGAATACCGTGTGGTGTGTCTTTGGAGGGAATACCGTACGTACTTAGGAGTATTTCATTCGAGCAGACTGCTTGCACACTGGGATACGATGCTGACATGACGAAGGGCGCAGAAGTTTGCGAAAATGGTTGTACTACCATCCGACCATTAGTATAATCATTGCGCGATAGCTTACACGAGAAGGAAAAGAGCCGAACAGCTGTGGATAATAAAAGCATTTGGCTCTTCGAGGATCCTTCTTCTACTGCCTTCTCAAAGGAGTACTACTATTGTAATCTTTTTTTGTTTTTCTGGGACCTTCGGGTCCCTTCCCCGTTGAAAAGTGAAGTGTTTCGAATACATTCATATGCCTATGTTTCTATTTTTACAAGCAAATAAATAACAAAGGATGACTCAATGCACAAGTTGATCTCATTTTGAAATTTTTTTAAACTTCTTCTATTGTATTCAAATTTGATTAGAAGGAGTCGATCGATTGTACATGCCAATCGTATAGCTTGGTGGGTGGATTGGCATTTGAAGTTTGGTCATTGTGTTCTTGTTTGTTACCACCCTCGCAAGGCACGTCCAAGTATTTCCTGTCAGAATTTATGGCATGTATGTAGTTAAATAACCTACATTATTTCAATTATGAGTTTAATTACTAGGCAAAAGCTTAAAAATCCATATATAGTTGCAGATTAAGATGAACAAATCCTTGAACCTATATCTACAAAATTGATGGCACTAACACATCCTACCAAGCGGAAAGCATGTCTACCCTACTGCTTCCAAAAGGTGGAATTATGACAATAATGTGCAACTGTTAAAATTTGGTAGCCCTCCTTCACAAATAACACACATCTAGCCATTTTTGTACAGTAATAAAAAAGGGAAATCATTCTTTCATGCATGCATATAATTGTTAGAATCTCTTGTTTGTGAAGTTGCTTAAAATACGATCTCTTCCAAACTTGAGGTCATATGATAACTAAAAAGTTTTGTATGGCGGGATTTTGCATCAAAGTACATGCGCACAATACTCACTTGTGGGCAGAAAGCCAAACAAACTCATATTACTAGGTTTGTATTAATTTGTTCTAGAAATTTCACCATCACACATGATTTTGTGCTTGCGTTAATTTTACTTAAAAAACTTCTTCCAAATTCAAATTTTCTTCAAACATGCCAACGGTACATGTCTACCAATTAATAATTAAGGGTACACCACACGTACTGCCTCGTAGGGTACATAAAAAATTACTATATTTTATGGCATGTACTAATTTCACATAATCTACAACTCAATGTTGAGTTTAATGATCAGCCCAGAACTAGAAAACAAATATACATATAGTTGCAAATTAACCTAGAAAAGCTCTAGTATCCTTTAAAACCCTAGAAAATGGCCATGCATGCATGCATCCTACCCATAATAATTAATTAAGGTCTCGATCTCTATACTGCTCACGAAGTTTGGAATTCTGGCAAATATGCAACTTGTTTCATTAATTTACCATGGCGAGATAGATGCATGCACATCGATCTCTTAAAAAATATAAGGGCTCCTTTGATTCATAGGATTGATATAGGAATTATGTAGGAATTGGATCCTATAGGAAAATTTCTATACAAGTCATTTGATTCATAGGAACATATCCTATAGGAATTATTCCTATAGGAATCTTGTAGTACAAATCCTATAGGAAAAAAGCATTAGCTCATACCTCATGGAAAAATTCCTTTGCTACAATCAAAGACACACCATATTCCTATAGGATTCAACTTGGCATGACATTCCAATCCTACACCTTTCCTATTCCTACACTCTTCATATTCCTATGAATCAAAGGAGCCCTAAGTTTGTAAAGGATTTGGCATCCATATATGCTCACCGGATATATAGATAAGGCCAAGCAAACACATCGAATCTGTAGACAGTGTTGGGAAGAGCAGAGGTTTGTAGAACAACAGCAAGTTTTCCCTTAAGTGGATCACCCAAGGTTTATCGAACTCGGGGAGGAAGAGGTCAAAGATATCCCTCTCATGCAACCCTGCAACCACAAAGCAAGAAGTCTCTTGTGTCCCCAACACACCTAATAGGTGCACTAGTTCGGCGAAGAGATAGTGAAATACAGGTGGTATGAATAAATATGAGCAGTAACGGCGTGTAGTTGATGGTGGTAATATGGTAGCAGTAGTAACGCAGTAGTAACGCAGTAAAACGTAAACAAGCAGTATTTAGGGACAAGGCCTAGGGATTATACTTTCACTAGTGGACACTCTCAACATTGATCACATAACAGAATAGATAAATGCATACTCTACACTCTTGTTGGATGATGAACGCATTGCGTAGGATTACACGAACCCTCAATGCCGGAGTTAACAAGCTCCACAATTTGTTCATATTTAAGTAACCTTATAGTGTAAGATAGATCAACATAACCAAATAGATCACATCAATACCATCATAGTAATAGTTAACTTCACAATCTACAAGAGATCATGATCATAGCCTACGACAAGAACCACACGGTGCACACACTAGTCACCTTTACACACGTGCAGGAGGAATAGAACTACTTTAATAACATCACTAGAGTAGCACATAGATGAATTGTGATACAAAACTCATATGAATCTCAATCATGTAAAGCAGCTCATGAGATCATTGTATTGAAGTACATGGAGAGAGATTAACCACATAGTACAGCCCCGAGCCTCGATGGAGAACTACTCCCTCCTCATGGGAGCAGCAGCGTGATGAAGATGGCGGTGGAGATGGCAGCGGTGTCGATGGAGAAGCCTTCCGGGGGCACTTCCCCGTCCGGCGGTGCCGGAACGAGTTCTGTCCCCAATTGGAGTTTCGCGACGGTGGCGGCGCCCTGGAGTCTTTCTGGAGTTTCGTCAATTGGTACTGCGTTTTTAGGTCGAAAGGGGTTATATAGGCGAAGAGGCGGCGCAGGAGGGCTGGCAGGGTGGCCCCACCATAGGCCGGCGCGGCCAGGCCAGCCCGCGGCCCTATGGTGTGGGGCCCCCTGCCCCTCTCCGACTCTTCTTCGGTGTTCTGGAGCCTCCCGGGAAAAATAGGAGGTTTGGCGTTGATTTCGTCCAATTCCGAGAATATTGCCCGAACAGCCTTTCTGGAACCAAAAACAGCAGAAAACAGCAACTGGCCTTTCGGCATCTTGTTAATAGGTTAGTTCCACAAAATGCACGAATATGACATAAAGTGTGCATAAAACATGTAGATAACATCAATAATGTGGCATGGAACATAAGAAATTATCGATACGTTGGAGACGTATCAGCATCCCCAAGCTTAGTTCTGCTCGTCCCGAGCAGGTAAAACGATAACAAAGATAATTTCTGGAGTGACATGCCATCATAACCTTGATCATACTATTTGTAAAGCATATGTAGTGAATGCAGCGATCAAAACAATGTATATGACATGAGTAAACAAGTGAATCATATAGCAAAGACTTTTCATGAATAGCACTTTCAAGACAAGCATCAATAAGTCTTGCATAAGAGTTACTCATAAAGCAATAAATTCTTAGTAAAAGGTATTGAAGCAACATAATGGAAGATTAAGTTTCAGCGGTTGCTTTCAACTTGTAACATGTATATCTCATGGATAATTGTCAATGCAAAGCAATATAACAAATGCAATATGCAAATATGTAAGAATCAATGCAAAGTTCACACAAGTGTTTGCTTCTTGAGGTGGAGAGAAATAGGTGAACTGACTCAACATAAAAGTAAAAGAATGGTCCTTCAAAGAGGAAAGCATCGATTGCTATATTTGTGCTAGAGCTTTTATTTTGAAAACATGAAACAATTTTGTCAACGGTAGTAATAAAGCATATGAGTTATGTAAATTATATCTTACAAGTTGCAAGCCTCATGCATAGTATACTAATAGTGCCCGCACCTTGTCCTAATCAGCTTGGACTACCGGATCATCACAATGCACATGTTTTAACCAAGTGTCACAATGGGGTACCTCTATGCCGCCTGTACAAAGGTCTAAGGAGAAAGCTCGCATCGGATTTCTCGCTATTGATTATTCTCAACTTAGACATCCATACCGGGACAACATAGACAACAGATAATGGACTCCTCTTTTATGCATAAGCATGTAACAACAATTAGTAATTTTCTCATATGAGATTGAGGATATATGTCCAAAACTGAAACTTCCACCATGAATCATGGCTTTAGTTAGCGGCCCAATGTTCTTCTCTAACAATATGCATGCTTAACCATAAGGTGGTAGATCTCTCTTACTTCAGACAAGACGAACATGCATAGCAACTCACATGATATTCAACAAAGAATAGTTGATGGCGTCCCCAGAAACATGGTTATCGCACAACAAGCAACTTAATAAGAGATAAAGTGCATAAGTACATATTCAATACCACAATAGTTTTTAAGCTATTTGTCCCATGAGCTATATATTGTAAAGGTGATGATGGAATTTTAAAGGTAGCACTCAAGCAATTTACTTTGGAATGGCGGAAAATACCATGTAGTAGGTAGGTATGGTGGACACAAATGGCATAGTGGTTGGCTCAAGTATTTTGGATGCATGAGAAGTATTCCCTCTCGATACAAGGTTTAGGCTAGCAAGGTTGTTTGAAGCAAACACAAGCACGAACTAGTACAGCAAAACTCACATAAAAGACATATTACAAGCATTATAAGACTATACATCGTCTTCCTTGTTGTTCAAACACCTCACTAGAAAATATCTAGACTCTAGAGAAACCACTCATGCAAACCAAATTTTAACAAGCTCTATGTATTTCTTCACTAATAGGTGCAAAGTATATGATGCAAGAGCTTAAACAAGAGCACAACAATTGCCAAATATCAAGTTATTCAAGACATCATACCAATTACTACATGTAGCATTTTCCGTTTCCAACCATATAACAATTAACGAAGCAGTTTCAACCTTCGCCATGAAAATTAAAAGCTAAGAACACATGTGTTCATACGAACCAGCGGAGCGTGTCTCTCTCCCACACAAGCATTTATTCAAATAAAAACAAAAACAAAAGCAAACAAACAGACGCTCCAAGTAAAGTACATAAGATGTGATTGAATAAAAATATAGTTTCAAGAGAAGGAACCTGATAATTTATCGATGAAGAAGGGGATGCCTTGGGCATCCCCAAGCTTAGACGCTTGAGTCTTCTTGATATATGCAGGGGTGAACCACCGGGCATCCCCAAGCTTAGAGCTTTCACTCTTCTTGATCATAGTATATCATCCTCCTCTCTTGATCCTTGAAAACTTCCTCCACACCAAACTCGAAACAACTCATTAGAGGGTTAGTGCACAATATAAATTGACATATTCAGAGGTGACACAATCATTCTTAACACTTCTGGACATTGCATAATGCTACTGGACATTAGTGGATCAAAGAAATTCATCCAACATAGCAAAAGAGGCAATGCGAAATAAAAGGCAGAATCTGTCAAAACAGAACAGTTCGTATTGACGAATTTTAAAATGGCACCAGACTTGCTCAAATGGAAAAACTCAAAACTAATGAAAGTTGCGTACATATCTGAGGATCACTCACGTAAATTGGCATAATTTTCTGAGTTACCTACAGAGAATTAGACCCAGATTCGTGACAGACAGCAATGCTGTTTCTGCGCAGCAATCCAAATCTAGCATCAACTTTACCATAGAGACTTTACTTGGCACAACAAAACACAAAACTAAGATAAGGAGAGGTTGCTACAGTAGTAAACAACTTCCAAGACACAAATATAAAATAAAGTACTGTAGCAAAATAGCACATGGGTTATCTCCCAAGAAGTTCTTTCTTTATAGCCATTAAGATGGGCTCAGCAGTTTTAATAATCCATTCGCGGGAAATAGAAAGCAAAAGAGAGCTTCAAGAGGCAAATTCAAAACAAATTTAAGTCTAACATGCTTCCTATGAAGAGGAATCTTGTACACAAATGAATTCATGAAGAACAAAGTGACAAGCATAAGAGGATAAAACACGAGTAACTTCAAGATTCTCAACATAAAGAGGGGAAACTTAATATTATTAAGATGCATATAACCATATTTCCCTCTCTCATAATAACTTTCAGTAGCATCATTGATGAAATCCACAATATACCCATCACTTAAAACATTCTTATCATGGTTCATATGCATAGAAGTATCATTAAATTTGGCATAAGAAGAGTTATTCTCATTAATAGTAATTGGAGCAAGATTATTATCAAGAATTTGAACATGGTAAACAAGTTGCATATTAAGGGAATTGTTTTTGGTAATCCAATCATGACTATGACAAGTTTCATAAGGATAGTTAGAACCTATATCATAGCATTCTTTATAATAATCATTAGAGATCGGAGGCATAGTGTCATCATAAGAAATAGAATAGTTATCCTTCACAATCGGTTTATCTGTGTCCACACCATTATTGTTATTAGAAGGAGATGTATCAAGAACATAATGACCAGTAGCTAAAGGATTTGCAAACACCTCTTCCCCAAGCTTAGAGCTTTCTATATCATTATGGGAGGAAGCATGGATAGTACTGACACTATGGCAATTATTATCATCATCATTTTCAGAATTAGTTTCCCAGAGATTTGCAATATCAAAAGTAGTGTGCTCATTCAAATCATGATTGCTAATGTATGTAAAGGGCATAGGAAGATCATCATATTCAGATTCATTATCACAATAATCATTAGGAGCAACATACTTACGGTTACCTATTGTTATCTCATATACGCGGGGATATGATGTTACCTCTTTCTTTTTATTCCCCTTCTTCTTCTTCTTCTTCTTCTTCATTCCCTTCTTCTTCTTCTTCTCTTCCTTCTCCTCGTTCCCTTCTTTAGGAGGAAGAGGCTTGAAGGGTGGCTTGTCCGCATAACCTGATTTACTTTCAGAAACAATAGAAGAAACTTGGGAGGATCCCTCCTTTTCATTAATTAGTTGAAAACACACAGCGGTCCTATCATATTTTGGCAAGGTGTCATCTTCTAAAATATTTTGTATGTAAGTATTTGTATGGCTATTATCAATGCAATAAGAAAAACACCCATGCAGGACATCATCAATATCAAGATCACTCATATGTAACAAAGAGATTTTTCTCGACAGTTCTTCACACCCCAAAAATAAAGTAAGTTCATCATGCTGATTAGGAGTAATTTCATCATCACAATACAAATTTGCAGCACTCATTGGGTTCAAATTATCATTGGAGGAGCATTGAAAATTAAAATGACCCACTTCATGGCAAACTTCACAAATAAAAGGATAGAGGGCACAAACTTTTTTACCAAGATCATCTAGAGCCCTAAGCCACTTTCTAGTTTTTTCATTAGCATGATGGATACAATATTCATCTTTGATTTGATTAATTCCACAAGGTCTATGTATTCCACAAAAATTAACATGCTTATAGGAAATAGCATTCTTAGGAGTTTGAGCATGCTTATTGCAATAATTAACAACAATTTCATTCTTCATGCAAGCCTCTTTAAAAGGTTCATGATACTTATCAAAATTCTTTTTAGGCAATTCAAAATGAGAAGCAAAGGCTTTATAAAGATTTGCAGCAACTTGAGAGTCAAGACCATAAGTAGCACTCATATTTCGAAATTTATCGGTATCCATAAAAGCTTCAATGCATTCATAATCATAATTTATACCTGACTCTTTACCTTTGTCGTTCTCCCATCCTTCAGCGTTGTCCTCAATCCGATCAAGAAGATCCCACCTAGCTTCAACCTCCTTGCTTGTGAAAGATCCCTCCGAACACGCGTCCAGATAGTCCTTGTGTTGTCCTGAAAGCCTCGCATAAAAATTATTAACAATAACATTACGGGGGAGCTCATGAATGGGACATTTGAGCATTAGTGATTTCAATCTCCCCCATGCTTGAGAAATACTCTCTCCATCACGAGGATAAAAGTTATAAATATAATTCCTATCAATATGCACTTCATGCGGAGGATAAAATTTAGAATAAAAGAGAGATGCAATTTCCTCCCAACCAAGAGAATGTCTATTCTCCAACAATTTATACCAATGCGCCGCTTTACCAGACAGCGAAACAGAGAATAGCTTCTTCCTCACTTCATCCATAGAGATACCTGCACACTTGAATAACCCGCATAATTCGTGCAAAAACAGTAAATGATCTCTAGGATGGACAGTTCCATCCCCTTTATAGTGGTTATCCATAACACGTTCAATAATTTTCATAGGTATTTTATACGGAATACTTTCAGCAGGTGGATTCAAAATATCAGAAGCATCATTAGAGTTATCGCATATGGGAGATAAAGCATTATCAGAACAAATTTTCTCCCCTAAAGATGGGAAGCTAAAAAGATCACAAAAACTAGCTTCCCCAAGCTTAGACTTCTCCATAGCATTAGCAGTAATTGCATTCATACTAATAACATCGCTACTAACATGCAAATAAGGTTCCATAGGTTTTTTAATTTTCGCATCAAACAATTCTAAATCAGGAAAAAGATTAAAAAGCTCACCAATTTTTTTGTTGTTTTCCATTATGCCTAACTAGTGTAAACAAGAAACAAAAAGTTGCAATTGCAGGATCTAAAGGAAATAGCTTCGAGTACTTACAATGGCGAAAATAGCTTAGTAGCCGAGATCCGGAGTGTGAGTACCTTTTACCTTTCCTCCCCGGCAACGGCGCCAGAAAATAGCTTGATGTCTACGTTCCCCCTCCTTTCCTGTAGACAGTGTTGGGCCCCAAGAGCAGAGGTTTGTAGAACAGCAGCAAGTTTTCCCTTAAGTGGATCACCCAAGGTTTATCGAACTCAGGGAGGAAGAGGTCAAAGATATCCCTCTCATGCAACCCTGCAACCACAAAGCAAGAAGTCTCTTGTGTCCCCAACACACCTAATAGGTGCACTAGTTCGGCGAAGAGATAGTGAAATACAGGTGGTATGAATAAATATGAGCAGTAGTAACGGCGTGTAGTTGATGGTGGTAATATGGTAGCAGTAGTAACGCAGCAGTAGTAACGCAGTAAAACAGTAAACAAGCAGTATTTAGGGACAAGGCCTAGGGATTATACTTTCACTAGTGGACACTCTCAACATTGATCACATAACAGAATAGATAAATGCATACTCTACACTCTTGTTGGATGATGAACGCATTGCGTAGGATTACACGAACCCTCAATGCCGGAGTTAACAAGCTCCACAATTTGTTCATATTTAAGTAACCTTATAGTGTAAGATAGATCAACATAACCAAATAGATCACATCAATACCATCATAGTAATAGTTAACTTCACAATCTACAAGAGATCATGATCATAGCCTACGACAAGAACCACACGGTGCACACACTAGTCACCTTTACACACGTGCAGGAGGAATAGAACTACTTTAATAACATCACTAGAGTAGCACATAGATGAATTGTGATACAAAACTCATATGAATCTCAATCATGTAAAGCAGCTCATGAGATCATTGTATTGAAGTACATGGAGAGAGATTAACCACATAGCTACCGGTACAGCCCCGAGCCTCGATGGAGAACTACTCCCTCCTCATGGGAGCAGCAGCGGTGATGAAGATGGCGGTGGAGATGGCAGCGGTGTCGATGGAGAAGCCTTCCGGGGGCACTTCCCCGTCCCGCAGGGTGGAACAGAGTTCTGTCCCCCGAATTGGAGTTTCGCGACGGTGGCGGCGCCCCTGGAGTCTTTCTGGTTTCGTCAATTGGTACTGCGTTTTTAGGTCGAAAGGGGTTATATAGGCGAAGAGGCGGCGCAGGAGGGCTGGCAGGGTGGCCCCACCATAGGCCGGCGCGGCCCTATGGTGTGGTGGCCCCCTGGCCCCTCTCCGACTCTTCTTCGGTGTTCTGGAGCCTTCCGGGAAAAATAGGAGGTTTGGCGTTGATTTCGTCCAATTCCGAGAATATTGCCCGAACAGCCTTTCTGGAACCAAAAACAGCAGAAAACAGCAACTGGCCTTTCGGCATCTTGTTAATAGGTTAGTTCCACAAAATGCACGAATATGACATAAAGTGTGCATAAAACATGTAGATAACATCAATAATGTGGCATGGAACATAAGAAATTATCGATACGGATATATAGATAAGGCCAAGCAAACACATCGAATATTTGTGAAGAAATGTTTTTGCTAGAACCTTCAAATTTTTAGATTTACATCACACACAAAGAACACACCTTTAATTTCGCCAGGTTTGTGCACTAATAAAGTACTCCTACAGTACTAGAAATTGGATTGTTCTACTCCGGAGTGATATGCTCACCGGAGTATTTTTGGATCTTAGCTGGAGCGGCGTTTGGCGGTTGCACGAAGCCGTGCTGGATGTTAAGCCTGTCGAGGCACGCCTGGTGGAAAGCGTGCGCCACCTTAGCCTCATCGGCGCGCCGCTGCAATGCTGCGTCCCTGGGATTTGCAGCCGCCGCATTCTTAGCCTGCACGAAAGCTTGCAGAGCATCCCGGCATCTATAGAGTGCCGGGAACATCACGTTATATACGAGCTCCTTGGCGGTGTTGCTCCTGCAAAGGGCGTCGCCGTGATGCGCTTCGAAAGAACGGCCTGGCTCCACGGCCGGCACCGCCTGAAGTGCGGTCGGATTAGGCGGCTGGCCACGGGAGCTCCCTGCCTCCGCATCGTTCGCGCCGGCCGGGAAGGGGATCTCACCTGCTGGCAAAGAAAACCATGCGGCATGCGCGGGCGGAAAAGCCGGCCAGGGCCGAGCGGGCGTCGCATGCGGGGTTGCGTGGGAGATCCCTGCCTCTGCATCCATCGGCCCGCACGGGAAGCGGCTGGCGAGGGGCTCCACGGCCAGCGCCGCCGCCGCGGGCTGAACAACCGGCCAGTGCAGAGCGGGCGGGTTATGCCTTGGTGCGCGATGGACGAAGCGAAGGCGGCGCTGATGCTCCGCTTCCTCGTCGGTGGTAGGACTACGCGCGCGGCGACCAGAGCCAAGTCGGAAGGCCATAGCTATGTCGATTGGTCACTTAAGCTGGAGAGGTTCTCTTACCATTTCGGAGAAGCGGAGTAAGAGGAAGTTGTTGCTTATACGGGTTCACTGCCACGTTGGGTTAAGAGGGGCAAAGTTGGTCAATGCCTAGGAAGTTGGAATCGTTTTGGCCCCAATTTTTTAATTACCTTGCGGTTCATCTCTCGGTCTCTCCCACCTCTTCACTATCCCTCCCCTTGCCTCCTTTCATGCTTCATCGTAGTGCATCTTGTTTTTCTAGCACCTTCACAAAAATCATACACATTTGGCCGATTCTGTCATTGTGTGCACTAATAAAGTAAAAAATCCATTATATGTGAATAAACGTTTAATACACTAGCTCGCAAAGATGTTTCTCAAGGCGATATGCACAATGCCTGCCAAAAATGGGTCATGATAACTAAATTTCGTGTTAATTTTTGCATGACATGTACTCACTTGTGTATGAAGCCAAGCAAACTCATAATCTATACCAAAAAAATGTGAAAGAGTTCTTTTTAGTATCCTTCATACATGGGGTTCCTATTTTTACTTTCTATTTTTACTAGTTACAAGTACTCATGCATGAAAACTTTTGAAAATATGTGCATTTTGGGCTGTGTGGAGACATGGTACAATAATATATTCAAGTTGATATACAAAGTCTAGACATATTCAAACTAGACAAATAATGTATCTAACCCCCTAACCCTAAACTCTGTCTTATGAAGTCAAGCATGCATGAAGAGAATTGGTTTTGGGTTTCAAACATGGAAATTTCAAAATCATCCCAAAAGCTTCATTTTAGAGCGACTAAGAAGGATCCAGGCTTACCTTTCCATTTTCATGTTTTAAACTTGTTTAAATCTTGGTCAAATCTAGGATTTGACCACGATTCAAATGGGCATAAAATAAAAAAATGAAAAATGAAAAACCAAAGCGCACATAGTCTTCTTATATGTCATATAGTAAGCATTGAAGTTGGTAAACAAGGTCTAGACATATTCAAACTAGACAAATCATGTATCTACCCCCTAACCCCTAAACTCTGTCTTATGACGAAGTCAAGCATGAAGATTAAGTGGTTTTGGGTTTCAAACATGGAAATTTCAAAAACCTCCCAAAAACTTCATTTTAGGGTGACTAAGAAGGATACAGGCTTCCCTTTTCATTTTCATGTTCTATACTTGTTTAAATCTTGGTCAAACCTAGGATTTGACCAAGATTCAAATGTGCATCAAAATTCCAAAAAAATCAGAAAAATGAAAAACCAAAGCACATAGTTTTCTTATGTCATATAGTAAGCATTAAAGTTGATAAACAAGGGTCTAGACATATTCAAACAAGAAAAATCATGTATCTACCCCCTAACCCTAAACTTTGTCTTATGTAGTCAAGCATGAAGAGAAGTGGTTTTGGGTTTCAAATATGGAAATTTCAAAAACCTATCAAAAGCTTCATTTTAGAGTGACTAAGAAGGATCCATGCTTACCTTTTCATTTTCATATTTGAAACTTGTTTAAATCATTGTCAAACCTAGGATTTGACCAAGATTTAAATGGGCATAAAATTAAAAAAATCGGAAAAATGAAAAACAAAAGCACATAGTCTTCTTATGTCACATATATATATAGTAAGCATTCAAAAGTTGATAAACAAGGTCTAGCTAGACATATTCAAATAAGACAAATCATGTATCTACCCCTCTAACCCTAAACTCTGTCTTATGAAGTCAAGCATGAAGAGAAGTGGTTTTAGGTTTCAAACATGGAAATTTCAAAAACCTCCCAAAAACTTCATTTTAGAGTGACTAAGAAGGATACATGTTTCCCTTTTCATTTTCATGTTTTAAACTTGTTTAAATCTTGGTCAAACCTAGGATTTGACCAAGATACAAATGGGCACAAAAAAATGAAAAACAAAAAGCACATAGTGTTCTTATGTCATATCGTAAGCATTCAAGTTGATAAACAAGGTCTAGATATATCCAAACCAGACAAATCATGTATGTACCCCGTGTCGATCTTATGAAGTCTAGCATGAAGAAAAGTCGTTTTGGCCGGGTTTCAAACATGGAAATTTCAAGAACATCCCAAAAGCTTCATTTTAGAGCGACTAAGAAGGATCCAGGCTTACCTTTCCATTTTCATGATTTAAACTTGTTTAAATCTTGGTCAAATCTTGCTCAAGCATGAAGATAAGTGGTTTTGGGTTTCAAACATGGAAATTTCAAAAACCTCCCAAAAACTTCATTTTAGGGTGACTAAGAAGGATACAGGCTTCCCTTTTCATTTTCATGTTCTATATATACTTGTTTAAATCTTGGTCAAACCTAGGATTTGACCAAGATTCAAATGTGCATCAAAATTCTAAAAAAATCAGAAAAATGAAAAACCAAAGCACATAGTCTTCTTATGTCATATAGTAAGCATTAAAGTTGATAAACATGGTCTAGACATATTCAAACCATACAAATCATGTATCTACCTCTAACCCCTAAACTATGTCTTATGAAGTCAAGCATGAAGAGAAGTGGTTTTGGGTTTCAAACATGGAAATTTCAAAAACCGCCCAAAAACTTCATTTTAGAGTGACTAAGAAGGATACATGCTTCCCTTTTCATTTTCATGTTTTAAACTTGTTTAAATCTTGGTCAAACCTAGGATTTGATAAACATGGTCTAGACATATTCAAACCAGACAAATCATGTATCTACCCCCTATCGACCCTAAACTTCGTCTTATGAAGTCAAGCATGAAGAGAAGTGGTTTTGGGTTTCAAACATGGAAATTTCAAAAACCTCCCAAAATTAAAGCTTCATTTTAGAGTGACTAGTTAAGAAGGATCCAGGCTTACCTTTTCATTTTCATGTTTTAAACTTGTTTAAATCTTGGTCAAACCTAGGATTTGACCAATATTCAAATGGGCATAAAATAAAAAATAAATAAAATAAAAAACCAAAGCACATAGTCTTCTTATGTCATATAGTAAGCATTCAAGTTCATAAACAAGGTCTAGACATATTCAAACCAGACAAATCATGTACCCCCTAACCCTAAACTTTGTCTTAATTATATATGAAGTCAAGCATGAAGCAGAGAAGTGTGGTTTTGGGTTTCAAACATGGAAATTTCAAAAACCTCCCAAAAAGCTTCATTTTAATTAGACTGGCTGGTTAATTAAGAAGGATCCATGATTAATTACCTTTTCATTGTCATGTTTTAAACTTGTTTAAATCTTGGTCGAACCTAGGATTTGACCAAGATTCAAATGGGCATAAAAATTCAGAAAAAAATCGAAAGAATGAAAAACCAAAGCACATAGCCTTGTTATGTCATATAGTAAGCATTCAAATTGATAAACATGGTCTAGACATATTCAAACCAGAAAAATCATGTATCTACCCCTAACCCTAAACTCTGTCTTATGAAGTCAAGCATGAACAGAAGTACGGTGGTTTTGGGTTTCAAACATGGTAAATTCAAGAACCTCCCAAAAGCTTCATTTTAGAGTTACTAAGAGAAAGATCCAGACTTAATTACCTTATCATTTTCACATGTTAAACTTGTTTAAATCTTGCTCAACAAACCTAGGATTTTACCAAGATTCTCAAATGGGCATAAAAATCAAAAAATGAAATACCAATGCACATAGTCCTCTTATGTCATATAGTAAGCATTCAAGTTGATAAACAAGGTCTAGACATATTCAAACAAGACAAATCATGTATCTACCCCCTATCGACCCTAAACTTCGTCTTATGAAGTCAAGCATGAAGAAAAGTGGTTTTGGGTTTCAAACATGGAAATTTCAAAAACCTCCCAAAATTCAGCTTCATTTTAGAGCGACTAAGAAGGATCGATGCTTACCTTTTCATTTCCATGTTTTAAACTTATTTAAATCTTGGTCAAACCTAGGATTTGACCAAGATTCAAATGGGCATAAAAATTCAGACAAAAAATCTAAAGAATGAAAAACCAAAGCACATAGCCTTCTTAATTATGTCATATAGTAAACACTCAAGTTGATAAACAAGGTCTAGACATATTCAAACCAGAAAAATCATGTGTATATCTACCCCGTAGTTGGATTTTTTGAACCTTGATCTGTAGTACTGGGCAAAACCCTAGTTTAACCTATTTAATTATAGATTCGTAGGTCGATTTTTCTACCTTTTTATTATTACTATGCAGCACATGTGTGTTTGCCCGTCGAGTGAAACTCGGAGGAAGAGGGATCACTCGGAAGGAGAGAAGAAGGAGAGAATTATGGTGTCTCCCCTTTTTCGGGTGATGATGTTGACTTTTGTGCAGGGTTTGTCAGTGAGCAGGAGGTGCGAGCGAGCGAGCGAGTCGAGCGAGGCCGAGAATGAGAGAGATTTGTTTTTTTGTGAGAGGGACAACCGAAGGATCCAGAAGGACCCACAGACTTCCAATACGCATCCTGATGCGTCTTCTCTTGACAAAGAAAATGGCTGGGAGTTTGCGTACCTATTGCACGTGACTTGTGCTCACTGAAGTGTGGGACCTCACGCATGGGCACCACACGTAAGTGACAGACCTGCTGGTGTAAAAGCTCGGTTGATTATTATAGTGCATTAGAACAAAGTTTCCTATGGATTCAAGGGTAGGAAATCCAAGTTAACTCATTTACATGACATTATTTTTTCCATGAAGCAAAGTTAACGCACCTATCAATTGGTACATTTTGGAGTGACTAAGAAGGATCCAGGCTTACTTATTCGTTTTCACGTGTAAAACTTGTCTAAATCTTGGTCAAACAAAATTGGCAGAAAATTCAAAAAAAAAAAACAGAAAAATGAAAAACCAAAGCACATAGTCTTCTTATGTCATATAGTAAGCATTAAAGTTGATAAACAAGGTCTAGACATATTCAAACCATACAAATCATGTATCTACCCGCTAACCCCTAAACTATGTCTTAAGAAGTCAAGCATGAAGAGAAGTGGTTTTGGGTTTCAAACATGGAAATTTCAAAAACCTCCCAAAAACTTCATTTTAGGGTGACTAAGAAGGATACAGGCTTCCCTTTTCATTTTCATGTTCTATACTTGTTTAAATCTTGGTCAAACCTAGGATTTGACCAAGATTCAAATGTGCATCAAAATTCCAAAAAAAATCAGAAAAATGAAAAACCAAAGCACATAGTTTTCTTATGTCACATACATATATATAGTAAGCATTCAAAAGTTGATAAACAAGGTCTAGCTAGACATATTCAAATAAGACAAATCATGTATCTACCCCTCTAAAACCATAAACTCTGTCTTATGAAGTCAAGCATGAAGAGAAGTGGTTTTTGGTTTCAAACATGGAAATTTCAAAAACCTCCCAAAATTAAAGCTTCATTTTAGAGTGACTAGTTAAGAAGGATCCAGGCTTACCTTTTCATTTTCATGTTTTAAACTTGTTTAAATCTTGGTCAAACCTAGGATTTGACCAATATTCAAATGGGCATAAAATAAAAAATAAAAAAAATAAAAAACCAAAGCACATAGTCTTCTTATGTCATATAGTAAGCATTCAAGTTCATAAACAAGGTCTAGACATATTCAAACCAGACAAATCATGTACCCCTAACCCTAAACTTTGTCTTAATTATATATGAAGTCAAGCATGAAGCAGAGAAGTGTGGTTTTGGGTTTCAAACATGGAAATTTCAAAAACCTCCCAAAAAGCTTCATTTTAATTAGACTGGCTGGTTAATTAAGAAGGATCCATGATTAATTACCTTTTCATTGTCATGTTTTAAACTTGTTTAAATCTTGGTCGAACCTAGGATTTGACCAAGATTCAAATGGGCATAAAAATTCAGAAAAAAATCGAAAGAATGAAAAACCAAAGCACATAGCCTTGTTATGTCATATAGTAAGCATTCAAATTGATAAACATGGTCTAGACATATTCAAACCAGAAAAATCATGTATCTACCCCTAACCCTAAACTCTGTCTTATGAAGTCAAGCATGAACAGAAGTACGGTGGTTTTGGGTTTCAAACATGGTAAATTCAAGAACCTCCCAAAAGCTTCATTTTAGAGTTACTAAGAGAAAGATCCAGACTTAATTACCTTATCATTTTCACATGTTAAACTTGTTTAAATCTTGCTCAACAAACCTAGGATTTTACCAAGATTCTCAAATGGGCATAAAAATCAAAAAATGAAATACCAATGCACATAGTCCTCTTATGTCATATAGTAAGCATTCAAGTTGATAAACAAGGTCTAGACATATTCAAACAAGACAAATCATGTATCTACCCCCTATCGACCCTAAACTTCGTCTTATGAAGTCAAGCATGAAGAGAAGTGGTTTTGGGTTTCAAACATGGAAATTTCAAAAACCTCCCAAAATTCAGCTTCATTTTAGAGCGACTAAGAAGGATCGATGCTTACCTTTTCATTTCCATGTTTTAAACTTATTTAAATCTTGGTCAAACCTAGGATTTGACCAAGATTCAAATGGGCATAAAAATTCAGACAAAAAATCTAAAGAATGAAAAACCAAAGCACATAGCCTTCTTAATTATGTCATATAGTAAACACTCAAGTTGATAAACAAGGTCTAGACATATTCAAACCAGAAAAATCATGTGTATATCTACCCCTAACCCTAAACTCTGTCTTATGAAGTCAATCATGAAGAGAATTGGTTTTGGGTTTCAAACATGGAAATTTCAAGTACGTCCCAAAAGCTTCATATATTTTAGAGTGACTAATTAAGAAGGATCTTGGCTTACGTTTTCATTTTCATGCTTGAAACTTGTTTAAATCTTGGTTGAACCTAGGATTTGACCAGAATCAAATGTGCATAAAATTCTTAAAAAAATAGAAAAATGAAAAACAAAAGCACATGGTCTTCTTATGTCATATAGTAAGCATTCAAGTTGATAAACAAGGTTTAGACATATTCAAACCAGACAAATCATGTATCTACCCCCTAACCCTAAACTCGGTCTTATGAAGTCTAGCATGAGGAGAAGTCGTTTTGGGTTTCAAACGTTTAAGCCAAAAGCCCCATTTCAAATATTTCAAACTTATTCAAATTTGGTTCAAATTTGAAAGACACACAAGTTATAGCACACATAGTGCATACATTCTCACACATACTGCACTAGATGCTAACCCGGCCTATAGTTTGAGGCCATTGGATGAGGTCGAAAAAAATCTTGGATTAGAAATGGGGTTGTTCGAACCCCGTAGTTGGATTTTTTGAACCTTGATCTGTAGTACTGGGCAAAACCCTAGTTTAACCTATTTAATTATAGATTCGTAGGTCGATTTTTCTACCTTTTTATTATTACTATGCAACACATGTGTGTTTGCCCGTCGAGTGAAACTCGGAGGAAGAGGGATCACTCGGAAGGAGAGAAGAAGGGAGAGAATTATGGTGTCTCCCCTTTTTCGGGTGATGATGTTGACTTTTGTGCAGGGTTTGTCAGTGAGCAGGAGGTGCGAGCGAGCGAGCGAGTCGGCGAGGCCGAGAATGAGAGAGATTTGTTTTTTGTGAGAGGGACAAAGGATCCAGAAGGACCCACAGACTTCCAATACGCATCCTGATGCGTCTTCTCTTGACAAAGAAAATGGCTGGGAGTTTGCGTACCTATTGCACGTGACTTGTGCTCACTGAAGTGTGGGACCTCACGCATGGGCACCACACGTAAGTGACAGACCTGTTGGTGTAAAAGCTCGGTTGATTATTATAGTGCATTAGAACAAAGTTTCCTATGGATTCAAGGGTAGGAAATCCAAGTTAACTCATTTACATGACATTATTTTTTCCATGAAGCAAAGTTAACGCACCTATCAATTGGTACATTTTGGAGTGACTAAGAAGGATCCAGGCTTACTTATTCGTTTTCACGTGTAAAACTTGTCTAAATCTTGGTCAAACAAAATTGGCAGAAAATTCAAAAAAAAAGAAAAATGAAAAACCAAAGCACATAGTCTTCTTATGTCATATAGTAAGCATTAAAGTTGATAAACAAGGTCTAGACATATTCAAACCATACAAATCATGTATCTACCCGCTAACCCCTAAACTATGTCTTAAGAAGTCAAGCATGAAGAGAAGTGGTTTTGGGTTTCAAACATGGAAATTTCAAAAACCTCCCAAAAACTTCATTTTAGGGTGACTAAGAAGGATACAGGCTTCCCTTTTCATTTTCATGTTCTATACTTGTTTAAATCTTGGTCAAACCTAGGATTTGACCAAGATTCAAATGGGCACAAAAAAAAAAAAAAAGCACATAGTGTTCTTATGTCATATCGTAAGCATTCAAGTTGATAAACAAGGTCTAGATATATCCAAACCAGACAAATCATGTATCTACCCCTATCGACCCTAAACTCGTCTTATGAAGTCAAGCATGAAGAGAAGTGGTTTTGGGTTTCAAACATGGAAATTTCAAAAACCTCCCAAAATTCAGCTTCATTTTAGAGCGACTAAGAAGGATCGATGCTTACCTTTTCATTTCCATGTTTTAAACTTATTTAAATCTTGGTCAAACCTAGGATTTGACCAAGATTCAAATGGGCATAAAAATTCAGACAAAAAATCTAAAGAATGAAAAACCAAAGCACATAGCCTTCTTAATTATGTCATATAGTAAACACTCAAGTTGATAAACAAGGTCTAGACATATTCAAACCAGAAAAATCATGTGTATATCTACCCCTAACCCTAAACTCTGTCTTATGAAGTCAATCTAGGATTTGACCAAGATTCAAATGGGCATAAAATAAAAAAACAGAAAAATGAAAAACCAAAGCGCACATAGTCTTCTTATATGTCATATAGTAAGCATTAAAGTTGATAAACAAGGTCTGGACATATTCAAACTAGCTAGACAAATCATGTATCTACCCCCTAACCCTTAAACTCTGTCTTATGACGAAGTCAAGCATGAAGATAAGTGGTTTTGGGTTTCAAACATGGAAATTTCAAAAACCTCCCAAAAACTTCATTTTAGGGTGACTAAGAAGGATACAGGCTTCCCTTTTCATTTTCATGTTCTATACTTGTTTAAATCTTGGTCAAACCTAGGATTTGACCAAGATTCAAATGTGCATCAAAATTCCAAAAAAATCAGAAAAATGAAAAACCAAAGCACATAGTTTTCTTATGTCACATACATATATATAGTAAGCATTCAAAAGTTGATAAACAAGGTCTAGCTAGACATATTCAAATAAGACAAATCATGTATCTACCCCTCTAAAACCATAAACTCTGTCTTATGAAGTCAAGCATGAAGAGAAGTGGTTTTTGGTTTCAAACATGGAAATTTCAAAAACCTCCCAAAATTAAAGCTTCATTTTAGAGTGACTAGTTAAGAAGGATCCAGGCTTACCTTTTCATTTTCATGTTTTAAACTTGTTTAAATCTTGGTCAAACCTAGGATTTGACCAATATTCAAATGGGCATAAAATAAAAAAATAAATAAAATAAAAAACCAAAGCACATAGTCTTCTTATGTCATATAGTAAGCATTCAAAAGTTCATAAACAAGGTCTAGACATATTCAAACCAGACAAATCATGTACCCCTAACCCTAAACTTTGTCTTAATTATATATGAAGTCAAGCATGAAGCAGAGAAGTGTGGTTTTGGGTTTCAAACATGGAAATTTCAAAAACCTCCCAAAAAGCTTCATTTTAATTAGACTGGCTGGTTAATTAAGAAGGATCCATGATTAATTACCTTTTCATTGTCATGTTTTAAACTTGTTTAAATCTTGGTCGAACCTAGGATTTGACCAAGATTCAAATGGGCATAAAAATTCAGAAAAAAATCGAAAGAATGAAAAACCAAAGCACATAGCCTTGTTATGTCATATAGTAAGCATTCAAATTGATAAACATGGTCTAGACATATTCAAACCAGAAAAATCATGTATCTACCCCTAACCCTAAACTCTGTCTTATGAAGTCAAGCATGAACAGAAGTACGGTGGTTTTGGGTTTCAAACATGGTAAATTCAAGAACCTCCCAAAAGCTTCATTTTAGAGTTACTAAGAGAAAGATCCAGACTTAATTACCTTATCATTTTCACATGTTAAACTTGTTTAAATCTTGCTCAACAAACCTAGGATTTTACCAAGATTCTCAAATGGGCATAAAAATCAAAAAATGAAATACCAATGCACATAGTCCTCTTATGTCATATAGTAAGCATTCAAGTTGATAAACAAGGTCTAGACATATTCAAACAAGACAAATCATGTATCTACCCCCTATCGACCCTAAACTTCGTCTTATGAAGTCAAGCATGAAGAGAAGTGGTTTTGGGTTTCAAACATGGAAATTTCAAAAACCTCCCAAATTTCAGCTTCATTTTAGAGCGACTAAGAAGGATCGATGCTTACCTTTTCATTTCCATGTTTTAAACTTATTTAAATCTTGGTCAAACCTAGGATTTGACCAAGATTCAAATGGGCATAAAAATTCAGACAAAAAATCTAAAGAATGAAAAACCAAAGCACATAGCCTTCTTAATTATGTCATATAGTAAACACTCAAGTTGATAAACAAGGTCTAGACATATTCAAACCAGAAAAATCATGTGTATATCTACCCCTAACCCTAAACTCTGTCTTATGAAGTCAATCATGAAGAGAATTGGTTTTGGGTTTCAAACATGGAAATTTCAAGTACGTCCCAAAAGCTTCATATATTTTAGAGTGACTAATTAAGAAGGATCTTGGCTTACGTTTTCATTTTCATGCTTGAAACTTGTTTAAATCTTGGTTGAACCTAGGATTTGACCAGAATCAAATGTGCATAAAATTCTTAAAAAAAATAGAAAAATGAAAAACAAAAGCACATGGTCTTCTTATGTCATATAGTAAGCATTCAAGTTGATAAACAAGGTTTAGACATATTCAAACCAGACAAATCATGTATCTACCCCCTAACCCTAAACTCGGTCTTATGAAGTCTAGCATGAGGAGAAGTCGTTTTGGGTTTCAAACGTTTAAGCCAAAAGCCCCATTTCAAATATTTCAAACTTATTCAAATTTGGTTCAAATTTGAAAGACACACAAGTTATAGCACACATAGTGCATACATTCTCACACATACTGCACTAGATGCTAACCCGGCCTATAGTTTGAGGCCATTGGATGAGGTCGAAAAAAATCTTGGATTAGAAATGGGGTTGTTCGAACCCCGTAGTTGGATTTTTTGAACCTTGATCTGTAGTACTGGGCAAAACCCTAGTTTAACCTATTTAATTATAGATTCGTAGGTCGATTTTTCTACCTTTTTATTATTACTATGCAGCACATGTGTGTTTGCCCGTCGAGTGAAACTCGGAGGAAGAGGGATCACTCGGAAGGAGAGAAGAAGGGAGAGAATTATGGTGTCTCCCCTTTTTCGGGTGATGATGTTGACTTTTGTGCAGGGTTTGTCAGTGAGCAGGAGGTGCGAGCGAGCGAGCGAGCGAGAGAGAGAGATTTTTTTTTTGTGAGAGGGACAACCGAAGGATCCAGAAGGACCCACAGACTTCCAATACGCATCCTGATGCGTCTTCTCTTGACAAAGAAAATGGCTGGGAGTTTGCGTACCTATTGCACGTGACTTGTGCTCACTGAAGTGTGGGACCTCACGCATGGGCGCCACACGTAAGTGACAGACCTGTTGGTGTAAAAGCTCGGTTGATTATTATAGTGCATTAGAACAAAGTTTCCTATGGATTCAAGGGTAGGAAATCCAAGTTAACTCATTTACATGACATTATTTTTTCCATGAAGCAAAGTTAACGCACCTATCAATTGGTACATTTTGGAGTGACTAAGAAGGATCCAGGCTTACTTATTCGTTTTCACGTGTAAAACTTGTCTAAATCTTGGTCAAACAAAATTGGCAGAAAATTCAAAAAAAACAGAAAAATGAAAAACCAAAGCACATAGTCTTCTTATGTCATATAGTAAGCATTAAAGTTGATAAACAAGGTCTAGACATATTCAAACCATACAAATCATGTATCTACCCGCTAACCCCTAAACTATGTCTTAAGAAGTCAAGCATGAAGAGAAGTGGTTTTGGGTTTCAAACATGGAAATTTCAAAAACCTCCCAAAAACTTCATTTTAGGGTGACTAAGAAGGATACAGGCTTCCCTTTTCATTTTCATGTTCTATACTTGTTTAAATCTTGGTCAAACCTAGGATTTGACCAAGATTCAAATGTGCATCAAAATTCCAAAAAAATCAGAAAAATGAAAAACCAAAGCACATAGTTTTCTTATGTCACATACATATATATAGTAAGCATTCAAAAGTTGATAAACAAGGTCTAGCTAGACATATTCAAATAAGACAAATCATGTATCTACCCCTCTAAAACCATAAACTCTGTCTTATGAAGTCAAGCATGAAGAGAAGTGGTTTTTGGTTTCAAACATGGAAATTTCAAAAACCTCCCAAAATTAAAGCTTCATTTTAGAGTGACTAGTTAAGAAGGATCCAGGCTTACCTTTTCATTTTCATGTTTTAAACTTGTTTAAATCTTGGTCAAACCTAGGATTTGACCAATATTCAAATGGGCATAAAATAAAAAAAAATAAAAAAAAAAACCAAAGCACATAGTCTTCTTATGTCATATAGTAAGCATTCAAAAGTTCATAAACAAGGTCTAGACATATTCAAACCAGACAAATCATGTACCCCCTAACCCTAAACTTTGTCTTAATTATATATGAAGTCAAGCATGAAGCAGAGAAGTGTGGTTTTGGGTTTCAAACATGGAAATTTCAAAAACCTCCCAAAAAGCTTCATTTTAATTAGACTGGCTGGTTAATTAAGAAGGATCCATGATTAATTACCTTTTCATTGTCATGTTTTAAACTTGTTTAAATCTTGGTCGAACCTAGGATTTGACCAAGATTCAAATGGGCATAAAAATTCAGAAAAAATCGAAAGAATGAAAAACCAAAGCACATAGCCTTCTTATGTCATATAGTAAGCATTCAAATTGATAAACATGGTCTAGACATATTCAAACCAGAAAAATCATGTATCTACCCCTAACCCTAAACTCTGTCTTATGAAGTCAAGCATGAAAAGAAGTACGGTGGTTTTGGGTTTCAAACATGGTAAATTCAAGAACCTCCCAAAAGCTTCATTTTAGAGTTACTAAGAGAAAGATCCAGACTTAATTACCTTATCATTTTCACATGTTAAACTTGTTTAAATCTTGCTCAACAAACCTAGGATTTTACCAAGATTCTCAAATGGGCATAAAAATAAAAAAATGAAATACCAATGCACATAGTCCTCTTATGTCATATAGTAAGCATTCAAGTTGATAAACAAGGTCTAGACATATTCAAACAAGACAAATCATGTATCTACCCCCTATCGACCCTAAACTTCGTCTTATGAAGTCAAGCATGAAGAGAAGTGGTTTTGGGTTTCAAACATGGAAATTTCAAAAACCTCCCAAAATTCAGCTTCATTTTAGAGCGACTAAGAAGGATCGATGCTTACCTTTTCATTTCCATGTTTTAAACTTGTTTAAATCTTGGTCAAATCTAGGATTTGACCAAGATTCAAATGGGCATAAAATAAAAAAACCGAAAAATGAAAAACCAAAGCGCACATAGTCTTCTTATATGTCATATAGTAAGCATTAAAGTTGATAAACAAGGTCTAGACATATTCAAACTAGCTAGACAAATCATGTATCTACCCCCTAACCCCTAAACTATGTCTTATGACGAAGTCAAGCATGAAGATAAGTGGTTTTAGGTTTCAAACATGGAAATTTCAAAAACCTCCCAAAAACTTCATTTTAGGGTGACTAATTAAGAAGGATACATGCTTCCCTTTTCATTTTCATGTTCTATATATACTTGTTTAAATCTTGGTCAAACCTAGGATTTGACCAAGATTCAAATGTGCATCAAAATTCCAAAAAATATCAGAAAAATGAAAAACCAAAGCACATAGTTTTCTTATGTCATATAGTAGCATTAAAGTTGATAAACAAGGTCTAGACATATTCAAACAAGAAAAATCATGTATCTACTCCCTAACCCTAAACTTTGTCTTATGTAGTCAAGCATGAAGAGAAGTGGTTTTGGGTTTCAAATATGGAAATTTCAAAAACCTACCAAAAGCTTCATTTTAGAGTGACTAAGAAGGATCAATGCTTACCTTTTCATTTTCATATTTTAAACTTGTTTAAATTATTGTCAAACCAGGATTTGACCAAGATTTAAATGGGCATAAAATTAAAAAAATCAGAAAAATGAAAAACAAAAGCACATAGTCTTCTTATTTCCCTGACAGGAGGTGGCGTTTTGGCTCATAGGAGCAAATGCTCCCATTATATAAAATAATTAAAAATTAATTTTAAAAATGTTAAAAAAATTGACATAATTTTTTTGGTATACATCATGATATTCTATGTTCGTACATAAGTTTTCGTGGAAAAACAACATTTTGTGTGGTGTGTACAAAAAAGACAAAAAAATGCCTGTACGTAGTCGTGTTACAACATCAAAATTTGTCTTTTTTACAGGAGCCACATAATTTTTTCTTTTTTTGAAAACTTGTGTACCAACATAAAATGTTTAGATGTACATGTAAAAATTTAGTTTAGAATTTTTTGACACTTCAAAATGTGGATTCGCATAATGAGAGCAAATGCTCCTATGAGCCAAAGTGCATTTCCCTGACAAACAAGGTCTATACATATTCAAATAAGACAAATCATGTATCTACCCCTAACCCTAAACTCTGTCTTATGAAGTCAAGCATGAAGAGAAGTGGTTTTTGGTTTCAAACATGGAAATTTCAAAAACCTCCCAAAAGCTTCATTTTAGAGTGACTAAGAAGGATCCAGGCTTACCTTTTCATTTTCATGTTTTAAACTTGTTTAAATCTTGGTCAAACCTAGGATTTGACCAATATTAAAATGGGCATAAAATAAAAAAATAAAAAAAACCAAAGCACATAGTCTTCTTATGTCATATAGTAAGCATTCAAGTTCATAAACAAGGTCTAGACATATTCAAACCAGACAAATCATGTATCTACCCCCTATCGACCCTAAACTTCGTCTTATGAAGTCAAGCATGAAGAGAAGTGGTTTTGGGTTTCAAACATGGAAATTTCAAAAACCTACCAAAAGCTTCATTTTAGAGCGAGTAAGAAGGATCGATGCTTATCTTTTCATTTTCATGTTTTAAACTTATTTAAATCTTGGTCAAACCTAGGATTTGACCAAGATTCAAATGGGCATAAAAATTCAGACAAAAATCTAAAGAATGAAAAACCAAAGCACGTACATAGCCTTCTTAATTATGTCATATAGTAAACATTCAAGTTGATAAACAAGGTCTAGACATATTCAAACCAGAAAAATCGTGTATCTACCCCTAACCCTAATTAAACTCTGTCTTATGAAGTCAAGCATGAAGAAAAGTGGTTTTGAGTTTCAAGCATGCATGGAAATTTCGAGAACCTCCCAAAAGCTTCATTTTAGAGTGACTACGAAGGATCCATGCTTACACCTTTTCATTTTCAAGTTTTAAACTTGTTTAAAACCTGGTCAAACCTGGGATTTGACCAAGATTCAAATGGGCATAAAATTCAAAAAAATAGATAAATGAAAAACCATAGCACATAGTCTTCTTATGTCATATAGTAAGCATTCAAGTGGATAAACAAGCTCTAGACATACTGAAACCAGACAAATCATGTATCTACCCCTATCCCTAAACTATGTCTTATGAAGTCTAGCATGAAAAGAAGTGGTTTTGGGTTTCAAACATGGAAATTTCAAAAACCTCCCAAAAGCTTCATTTTGGATTGACTAAGGAGGATCCAGGCTTACTTTTTCATTTTCATGTTTTAAACTTGTTTAAATCTAGGTCAAACCTAGGATTTGACCAAGATTCAAATGGACATAAAAAATCAACAGTTTACAACAGCACACAAAATAAACATGAAATTACATCTAAATCCCTAACTTTTACATGGAGGACCCCAGGCTGAAAGCAAGAAATGCGATCGGGTCTTGAATCTTGATGCGTCTTCTCTTGACAAAGAAGATCGCTGGGAGTTTGCGTACGTACAGCACGTCACTTGTGCTCACTGAAGTGTGGGACATGACGCATGCATGGGCAACACACGTAAGTGACATGGATTCAAGGGTAGGGAAGCCAAGAGAAAAAAACGAGAATTTGGACAAAAATAACCCAATCTTGCTAGTATGTCGAAAGTTTGTTTTTCCCAATCTTTTCGACTTTGGGTTATTTCTGTCTATTTTGCCGAAAAAACGAGGACAGAGACTGGAAACGGTGATGCATCTAGCTTCAGAGTACGTCAGATTAAGACTTCATGAGCAACACTAGTCTGACGTAAGTACAGTGTATACAGACAAGACAGGGACTAGACATTGCTACCCACGTCCCTCTGCGCCCCTTCAAAGAAATCATACTCCGTACTAGAATCTCGAAACGTAGGAATTAGTCTGACACGATTTCTGATTGTTTAATTCATAGGATTGCAATTTTCAGAATTCATTGACAATACATTTTTATACAAAAACAAAAAATCCTTCATTGTGTAACCGTATGTTACTACTAGTATTTCTTTTGGTTTTCACACGCAATCAAATGTTATTGGATCCAAATACCGTTGTTTCTCAATCCTATATATTTGGAGATGATCATCACTCTCTAATCATACAATTTTCATATTCCCGCACTTTGAAAATCTTGCGAATAATCAAAGCAGCCAAAATGTATGGTGTGTATTGTATATGTTTATGCCATGCTTAGTTTCATCGAATATTGTTTGGTTGCATCGCGGGGAAACCGCGTGAATTTAGATTAATTGTTGCATGTTTGTTTGTGGTGTGACCAACTGCTTTTGCAACGAAACAACCCCCCCACCATGTACGCATTGTTTGGGTCGCATGCATGATGTGTACAAAATGTTAAAATAGAAATAATGTAGGAATTGAATATGATTGCATGTTGAATTAATCCTATATGAGAGAAATCACACAAATTTGAATTGCATGTTCTTTGGTTGTAGTGCTACACAAAAAACACGTGAATTAGTATGAATTATCATGTATTCAAGAATCAAAGGAGCCACTGAGATTTGAATCCCACAAAATTTCTATGAATTTTCTTCGAACCAAACAAGCCCAACAAGATTCCAAAGGAATATAATACAACGAATCAAACAACTTCCGTTGTTGGAATATTTCCTTAGGACATCAATCCAATAGAAACTATATGATCCAGTTTCAGCGACAATCTGGTCGGTGTAGGCTCGAGGAGGCCAATTGTATATATATGTTTGGACCCGGTTGGTTGAGTGATCATGCTCGTGACATCCAGCCTGAAAGGTAAAATTCGGGCAAGGCCAGCGTGACGCCACAATACTTTTGAAATATTCAAAAGCGCGTAATATTTGTGAAATTTTAATAATAGCTACTACTTATGTGAATTTTTTTCGTTCATACGCTTATTGGGGGGTAGGCTAACCCTAATGGCCTCCTCAAGATCCCTACCTCTACCAAGGTTTCCCGAGTTCATCCACCTCGACGGGTTCCTTGCCACTTTCGACCATGTTGTGGGCATCATTTCGGGTTCCCGTACCACGGCCAGTCCTTTTCAGGAGTCCCGAACCCGATGCCATAATATTTGTTTGAAAAAAATTCAAGACCGCACAATATTTGTTGAAATAAATGAATAAGCATTTTTAAATAGCTAAATAAAAGAAGTATGAATTTTGAAAAATTTATTTTTTCTAAAACATTAATTGGAGCATTGACATGTTGAACCCACTTGTCGATTTTGCTATCAACATGACTAACTAGCTGATTAGATAACCAAGTGGTGAAATTTGCAACATATTAGACCACCACATGGTGGAAACTGCAAAAAAAATGTCCAAGTGGTGGTTTGTGCAACATATAGAGCAGTACAGTATATGGTAGTACAAGATGAATGTGCACTGCCGTGGGCCCGTGGTAATATATCATGATGATGGCAAAGGATCTTTTCTCTGCTGAAACTGTCCAGAGCTGATTTGATGAGACAAAATACAGCTCCACGGCGTGCAAGGACAGTATACAGTACATTAGCTTCTTCTCGGGTCACACGCCTTCACGACAGGTGCAGTAGTGCAGCAGAGACCAGAGAGAGAAGGCACGCCCGTAGTACTCGTATTATTGATTTCAATTCAAATTGTTTTTTTTGCCTGCTTCTCCGTCTTCTTCATCTCCATCTTCTCTGGCGACCCCGCCTACACCAGCAGCCCCTGCACCACCGCCGCCATGCCTTTTTCGGATCATCTCGAGCCACCTGTTTGATGGTACTAGTAGGAGTTGTGGACTTTTATCCATATCGCTCTACCAGCTGCCGCTCGCACTGTCCTCCAATACCTCATACCCAAACGCCAGCGTCCCACTCCCACACCCCCACACCCACTTGACCGCATCCTTCCAATGGCGAGATCGATCAATGAGAGTGGCAGTTCTTGGGTGTTTCCTGATGGCCCCCTTGAAGAAATCGCATCCCGATGCGATGTCATCACCGCCGCGAGCCTCGTCGGTTCATGCAAGTTTTATCATGATTCAGCAACACAAAGTGTAGCTCTGCCTGCATCTCAGCCGTTTGGCATGCCCTGTGTTCTTCATACTCACCAAACTGAGGTACCGCCCGCGCACAATCCCTTCTCCCGCGTCCACAAGTTCAAGCAGCAGGGTGCGCAGAAGGACAAGCAGCATGATGCAAAAGATCGCAAGGGTACCTTGTGCCAACTGACGCCGCTGGACAGGATCTCTTCCGATGCCGTGATTCCAGATGGTGGTACGGGCATGTGGGCAGGCGCGAATGGAGATTGGATCGCCCTTCTTGGCTTCCCCTGGAATTGGGAGCTTGTCAATGTGTACACTGGTCGCCGGATTCCTCTACCACCAATAAGTGAGTTTAAATCCACCCCGGATAAACTTGTGTTCGAGTCTAATGATCAACATCTTCAACTGCTGAAGATAGCTATTTGCCGAGTTCCAACAGCTGCTTCAAATTATACTAGTTTCTCTGTTCTTGCCATCTTCAACGCGGCAATTGCAGTCCTTCACTGTGCTTCTAGCAGATGGACAGTTCTTGACAACCAGTTCTTAGCGTACGGCTACTCCGATGCAATCATCCACAAGGGTATTGTATTTGCTGTAACTCAGACAGGCGAAGTTTATGCATGGAATCAACTTTCTTGGGGTAATTTTTCTCATCTCATATGATGTGTTTTCGCTATTACCTGCTAGTTTCCGATTTAGCTTTAGCCTTTTTCTTTTTGTTGTGCAGTTTTCGTGTCATGCCTGTACCTTTCCCCCTCTATATTCAATCAAAATCAGCAGCGATATGCCTTTGAGTCAAAATAAAGTACTCCCTCCGATCCAAATCAAATTGACTCAGCTTTGTCTAGCCAGTGCATCTAGCTAGACAAACTTGAGTCAATTAATTTGTGCATATCTAGCTAGACACATCCAGTTGAGTCAATTAATTTGGATCGGAGGCAGTATTTTAGCTACATCATTATTCATGTATGTAATGAACTAATCAAGTTTTGCTGAACTGACTTCAAGCTGTGCTTTCCTTTGCAAGGTCCTTTGTTGATCAGCACGGCACCTATTCCGCCAGAACTTGATGAACAAGGTCGGTACAATCTTGGCTCCTGGTGGTTAGCACGATCTCCTGATGGTTCTAGACTTTTTCTGGTCCATACCTGGGGCGTTACTGACGGGCGGGATTATACTGGACTGGTTCGGATTTTACCTGCTGCTGCTACCTCTGAGGGTCGTCATGGTCGCACTATTCGCGGGTATGGTAAGGGTTTACTTGGCTGCGAGGTGTACAGCATGGACACCAGTCAGTTGATGCCACCGAGGCCATGGAGGAGGATTATTTCCCTTGGATCATATTCTCTCTTCCTTGGAGTGAACTATCCGATTATCATTCCAGTAGAAGACGGGGCAGAACATGACCGTCCAAATATGGCGAGAAGCAACTCTGTTTACACATCGCACCATGCAGTAGGCCTTGCATATCCTCCTTCTCCAGAAATTTGCCGCTTCAGTTTGAATTCTGAAGACTGTACTGTTGGTTTCCAAACCAACATTAGATGGACATGGCGGCAGGTTCCGTTGTGGCTCATCCCAAGCTTCGCCAACGCCCGGCAATGGAACCTGCCTTCGCGTCACAGGTCCAGAAAGAAGGGCTGATGTACTTTATGTAATACTCGTGTTGTAATGCAAGATTTGTATCTGTTGAACTATTTCATTTGCATGTTTATCTCTACCTAGGCTACTCCCTTTCCGTAGTTGTGTTGTACTATCTGTTGAACTATTTCCTTTGCCTGTTATCTCTACCTAGGCTACTCCTCCGTAGTTGTTAAATTGATGTAATGCTCCTACAATGCAGGCTACACTGGGCGTGTGGCCTGTAATGTTATCAAACACCTTTTGTACTCGTTCTAGTAAGCATTTCACACTATAGCTCACATAATTAAAGTACTCCTACAACGTATTAGTTGAAAGATATCTCTCATAAGTAAGTACCCCTCTTTGAGCTTACACTACAAGAAATGTGTTAACTAGTGACCTTATCAAAGTGACCAAGAATAAGCTGGTCATAACTCTACGACCTTTTCGCAACAAATGGTCGTTTGCCGTTTCGGAGGGTCCAAACCCTAATTTTCTATGACCATCCTAGTCAGAAAAGTCTTAACTCGGTCTCGTGAATTGGTCATAGAGAAAATGATACGACTTAGGACATTGTCCTTAGCCCATTACGACTAATTTGAATGGTCATGACCTTGACGATGCTTTAAAATGACTTGTCACCACCTCAACAATTTCATCTATTTGTCATGAACATGTGTCAACTTTTACTTAGGTGTCAATAGAAATAGATTTAAATCTACAACTGACATGTGGGACTCATACATTGACATTTTGACTGGTAGGTCCCAAGTACACAACCTATCCAATGACATCTCAGACCCACCAAAGTGACATGTGCCGACTTTTGCTTAAGTGTCTAGACATATAACTATGCTTAATTCTCCACTAACACATGGGACCCATTAAACCACATATGACATACGGGAGCCATATGGGTCATTTGATTTGGTTTGTGGACACTCCTCTATAGCTAGAAGACATGAAACTGCTACCCACGGATCAGCCTCCCAGAGACGATCTCAGCCGTCCAAAAGAGCTCCATCCAACGCCCGAAATCATTCCAAAATATCAACTCACCTGCTGACTGCTGTAATCCTGCGCTGAAATTTGGTTTGCGCGCCCAATGAAATCTAAAGTTGGGCTCAGTAGAGCGGGGAGACAAAAAAAATTCAGCCCACACGCGGGAGACAGATATGTCTAGCCTGAGGCGAAATCCACTCCAGACTCCCAGTCCACCACGACCTAACCCCCACCACGACCTACACTCTCCTACCGCCTCCTCCCTCCCCCTTCCTCCACCTGCGCCGCCGGCCAAGATCCCGCCCAACTCCGGCGAGGCCCTGCCCCGCTTACCCCCGCCCCCCGCCCCCCTTCTCTCTATTCCAACCCATAGAACCTCCAAATCGGCTGCCTTAAAAAACCCAAGTCCGGGATCCCGGAGGATCTGCAGGAGTACCATGTCGGCAGCGAGCAGTGGTGAGCCGGTTCGTGCCCCGCTCCGTGCTCACGGACCTCGAGCCGGATGCCATGGAATCGGTGCACTCGGGGCACTTCACTCAGATCTTCTGCCCCGACGGACCACCACGGACGCAGCAGCGTTGCCGCAGCCGGCCGCCGGACTACCAAGGACGCAGAAGCAACGCTGCTGCCCGCCGCCGCCCGCCGAACTACCACGGATGCCGCCATGATCAGCGACCATGAACAGCAGCCACAATCGAGAAGGTGACACTAAGATCTGGTAGTTTGTAATGCAGTAATGATCTTAGAGATTGATTTTAGACCTTGAGTGGAATATAGCTCCTGTATCCGATAGCTGGTATGTCAACGCATTCGTGGCCTGATCATGTTGCCGAGATCAGCCGAGCACAAGCTGAACTTTCGTAGGACCTGAACTGAACACCTCATGCAAACTCAACTGTCCACGTACCTTTTGTTTTCCTGCTAGCTGAAGTTGCCTACGATTTCATGATCTGTTCATTTATTTGAAGCACTAATGCGGACAGGCAGCAAGAGCAAGCTGCCTTGAAGGAGTCCCATTTCTGCATATTCAGTTAAAGTCACTCTCCGTCTTCAAGTTAGCACCAACACATTCAGTATTGGCATGGCTGGCATGTACTTGGAGTCTTGGAGACGAGCATTGCAGCTGTTCTGGTTGCTGTCGTCCTGTGCCGGGAGGACGTGGTGGTGCCCTGGCAGGCACCGGCTGCGGTGCTGCTGCTGCGTCCGCGGTGGTCAGGCGGCGGCGCCCCCGCTGCAGCATCTCTGGGGCCTCTGTTTCCCGACTCTGCTTTTCGATCAACCGGTACGAATGTACATATTTCATATTGTATTTGGGAGTTAAAGAAAAGAATATATCTGTAAAAGGAGAAAAAGGGCAAATTAGCAAGGAAAAATCTAATGTGTGGCAAATAGTAGAAGCCTAAGTAATGTGTGGCAAATTATAAAGATCTGAACTAATGTGTGGCAATGTCTGTTACCCTTTGGTCTATTTGTGAATGGCCTCTAGGCTTTACAACGATGGAACTTGAAGGGATCATGTGCATATGTTACTCACAGATCAACTTCAATGAAATGTTCTGATCATTGCATTTTTTGGATAAACACCTAGCTTCAACAATAAAATTGTCAGCATGAATAATATTTAATAAAACAAACATTGCTGGCGTTGCGTTCTATGATGTTCTGACCTCACTATGCTATACTAAGCATCAACCATCTCCTTAGCAATTTTTACTTAAAGTGTTGGACCATAATGTTGTACTCATCAGCATCACGGGCAGGTCGACATCAACATATTTTTGATGCTGCTTGCTTACTCAACATGTAGTATATTAGTATCTTATGTAATGTTAAAATAAGTCTTATAGATGCAGTAACATGTATTAGTGCATAAACCATTTACTTGTATTAAAATAATTCTTATACACATTTTCGCTGCTAGTTACTGATCTAGCTATTACTTGGTATTTCATTGGCATGCCCTGTACATGTGATTGCTGGCACTAATTAAGCGTGCATGTTATATTTGTAGGATGGAGACGTGGAGCTGAAGCTGGCTAGAGTAGGTAACCATGGTGGTCTTCTTCATCTACGTCTTGGTGGTTTAGGTGAGTATCCATGTGTCTCGACTAGGTGGTCTGCTGTGATATACAATGGCCATGTAATGCTGCAGCTAAATTGTGATCTGGCCACAGAGCTGTCAATGATGATGCTGGTTCAGTTTTGGTAGTTGTGTAAGTAGGAAGTTGTCGTGGCACTAAGTGCTGATCTAACCAATTCTTTGTTTGACGTATTTATTATCAATTGTGCCTATTTCAGCCGCATGTGTCTTTTTGGGCTTTGACCAAGTGGTTATGCTGCACAATGTTGCAACATAGCAGCATTGAGGTCCTAAATAGCATGAGTTAGACAGAAACTGAGGTCCTGGAATATCTAGGGTCTCCATTTTATTTTGCTATATTCTATTTTGGCATTAGCTAGGCATATTTATATCATATCTAGCTAGCTATGTACACACAATGAACTAGTTGGTGTCTAGACACACTTATCTTACATGGTTGCCTTGCATGTGAACAGGGGTAACATGCTGATTCTTGATGATGGGGATCAACACCTGGACCTGCAACTGATGGGACCAGCAGTGGCTGATCATCTCCACCGTACCACCCGTGTGCCAAGGAGAAGGGAGCGAAGTTTAGGTGAGTTTCTGGTTCCTCTCTTAAAGCCAGAAGACAGCGAGTGCTGCTGTTTATGGAAAGATATCCCCTAAACCATTCTGATTTGTTGCATGACTCAGGAAATGTTGGTCTATCAACTATCCTTGTGTTGATAAGAAATATTTTTGGAACCGGACCAGTTCCTGTTTCTTGTACTCGAACCCCAAAATGCTTACTGGATGTACCACCTTGCATGTTTGGCATTTCAGCATTTGTATAGTTGTAATACATGTAGATGCAATTGATCAAAAACAACAAGTGTCGGTTTTGTCTTTGTGTTTAGTTGCAACAGCTGTGGTGGGTAAGTCGAAGGGATATTGTCTGACTTTTTTTGATATCTGCATGCAGGTCGTGCTTAGTCTGTTGAAAGGGAAGGTAGATCCCCTGGGAAGATATGTATATGTATCCAGTTAGTTCCTTGCACTCTGTCACATGGGGCCACTTTAGCTACCGGCTAAATTACTTTGAAGTTGCCTAAGATTGGTTTCACTTTTACTACATGGAAGTGACCGTATCTTGTATCTGGATTAAGTATCCGTAATTCTTGCCATCTTTGCCGTGCTAAATTAATCATATGCATGTTAGTAAATATTATGTTCATCAAGCTCTATAAGTGTGGTGTTTTCTCTCTTTTACAGGAGCTCCATGTTAGCTCCAGGTCGAAGAAAGATGAAACTTGAAGCCCCACAAAGCAAATAGTAGCTACTTATAATAGTGTCAGTTATATTGTAGTAAGCAAATCTGGTTCTGTGAACAATGTGTAAAAGACTACTATCGTAATTTTGGCTACTATTTCTAGAATTTCGTATGTGTTCTTATTCTTTTTGAAAAATTTGTTGTTGGTAAACTGTGAGAAATAAGAACGTGAAGAGTGGGACTGATCTATTGAAAATGGTTGAGGCTCAAATAAGAAATATATTGTAAAAAAGCGGTGTTCCAAAAAGAGAAAGAATCCAAAAGGGGAAGGCCCAAAAGAAATGTACACAAGGCCTAAAATAGTAAAATGCCAATGGCCCAAAAAAACTTCTTATAAGGCTGAGATCAAGAAAAAAAGGCTTGTTTTTGGGCTTCGCCCATGTTGATGGCAGGCTGGATTGGGCTGATTTCGATCCACGACCATTTGATTTGGTCATGAATTTGCCACGTAGGATTTGCCACGTTGGATCGACGTGGATAGGCCAAATAGCCGTGACCAACATTTTGGTCATATAATCTACGACCATCAATTTTGGTCGTAGTCCTCTACGACTATTTAAATAAAAAGGTCGTGTGCGTCGTCGTGACGCTCAACTGGCGACCAACAGTTATTGGTCATGACGTGGTCATAGATGGCACACAATGACCTTTGAATGACCAATATGGAGGGTCGCAAGTCACCATATTTCTTGTAGTGTTATGCGAAACATAAATGACTATTTTAGAAATATATACTCTCGACACAAGATTATATTAAAAACAATGGTACATAGTTCTATTAGAAAAAGAAAGTGTGAATAGTAGAATGATGGAGAAGTGTTTTTTGAGGTCTGTGCATAGCTAGTGTTCATGGTGCAAAAGCACTTAGACTAGTCACAATGGGAAGTATCGTAGACTGATACTAGTCTATGATACAACACCTTCAATGCATAGTATCATGAATTAGTATCATGCAATGTTGCGAAAAACCAATTATTCATTTCTTTCCAAATAGACTAGCTTTGCGAGGATGACAAAACATTTCTTTATTGCCCTCTCGTATGAATCACCTCCATACATCACCTCTCATACCGATTGAAAGCCATGCCAAATCGTTGGTTCAAGACCATGAATACCAAGCCAATTTTGTTAGCTAGTTGGACCACCCTCGGATTGAGAACCAACGGTTGAAAGAAAGGTGGGCGCCAACTCATATTTTTTTCTCGAGAGTCCGACACTTGATGTTGATTGCAAAGTTCACAAAGGCCAAAATTTTGACATCCTCTTTGTGCAAGTCTTGCCACCATCCAAACTCGGTTTTGAAGTACCAACCAAGAAAAAAAAAGCTTGCACTTTGGAGGACCCCATGGACCATGAAAATTTTGAAAAACTTCCAGTAAATCATGCATATTTCGATTTATATTTTGGTGAAGTTTCATTCGATTTGAATCATAGGTTTGTGAGCAAATATATATTTAGTTTAAACTAGTGCTCGAGTACGTAAGAATCTATTTAATCACAAGCTAGTCATCCGAATGGGATGAAATATTCATAGATTTTAAAACAAGGAATCTACATATTACTGGATTTTTTTTCAAAATTTTCTGAATAGTTTTTCTTTTTTAGCTTCGAAATAAGAGATAGTTTGGAACGTTGGATCTCAAATGGATGGTAGATGGTGGGACACAGTCACAATGTATCTTGGAAGCATCAAGTCACTGAAGCTCTGTCCGGTTTCCAAACCAAGCTAGGAAAGGCATTGAAAATGAAGTTCTGCTCTAAAACATTTCTCATTCCATTTTGGTGCTCGCGCGGTTGCATGCTGCCCACGTGTTAAGGTACGTGTCTCTGGCATGTAGAGAACTACGATTATTGGCGAAAAATATATCGAAATGGAAACTGTAAAAAAAAGCCCTCTCTGGTCAACCTGATGTGACGAGACATCACTGCACCAAACGTCGTCGCAAATTTATAGATGGGTGGCGTGCTAGTCTACCAACAGTCAAATCGGCGCCCAGTCGCAGCAGCAGCCTAGAGTACTACCTAGTTTTTGCCCCTTGCATGTCTATCATCTTCTTCTTCACCCCGTTACAAAAAAAATAAAAAATCTTCTTCTTCACCCTCCCAGAATCACGCGCACGCGCAGGATCTCGATCCCCACCACGCCGCATCACTAGTACTACTCCGTATACCTTTCTCTCCTTACCCCGGCCGGCCGCGCGCCGCATCGTTCCTTCCATAGCGCTCGCCCTCTCCTCCGAAAACCCCAAGCGCAGTTGCATCCGCCATCCACCTAAATCCATCTTCACGTGATGGATTATTCTAGGCTTTGCCGGGGCGGCGGGGACGGCCACTTGGAGGCTCTCACCGGCGACAACATCGACCTCATCGCTGCGCATCTGGACGTTACCTACACCGTCCGACTTGCTGCATGTTCCAGGGAGCTCTACGACATGATCAGCAAGGATGAAGGTAAGATGCACCATTGGGATGAACCCTGCCTGCTGATGCCTCCGCCTGCTTATTGGTTCGGTGAACACTGGGACCTGGCGACAGCATCTCGTCTGCATGATACCGTGTACGACCTGGTGCCCCTCGACCATCCTCGCCGTTCTGTCGCCCTGCCGTTCATGCACGACAGAAAATGGCTTGGCGCGAACGGCGACTGGATCGCCGCCGCCGATCATCATGAGTGGTGCCTCGTGAACGTCTACACCGAGCGACATATCCCCCTTCCATCCCTACCTGATTCGAAGATTCATCATAGTATTGTTTCATATCGACCTGCATACTCTTTTAACTGGGGTCCAGCAATTTTTGTTGAAGATTGTAATCTGCCAAGTGCCCACAAAAGGTGGGAGGTACGCAGATTACAAGCTCATCGCCTTGTTCGACAAAACGATTTTCTACCTTGAAGGGGGTGGCGACTGGAGAATGCTGGAGGCCCTTACACCTGCACCTGATTATCCAAATTACTGTGATGCCATTGAACTCCGTGGCCACGTTTTTGCGGTGGACGAAACTGACGGCTCCACGTACTTCTGGGACACCGCAAATGGTATTTTTTCAGTCCTTATGTTGCATTGCATGATACACTGCCTTAACCAATGAAGTTATTCATGAACTACCTTGTTTATATTTTACCTTTCTTATATGACTTAATGATCACACCCCCTTTTGCTGAATATGAATGAACCGTTGCTTGCAATGAATTAGTAGTACTAATTAGTCACCAACAAACATAGTATGCTCAGTATGTGATTGCATTCCTGAATTAGTAACTCTACGCCACTGCAGAATATGGGTGTAATTAACCAGTATCTCAAAAGATAACGTGGCACTATGAAGGCACCCTTTTTGATAACCTTTTACACCCATTGTTTCATATATAACTAATTGATTTTGCCTCCAAAAGGAGGACGAGAGACCCCCGCCATCTGCATCAGAGAGATGCATAAGGACTTTCATAAGTATATGACTTAACGATCACATCCTTTATCTGAATATGAATGAACCGTTGCTTGCAATGAATTAGTACTAGTCAGTCATCAGCAAACATAGTATACTCCGTATGTGAATGCATTCCTGAATTAGTAACTCTATGCAACTGCAGAATATGGATGTAATTAACAAGTATCTCAAATGTTAACGTAGAAACAGAAAAATAGAAGAAAATCGTTTGTAATTACATGCGTAGCTTATATTTTCTAGAGATCGGGGAAAAAGCCTTGATTGGATGTACCTACATGCAGATCAAACAGTTCTTTGTTTATATCGGTGAACAATCTGCAGAATGGTATAATTAATTTTGTTTTTGATACATTTTTTCTCCCATTTTCTTGAATAGATTTCAGTTTCCCACAATTATCTTTCATTAGTGATTGTGACGTCCCCTCATTCAAAATAACTCAGGTTATCTTTTTCCTAATTCAATGATATTTAAGTTTGAGTAAGTTTACGATTAATATCTACAACCTCATATATATATAAGATTTAGCACCTGCAGGCCTAACAAAGTTAGCTGCCTCTAGTCCCCTGTATAGTTCTTTCTTTTTGCTTTCTCAGTTTTTCGTAGCCTTGCTACAACCCTGTATGCTCTAATATATAATGATGCACGACTAGGCATGTGTTCGAGAAAAGAAAATCTAAATATCTTTTGTAATATATGAACCTATATTGATGTTTTAGATGTTGGTAGTATAATTTTCGATAAACTTGAACAGACTTAAATCAGTTTAACTTAGCACAACCATATAGCGTACCTTTTTTAGAACGCGAAAATGAGGTAAACAAATACCATGTGTACCCTTTACTATCAATAGTAGAGAAGAGATTATGAACCTTCAACTCTAAAATGCAAATTCTTCTACTGAATGGATAGCTGCATCTGATACCTATTTTGCAAATGTTACCAGACTTGGGGTTAGCTACAAAGAGCATTTCTTTCTTGTCAAGCTTCATGCACTACCAACACAACCAAAAGTCCGAACTGATCGCAAGGGCGGCAATCCACTTATACAATTCAACACCCCCCTCACGTGTGATGGGAGACAAGTCAACATGTGGAAAGACTCAGAGGTATAGCTCAAGAGGCATATACGTGGACTCCGAGGGGGCAACAACAATTTTAGGATAAATTGCGAAAGCCAGGACTCGAACTCGAGACCCTGGCTCTGACACCATGTCAAGCTTCATGGACTAGCCAACGCAACCAAAAGTCCGAACTGATGGAAAGGTCTAGGCAATCCACTTATACAGTTAAACATTTCTTACCCTTCGGGTGGTCACAGGGAAGCTCTCTAATAGATCACTTAAGACAAAGGGAATTAACTACAGCACAGGACTTAAACTTAAGATGATATATATTTGTCAAAATTTGAATGTATCTATATGCTTTCACTGTCTAGATACATCTGAATTTGGACAAATCTCAGACACTTTCGGTGGGACAGAGGTAGTATATAACTGTGTATACACTAACTAGTGTCTAGTTTTGGCGAAGTTTAGACTAGTTTCGTGGGATGGATGCAGTATAACTGATATATTGGACACTCGATTTGAACACATGAATGACCAATGTCCTTAGCTTACATAGTCGTATTTATACTGTGAGCATGAACGATGAACAATGCTGCTGTTTGAATATGGTTGCCAGTAACACCCTATTCGTCTCCATTTCTAATATTGCAGAAAACCCGATGCTCCCGTTTGTAATCCCGCCACCGGTGGTGGATGATCAGCAGTACGCGTGGTTCCTCGCTCCATCTGCTGATGGCAAGCGATTGATGATCATCCTTACAGTAAACAACATTGGGATTGCCAATGCTGAAGTACCTCCTGACATTCCCTATGCTGCTAATGGGCTTCAGCTACGGCAGTATCCTCCTGTTGCCACCTACGTCTTTGAGCAGGATCCCATATCTCTGTTCGTTGCAGCACGTGCAGGGGACTTTCATTGGAGGCAGGTTAACAGCCTCGGCGACCACTCTCTGTTCCTCGGACTCAATTACCCGATCATTGCCAACCTGAAGAAGCGTGAATCCAAAGCTCCTGATGGCACATTGGTTCCATTCATGAGGAAAAACTGCGTCTACACAGCATACCGGAAGTATCTTCATAATCAATACCCTAAAATTTTGCGCTGCAACCTCCAGCCAGATGAAGGTGAGACTGTGGGAGTTATCAGCCTTCCCAGAGATAGTTGGGGTAGTGTCCGACAAGCGGCTATGTGGTTTAAGCCTGCTTTAAACATTGCCCGTTCGGTGTTACCTTTAAAAAAACACTGACACACTTTTTTATTATGCTTGAAGTGTTGAGAAGTAGTACACTGTTTTTAGTATGTACTAGTTTGAATCAGTTTATTTGAACACTGCCCTGCTTTTGTATTTCGTGTTGCCTTCATATTATAACCCATGCATGGCTGTTTTAGGATTGACTTTATTTCAGCACTATAATTACAATGTGTGTACGTTTCAAAGACGGCATGAGATCGAAAGAAAAAGGCAAGTGACCAAATATCGGGAGCGAAAAATAATCCAAGAAAAGAAACTTTCATTGTACATAGAGGATGTCATATGGGTCCCATGTTGTAGCAGCGGTCTGAACGTTTCAAAGACGGCATGAGAACGAAAGAAAAATGCAAGTGACCAAATATCAGGAGCCAAAAATAATCCAAGAAAAGAAAATTTATTGTACATAGTTAATGACATGCGGGTCCCATGAGCCAGCAGCTTACTCAACGTTTGAGAGGCGGCATGAGATTGAAAGAAAAAGGCAAGTCACCAAATATCAGGAGCCAAAAATAACCCAAAAAGAAAATTTTATTGTACATAGAGGATGACATGCGGGTCCCATTAGGCGGCAGCATCCTCAACGTTTCCAAGGCGGCATGGGATCAAAAGAAAAAGGAAATAGCCAAAAAGCAGAGGGTGAAAAAATCGAAGAGAAGAAACTTTTATTGTTCATAGTGGATAACATGTGGGACCCATGAGGCATCCTCAACGTTTCCAAGGCAGCAGGGATCGAAACAAAAAAGGAAATAGCCAAAAATCAGAGGGTGAAAATAATCCAAGAAAAGAAACTTTTATTTTACATTGAGGATGACATGTGGGTCCTATTTTGCAGCAGCGGTCTCAACGTTTCAAATGCGGCTTGAGATCAAAAGAAAAAGAAAGTAGCCACGAAAAGAAAGTTGATTGTACATTGAGGATGACATGCGGGTCCCATTTTGCAGCTTACGCGTTTCCAAGGCGGCGGGGGATCAAAAAAAAAGGAAATAGCCAAAAATCGGAGGGTGAAAAAAACCAAGAAAATAAACTTTTATAGCACATAGAGGATGACATGCGGGTCCCATGAGCCAGCAGGTTCCTCAACGTTTCAAACGTGGCATGAGATCGAAAGAAAAGACAAGTGACCAAATATCAGGGGCCAAAAATAATAATCCAAGAAAAAAATTTATTGTACATAGAGGATGACATGCGGGTCCTATTTTGCAGCGCGTTCTCAACGTTTCCAAAAAAAGGAAGTAGCCAGAAATCGGGGGCTAAAAAATCCAAGAAAAGAAAGATTTCAATTGGGCTGCATCTGGCCGTCTGGGCTTTCGAACTATCCTGCTGGACGCTTTTGGACTCGTACAATTTGAGCCCACTCCAAAACAGGAAAGTCCTATGCTTCGCGAAAACAAAAAACAAGGAGATTCAACATATAAGTTTGTTTATTTAAAAGTATAGATTTTTTTCCGTTTGCAATAGCTCAGAGCGAAATACACTGTTTATTGTCTGCAAAATAATCAAGATATCACATGTTTCTTGTACGGGAGGCTGACATCGGGTACCCATGAGCCAGCGTCGTCAACGTTTTAAAGACGGAGGATGAAAAAACAAAAAATCAGTTGGTAAAAAAATCCAAAAAAAAACATTTATCGTTCGAGAGAGATGACATGCGGGACCCATGAGGCAGCAGCATCCTCTTTCCAAGGCGACACAGGATTTTAAAAAAGGCGAAATAGCCAGAAATTAGAGGTCAAAATAACTCCAAGAAAGGAAAGGTTTATTGTTCATAGAGGCTGACATGTGGGACCCATGAGCCAGCGGGAATCCTCAACGTTTCAAAGGCGGGGGATCAAAAGAAAAAGGAAGTAGCCAAAAATTAGGGGTAAAAATAACTCCAAGAAAGGAAACTTTTATTGTTCGTAGATGATGACATGCGGGACCCATGAGCCAGCAGCTTACTCAACGTTTCAAAGGCGGCATGCGATCGAAAGAAAAAGGCAAGTGACAAAATATCAGGAGCCAAAGATAATCCAAGAAAAGAAAGTTTATTGTGCATAGAGGATGACATGCGGGTCCCATTTAGCAGAGCAGCGGTCTCAACGTTTCAAATGCGGCTTGAGATCAAAAGAAAAAGAAAGTTGATTGGACATAGAGGATGACATGCGGGTCCCATGAGTCAGCAGCTTACTCAACGTTTCCAAGGCGGTAGGGGATCAAAAGAAAAAGGCAAGTGACCAAAAATGAGGGTGAAAAATAATCCAAGAAAAGAAACTTTTATTGTACATGGAGAATTACATGCGGGTCCCATTTTGCAGCAGCGGTCCCAACGTTTCAAATGCGGCTTGAGATCAAAAGAAAAGAAAGTAGCCAGAAATTAGGGGGTAAAAAAAAACTCCAAGAAAAGAAAGTTGATGGACATAGAGGATGGCATGCGGGTCCCATGAGCCAGATTAGTCAACGTTTCCAAGGCGGCGAGGATCAAAAGAAAAAAGAAAGCCAAAGGAGGGTGAAAAAAATCCAAGAAAAGAAACTTTTATAGTACATAGAGGATGACATGCGGGTCCCATTTTGCAGCAGCTATCCCAACGTTTCAAATGCGGCTTGAGATCAAAAAAAAGAAAGTAGCCGAAATTAGGGGGTAAAAAAACTCCAAGAAAGGAAAGCTTTATCGTTCATACAGGCTGACATGTGGGACCTATGAGGCAGCAGAGTCCTCAACTTTGAAAGGCGGCAGGGGATCAAAAGAAAAGGAAATAGCCAAAAATCAGAGGGTGAAAAAAACCAAGAAAATGAACTTTTGTAGTACATAGAGGATGACATGCGGGTCCCATGAGCTAGCAGGTTCCTCAACGTTTCGAACGTGGCATGAGATCGAAAGAAATAGGCAAGTGACCAAATATCAGGATCCAAAAATAATTCAAGAAAAGAAACTTGATTGTACATAGAGTATGACATGCGGGTCCCATTTGCAGCGGTATCACCGTTTGAGAGGCTGCACGGGATCGAAAGAAAAGGCAAGTGACAAAATATCGGGAGCCAAAAATAATCCAAAAAAGAAATTTTATTGTACATAGAGGATGACATGCGGGTCCCATTTTGCAGCAGCGGTCTCAACGTTTCCAAGGCGGTAGGGGATCAAAGAAAAAGGCAAGTGACCAAAAATGAGGGTGAAAAATAATCCAAGAAAAGAAACTTTTATTGTACATGGAGAATTACATGCGGGTCCCTGATACGTCTCCGACGTATCGATAATTTCTTATGTTCCATGCCATATTATTGATGATACCTACATGTTTTATGCACACTTTATGTCATATTTATGCGTTTTCTGGAACTAACCTATTAACAAGATGCCGAAGTGCCAGTTCCATTTTTGGTTTCTGAAATCCTAGTAACGAAATATTCTCGGAATCGGACGAAATCAAGACCCGGGTTCCTATTTTTCCCGGAACCCTCAGGACACCGAGAGCCGCCAGGGAAGCCCTGGGGCCCCACACCACGGCGCGGCGGGAGGGGGCGCCTATGGTGTGGTGGCCCCGAGCCCCTCCGAGGCTGCCCGCCTATTTAAAGCCTTCGTCGCGAAAACCCTATTACGAAGGACGAAACCCACGAAACCTTCCGAGCCGCCGCCATCGCGAAGCCAAGATCGGGGGACAGGAGTCTCTGTTCCGGCACCCTGCCGGAGCGGGGAAGTGCCCCGGAAGGCTTCTCCATCGACACCGCTGCCATCTCCACCGCCATCTTCATCACCGCTGCTGCTCCCATGAGGAGGAGTAGTTCTCCATCGAGGCTCGGGGCTGTACCGGTAGCTATGTGGTTCATCTCTCTCCTATGTACTTCAATACAATAATCTCATGAGCTGCCTTACATGATTGAGATTCATATGATGATGCTTGTAATCTAGATGTCATTGTGCTAGTCAAGTGAGTTTTACTTATGTGATCTCCGGAGACTCCTTGTCCCACGTGTGTAAAGGTGACAGTGTGTGCACCGTGTGGGTCTCTTAGGCTATATTTCACAGAATACTTATTCACTGTTATGAATGGCGTAGTGAAGTGCTTATTTATATCTCTTTATGATTGCAATGTGTTTTGTATCACAATTTATCTATGTGCTACTCTAGTGATGTTATTAAAGTAGTTTTATTCCTCCTGCACGGTGTAATGGTGACAGTGTGTGCATCCGTGTTAGTACTTGGCGTATGCTATGATCATGATCTCTTGTAGATTGTGAAGTTAACTATTGCTATGATAGTATTGATGTGATCTATTCCTCCTACATAGCGTGAAGGTGACAGTGTGCATGCTGTGTTAGTACTTGGTTTAGTCGTGTTGATCTTTCTTGCACTCTAAGGTTATTTAAATATGAACATTGAATTGTGGAGCTTGTTAACTCCGGCATTGAGGGTTCGTGTAATCCTACGCAATGTGTTCATCATCCAACAAGAGAGTGTAGAGTATGCATTTATCTATTATTATGTGATCAAAGTTGAGAGTGTCCACTAGTGAAAGTCTAATCCCTAGGCCTTGTTCCTAAATACTGCTATCGCTGCTTGTTTACTGTTTTACTGCGTTACTACTGCTACCATATTACCACCATCAACCACACGCCAGCAAGCTATTTTCTGGCGCCATTACTACTGCTCATATATATTCATACCACCTGTATTTCACTATCTCTTCGCCGAACTAGTGTACCTATTAGGTGTGTTGGGGACACAAGAGACTTCTTGCTTTGTGGTTGCAGGGTTGCATGAGAGGGATATCTTTGACCTCTTCCTCCCCGAGTTCGATAAACCTTGGGTGATCCACTTAAGGGAAACTTGCTGCTGTTCTACAAACCTCTGCTCTTGGAGGCCCAACACGTCTACAAGAATAGAAGCTCCCGTAGACATCAAGCACTTTTAAGCGCGCCGGGGAGGAAAGGTAAAAGGCTCTCATACTCCGGTCCCAGGTAAAGTACTTTTCCGCGCCGTTGTGTGTGTGCTCGAAGCTATTTCCTTTAGATCCTGCAATTGCATCTTTTTGTTTCTTGTTTACACTAGTTTGGCATAATGGACAACAATGAGCTTCTTATTCTATTTCCTGATTTAAAACATGGATTGTTTGATGCGAAAATTAAAAAACCTATGGAATCTTATTTGCATGCTGGTAGTAATATTAGTATGAACGCTTTGAACACCATTGTTGATAATAATATAGAAAGTTCTAAGCTTGGGGAAGCTGGTTTTCATGATATTTTTAGTCCCCCAAGCATTGAGGAGAAAATTTTCTTTGATGATACTTTGCCTCCTATTTATGATGATTATAATGATAGTGGTCTTTTGGTGCCACCTACTATGGAGAGTAAATTTTGTTGTGATTATACTATGCCTCCTACACTTGATGAGAATAATAATGATAGCTACTTTGTTGAATTTGCTCCCACTACAACTAATAAAATTGATTATGCTTATGTGGAGAGTAATAATTTTATGCATGAGACTCATGATAAGAATGCTTTATGTGATAGTTATATTGTTGAGTTTGCTCATGTTGCTACTGAAAGTTATTATGAGAGAGGAAAATATGGTTGTAGAAATTTTCATGTTACTAAAATGCCTCTCTATGTGCTGAAATTTTTGAAGCTACACTTGTTTTATCTTCCTATGCTTGTTACTTTGCTCTTCATGAACTTGTTTATTTACAAGATGCCTCTTCATAGGAAGCATTTTAGACTTAAATGTGTTTTGAATTTGCCTCTTGATACTCTCTTTTGCTTCGACTACTATTTCTTGCGAGTGCATCATTAAAACTGCTGAGCCCATCTTAATGGCTATAAAGAAAGAACTTCTTGGGAGATAACCCATGTGTTATTTTGCTACAGTACTTTGTTTTATATTTGTGTCTTGGAAGTTGTTTACTACTGTAGCAACCTCTCCTTATCTTAGTTTTGTGTTTTGTTGTGCCAAGTAAAGTCTTTGATAGTAAAGTAAGTACTAGATTTGGATTACTGCGCAGTTCCAGATTTCTTTGCTGTCACGAATCTGGGTCTACCTCCCTGTAGGTAGCTCAGAAAATTAAGCCAATTTACGTGCATGATCCTCAGATATGTACGCAACTTTCATTCAATTTGGGAATTTTCATTTGAGCAAGTCTGGTGGCCTAATAAAATCCATCTTTACGGACTGTTCTGTTTTGACAGATTCTGCCTTTTATTTCGCATTGCCTCTTTTGCTATGTTGGATGAATTTCTTTGATCCATTAATGTCCAGTAGCTTTATGCAATGTCCAGAAGTGTTAAGGATGATTGTGTCACCTGAACATGTGAATTTTTATTATGCACTAACCCTCTAATGAGTTGTTTCGAGTTTGGTGTGGAGGAAGTTTTCAAGGGTCAAGAGAGGAGGATGATATACTATGATCAAGAAGAGTGAAGAGTCTAAGCTTGGGGATGCCCGGTGGTTCATCCTGCATATTTCAAGAAGACTCAAGAATCTAAGCTTGGGGATGCCCAAGGCATCCCCTTCTTCATCGACAACATTATCGGGTTCCTCCCTGAAACTATATTTTTATTCCATCACATCTTATGTACTTTGCTTGGAGCGTCTGTTTGTTTTTGTTTTTGTTTTTGTTTGAATAAATGCTTGTGTGGGATAGAGACACGCTCCGCTGGTTCGTATGAACACATGTGTTCTTAGCTCATAATATTCATGGCGAAGTTTCCTCTTCGTTAAATTGTTATATGGTTGGAATTGGAAAATGCTACATGTAGTAATTGCTATAATGTCTTGGGTAATGTGATACTTGGCAATTGTTGTGCTCATGTTTAAGCTCTTGCATCATATACTTTGCACCTATTAGTGAAGAAATACATAGAGCATGCTAAAATTTGGTTTGCATAATTGGTCTCTCTAAGGTCTAGATAATATCTAGTATTGAGTTTTGAACAACAAGGAAGACGGTGTAGAGTCTTATAATGTTTACAATATGTCTTTTATGTGAGTTTTGCTGCACCGTTCATCCTTGTGTTTGTTTCAAATAACCTTGCTAGCCTAAACCTTGTATCGAGAGGGAATACTTCTCATGCATCCAAAATCCTTGAGCCAATTACTATGCCATTTGTGTCCACCATACCTACCTACTACATGGTATTTCTCCGCCATTCCAAAGTAAATTGCTTGAGTGCTACCTTTAAATTTCCATCATTCGCCTTTGCAATATATAGCTCATGGGACAAAATAGCCTTAAAAACTATTGTGGTATTGAATATGTACTTATGCACTTTATCTCTTATTAAGTTGCTTGTTGTGCGATAACCATGTTCCTGGGGACGCCATCTACTCTTTGTTGAATATCATGTGAGTTGCTATGCATGTTCGTCTTGTCTGAAGTAAGGGCGGTTTTCACAATCAAATGGTTTGAGTATGCATCTTGTTAGAGAAGAACATTGGGCCGCTAACTAAAGCCATGAATCATGGTGGAAGTTTCAGTTTGGACATAAAACCTCAATCTCTTATGAGAATATTAACTGTTGTTGAATGCTTAAGCATTAAAAGAGGAGTCCATTATCTGTTGTCTATGTTGTCCCGGTATGGGTGTCTAAGTTGAAGAATGATCAAAAGCGAGAAATCCAATGCGAACTTTCTCCTTAGACCCTTGTACAGGCGGCATAGAGGTACCCCTTTGTGACACTTGGTTGAAACATATGCTATGCAATGATAATCTGTGTTAATCCAAGCTAATTAGGACAAGGTGCGGGCACTATTAGTACACTATGCATGAGGCTTGCAACTTGTAAGATATAATTTACATAACTCATATGATTTATTACTACCGTTGACAAAATTGTTTCATGTTTTCAAAATAAAAGCTCTAGCACAAATATAGCAATCGATGCTTTCCTCTTTGAAGGACCATTCTTTTACTTTTATGTTGAGTCAGTTCACCTATCTCTCCACCTCAAGAAGCAAACACTTGTGTGAATTGTGCATTGATTCTTACATACTTGCATATTGCATTTGTTATATTACTCTATGTTGACAACTATCCATGAGATATACATGTTACAAGTTGAAAGCAACCGCTGAAACTTAATCTTCCATTGTGTTGCTTCAATGTCTTTACTTTAAATTATTGCTTTATGAGTTAACTCTTATGCAAGACTTATTGATGCTTGTCTTTAAGTACTATTCATGAAAAGTCTTTGCTTTATGATTCAGTTGTTTACTCATGTCATTACCATTGTTTTGATCGCTGCATTCATTACATATGTTTACAATATGATCAAGTTTATGATGGCATGTCACTCCGAAATTATCTTTGTTATCGTTTTACCTGCTCGGGACGAAGAACTAAGCAGGGGATGCGATACGTCTCCAACGTATCGATAATTTCTTATGTTCCATGCCATATTATTGATGATACCTACATGTTTTATGCACACTTTATGTCATATTTATGCGTTTTGGAACTAACCTATTAACAAGATGCGAAGTGCCAGTCCTATTTTATTGTTTTTGGTTTCAGAAATCCTAGTAACGAAATATTCTCGGAATCGGAAAATCAAGACCCAGGTTCCTATTTTTCCCGGAACCCTCCAGACACCGAGCGCGCGGAGGCCCTGGGGCCCCACACCCACCTGCGCGGCCAGAGGGGCGCGCCCTATGGTGTGGTGGCCCGACCCCTCAGAGGCTGCCCTTACGCCTATTTAAAGCCTCGTCGCGAAAACCCTATTGCGAAGGACCACGAAACCTTCCGAGCCGCCGCCATCGCGAAGCCAAGATGCGGGGGACAGAGTCTCTGTTCCGGCACCTGCCGGACGGGAGAATGCCCCGGAAGGCTTTTCCATCGACACCGCTGCCATCTCCACCGCCATCTTCATCACCGCTGCTGCTCCCATGAGGAGGGAGTAGTTCTCCATCGAGGCTCGGGGCTGTACCGGTAGCTATGTGGTTCATCTCTCTCTATGTACTTCAATACAATAATCTCATGAGCTGCCTTACATGATTGAGATTCATATGATGATGCTTGTAATCTAGATGTCATTGTGCTAGTCAAGTGAGTTTTACTTATGTGATCTCCGGAGACTCCTTGTCCCACGTGTGTAAAGGTGACAGTGTGTGCACCGTGTGGGTCTCTTAGGCTATATTTCACAGAATACTTATTCACTGTTATGAATGGCGTAGTGAAGTGCTTATTTATATCTCTTTATGATTGCAATGTGTTTTGTATCACAATTTATCTATGTGCTACTCTAGTGATGTTATTAAAGTAGTTTTATTCCTCCTGCACGGTGTAATGGTGACAGTGTGTGCATCCGTGTTAGTACTTGGCGTATGCTATGATCATGATCTCTTGTAGATTGTGAAGTTAACTATTGCTATGATAGTATTGATGTGATCTATTCCTCCTACATAGCGTGAAGGTGACAGTGTGCATGCTGTGTTAGTACTTGGTTTAGTCGTGTTGATCTTTCTTGCACTCTAAGGTTATTTAAATATGAACATTGAATTGTGGAGCTTGTTAACTCCGGCATTGAGGGTTCGTGTAATCCTACGCAATGTGTTCATCATCCAACAAGAGAGTGTAGAGTATGCATTTATCTATTCTGTTATGTGATCAAAGTTGAGAGTGTCCACTAGTGAAAGTCTAATCCCTAGGCCTTGTTCCTAAATCTGCTATCGCTGCTTGTTTACTGTTTTACTGCGTTACTACTGCTACCATATTACCACCATCAACCACACGCCAGCAAGCTATTTTTGGTGCCATTACTATTGCTCATATATATTCATACCACCTGTATTTCACTATCTCTTCGCCGAACTAGTGTACCTATTAGGTGTGTTGGGGACACAAGAGACTTCTTGCTTTGTGGTTGCAGGGTTGCATGAGAGGGATATCTTTGACCTCTTCCTCCCTGAGTTCGATAAACCTTGGGTGATCCACTTAAGGGAAACTTGCTTGCTGTTCTACAAACCTCTGCTCTTGGAGGCCCAACACATCTACAAGAATAGAAGCTCCCGTAGACATCGGTCCCATTTTGCAGCGGTCCCAACGTTTCAAATGCGGCTTGAGATCAAAAGAAAAAGAAAGTAGCGAGAAATTAGGGGTAAAAAAACTCCAAGAAAAGAAAGTTGATGGACATAGAGGATGGCATGCGGGTCCCATGAGCCGCAGATTAGTCAACGTTTCAAGGCGGCAGGGGATCAAAAGAAAAAAGAAATAGCCAAAAATCAGAGGGTGAAAAAATCCAAGAAAAGAAACTTTTATAGTACATAGAGGATGACATGCGGGTCCCATTTTGCGGCTATCCCAACGTTTCAAATGCGGCTTGAGATCAAAAGAAAAGAAAGTAGCCCGAAATTAGGGGGTAAAAAAACTCCAAGAAAGGAAAGCTTTATCGTTCATACAGGCTGACATGTGGGACCTATGAGGCAGCAGAGTCCTCAACTTTGAAAGGCGGCAGGATCAAAAGAAAAAGGAAATAGCCAAAAATCAGAGGGTGAAAAAAACCAAGAAAATGAACTTTTGTAGTACATAGAGGATGACATGCGGGTCCCATGAGCTGCAGGTTCCTCAACGTTTCAAACGTGGCATGAGATCGAAAGAAATAGGCAAGTGACCAAATATTAGGATCCAAAAATAATTCAAGAAAAGAAACTTGATTGTACATAGAGTATGACATGCGGGTCCCATTTAGCGCAGCGGTATCACCGTTTGAGAGGCTGCACGGGATCGAAAGAAAAAGGCAAGTGACCAAATATCGGGAGCCAAAATAATCCAAGAAAAGAAATTTTATTGTACATAGAGGATGACATGCAGGTCCCATTTTGCAGCAGCGGTCTCAACGTTTCCAAGGCGGCACAAGACCAAAAGAAAAATGAAGTAGCCAGAAATCAGGGGGTGAAAAAACCAAGAAAAGAAAGATTTCAATTGGGCTCCATCTGGACATCTGGGCCTTCGAACTATCCTGCTGGGCGTTTTGACTCGTACAATTTCAGCCCACTCCAAAACAGGAAAGTTCGGATTTTTCTAAAAAAACAGGAAAGTCCTATGCTTCGCAAAAACAAAAAACAAGGAGATTCAACATATAAGTTTGTTTATGTAAAAATAAAGATTTAATTTATCCGTTTGAAATAGCTCAGAGCGCAATACACTGTTTATTGTCTGCAAAATAATCATGATATCACATGTTTCTTGTACGGGGAGGCTGACATCGTGGACCCATGAGCCAGCAGCGTCGTCAACGTTTTAAAGGCGGCAGGGGATGGAAAGAAAAATAAACCAAAAATCTATTGGTAAAAAATCCAAGAAAAGAAACATTTTTGTTTTGAGAGGATGACATGCGGGACCCATGAGGCAGCAGCATCCTCGCGTTTATTGTTCATAGAGGCTGACATGTGGGACCGTGAGCCAGCAGCGTCCTCAAAGTTTTAAAGGCGGCAGGATATCGAAAGAAAAAATAAGTCAAAAATCGTTTGGTAAACAAAATCCAAGAAAAGAAACATTTACCGTTCTGAGAGGATGACATGCGGGACCCATGAGGCAGCAGCATCCTCAACGATTCCAAGGCGGCAGGGGATCAAAAGAAAAAAAGAAATATCCAGAAATTAATTAGGGGTTCAAAATAAATCCATCAAAGGAAACTTCTATTGTTCATAGAGGATGACATGTGGGACCGACCTGCCAACAGCGTCCTCATCGTTTCAGAGGGGGCGGAGATCAAAAAAAAAAGCAAATAGCCAGAAATTAGGGGTAAAAAATAACTCCAAGAAAGGAAACTTTTATTGTTCGTAGAGGATGACATGCGGGACCCATGAGCCAGCAGCTTACTCAACGTTTCAAAGGCGGCATGAGATCGAAAGAAAAAGGCAAGTGACAAAATATCGGGAGCCAAAGATAATCCAAGAAAAGAAACTTTATTGTACTACATAGAGGATGACATGCGGGTCCCATTTAGCAGCAGCGGTCTCAACGTTTCAAATGCGGCTTGAGATCAAAAGAAAAAGAAAGTTGATTGTACATAGAGGATGACATGCGGGTCCCATGAGTCAACTTACCCAACGTTTCCAAGGCGGCGGGGGATCAAAAGAAAGGAAATAGCCAAAAATCAGAGGGTGAAAAAAATAAAGAAAATAAACTTTTATAGCACATAGAGGATGACATGCGGGTCCCATGAGCCAGCAGGTTCCTCAATGTTTCAAACGTGGCATGAGATCGAAAGAAAAAGGCAAGTGACCAAATATGAGGAGCCAAAAATAATTCAAGAAAAGAAAGTTTTATAGTACATAGAGGATGACATGCGGGTCCCATTTAGCAGCAGCGGTATCACCGTTTGAGAGGCGGCGGGGATCAAAAGAAAAAAGAAATTGCCAAAAATCAAGGGAAAAAAACCAAAAAAATGAACTTTTATAGTACATAGAGGATGACATGCGGGTCCCATGAGCCTGCAGGTTCCTCAACGTTTCAAACGTGGCATGAGATCGAAAGAAAAAGGCAAGTGAAAAAATATCAGGAGCCAAAATAATTCAAGAAAAGAAAGTTTTATAGTACATAGAGGATGACATGCGGGTCCCATTTAGCAGGCGGTATCACCGTTTGAGAGGCGGCGGGGGATCGAAAGAAAAAGGCAAGTGAAAAAATATGAGGAGCCAAAAATAATTCAAGAAAAGAAAGTTTTATAGTACATAGAGGATGACATGCGGGTCCCATTTAGCAGCAGCGGTATCACCGTTTGAGAGGCGGCAGGGGATCAAAAGAAAAAAGAAATTGCCAAAAATCAGAGGGTGAAAAAAACCAAGAAAATGAACTTTTATAGTACATAGAGGATGACATGCGGGTCCCATGAGCCACAGGTTCCTCAACGTTTCAAACGTGGCATGAGATCGAAAGAAAAGGCAAGTGACCAAATATGAGGAGCCAAAAATAATTCAAGAAAAGAAAGTTTTATAGTACATAGAGGATGACATGCGGGTCCCATTTAGCAGCAGCGGTATCACCGTTTGAGAGGCGGGAGGGGATCGAAAGAAAAAGGCAAGTGAAAAAATATGAGGAGCCAAAAATAATTCAAGAAAAGAAAGTTTTATAGTACATAGAGGATGACATGCGGGTCCCATTTAGCAGCAGCGGTATCACCGTTTGAGAGGCGGCAGGGGATCGAAAGAAAAAGGTAAGTGACCAAATATGAGGTGCCAAAAATAATTCAAGAAAAGTTTTATAGTACATAGAGGATGACATGCGGGTCCCAGTTAGCAGCAGCGGTATCACCGTTTGAGAGGCGGCAGGGGATCGAAAGAAAAGGCAAGTGACCAAATATGAGGTGCCAAAAAAAATCCAAGAAAAGAAAGTTTTATAGTACATAGAGGATGACATGCGGGTCCCATTTAGCAGCAGCGGTATCACCGTTTGAGAGGCGGCAGATCGAAAAAAAAGGCAAGTGACCAAATATGAGGTGCCAAAAAAACTCCAAGAAAAGAAAGTTGATTGCTCATAGAGGATGACATGCGGGTCCCATTTAGCTGCAGCGGTCTCAACGTTTCCAAGGCGGCAAGGGATCAAAAGAAAAAGGAAGTAGCCAGAAATCAGGGGGTCAAAAAATCCAAGAATAGAAAGAATTTTGGTTCATAGAGGATGACATGCGGGACCCATGATCCTGCATCGTAAATGGCTCGATCGGAGAACGTTGAACGAGATGGCGCGATCGAGAAAAAAAACAAGAGAGGCTGCCATCTGGGCCCTACATCCCTCGGCGGTGCGGATTTGCGTTGACTCGGCCGGCGAACCCGAGATTTCGAGATGCACCACGTCCCGGGCCACCATACGCGACGTTTTGGCCGCTTTCGTCGGGCTAGGTGGCCTCAAAAACGAGAAAAAAAAGTTTTGACATGCACCACGGAGGGACCAAAAATCGTCGGCCATGGTACACCAGCAACCACGGCGCGACTTCAACTTCGTCGGCCATGGCAACTTTTCTTGTAGTGCAAGGGGTGCCAATACCCATGATGAATTACTCCTTCGGCGGTGGTGAATTCTTCCCATCATCAGACTTCCAAGGAAGGGGCTCTCCATCAACAAACGACATCTTGGTCTCCGGAATCCTGAAACTAGCAGCATAACTTATGTGTTTAAACCTGTTTTCATACTCACAATTTTGATTCTGAACATCATAGAGTTGAGCTTGGAGTTTGTTGGTAGTGTCGTGAAGCGAGAAGATATCGTCCCACAGCTTTGCAGTCTCCTTCTTGTGTCCATCAATAAGTTCAGACACAATTTTGTGGAAGATGTCCACTTCACGCTCAGCCATCTTCTTGTAGTTGAAGACCTCTTGTTCTAATTTCTCCATCCTGTCCTCCAAACTTCCTTCTCCTTTAGGACCCCGGACATCTTCAATCTGCAACTCTCCATCTACGAGCAGCAATTCCTTGGGGTGCATCTTCAGCTCGTTCATGTACGGGTTGACGACGTCCTCAAAGAAGCTGTCCTTCGGAGTTCCCGACGAAGACATGATGGATCTAGATCCGAAGCAGAACCTGGCAGAAAACAGCTCGAAACAAAACGCGACGAGAAAACGATATACGGACCTCCAGGGGTCCGGGGGATTATATAGCAAAATTTTCACGACAAAAGGAAAGTACCAGGTCGAACCAGAGTCGGAGAGGGACACCGAGGGGCCATCCTCATAGGGCGGCGCGGCCAGGCTGGGGCCCGCGCCGACCTATGGGGGCACGCCCTCGTGCGTCTCCTCCACTCCGTTTCGATCTCGTAATTTTTCATATTTTCCAAAAACAGCAAAAACATTGTTCGGAAAGTTAAACGCGGACTTTTTATTACCAGTACTGTTACCTATTCAAAGTCGAACTCTGCAGAACTGTCAATTTGGCCTTTGATGAAAGCTTCCGGAGTTACCACTCGAATAACATCAACATCTTCATTATAAGAATCACCAGAGATATAATGCTTGAGTCTTTGTCCATTCACCACTTGTGTGGCATCTCCTTGCAGAGAACTAATTTTAATTGCCCCTGAACGATACACCTCCACAATGACATATGGTCCTTCCCATTTTGAGAGCAATTTCCCTGCAAAAAATCTGAGACGAGACCGATACAATAGGACTTTATCTCCAACATTAAATTCTCTTTTGATAATTCTTCTATCATGCCATTTCTTAACTTTCTCTTTAAAGAGTTTAGCATTTTCATAAGCTTCACTTCTCCATTCATCTAGAGAACTCAATTGTAGCAATCTCTTCTTACCGGCAAGTTTAGGATCTTTATTTAGTTCTCTTACAGCCCAATAAGCTTTGTGCTCTAGTTCTAAAGGTAAATGACAAGCTTTCCCATAAACCATTTTATAAGGTGACATACCCATAGGATTTTTATAAGCAGTTCTATAAGCCCATAGTGCTTCCTTCAATTTACTAGCCCAATTCTTTCTAGATTTATTAACAGTCTTTTGCAAGATAGATTTAATCTCTCTATTTGATAATTCTACTTGCCCACTAGTTTGAGGATGATAAGCGGAAGCAATTCTATGATTAATACCATATTTAGCAAGAGTTTTTCTAAAACCACCATGAATAAAATGAGAACCTCCATCAGTCATAAGATATCTAGGAACTCCAAATCTAGGAAAAATAATATCTAAAAGCATTCTTAAAGAGGTCTCACCATCAACACTTTTTGTGGGTATGGCTTCCACCCATTTAGTAACATAATCAACAGCGACAAGTATATGAGTGTTACCTTCTGAAGAAGGACCCATAAAGTCAAATCCCCAACAATCGAATGGTTCAATAACAAGAGTATAATTCATAGGCATTTCATTGCATCTGGAGATATTACCAACCCTTTGACATTCATCACAAGATAAAATAAACTTTCTTGCATCTTTAAAGAGAGTTGGCCAATAGAAACCTGATTGTAGAACCTTTTGTGCGGTTCTATCTCCGGCGTGATGTCCTCCATAAACACTACCATGACACTTACTCAATATCTCTTGTTGTTCATATTCGGGAACACATCTTCGCATAATACCATCCACTCCTTCTTTATATAAGTGTGGGTCATCCCAAAAATAATGCCTCAAGTCATAAAAGAATTTCCTCCTTTGCTGAGCTGAAAAGGTTGGAGGCAAGTACTTGGAAACAATAAAGTTAGCATAATCAGCATACCAAGGACTATCTCGCGAGCTCACCTTTATTACAGCCAATTGTTCATTTGGAAAACTATCATTAACAGGAACAGGATCATAAGCAATATTTTCCAATCTAGACAAATTATCAGCAACAGGATTATCAACACCTTTCCTATCTATAATATGTAAATCAAATTCTTGCAAAAGAAGCACCCATCTAATAAGCCTTGGCTTAGCATCTTTCTTCGCCATAAGGTATCTAATTGCAGCATGATCAGTATGAATCGTAACTTTTGAATCAACAATATAAGATCTAAACTTGTCACAAGCAAAAACTACAGCTAATAATTCTTTTTCAGTTGTAGCATAATTTCTTTGAGCAGCATCAAGAGTTTTACTAGCATAATGAATAACATTCAATTTTTTATCTACTCGCTGTCCAAGAACAGCGCCTACAGCAAAATCACTAGCATCACACATAATTTCAAAAGGTAAATTCCAATCAGGAGGTTCAACTACAGGAGCAGTTGTTAAGGCTTTCTTTAGAGTTTCAAAAGCTTCCTTACAATCATCATCAAAAACAAAAGGTACATCTTTTTGAAGAAGATTAGTAAGAGGCTTTGAAATCTTGGAGAAATCTTTAATAAATCTCCTATAAAACCCAGCATGACCAAGAACACTACGGATACCTTTAACATCCCTAGGATAGGGCATCTTCTCAATTGCTTCAAATTTAGCTCTATCAACTTCAATACCCCTCTCGGAAATTTTATGTCCCAATACAATTCCTTCATTAACCATAAAGTGGCATTTCTCCCAATTAAGAACAAGGTTAGTTTCTTCACATCTCTGCAAAACTTTATCAAGGTTTCGCAAGCAATTATCAAAAGAATTCCCATAGATAGAAAAATCATCCATGAATACCTCTACAATATTCTCACAAAAGCCATGAAAAATAGCAGACATGCATCTTTGAAAAGTAGCAGGAGCATTACATAAACCAAAAGGCATACGTCTATAAGCATAAGTTCCATAGGGACAAGTGAAAGTGGTTTTCTCTTGATCTTTAGTTTTAACAGCAATTTGTGAAAACCCAGAATAACCATCAAGAAAGCAAAAATGAGTATTTTTAGACAACCTTTCTAACATTTGATCAATAAAGGGTAAAGGGTAATGATCTTTCTTAGTAACCTTATTAACTTTTCGATAATCAATGCACATTCTATACCCTACAACTACTCTTTGAGGGATGAGCTCATCATTATCATTAGGCACAACAGTCATTCCTCCTTTCTTAGGAACACAATGCACAGGACTAACCCATCTACTATCAGCAATAGGATATATAATACCAGCTTCAAGAAGTTTTAATACCTCATTCCTTACCACATCCTTCATCTTAGGAATTAGACGACGCTGATGTTCAACAACAGGCTTTGCATCATCTTCCATGTTGATAGCATGTTGGCAAATAGAGGGAGAAATCCCCTTCAAGTCATCAAGAGTGTAGCCAATAGCTCCTCGGTGTTTCTTCAATATTTCCAATAACCTTTCTTCCTCAAAATCTGAAAGCTTAGAACTAATAATAACAGGATATATTTTCTTATCATCAATATAAGCATACTTAAGATTATCAGGTAATGGTTTTAAATCAAAAACAGGATCTTCCTTTGGTGGTGGTGTTGTACCTAAATCTTCAACCGGCAAGTCATGTTTAAGAATAGGTTGACGAAGGAAAATTTCATCAAGCTCATTCCTTTCTTCCCTAAAGACTTCACTCTCACTATCCTCCAAATGTTGCTGCAAAGGATTATTAGGAGCAAGAGCAATAGACGCACACTGTTCAACTCTAAAATCATTATTAGGCAAATCAGCTTTATAAGGAGTTTTGGCAAATTTAGAGAAATTAAACTCATAAGATTCACCAGCAAATTTAGTCACAATTTTTTCCTTCTTGCAATCTATAACAGCTCCACAAGTATTTAGAAAAGGTCTACCAAAAATAATAGGACAAGACTTACTAGCAGCAGAACCAAGTACCAAAAAGTCAGCAGGATATTTAATCTTACCACATAGAACTTCCACATCTCGAACAATACCAATAGGAGAGATAGTTTCTCTATTAGCTAGCCGAATAACCACATCAATATCTTCAAGTTCACAAGAACCAATTTCATGCATGATCTCCGTATAAAGCTCATAAGGAATGACACTAATACTTGCACCAATGTCGCATAAACCATAATAACAATGATCACCAATTCTAACAGAGAGCATAGGAACACTGGCTTTCCTAGACTTATTAGGATGCGAAACAATATTAGAAGCATCTTCACAAAAAATAATATGACCATCTTCTATATTTTCAGTCACAAGATCTTTAACTATTGCAATAGCAGGTTCAACCTTTATTTGTTCTTCAGGTTCTATAGGTTTCTTTGCACTTTTATTAACCACACTAGTTATAACAGAATACTCCTTCATTTTAGCAGGGAAAGGAGTTTTTTCAATATAAGCTTCAGGAAGAATATGATCAACAGTTTCAATTACAGCACATTTATTTATAGATGAATCAATTTTATCTTTGTACGGTTCATGATACTTATCAAAATTCTTTCTAGGCAATTCAAAATGAGAGGCAAAAGCATAATAAAAATTTGTAACAACTTGAGGTTCAAGACCATAAGTAGCACTCATATTTCGAAATTTATCAGTATCCATAAAAATTTCAATGCATTTATAATCATAGTTTATACCTGACTCTCTATCTTTGTCGTTCTCCCATCCTTCAGTATTCTCCTATCCGATCAAGAAGGTCCCTTTTAAACTCTTCTTTGTTGCGTGTGAATGATCCAGAACAAGTAGTATCCGGCAAGGTTTTATCTTGAAAAGAAAGTCTTGCATAGAAATTATCAATGATGATATTACCAGGAAGCTCGTGAATGGGGCATTTGAGCATTAAAGACTTTAATCTCCCCCATACTTGGGCAATACTCTCCATCATGAGGCCAGAAATTATATATGCGGTTCCGGTCTTTGTGAATTTCACTTGGAGGATAGAATTTAGAATAAAATAGAGGCACAATATCCTTCCAATCAAGAGAATCCCATTCTTCAGCAATTTATACCAATGCGCCGCTTTACCAGACAGCGATATAGAGAATAGTTTCTTCCTAACTTCATCCATAGCAATACACTGCACATTTGAATAACCCGCATAATTCATGTAAAAACAGTAAATGATCTCCAGGATGGACAGTTCCATCCCCTTCATAGCGGTTATCCACAACACGTTCAATAATTTTCATAGGTATTTTGTATGGAACCTCTTTCTCACCTGGTGCCTCATCCACTACCTTTGCAGTAGTAGTAGATTTTCCAAATAGGAATTCAAGAGAAGATCTCTCCATAATGAATTATAGCAGCATGCAAAAAAACAACACGTACAGTAAAAGTTTCCCTTACCAATTCCACTTACCAATAGCGCTTCACTCCCCGGCAACGGCGCGGAAAATAGTCTTGATGACCCACAAGTATAGGGGGTGTATCGTAGTACTTTCGATAAATAAGAGTGTCGAACCCAACGAGCAGAAGGTGTTGACAAGCAATTTCGATGAAGGATTCACTGTAAATGCTCACATACAAGTATTCAGGGGGTTTGATATAGCAGATGAATAAAGTACAAGTAAGTAAAATGCGAGTAATAATTGCGCGAGTGGCCCAATCCTTTTAGCACAAAGGACAAGCCGGTTTGTTTACTTATGATGACCAAACGTTCTTGAGGACACACGGGAATTTAGTCTAGTGCTTTCGCTTCATATAGCTGATTAATCTTCATTGTTTTGATAAGTGTTGTGTGGGTGAACCTATGCTAATGCACCGCCCTTCCTAGGACTAATACATACTTGTGATTATACCCCTTGCAAGCATCCGCAAATACAAGAAAGTAATTAAGATAAATCTAACCACAGCCTTAAACTCTGAGATCCTGCTATCCCTCCTGCATCAATATACCAACGGGGGTTCAGGTTGCTGTTACTCTGGCAACCCCACAATTAGCAAATGAATACAAGATGTATTCCACTAGGCCCATAAAAGTGAAGTATCATGTAGTCGACGTTCACATGACACCACTAGAAGAATAACACCACAACTTAAATATCAAACCATTGAATATTACTCAACATAGTTCACTACTAACATTTAGACTTCACCCATGTCCTCAAGAACTAAACGAACTACTCACAAGATATCATATGGAACATGATCAGAGGTGATATCATGATGAATAACAATCTGAACATAAACCTTGGTTCAATGGTTTCACTCAATAGCATCAATAACAAGGAGTAATCAATACCGGGAGAGTCTCCCCTACCAAACAATCAAGATTCAACTCTAGATGTTACAGCGGTGACGAGGTGCAGCGGTGGAGATGACGGTGACGGTGGTGGAGATGATGCTGATGATGATCCCAATGAAGTCCAGCTCGATGGCGGTGACGATGGCATCGATTTCCCCCTCCGGAGGGAATTTCCCCGTGGATTTCAGCCCGCGGAGCTCTTTTCTCTCGGTGTTTACCGCCCGCGAGGCGGCTGTGTCTCCTCGCGATTATTTCTGGAGCTTAGGTTTTCGGGAGAAGAAGTACGCGAAGAGAGAGAAGGAGGGGCTGTGGGCCCCCTCCCCACAAGCGGCGCGGCCAGGCCAGGCCGCGCCGGCCTATGGGGGGCCATGGCGGCCCTCCTCGGTCCCTCCTTTTGGCTAGCTCAATCTGGAAAAATAAGATCGGTTGGACTCCGTCCAAGATTGTTTTTTGGTGCATTAAGAATCTCTGAACCATGGGGCATGGAAAATATGAAAAACAAAGTATGAAATCTAACATAAAATATATCAATGAATAACAGTAAATTATGATATAAAATAGTGATGCAAAATGGACGTATCAATGCACGCTGCTTAACCAAAAAAAAGGGTGCGTCTTTGTTATTTCAAGCATTACGTGTTTGTGGTTTAGGTTGGAAAAATTATCAAACAAAAAGGGTGCATCTTTCTTTTTTTGCGAGGGAAAAAGGGTGCATTTTTCTGATTTCAAGCATTGCGTGTTTGTGATTTTTTGTTTCATACTTATATGGGTACCCTACTTATATTACATCAAAGTTCATACTTTGATCCATGTTTGTGATTTCATGATTCATACACCCTTGATATATTACATCGAAATCATAGAAAACTAAGATATATGAGATGCAAATATTGGTAGCCAGATCATCACGCAAAATAACTTAGATAAATTCGATACATAAGATGCTTAGTTCCACCATTACACGGAAATAACTTAGATAGATAGATGGGTACCCTAGATAGATAGATAGATGGGTACCCTAGATAGATAAGTTCAGTGACACACGACTTGACACGACTCGACACGGAACCACATAGAAAATGAAAACGTAAAGCTAAAAAAACATGACGAGCTTGACGAGAACACATCTTGGCCGCACCACCTGCCGCAGCACCTGCGCCGCACCACCGTCTTCACCGGCGTCTTCACTTGTAGTACGGGAGGCAGTACATAGGGTTTCTATTTATTTCCTTTGAGAAATAATTTCCTCTCATAGAAAATTACTAAGGTTTAATATCCTCAAATAATAAGTATGAGATCATGTTGACCAAGGTCAACACTTCATATTTACAATTTGGGGCAAATGATTTAAATGAGATACTACATCTCATGCAATTTAAACAATACACTATGGAAATGATTTAATATTCTCAAGTAATAACATATGAGGTCATGAAGCCTAATGTCATCACCTCACATTGAATTACTTGTGAAAGTGATTTAAATGAGGTGCTACACCTCATAGATTTGAATTACTAAATTTGAAATAATTTAAATGGGCTAGGAATGACTACATAACCATTATTTGATTCTAGCCCATGATCATATGAAATAACCATGTCATATTTCTATATATTCATATAGACAATATGAAATGTGATTTTTGAGAGTTGGAATCAACTCAAAATAATTTATGGTTGATTTTTAATAAAAGTTTGAAATTTGAAAAGGTATTGCCTTGTCATTTTTATTGCAAGTGATCTATAATAATTCTCGGGTTGAGACCAGTGGGGTTTGATAGAGAATTTCATAGGCTTTCAAACAATATAAAATTCATCAAATTTGGCTTAGTAGATTTTGTTCTATTCAAATTTGAATTGGGCACCAGTATAGAATTTCATTTAAACGAATTAATTCGAATTTGAATTTGTGGGCTCTGGCGGGAAAAGAAACTGGGCCAGAGAGAGAAGCAGGCCGGCCCAGCAGTGCGTCTCGCACACGCGGGCCGCCTGACAAGGGGCTCCACCTGCTAGTGGGTCTTTAAACCCGAAACGGTATGAGCAAGGGAGAGACGTTGGATTAGATCGCAGATCAACGGCTGGCGTGCGTCGTCGTCGACGGCGAGCACAAGGGCTATTGGCGGCGAGCACCAGGGGGTCGGAGGGCTAACCAGTGGCCGGCGATGATCGGTGATGCGTGCAGAGGTCGTGGAAGACGACGACGAGGCTCCTGGTACCGACGGCGGCTCCGGGGACGGCTCCAATCGATGGCGTGCTTGCGATGGTGTTGGCGGAGCTCCGGCAAGCAATTGGTGGTCTACAGGTGGAATTTGGAAGAGGTGGAATTGGAATCGAGGAGGGGTTCTGAGATGAGAGAATGAGGTTGGCGTGGAGAATTGGAGCGGGGGAACGCTCCTTTTATAGCGGCGAGAGGTGCAGCGGGTGCACGGGTATGGCGAGGGTGACGACGACGCTACAGAGACTCAATGACGTTGGCGAGGGTGCGGTGCTATTCACGGTGTCACGGCGGTCCTAGGGCGCGTCATGGTGCAGGAAGAGGGGGACGAGGGCGTGCGGGCGATGTCGTTGTCCTCGCAGTACCGGGACGGAGAGCGTCGATGGTGACGACGGCGATAGTGCACGCGCGGGGTGGTGAGGCAGGAGGAGGTAGTGGTGGCGTGAGTGCGATGGGGAGACGAGGGAGGGGCGTGAGGCGACGCGTCGTGCGCGCGCTGGCGTGTCCACGACGTCTGGGCGCGTCGGGCGTGCAGGCGTGCGTGCGTTGCATGCTCCGCTTTGGCCAATGGTGGTGTCTAGCGTGCTCAGTAGAGAGAGGAGAGGCTCAAGGACATGGTGATGCAAGCCAGAAGTGAGAGGAGAGGGGTTTGACTTGGCTGAGTGACATGAGGCCACGACATGGTGGTGTCCTGGATGATTTCATGCATGATCATTGGTCTCTGATGCTTGGTAATGTTCCTGGGTGCAAGAGTGATCTGGTGATGACCTAGGCTTGATGATTGAGGCTCAAACATGCTGGATAAAAGAGTGTTGGGAGTTGGCAGATTAGTGCATGCCAAGTGTTTGATGAAATGGCCGCATGAACCAAAATTTTGAATTTTGCTAAACTCTGTGGTGGATGTGATTCAAATAATATTTGGCACATTTTGGTGGTCTTGGTTTGCAAAGTGGAGTTGATTTGGAAAAATCCAAATGTGACATGATCTTGAATCTGATTTGATGTTGCATCTTTGCTTGATTATATTAAGCAAATGAGAAAGATTTTGGAAGGTTGGTAAACACCAAAAGTATTCACATTGATGAGTTCCTTGATGAGGTGTAAAGAGTTGAGAGAGTTTAGTTTAAAATTTCTTAATATAGGGGCTCAAAGTAGGTACCCTGATATAAAATGTCAAAAATGACCATTATCATATGTGCGTAGGTTTTGCTTTGTATTTTGATTTGTGTGGTATTTTCTTGATTCAAATGTTTTTATTATTGGTTTAGTAATGTTATCCAACCATTGAAACAAAGTGAAAAGGCCTAGGTTGAGATTTGGCAAAAATAGCCATATGCTCATATGTGATGTTATTTTTAAATTTCTTTTCTTTTTCTTTATTTCTCTTTGATCCAAATGATCATTGTTTTAGATTCATTTAGTGTTAGGTTAAGTTTGTTAAGGGTTTCAAACCATTGAGGTAAAGTAATTATGGCATAGGCTCCTATTTGCTAATATGGCCATTTGCTTACATATGCGTCACCTTTTATTTGATTTTTCTTTTCTTTGTTCCTCTTTGATTTTGAAAAGGGGTAGGGTTTAGGGTTTAGAAACATGTTCAATACATCAAACAAACAATCATGGCAAAAAAATCATATCATACATACTTGAATACTATGCATATCAAGTGGTTCAATTAAAGTTTTTGTTGGCTCCAAAATTTGAAATAAGTGAAATTCATTTTCTTCTTTGTTTTAAAATTTGGGATGTTACAAGAAGATTGACTCGCAGCCGCACCAGAGGAACTCGCCGAGGAGGGCGTACGCGTCAAATCGGTTGGCGAAGGTGACCGTGAGCAGCTTGAGGGAGACGCCTTCACGAGACTCGTTGATGTAGTACATGACGGGCGAGCCCGGTGGGAGGTGGGAGAAGCCCTCGTCGAGGAAGTCTCGAGTGAGCTCGACCTCGGTCCTCCACCTCGACTTTGCCCACACACGGAGCGTGTTCTCGACGAGGACGTCCGCCGGATAGAGTAGCTCCGGCCTGGTGCGCGGACGGCGGAAGGTCGGTCCCGTGTACTGCATCTTCGGAGAGGCAGAGAGGCTCGCTTGGGTGCGTGGTGCTTTGGAGAGGGAGAGGAAGAGAGGCTCGCTCGGTTGGTGTGTGGGAGAGGAAGAGAGGCCCCTTATAAAGAGGTTGGCTCATAATTCGGGTTCCTAATGAATTAACGCGTGGCTAGCCGTCTTCCAAAAATAATTAAGCGGCCTGAGACGATGGCAAAACTGATGTCGCTGCATCGCTGTGAGAGCGGAGACGATGGCAACGCTGAGACGCTGCGTTGATGCATTAAAAGGCGTCGGCGAGTGAGGTACGTGGAAAGGGGCGTTGGCGAGGCGCCTGCATGGCGCCTGCATGGCGCATGCACCGCAGGCCTAGACACGCGGGACGGCCCAACGGACATTTCAGTGTTCTTATAGCCCACTATACGCGTTCAGAAAGGAACCAATCGCGTTGAAGAATGAGGGCGTCCACGGATCGGTCACGAAACCTTCTAGAAGACTAGATCGGACGGCTGGTGTTACCGCAGTGAACGGTCCACGATGCAAACAGATGCAAACCCACGGATTAGTCCGGATTCCTTCTAGAAGAATAGGGTTAGCTGGTCAAAGTTAAGGTTTGACCGAATTTGAAATGAGCATAAAAATTCAAAAAAATGGAAAACATTCTCACAGTCTTCTTATGTCATATACTACCGATTCTAGTTGATAAACATGGTCTACATATTGTCCAACAAAAAACCATGTGTCTAATGTGATATCTCAAACACTAGCGTACGAGATCGAGGGTGAAGACAAGTGGTTTAGGGTTTGGAACATGAAAAGTTTCAAAAACCTCACCAAAGCTTCATTTTGGAGTGAATAAGAAGGATCCAGGCTTAGTTTTTCAATTCCATGTTTCAAACTTGCTAAAATGATGGTCAAAGTTAGGTTTGACCGAACTTGAAATGAGCATAAAAAATTTAAAAAAAATGAAAAAAATGGAAAACCTTCTCACATAGTCTTCTTATGTCATATACTACCCATTCTAGTTGATAAACATGGTCTACATGCTGTTCAACAAAAAAACCATGTGTCTAATGTGATATCTCAAACACTAGGGTACAAGTTCGAGGGTGAAGACAAGAGGTTTAGGGTTTGGAACATGAAAAGTTTCAAAAACCTCACCAAAGCTTCATTTTGGAGTTAATTAGGGTTAGTGTTTGCTTAGTTAGGGTTTACAATTATGGTTAAAGTTAGGTTTAGGGTTAGTGTTAGGGTTAGGGTTTAGGGTTATGGTTTAGGGTTAGGGTTATGGTTTATTGTTTAGGGTTAGGATTTAGGGTTAGGGTTATGGTTTAGGGTTTAGGGTTAGGGTTACGCGATCGAGGGTGAAGACAAGAGGTTTAGGGTTTGGAACATGAAAAGTTTCAAAAACCTCACCAAAGCTTCATTTTGGAGTGAATAAGAAGGATCCAGGCTTATTTTTCAATTCTATGTTTCAAACTTGTTAAAATGATGGTCAAAGTTAGGTTGACCAAACTTCAAATGAGCATAAAAAGTTCAAAAAAATCAAAAAATGGAAAACCTTCTCACATAGTCTTCTTACATGGAATAGATGTGTAGTAAACTTATATGGCCAATTTAGACAAGATCAACAAAAAAAACTTGCTTAGAAATGAGGCCATTTACCCTACCTTTGGAGCTCTTTTTTAGCACATTTTGACATGAGTTCCTCAAAACATGTAATCTCATCATTCCAACATCATTCAAACATAGTTCAAACATGTACTCTAATCATTCCAACATCATTCAAACACAAATACAACATTATTCATGAACTTTAGTTGGTTCCCACTCAATCATCTACAAAGCGTTGCGGCTTCTTCTTGGTCCTTGCGCTTCTTGCCACCACTTTGCTCCTTGTGATCCTTGTGCTCATTGCTTCTTTTCTTCTCCTCTTGGTTGTCGGCACCTTAACTACCTCAGAGCTCACTGCCACAACTTTGTTCGAACCTACAACAGAGCTGTACAAAACAAAGGGCGGTAAGATTGTGTCAAGTGATAAATGTACACTAGTATTGGCAAGATTTACATACCAAGTAGAACTCACAACCACAGAAGGTTGGACACCAACATTTGGAGCCTCAATTTGCTCATCAATTGGATCATCATTGGATCATCATTATATCAATTGGATCATCAATCATGTGGATCATCAATTGGATCATCATTTGGATCATCAATTGGATCATCAATTGGATCATCACTTGTAGCCTCCACTGCATCCTCATTTTGATCATCATTTTGCTCATCATTTGAAACATCAAAACACTCTCCGAACGCTGGATCTACTGCGTTATCACAGTACTTAGCGAAATGACCAGACCCACCACACCTTGTGCACTTACGTCTCCTCGGTCCAAGTCCAGCTCCTTCGCTGCGAGGTCTTATTCTACTTTTCCTCGGTCTACCTGCTGCTCTCTTCAGAACTGGAGGGCAAAGCTTAAAACCAGGGTCCACTGGATCCCATTGTTGTTTTCCCTCCAAAGCAGGTAAGGCATGTGCATATGTGGCTTTGAACTTTGCAACAGAGTAGTAATCATGCACATACTGTTGTATGTTACCTGCTTGACCTGACAGAGTAGTGATGAAAAACAAGGCATGAATGCATGGCAACCCAGTTATCTGCCATTGCCTACAACTGCAAGTTCTAGCTTCTAAATCCACTGGATATCTCCATTCCCTCTTCTCTTTATCCAAAAATGATACCTCTGCCGTCGTAGCTGAGCAACGAGTCATGTCCATTTCCAAGCCTCTTGTTTTCTGCTTCAATTCATTCATCACGGAAGGGATTATAATGTGTCCCATGAATTTTGCCTCGGCTATTCCTGCACGAACAAGAAATTTCTGCACGTATTCTACCCTTATCTTGTCAAGCAAATCCGCCAAATAAAGACCCTTTAGTTTTCGGATCGTTGAGTTGAAAGACTCTGCAAGATTATTATGCACATAGTCAACTTTGCTCACTTCACTGAATTGGCTTCTGGCCCATAACTTGGAGTGGTGTGTTTCCAAGTATTCCTTCACTTTGTCATTTTTGTATAACTGCCTCATGTGATAGTTGTGCTTCTTCACACTGCAAGTCAAAGATGCTGGCCATAAATTGTCGGCATACACCTTTCCTTTGAATTTCTTCCCAAAATTTGCAGCAAGGTGACGCATGCATTCCCTATTGAAAGTATAGAGATGGTAAACCTAGAGGGGGGGTGAATAGGTTTCTACAAGTTTTAATTCTTTCTTTGCAATATTAGGCTTTGCGGAATATAAAGGTGAGCCTAATGCAAACTAGGTGAAGCAACCTATATGAGGATACAACTAACTCGAGCACGAAGGCTCTCACATGCAGTTAAATCACAAGTAAGGAGTTCGGTTAGAGATAACCGATAGCACGCGGAGACGAGGATGTATTCCCATGTTCCCTTGCTTTGCAACAAGGTACGTCACGTTTGGAGGGGTGGAGGTCCCACGAAGGATTCCCCACGCCACGAAGGCTCATCCTATTCTCCGGAGCCTATCCCACGAAGGAATAGCTCACTCACTTGTGGTAGACTTTGAGGTAGCCTCCAAACCTTCACAATCTTGCCCGGAGCAAATCCACAGCCCGGATGCTTCCGGACTCCTCTTGCCCACCTAGGGTTTCCAAGGAACCCTAGGAAGCAAGCTTCTCGATGAATACAAGGGGGAATGAGATTTGGCTTGGTAGAACGGTAGATCGGGTCCTCCTCTAACGATTCCCCGGAGGGATTTGAGTTTGAGTGGAGGAGGAGGTAGATCTGAGGCTTTTGGTGTTTCTAGCAATGGAGTAAGAGAGAGAGCTCAAGAACAGCTTGTAGTGTAGTGCCTAACTGTTCAGAGGTAGGAGAAGGCCTATTTATAGTGTTCTTCGAAATATGGCCGTTGGTCACTTGCCACCTCAGCTTTTCCCTCGACAAACCGGTTGACCGGACCACAGACCGGACGCTCGGTGGAGAGGCCGGTCGGACCGGCGGCACCGGATTCCGCTGTTGGTTCCTGTTGGAGCCCGGTTGGCGACCGGTCGACCGGACCGTGCGCCGGATGCTCCGGTTGGCGACCGGTGGCCGAGCTGCACGCCGGACTGGCCGGTCTGTAGTCCGGTTGGACCGGGCTGCAGACCGGATTTCTGCTGTAGACCCCTTTTCGATTGTTGTTGAAGTGGGGGGTCTCCTTTAGCCTTCTTGTTCCTTTGATACACCATTTATGCCTCTTTGCCTAATACCTGAGATTATCCTTATAAACATATTAGGCCAAATACTCTAGCACGGTGTCATTGTTACCAAAATAATGGATAAGGGTAAAATACCCTTACAATCTCCCCCTTTTTGGTATACGATGACAAACCGAGCTAGAGTCACAAATAGATATTATGATAAGCTCTAAACCTTGATTCCATATAAGATATTATGACAGCTCCCCCATAATGTGTGCACTTGGAGAATTTGCGTTTGAATGCAAAGTGCACCATTTGTGGAACATGAGAAGCTCCCCCAATATCTTTAGGAAACAAGCATGGTATGGAGATGTGCATATCAAGATATATAAGCATAGCACACATAATCATCCTAACATAGAGTAGCACACATAATAGTCGTCCATACACATCCATACACGAATTATTGGAAGTAGCAAATGGTTCTTGAAAAACTCAAAGCAAATAAGCACAAGCCATATAAAATCCAAATAAAGCAACTCCCATGGCTTGTGGCAATCAAAGAACCCCGTGGTCCTAGACTCTACTCTCTTCTCCCCCTTTGGCATCGGAACACCAAAAAGGCGAAGAAAAGAGGAGAGATGCTATCGCAACCATCAGTAGAACTCATGCCCGGTCGAGTAGGAGCTCTCGCCATCTCCGCGTGCAGCCGCATCACCCTCAACCTCATCACCATCATCATCAGCAGGGGTAGGAGCACGAGCAGTCCTAGGAGGGAGGGCACCATGAGCGTACATGGAGAAGTCGAAGTTCTGGATCATCTCATCGGTAAGGAGAGGCATCTCCCACTGAGGTGCTACCACAGGCTCCATCTCAGGTCCAGAAGGAGGAACAGGGTGGTTCCGTGAGGCCATGAACTCATTCTGGCGCCTCCGTGTCTCCTGGTTCACAGTAAGGCTCTGATGTGCAACATCATTGGTGTTCTTGCACATTTGCCACATGCTGGAGAAGAAGCGAGCGGCACCATGCTTGGAGCGCCGAGAGTAGCTGGAGCTAGCATCATGATCATGGTGTTCCTTGGAACGGCGCTCAGTGGAGGGCATCATGGAGGGAACGTCCGGACGAGTGGCCTCCTGAGTGGGTATCCTGAATGGGTCCATGATGACTCTTTCACCAAGAACGTTGAGAGGAGCGGGAACAATGTAGTTGATGAGCCGCTGAACATACTGAGCATAGTTGGGAGTCATGCGGTCCATAACTGCACGCTTCAGTTCACAGTGGATAAGATCACAGCCATCAATCTTCCTTACCCTGTCAGGATGACAATAGTACATCAGATTTAGGTGATAGTTCCTGACTTCACTTGTGTCGCCAGACTTGCTGATGAGGCTCTCACGGAACATCTTGGCAAGGACAAGATATGAGTAGTACATCCCAGAGATAGTGGGAGGTCCAGGTGTAGGGTTCGCAGGATAGCAGAAGGAGATGTCACCCTTAGTAAGCTTGGACCGTGAATGAATCTTGTACCCTGGAGCACTGTCACCACCACAACCCATGGCTGCGCGGAACTGCGAGTAGGTGCATGAGTACTTGTCCTTGCCAGTCATCCAGGTGATGGTGCGGTCCTCATCATCATGGAAGAAGACGGTGCAGTGGAACTGACGGACTAGGAGAGGACAAAAGGTAGGATCCTCTTGTTGATCATCAGGCTTTAGGCACACAAGGTCATACAATCCCATACCCTTCAAGGTTTCAACCACAAAGCGGTACTTTGTGGCTTCATGCAAGGCAAGCTCGTCAGGATTGATGGCCTTGGGTGACACAATATCACCATTCTTCATAAACTCATGAGAATCATAGTAACCATCCCATAGGGCTGCTTGTGTCTTGGTCCAGAAGAACTTGTCCCCACGAGTGTAAGTCCGTTGCTCAAAGCGATACGGATTCACCGTCCTCATTTCCTGCCACTCAACACGGTTTGCATTCCCAACATTGAAAGTTGGCACTATTTCATCATCCTCTTGGGCGGCATGCTTATCCTTTTTCTTGCCACCAACAGACTTGGTTCTACCCCCAGCTGAGCTGCCAATGTCAGTACCCTGATGAGCTTGAGGGGGTACGCGACTACTAGAACGGCGGGGAGGATCAGCAGTCCTTCCTCTCTTGGAAACATTGCCACGTGCCTCACCACTCCAACTACCTGTGAATGAGAAAATAGAGCAGGATAGCAGTGGGGTAAGCGTACATGTCATCAATAAGAGGGAAGCCAAAAAACATAGCATATATCCAAGTGTATTGATGAGATTGTGCGAAAAACTGGGCGATCCGGCGCACAGGCCGGTCCAACCGGGCTGCAGACCGGACGAGCCGGTTGCCGGCTGGCCGGGCCGGCCGGTTGAGCGGCCGGTTGACCGGGCTGGTGACCGGATCTGTCGAAGTGTGAAGTTGTGCCCAGATTTTCTACCACAAAATCATGCAAAAACTCATAAACTTGAATATAGACTATAGCAATAGAGTGGAGGAAGTGCATTGTGTTGTGAGACACTCTAAAGGCATGAGGACTTACAAACCCTAACCCTAACCCTAAAATTTCCCAAATCTTGTCAAGAATTTGCAATGTGTGATGAGGACAAGAGAATAGGGAGAAAGGAAGATCACATTACCCGAAGACATGGTCCTCCTTGATCAAGAGAGCAAGAAGAACACTAGGTAGGGCTTGAAAACCAAGAACTCCAAGATTTCCCAAAATAGCTTGAGAGGGACCAAATCCTTTGGTGGAGTTGCTCCAAGGGGCCCGATCTATGGTTTGGTGGAGTTTGAGGGAGTGCTTGTGGTGGGAAGACCCTAGAGCATGTGGGAGGTGATGGGGGCGGCGGCCATGGAGGTGTGGAGGTTTGGGGGTAATGAGGAAGAAGACCCCAAGGGGTATCCTCCTCCACTCATAACAGGCCGTGCGGCCGGTCGGGCGCCCGGTCGACCGGACCTGGCGCCGGCTGGTCCGGCCCAGAGGCCGGTCCAACCGGACCAGAGACCGGCCACGGGCAAATTGCCCAGTTTTGTCTCGTTTTGCCCCTATTCTTTGTGTAAATGTGTGTGAATGCTCAGATGATGACATGTACATATAGATAGATAGATGATGATGAGATGAGCATAGACATGGGGTTGGAAACACAAGGTTCTCTAGGCATACCCATTGGAGAGAAAATCCAAACAAGATGTAAATAGCAACAATGGGTATGAGTCGAAATATATATCAAGAATCATAAGTCATTTTGAAATGAATTTTGCAATAAGATCATTTGGCCTTATATAGTCAAATCAAGTTGTAATGAAGGCTCAATGAGGGGCGGGGGATTACTCCCCCTATGTGAAAGCGCAAATGTCATGAGACCTCGAAGAGACATGCTTGGGTCCATATAATGACATTGGGTCTATTTATGTTGCACACATAGGTATGCATCTTACCAAGACATGGTAGGATGACTATCCCCATATGTGCTATGCCTCTAAGCTAGATAGCAAGATAAATGCAAGAATATAGTGCAAGAAGTTAATCAATCCAAGTTTTTAGGATCAAGAATACCAAGTTCTCCTCTCAAGTTAACAAAGCGGGCTTCATCCAAAGGCTTAGTGAAAATATCCGCCAATTGGTAGGTTGTTCCCACATGAGTGAGATCAATATCCTTATTGGCAACATGATCACGTAGGAAGTGATGGCGAATGTCAATATGTTTGGTGCGACAATGTTGAACCGGGTTATTGGCGATCTTAATTGCACTTTCATTGTCACAAAGAAGAGGCACCGTACCAAGAGACACACCATAGTCTTTCAAGGTTTGCTTCATCCATAACAATTGAGTGCAACAAGATGCCGCGGATATGTATTCGGCTTCGGCGGTGGATAAGGCGGTGGAGTTTTGTTTCTTGGATGACCAACTCACCAATGACCGGCCAATAAATTGGCAAGCCCCGGAGGTAGACTTCCGGTCAACCTTATCACCGGCCCAATCGGAATCCGAATAGCCAATGAGTTCAAAGGTTGACCCCTTTGGATACCATAGCCCGAGAGTAGGAGTGAGAACAAGGTATCTTAGAATCCGTTTGACCGCCATTAAATGGCTCTCCTTGGGAGCGGATTGAAAACGAGCACACATCCCTACACTTAGCATGATATCCGGCCTAGAGGCACAAAGGTAGAGCAAGGATCCTATCATGGAGCGGTATACCTTTATGTCCACATCCTTCTCACCGTCACATGAACCAAGTTGCCCCTTTACGGGCATGGGTGTCTTCATTGGGCTTGCATTGGTCATGTTGAATTTCTTGAGCATGTCCTTCACATACTTTTCTTGAGAGATGAAGGTGCCTTTTGCAAGTTGCCTCACTTGGAAGCCTAGGAAGAACTTCAACTCTCCCATCATGGACATCTCAAATTTCCTAGTCATCAATAGCTCAAAAGCTTTGTTATGATTGGGGTTAGTTCCACCAAAGATAATATCATCAACATATATTTGACATATAAATAGGCCACCCCCTTTAACCCGTTTGGTGAAAAGGGTGGAATCGACCGTACCCATGCAAAACCCATCATGTAGTAAGAAATCCCTAAGGAACTCATACCAAGCACGTGGAGCTTGCTTGAGACCGTAGAGTGCCTTATGGAGTAAATACACGTGGTTGGGTCGGCATGGGTCTTCGAAACCCGGGGGTTGAGCCACATATGCGGTTTCTTTTAGAGGACCATTCAAAAATGCACTTTTCACATCCATTTGATATAGTTTGAAATTGTGGAAAGATGCAAATGCAAGCAAAAGACGAATAGCTTCAAGACGGGCTACCGGCGCAAAGGTATCCTCAAAATCCATACCTTCTATTTGGGCAAACCCTTGCGCCACTAACCTTGCTTTGTTTCGTATGACAATGCCATTCTCATCTTGCTTGTTCTTGAATACCCATTTGGTCCCAATAACATTGATGCGATGATCTTTGGGTCTCTCAACTAGAGACCATACTTCATTACGAGTGAAACACTCCAATTCTTCTTGCATGGCAATTACCCAATCCGGATCAACCAAGGCTTCATGTACCTTGAGTGGTTCAAAACTAGACACAAAAGCATGGTGTTGACAATAAGTGATAAGTAATGCATGGTGTCTACGAGTTACCACTCCTCTTGAGATGCTACCAAGGACATGATCTACTTTCATGTCACTTGCCCTTGTAGCGGCCTTGATCTTCCGAATGGTTCCTTCATGATCAATGAATTCATCTCTTGCTAGTGCTTGATCATGAGGGACCACTTGAGCTTGATCATGAGTTGAGGATGTTTCTTGATCATCATCATGGTCTTGCTCCGTGGGATGAGGACTTTCTTCTTGTTCTTCGGAATGTGACTCATCTTGAGTGGAGGATGGTTCTTGAGTTGCACTTGATGGTTCGGCTTGAGTTGAGCTAGGCTCCACTTGAGCCGTGCTTGATACTTCTATTCCATCATCTTGATCATCACTATGAATTTCCATGGGCCGAATGTGTCCAATGCCCATATGCTTGATGGCACTAGATGGATCATCATCATTACCTGCAACACATGGATCAAATTGCTCCACTTGGGAGCCATTATCCTCCAAGAACTCCACGTCACAAGATACTTCAATAGTCCCGGTGGACCGGTTGTAGTACCTATAGGCGTGAGAGTTCTCCGCATAACCAACAAATATGCCCTCTATGGTTCTAGTTTCAAATTTACCGAGCTTTCCTTTGTTGTTCTTAACAAGGCATTTGCATCCAAAGACACGAATGTACATGACATTAGGCTTGTTACCGGTAAGAAGCTCGTATGGAGTTTTGTTGTGGAGGGGACGGAGGAAGAGCCGGTTGGAGTAGTGGACGGCCGTAGAGATGGCTTCTCCCCAAAAGTTGTGGGGTGAGTTGAATTCACTCAACATGGTTCTTGCCATCTCAATGATAGTCCGGTTCTTCCTTTCAACAACACCATTTTGTTGAGGGGTGTATGGCGCCGAAAACTCATGCTTGATGCCCTCATCATCGACAAACTCTCGCATGGTGTAGTTCTTGAACTCGGTGCCATTGTCGGTTCTTATCGCCTTGATCTCGGATTCATACATACGTTGAGCTTTCTTGGCGAAGACAATGAATTCCCTATGGGTCTCATCCTTAGACTTAAGGAGAAAGACCCAAGAGTATCTTGAGTAATCATCAACAATGACAAGTCCATACTTGCTCCCACCAAGAGTATCATAATGTGATGGCCCAAAGAGATCCAAATGAAGGAGCTCCAAAGGCCTAGATGTGGTGACGATACTCTTGATAGGATGTCTCTTCTTGAGTTGCTTTCCGGCTACACATGCACTGCAAACACGATCTTTCTCAAAAGAAATGCCGGTTAGTCCCACAATGTGTTCACCCTTTAGGAGTTGTTTGAGATTCCTCATGTTGACATGACCAAGGCGGCGATGCCACAACCAACCTTCGTCATGCTTGGTCGCCATTAGACATGTGGAGTGAGAGGAGCTCTCTTTCGAGAGGTCAACCACGTAAAGGTTGTTCTCCACATATCCAACAAGGACCAATTTGAGATTGTCACTCCTAAAGACTTTCACACAATAATTAGTAAAATATGAATTGTAACCGGCATCGGCAAGATGATATATAGAAAGTAAGTTATAGCCAAGGGATTCAACAAGCATAACCGTCTCAAGGCACAAGTCCTTAGAGATTGCTACCTTGCCATACCCAAGTACCTTTCCCTTTGAGTTATCACCAAAGGTAATGCTTGACTTCTTGTTGATATCTTCAATGAATTGATCAAGCACACCTCTTCCTCCGGTCATATGATTGGTGCATCCACTATCAAACACCCATTTTGGACCACCGGAGGAATACCCCTACAAAATCAAGTAGAGGATTTAGGAACCCATCGATTAATGGGTTCCTTTGCAATGGCAACAATATCTTTTGGTACCCAAATTGAGTACTCTCTATAAGCATAGCCATTAGGAGGGCCAACATAGTTAGCATAGACATCACCATAATAATCAACAAATAATGCATAGTGATCGTTTGGCCCCGTGCGGTCACCACTAGTGGCTTTGCCCTTTGAGGCTTTGCCATTATTAGTGACCTTCTTGTTCTTATCTTGAGCGGGTTTCTCCTTGTTGTAGTTCTTCTTCTTGTGAGACTTGGGAACATATCCAAGTCCAAACTTTTGATTGTTTGACCTTTGCTTACTCAAGAGGTCATCCAATCCCATCTTGTTCTTGGCGGTGGTGAACTTTGCAAGTTCCTTTGTTAACCTAACATTTTCCTCAAGAATAGATGCTTGCTCACAAGAAGATTCATTAGGATGATAGTCGAGACCATATTTAGTCACCAAGGATTCAAGATATGCATTGGTCTCAACATGCAAAGAGAGTTCCTCTTGTAAACGAACATGTTCCTCAACAAGCTTAGCATGCTCACTAGTAAAAGAGGTAGGGGAACTAGCATGCTTTTCAACAACAATGGGATCCTTCATTGATTCAAGTGCTTTTGTGTAGGTTTCTTGGAGTAGGTCATGGTTCTCTCCAAGTTTCTTGAGCTCATCCTTAACAAGCTTGTTAGCTCTTTCAAGGTGGTCAAGATCCCTAGTGAGAGAAGCATGAGCAACTTCAAGTTCCTCCTTTGAGGTATGGAGCACTTGAGTCAAAGATTGAGCCCTATCAATAGTTTCTAGGTCCTTAACTTTATCAAGTTCATAAGTTTCAATTTGTTGCTTAAGACCTTGAGATATGCACCTTTCGGTTTTTAGCTCTTGTCTTAGGAGATTGAATCTCCGTTCCTTCTCATTTAAATGATATTCTAATTCCTCAATGGACTCATCCTTTTCCTTGAGTGAGTCCATCAAGAAATCAAACTTGACAAGAGCTTCACCACGAAGGGTGCATCTAACATCATAGAGTTCCTTAAGCACAATTAATTCTTCTTGATTTTCGTTTTCATCATCAAGAACACTAGATAGGGAAGGTGGAGGTTCCATTACCTTGGTTTCCCTTGCCATAAGACAAGAGCCAACGATTGTAGAGGAGGGAGAGTCATCGGAGTCATCATCTTGAGTTGTTCTTGCCATGAAGGAAGAACCAACATCATTCTCCGTGGAGTAGTCCTTGGAGTAGTCATATGTGAAGAGTGACCCGGGCTTAGAGAAAGCCAAGCCGGCCACCCCGGCCTCCTTCTCCTCATCTTCCTCTTCATCATCGGACAAGTACTCGGCCCCAACAAAGGCTCTTCCCTTGTTCTTCTTGTATCGATCGTTGATTGGGTTTGGCTTCAATCTTGGCTTGACCCCTTTGATGAATCTTGGCTTGTCTACCCTTTTCTCATAAGGGCACTCATTTGCAAAGTGGCTATCTTCATCACAATTGTAGCAAGTTCTCTTCTTCTTGTCATTGAGGAGCATTGGGAACTTTGCCTTGTATTTCTTGGCAAAGAAAGCAAAGTCGGTAGCAATGTCACTAGTTGAAGTCATCTCTTCTTCTTCTTCAATTTCATAGTCTTCTTTGCTTCCATGATCGGCCCTAGCTTTGAGAGCAAGGTTGTGTGACCCTTCATGGTTGTGCGAGGCTTCATCAACACGGTTCATTGCCATGAGCCTCTTTCCCGCTTTGGCCATGTTTTCATTGGCGGCCACATAGGAGACGAGATCATCGGAGTTGAGATCGGCACTCTTGGTCATGATTTGCAAGTTGAGTGCAAGGTTGGTGTCTTCTTGCTTGACGGCAATCATAGCAATGACCTTGGACTTTATGAATGCTTCATTCATCTCGAAGCCATCATTGTACTTCTCAACACCAAGTCCCTTGACTCTTACTCTAAGAGCACCAAGCCTAGCATAGGCATCGGCCACGGATTCTCCATCTCGAATCATGAACTGGTGAGCCTCTTGCTTTGCGGTCTCATAAAGAGCTGATTGGATCAAATCGGTTCCCTCTTGGAGTACTACGATCCGATCCCACAACTCTTTAGCGGAGTCGATGTCATTGACTTGATCAAGAAGCTTGCGGTTGATGCCACTTCTAATCTTGTCACGTGCGGAGGCATTGAGTTGACGGTTGTAGAACTCGGTGGAGGTCAACCGAATGGGATCTTGTGGCTCCCGGTATCCATGAACAATGATCTCCCATAACTCCACACTGCAGCTGCGAATATGAGATTCCATAGAAGATTTCCAAAAAGGAAAGTGAGTTCCATCAAAATGGGGAACATTCCCACTATGGTTTATATGAGGCATGGGTGAAGTGTTTTTGGGATAGTCATGATTAACTTCATGGAAATTCCCTAGAGAGGCCGAGGCCGTACTAGGAGGAGGTCCACTAGTTAATTTCTTAAGCATGGAAGACATTTCTGTCATTTGGTTTTGTAGCTCATCCTCCTTTTTCTTCTTCTCGGCATCATATGCCAAGAGTCTAGATTTCATCTCTTTAACCGAAAGGTTAGAGTCGTCATCTAGACCCTCGAAGAGTTTATCCATCTCACTCTTAAGGCGGTGAAGCCCTTAATAAGAGTCCAGGCTCTGATACCAATTGAAAGTATAGAGATGGTAAACCTAGAGGGGGTGAATAGGTTTCTACAAGTTTTAATTCTTTCTTTGCAATATTAGGCTTTGCGGAATATAAAGGTGAGCCTAATGCAAACTAGGTGAAGCAACCTATATGAGGATACAACTAACTCGAGCACGAAGGCTCTCACGGGCAGTTAAATCACAAGTAAGGAGTTCGGTTAGAGATAACCGATAGCACGCGGAGACGAGGATGTATTCCCGTTTTCCCTTGCTTTGCAACAAGGTACGTCACGTTTGGAGAGGTGGAGGTCCCACGAAGGATTCCCACGCCACGAAGGCTCACCCTATTCTCCGGAGCCTATCCCACGAAGGAATAGCTCACTCACTTGTGGTAGACTTTGAGGTAGCCTCCAAACCTTCACAATCTTGCCCGGAGCAAATCCACAGCCCGGATGCTTCCGGACCCTCTTGCCCACCTAGGGTTTCCAAGGAACCCTAGGAAGCAAGCTTCTCGATGAATACAAGGGGGAATGAGATTTGGCTTGGTAGAACAGTAGATCGGGTCCTCCTCTAACGATTCCCCGGAGGGATTTGAGTTTAGTGGAGGAGGAGAGGAGATCGAGGCTTTTGGTGTTTCTAGCAATGGAGTAAGAGAGAGAGCTCAAGAACAGCTTGTAGTGTAGTGCCTAACTGTTCAGAGGTAGGAGAAAGCCTATTTATAGTGTTCTTCGAAATATGGCCGTTGGTCACTTGCCACCTCAGCTTTTCCCTCGACAAACCCGGTTGACCGGACCATAGACCGGACTTGCCGGTGGAGAGGCCGGTCGGACCGGGCCAGTGACCGGATGCCCTTTGCGTCGTCCTGGAGCTCCTTGTTGGCGCCCGGTTGGCGACCGGTCGACCGGTGCGCCGGACTCGCCCGGTTGGCGACCGGTTGGCCGACAGCACGCCGGACTGGTGCTGGTCCGGTTGGACCGGGCTGCAGACCGGATTTCTGCTGTAGACCCTTTTCGATTGTTGTTGAAGTGGGGGGTCTCCTTTAGCCTTCTTGTTCCTTTGATACACCATTTATGCCTCTTTGCCTAATACCTGAGATTATCCTTATAAACATATTAGGCCAAATACTCTAGCACGGTGTCATTGTTACCAAAATAATGGATAAGGGTAAAATACCCTTACACCTATGCTCTACTCCAAGGAACACATTGTCCACGACTACTTCTAAACTATTGCAAGCATCTGTATGAATTACCAACCCATTGGGATGTGCAATAGCCCGGCGCAGATTCTGCAAAAACCAAGTCCAGCTCTCCTCAGACTCTGCCTCTATCACGCCATAAGCAACTGGAAATACAAAATTGTGTCCATCAACTGCACAAGCTGCTACTAACTGTCCTTTAAACCTCCCTGTGAGAAAAGTAGCATCAATAGCCAAATAGGGCCTGCAGCCTTCCAAAAAACCCCGGCGACAAGCCTCAAAGCAGACAAAAACCCTTCTAAAGCATTCTTTGGTCATTGTCATTCCCCTCAATGTGTACTCCACGGTGTGGTGGTCAATATCTACAATACTACCTGGGCTGGTCTTCTCCACTTCACCCTTAAATGAATACAACAGTTTAAAACTTTCCTGCCAATTACCATAAATAGAATCCATAGCATGTTGTTTTCCATTGAAAACCCTCATGTATGGTACCTCTATCTTGAACTTTTCTTTGAGCTTCTTCTGCAACTCCTTTGTACCCACTTGATGGTCTTCTGTCATCCACCATTTTACTTCTTCAGCCGCCCATCTTGACTTGGCTCTAGTGATTGTTTCCTTCCTGAGGGTTGATTCCAGGCATGTATGCCAAAAAGGGGTTTTGTAACATCCCAACCTTGTTATCATAAATAAATGAGTGTTCATGTGCATCTCATGCATGTAGTTTGAGTTTGAACAAAATTTGCATCTCCATTTTTGAATTATGCAAATCCCTCTCTATTTCTTTCTAATTCAAATCTTGCAAGTTTTTAATACTAAGCAACATGGTTTTGTTGTTTCTCAATAAGGCCATGTGTGATTAGAAATATCTCTGAAAAGTTTGAGTTTTCAAACCAAATTCAAACAGATTCAAATTTGAATTGAATTGGAGAAATAGAAAAAGGAGAAAGAAGAAAAAAAATAGGGGAGAAACCCTCTCCCTCTCCTTGGGCTCAGCCCACCTCCTCCCTCTCTCTCTTTGGCCAGCCCAGCACGGCCACAGCACCACACCAACTGCAGCCCAACACTTCTCCCGGGGGGTTTGGAAAAATGTCGTCGTCCCCGCCGTTCCAAGCTGCTCGGTGGCCGGCGCCTTCCCGAGTGTGGCCGACCACGATGAGCTCCCGCCGCCCCCGGACCTATAAAGCTGGGCCGCCGCACCGAACCCTATCCCGCATTTCCCCCCTCGGCCCCTCCCCACAACCCTAACCCAAGCCTACTGCCGACGGCCGGCCGCCGTCGATTCGCCGCCGGTGAGGCCCCCCGGCCATCACCGACCCCTCCATCTCGCTCACGGTGAGCTCCTCTTTCCCCTGGTGCCCTCGCCTCGCCCCCTAACCCTCTCTAACGCCGCCGCACCGTGGCACCTGCCCCGGCCGCCGCGTTCCATCGTCGTCGGCCGTGCTCCGACGACTAATCCGAGGCGGCACCGCCTCCTTTAGGTCGCCCGCGTCGCCCCGAGTATTTCCCCACCCGCATGCCTCCAATCGCCCTCCAAATCGGTGGATTGGAGCTCCACCGGAGCTCAATTGCGAGCTCATGGCCAGCTGACGTCAGCATGACGTCATGCTGACGCCATATAATGCCTTTTTCTATTTTCTGTAATTTCAGTAAATCATTTATGTATTTCTTTAAATAGGAAATAATATGACATGTGGGTCCCCTGGTCAGAATTTTAATAATTTCATAAATGTTTAGAAAAGAATAAATTATGACATGTGGGTCCAACTTTTATTATTTTTATATAATTTTCAGAAATTGTTTTAAAATGAATTAAACTTTGGAAATTCATAAGTAATTCATTTTAAATCAGAAAAATATAAAATTATATATCAAAATGTTCAGAAAAACAAATCCTATTTAGTTATCCATGTTTCATACATGCTTGAACCAATTAACCATCAAGCCTTAGTAGAAACCCTAAATTGACCCCTCTCATATGTCGGGATCGATGCCGAACCCCCCCTTATTTTCCGTCGATGCACCTAGGGTTACCCAAACCCCTTAATATGACATGTCATCATATTGTATGTGCATTGCATTGTACCTTTCTTGATTGTGCTCTTCCTTTCCGGTATTTGGTTCTTCTCGATAGGGACCGAACGCGAGCCTGAGATCAACGCCACCGCAGAGCAGCATCAGAACAACGAGGGACAAGGCAAGCCCTAACCTGGTTCATATATGGTTTCGAAATGCTTTAATTCTGGTTCTTACATATTGCATATGCTTCAAATATGTTTTATCGGCAGTTGCACTACAGGAAATCCGGTCTATTGCAACAATTTTTATTGCTACAACCACATTTCGTTGCAATAAAACACAATATTGCCACCATTTGCACGTTTGTGGTAATAGGCCGCGCATATTGCCACGGTTTAGTTTTGTCGTGATAATTACATGTTTTGTTGTAATATAGCATGTATATTGCAGCAATATGTATGGATGTTGCAATATGTCCACGATATTGCCACAACCAAAGTCCGTGCGCGAGTTAGTGATTTTGTTGCGATAGAAACTAGGTCTTGCAACAAAGTAGACATTCGTGGTAATATTCAAACATACATTGCAACAACTGTGTCACATTGCGATAGGTACAAATATTGTTGCAAAAAATGGGGCACCTATTGCAACAAAACACATATTGGTGGTAATAGCGCATATCTTTCACCTCAATTTCACCGCGTTGCAAATAACTACTGTTTACTGCGACAAGTTGTGTATCCGTGGCAATATGTAGAGCATATTGCAACAACCCACTACTGTTGCAATAAAGAACAATATGTTGCAACGATATTCCATAGTCAATGGCGAGCCTTCACGTAGGCCACGTGGGCCATGGCTCTTGCCAATTGAAATATTTTAGTAGCTACTATACTAGGATCAGAGAATTCACATTTGGTACTCACTTATGCCTATCGCAACATTTGCCCATATTGCCTTCAATGCTCCTATTATGTGCAACTCATTAACTTGAGCTAAACAGTTTCTTGATTTCTTAATTGCAGGAAACAAAAAATTAAGTGGACTGGACTGGAATATACAACACGAACACTTTAATATTTGCACTTCATTAGGATAGCACATTCAGTATGTTCAATGCTTGCTAAATTATATTTCAGTTTCATTTTATGGATAATACAATTGAATGCCCGTATTTTTTTTGGTTGCAATAATCTATTACCACAACCTAGTTTCGGTTGCAATAGTTTGTCGCCACGGTTGGAGAGTTGTTGCCATATATTAATACCACGAACAAGGCGTTCGTGGCGAAAGAGGTAAACCCACGAAAAAATAGTGGTTGCCATAGGGTTCATGTCTATCGCAACATTTGGCTATTGCAATAGAAGGGCATGTGCCACGAAACATGTGTTGTTGGAATAGGCTATCGCCACAAATGTCTATCACCACAAACGGCTAATCGCCACGATGTTGATTTCTGTTGCATTAAGCTATCCCCACAAACCAAATTGTGGCGACAAGAGCGTGCTGCCATAAGAAAAAGTGTGGCAACTTGTCACATAGTTGTTGCAAAAACACGTTTTCTTGCCACATTTTGTTTTTTGTGGCGACAACCTATTACCATGTGTTTTTTCGCAACGCTTGGCAACAAAAGTTATGTGTGGTAGGTACTATTGCCACGTTTGCACTATTGCAACGCTGTTGCAATAGACCTGATTTCTTGTAGTGTTGTAGATATCCTATGTGTGCATAATTCCATCCTTGTAGCCCAGAGTTACTGATCCATCGCTCCCAGCAAAACTAGGTCTGAGCTTGTTCGCATCGCTAGAGCCGTATATGTGTTATGCTTAGCCATGCTTAGTGTTGAAGTCTGATCCATCCGGTTGATGAATCAGAGCTACGAATGAACCTAGTTTGACAGGATGACGTGGTAAGATCGGTGATGATGTTAATAAACATGCTAAAGGCTTGGATGGGCCGCCACATGGGGATGTGGTGATTTGACTCGTTCGCCGATACTAGGACTGAGTTCTCGCCTTCGGAACCAAGACTGAGCGTACAACCACACGGGGCCCATGGGAACCCCTTGGCCCGAACTTACCTAGCTTACCCATGAGTCAATTAGTTTGCGAGTTCCATTTGCCATACGCATGGGGAAAGGTGGAAAAGGTTTTCAAAGTGCATCATACAGGGCGTGGCTAGGGTGAAGGATGCTGGAGGCATTGAACTGGATCCCCTGCGCATAATGACCGGGACCGCCTCGGAGAGTGGCTACCTACGATGATGGAGCTCCCCAGTTAGTTTGACTCATGTAATAGGCGAAGTAAGGGAAAGGTTTTGGTCGACCACCCTCTGCCGGCACACCAAGGAAGTGTGTTAATCTATAGTGGCATTAAGAGTCGGTCGGCGCGTGTGGGTAAAGTTGTACACCCCTGCAGGGTAAATCTTTTCGAAAAGACGTGTCCACGGTCATGGATGACTTGGTGATGTATTCTGTGATCATAGACAACTTGAACCTAATCGTAAAACCTGATATCAATGTGTGATAAGGATCCCCTCTCAGGGTGTCGAGGGGGTGATCCTAGGTGATAGGTTCAGGTAATGATGAAGATTCGGTGGATTCCACATGATGATCTTAGTGCTAGAGTTGATATCGCTCTCTTATCTCTTTTGAAAAAGGTCTGAGTAGAGCTTCTGCTCTCTCCTGTTTAAAGGAAAAGGCTTTCCGCAAAATAAGCTCCACATAAAGCCTCGCATACCCGCTTTGCTAACAGGTTGTACTAAGTCTTGTTGAGTCCATGTACTCAGCCTTGCATGCTTTGTTTCACCGAAGTCCTTCCAAGCGATGGTGGTTTCTACCTCGGCGTCGACGAGTAGTTCGGAGTTCCTCGGGCGGCGACTGAGACTTATGGGCTGGGACGTCGCCTTGTGTTATGGCCTCTTAGGCCCTTTGCAGTCTTGTTATCTAGATAACATAATTTGCTTTCCGTTGCTTGTTGAATTGTGGTTAGTGACCTCTGCGTGTAATAAAGTTGGATCTTAACTCTGCTAAGAGTTGTAATACATCTACTTTGGAGTCGTAGAGTCACTGTTGTGTTACCGATTCTCACCCTGTAGGCCCTAGAGATCTAGGTTAGGCTTATGCCAGATCCGATATCTGGGTTTGTCTAGCCCTGACCTCCGGGGTCGTGACAGGTTTTGGTATCAGAGCAGGACTGCCTATAGGAAACCCTTTCTACTGGTCGATATTGAGTTTAGTAGTTGTGAAAACAATTTGAAACCTAAAAGTATTTGCAAAAGCATCTGAATAGGATTCTTTTTACTCCTTATCTGGTGTCACTCTAATGCTGAGTCATCTTACCTTGTTTTGATTGAAAAAGGTTTTACCTCTACCCTGTTATTCCAAACATATAGGATATACGGGTTTGGGTTGTTCTCTAAAAGTACTCCGTACTTGGTTGCTTAACTCAGTGTTCCTAAAGTTACATCAGTTGATCTGAATCTTGTTCCTTCCATTCAGTCAAAGTAATCATTCCATTGAATCCTTTCCAAGGAATCTGTTTCGCATGGTCTTTGTCTTTCTCTTCAGGATGGCTGGTCGTGGTCGTGGTCGTAATCGACGTGCACAAAACAATGTTGAACCGGAACTGCCGCCACCTCCCACAATGGCACAGGTTCTTAACAACATTGAGACCAACCGCCTGAGGAATGAACAACTCCTGGAGCGTGTAGCTCAAAACACAGAGCGTCGTCCCGACAACTGTGTCACACTTGGGGACTTCATCCGTGCACTACCTCCTGTCTTCACCCACCCCAAGGAGCCTCTTGATGCTGATGATTGGCTTCGCACCATCGAGCGCAAGTTCAACGCTCTTCATGTTCCACCAGGTGAACGCGTGAACTTCGCCACCTACCAGTTAGAAGGTGCCGCTGGTTCTCGGTGGGAAGGTTTTCTGGCTCTTCAAGCGCCAGGACATAATGTTACCTGGGAGGAGTTCGTCACAGCTTTCCGTGCAGCCTATATCCCCAAGACTGTCATGGACATCAAAAGGAGGGAATTCCTGGATTTCACTCAGGGGAAGCTGGATGTGGAGACATATGGACGTGAGTTCACTCAGCTGTCTCGCTATGCACCCCGTGATGTGGTTGATGATGCTGATAAGCAAGATCTGTTCCGCAAGGGACTTAACCCCGAGCTTCGCTATGAGATGCTGCCTTTCACCTTCCAGTCATTCCAAGACCTGCATAACCGTGCTCTTCTGATGGAGAACGGAAGAAAGGATATGGAAAAATCCAATAAGCGTGAAGAAGGTGATTCTCGTGCGTCTTCCTCTAACAACAAGCGCGAGCGGATCCCTTCTGGTGTTGTGCCCGTGCTCCCTATGCACCAAGGTCTTCGGCAATAACTCAAAGCCACCTACGGTGGTTCAAGCTATCGTCCTGCCATGGGTACATGCCTAGTGGTGCTGCTACTCTTGTGAGTCGGTCTTGGCCACTACTCAAAGGAGTGCCCCCATAAATCTGTTGGTCGTGGATATTCTCAGCCCAAGAAGGATGACAAATATCCCTCCTCTGGTCGTGCTCGTCTGACCCATGTCTCTGCTGATGAGGCTGAAGAGGATCCAAGCGTCCTAATTGGTACGCTCTATATAAACTCAATCCTAGCTACAGTTCTGTTTGATTCCGGAGCATCGCATACATTCATATCTCAAGAGTTTGCAAGAAAGCATGATATACCCTTCGAGACAATGCCCTCCCCTCTAGAGATCACAACTCCTGGTTCTCATTGGCAAACTATCTGGATTACCCCTGAGGTTATAATCAGTATAGGGCCAGTGTGGTTCCCTACCTCTCTCATTGCCCACAAGTCCACTGACATTGATGTCATCTTGGGCATGGATTGGCTAGTAAAGCATAAGGTTGTCATTGATTGCGCAGCTAGGTCTATTGTACTGACTAATCTTTCTGGCAAAAGTGTTCTCTACTGGGCTCCATCCGCAATACCTCCATCGGCAAGGTTTACCCCTGAAGCCGAGTTGTATGCCATTGAAGCCCTACCTAAACCAGAAATCTCCGATGTCTGGGTGGTCCGTGACTTTCCAGATGTCTTTCCTGAAGAGTTACCTGGCATGCCACCTGATCGAAGTGTGGACTTTGTCATTGAGTTGGTTCCCGGAACTGCTCCTGTTTCCCGGAGACCATATCGTATGCCTCCGGAAGAGTTGGTTGAACTGAAGAAGCAGTTAGAGGAGTTGGAAGAGAAGAACTTCATACAACCCAGTACTTCTTCCTGGGGTTGCCCTGCCCTCTTTGTCAAGAAGAGAGATACCAACATTCCGCGGCTGGTTGTTGATTACCGTCCGCTCAATGCAGTGACAATCAAGAACAAATACCCTCTTCCTATAATCAATGATCTTTTTGATCAGTTGTCCGGTGCCACAGTCTTCTCAAAGATGGATTTGAGATCAGGGTACCATCAAATCAAAATCCGCAAGGAGGACATTCCAAAGATAGCGTTCACAACTCGTTATGGTCTTTACGAGTACACTGTCATGTCCTTTGGCCTCACAAATGCTCCAGCCACTTTTATGCGGCTCATGAACTCTGTTTTCATGGAGTATCTCGACAAGTTTGTCGTGGTCTACATCGACGATATTCTAATCTACTCCAAAACCGAAGATGAACATGATGAACATCTTCGTCTGGTGCTAACCAAACTTCGTGAACACCGTCTCTACGCCAAGTTTTCCAAATGTGAGTTCTGGTTAAAGAGCTCATATTCCTTGGTCATGTTATCTCTGAAAAAGATGTTGCAGTCATTCCAGATAAAGTTCAAGTCGTTCTTGACTAGAAGACACCTAAGTCAGCTAAGGAGATTCGGAGTTTTCTCGGTCTGGCGGGTTATTACCGCCGATTCATTGAAAATTTCTCCAAGATTGCCAAGCCAATGACCGATCTTCTCAAGAAAGACAAGAAGTTCGAATGGTCGGAGAAAAGGTGAAGAAAGTTTCCAGGTTTTGAAAACCAAGCTGACTCTTTGCTCCTGTGCTCGTCCTTGGGACACAGGCAAAGACTTTGTTGTCTGTTGCGATGCCTCTCTCCTAGGGCTCGGATGTGTGTCGATGCAAGATGGCCATGTGGTGGCCTATACCTCTCGACAGTTGAAACCACATGAGCTCAATTATCCTACTCATGATCTCGAGCTTGCAGCTGTGATCCATGCTCTTAAGTAATGGCGACCTTACCTTTATGGTAATCGTTGCGAGTTGCTGAGCTTGTTCGCATCGCTAAAGCCGTATATGTGTTATTCTTAGCCATGCTTAGCTGTTGAGATCTGATCCATCCGGTTGATGAATCAGAGCTACGAATGAACCTAGTTTGACAGGATGATGTGGTAAGATCAATGATGATGTTAATAAACATGCTAAAGGCTTGGATGGGCCGCCACATGGGGATGTGGTGATTTGACTTGTTCTCGCCGATACTAGGACCTGAGTTCTCGCCTTCGGAACCAAGGCCCCGAGCGTACAACCACGGGGCCCATGGGAACCCCTTGGCCCAAACTTACCTAGCTTACCCATGAGTCAATTAGTTTGCGAGTTCCATTTGCCATACGCATGGGGGAAAGGTGGAAAAGGTTTTCAAAGTGCATCATCACGAGTGGCAAGGGTGAAGGATGCGGAGGCATTGATTGGATCCCTGCGCACAATGAGGGACCGCCTCGGAGAGTGGCTACCTACGATGATGGAGCTCCCCAGTTAGTTTGACTCATGGAATAGGCGAAGTAAGGGAAAGGTTTTGGTCGACCACCCTCTGCCGGCACACCGGAAGTGTGTTAATCTATATGGCATTAAGAGTCGGTCGGCGCGTGTGGGTAAAGTTGTACACCCACAAGGCAAATCTTTTCGAAAAGCCGTGTCCAGGTCATGGATGACTTGGTGATGGATTCCTGTGATCATAGACAACTTGAACCTAATCGTAAAACCTGATATCAATGTGTGATAAGGATCCCCTCTCAGGGTGTCGAGGGGGTGATCCTAGGTGATAGGTTCAGGTAATGATGAAGATTCGATGGATTCAACATGATGATCTTAGTGCGCGCTAGAGTTGATATCGCTCTCTTATCTCTTTTGAAAAAGGTCTGGATAGACGAGCTTCTGCTCCCTCCTGTTTACAAAGGAAAACTGGCTTTCCGCAAAATAAGCTCCACATACAGCCTCGCATACCTGCTTTGCTAACAGGTTGTACTAAGTCTTGCTGAGTCCCTGTACTCGCCTTGCATGCTTTGGACAAAGTCCTTCCAACTGATGGTGGTTTCTACCTCGACGTCGACGAGTAGTTCGGAGTTCCTCAGGCGGCAGCCTGAGACTTATGGGCTGGGAGGTCGCCTTGTGTTATGGCCTCTTAGGCCCTTTGCAATCTTGTTATCTAGATAACATAATTTGCTTTCGTTGCTTGTTGAATTGTGGTCGGTGACCTACTGCGTGTAATAAAGTTGGATCTTAACTCGCTAGAGTTGTAATACATCTGCTTTGGAGTCGTAGAGTCACTGTTGTGTTACCGATTCTCACCCTGTAGGCCCTAGAGATCTAGGTTAGGCTTATGCCAGATCCGATATCTGGGTTTGTCTAGCCCTGACCTCCGGGGTCGCGACAACTTTGACATGAACATTCATGCTATTTCGCATTTTAGACGCGTGCATCCTCCATGGACAATCTTCAGTCGGACAGTGCACTCTGTAACGTACTCTGTCGCTCTTGTCAACTTCAAATGTACGCTCTGCCTTGATGCAATATGTCACAAGTGCATTTCTACACTCACTCATGGATGCAAAGATGAAACCTTCTTCCATCTGAAGGTTTGCAGGGTCCCATTCAATAGCTGGAAGGTCTTCGTCCTCACCCTCCTCATTATCAATCACAAAAGCGTCATTGTGAGCCTCATCTCGGTTTTCAGCCCGACATGGTCGTCGTAAATTCTGCACAACATCAGAATATAGCCTCTCTTCATCATCTAGGTATTCAGGCTCCACTTCTCTTGGGACCCTACTTCCGGTGCCCATGTTTGACGAGCCACCACGTCGTCGTGCACTAACTGAAGCTCCCCTAACTGAACTGTTCTGGCTAGAGCTGCCATTACGACGACATGAATCTGTCCGAGAAGGTCCAAGTGCCGGCACAACCACATCATTTTGCAGCCTCACATGAAATTGGTCTTTCTCCTTATGCTTAGCAAACATGGTAGTGAGCTCTCCATCATTACTAACTTTCACCCAATCACTTCCCCCATCGTAGTATTTGAATTCCACTTCATCATGCAAACCCCAAGGGTATGGGCCACAAATTACCTCCCCAAATTGTCTAAAACTCAAATTACAATCCATTGGCAACCAATAATCAAACCCTCCTTGGAGTTTCTTTTAATCCTTTGCATCCACTATGAATCGCTCCCTTCTAATGTTCACCAAAAAAGCAAACCGCAATTCCATCCTAACCAACCAAAAACAGAGAGGCAATGAGCACACCAAAAGCAAAATCAAACGCAATGAGCACTCCATGTCAAATCGACTGATGCACTGCACAAGAAAGCTCAATTGGAACAAGGCTTACCCCTCGGGAACCCAGTCGTGGACGCGGCGGGTCTCCGGCCCGACGCCTGCCTCGCCAAGGTCGTCGCCGCTGCTAGCCATTTCGTCGAGCAGGTGGAGGGCGCAGTGGCGGAACAAGCGAATGCGTCGCAAGACGGTGGGGGCAGAGCAGGTGCTGCGGGAGGCGGCGCGGCGGCGCAGGTGGCGGCGGCGCAGGTGGTGGCGTGCGGCGTGGTGGCGGGAGCAGAGGAACGGTGTGTGGTTGTGTGGCGGGAGCATGGGTAGTTCGGTCTTCACCCTATTTGTCATTGCGCGGTCCTACCTGTAAGATCCGGCCCCACTTTTCAGTAACGGCACGAGATGGAAACGTTGGAAATCTGGCCGTTTGGCCTCGACAGAGCAGCTGCGTCTGAAGTGGTGGCAAAACTGAGCACCATTCTGCTCTAGTGGCAAAACTGAGTGTTGCGCGGGTTATAGTGGCAAACCAATAATTAACCCAATATATTAATATTGGGAAGATACCAATTACAACAGTCTCCGCAACAACACAATGCACTAATGGCAATACGGTTGTACACATCAGAAAAAAATTATAGAAAAGAAAATTACGCCATGGCGATCTGCCGGAAACAAAGACAGCCGGAGCCTGACGATCGATGGAAGTTCATAAATAGATAATGTCATATATAGTATATGTGACCAGTTAAAATACGTAATCTCCACGGAAACGTACTGGCCTACAGGGCAAAGCCGAATTCACACAAACGCGTCCCTCACGTTACCCTCCAAACGCAGGGGACAAGGCACCGGAGTCACAGACATGGACATATATCTTCCACCAACACAAGATTTCTTCCACGAACGAACTTGTCGACATTTCAAAGCAAACAACAGTCCGTCGTCTTCCTTGCTGCACAGAATCAACCGCCCAGAACTCTCGCCTCTCTGATCAACTTATCCGCGTAGTTAGATTGGTGAGTGTCCCATTGCATTCTCTCCATCAATTTAAATTTTGAACCCCTTATCCTCCGAGTTAATTGAAACGCAACTTGTCTCCGTTTCCCGCAGATGGATCACCCAACGCCAGACACTAGCCACGTGACTCTGTTCAACGACCTCCCTGAGTCAATCATCGCCGGGGAGATATTCCTGAGGTTGCCGGCGAAGGACGTCCTCCGCTGTGGTGCCGTCAGCAGGTCATGGCGTGGCGCCACCACCAACAAGGAGTTCCTGCTCGAGCACCACAGCCGCCAGCCGTCGCTCCCCCTCATCGTCTTCCCTCACAAAACCAGCTCCCTGATCCGCACGGTTGATGCCTTCGACATCCGTCGAGCCCCCGCCGAGCGTCGTCCTGTCCTCGGGTTCAACGACTGCATCCATGGTCAAACATTCAGTATATGTGCCTCGTGCGACGGCCTTCTCCTGCTCTCCCTAATGAACTACGTCCGATTCAGCATCATCAACCCAGCCACACGCCAGTGGCTGGCGCTCCCTCGCCTCGCCGGGGCTAGTGGCAACATCGCGGGGATGTACCCAAGCCCAAGCCGTTCCGATGAGTACCGCATCCTGTTTTGGAGGGGTAAGCATGAGGTTCGCAATGCTGGCTACTACGTCCTCACAGTGGGCTCCTCCCAGAAGCCGAAATACTTGGGGCTGCCAGCTGCGTCCGTTTGCGTAAAGGAGGCGGTGATGAAGGCTGGAATGAATCCATGCTGGTGGAGTCCACCTGTTCTGCTTAAGGGTTGCCTTCACTGGAACCGCTCAATAGATTGGAACCGCAGCCCTTGGAACCGCGGCTCAAGCGATAGAGTATTTGTTTTTGACATACTGGAAGAGTCATTTAGGTTTATGACCTCTCCGGACAATGTTAGAGGCTTTCGGGTTTTGTTTCAGATGGAAGGCATGCTTGGCATGAGGTGCTTAGATACGAACGAGGGGGTTATGCAAATATGGGTACTGCATGACTACGAGCGAGAGGCCTGGTCACTTAAGTGTCAGATTGATTTGCCAACCACGAAGTATTGGTATCGTACGATTATGTTTGATAAAAGCGATATGCTGGTCTGCTATTTGGAGTCGTTCTTACACCAACTTCACTACGATGATAACAGGAAGTTACTGGAGAAATTTCAGTGGGAAACACGGTCTCCAGACATTACTGAACACTGGTTCAAAGAGAGCCTTGTCAGGCATACTTTTTTCCCAAAGCGGAGAGGTAGCCGTGTGAGACAAGCACGATTTTTCAGAATGCTTTAGGTATTACTGGGATTATTGATAATCAGTCTTAGTACTCCTGGGAGTTTGTATAGCATGCAGATAAAACTATTTTGTAGTGAAATGGACATGTTGCCTTCAGTGATAATCTATTGGATCGGCTAATTAACTTCGATTTGTTCGTAAAGTATAATTGCCATTATCTGATTTGTAGATACTTTGTTAGCTCAATGTTTAATTTTTTGATTCTTGAGGACTTGGCTGCGGCGAGCACCATCCGAGAGACACTTTGGTGCTTTTTTAAAATATTGGAGTGGTTAGAAAATAAACTTGTCCATCAACAAATAAGAGTTATTATTAGAGTGGGATAAGATGCTTTCCAAGATCAAAAAAAGGAAACAGAGTTACATTTGGCACAACACTGACCTTCTAATCCCAATGGTAATTTTTCCAACTCATCGGTTGTTCGCCGTGCTTGATTCTGATTGCTGGTTTTAAATCTTGTTGCTAGAAGATCTCAACAATCAGCATGAGAAGATGCTCTGCAGCTGCTCAATGATCATCAGTCGACAGAATGTATACTCGATCTAAACACTTAGGACACAAATCATCAGAATTCATACAAAAATCTCAAATAAAATGTGTTGAAGCAATTCTGCACACAAGTTAGAAAAGTTAGTAAGCTTGTAAGTGTTGTTTCCTCTTTACAGACAAAGATTGTTGTTTGTTATCCTTCTGTTACAAACAATGGAACAGAGAACAATTCAGCTTACCAGTGTACAGACTATCTTCCATCGTCCAAGTATCAGCTTCATCCTTCATCATCCTAAATTCCTAATGCCATTATCTATATGAGCATCAGAGCATGGATCATCCAATCGCCCCAGCACCGAGCTTCGAGCTCCAGGAATTTCCGAGAATTGCACATGTCTCTCTCAGCAGAGGTTTCGTCGACTATCAATTCGTATGTATGCATTGACCTCCTACGATGGCAGTGCCTCCGGCGATGCCCAGAAATGGCAACCTTTGGTTCTGTGCCTACAAGATCTTGACGGGAGCCGTGGAGCAGAAGGTGTCCCGTTGCCCGCCGGCGCCGACACGGAAGTGCCAGAGGCGGCCTTTGGCGGCGACGAGGTTGTCCTCGCAGAGGTACTCCCTGGCTTACCAGCGCTCCACGGTCCGATCCACGTCATGCACCACCACGTCCACCACGCCGCCAGCGCCCGCCGCGGCGGCCGCCCGGGCGAGTGCCGCGGCCGTGTAGATGGCGCCCATCCGGCCGGGCTCCTCCGGTCCGGCCCCGCTCGGCCCGTCGACGACGACCACGTCCCACCTGGCGTCGAGCACCTCCCGCGGCAGCGAGGTCAGCGCCAGCCGGCACCCGGACTTGCTGACCGTCCCCGTCGGCCGCGCGCACGCCGGTCCCGCCGCCCGCGCGCGCCGCAGCAGCGCCCATGCCTCCCCGGCCACGTCGGGGTACCACGCGCGGTGGACAGCGGACGAAGAGCCGCCGACACGGCCAGCGAGCACGCGGCGCGCGGCGTCCCCGTCCTCGGTGCTGTCGGTGACGAAGGCGGTGGCGGCGCCCGGCCCGGAGTTGACCGCGGCGAGCGCGAGGAGCTGCGGCGAGAGGCCGAACACCAGCAGCCTGCACGGCGCGCGCGCGGCGACGACGGAGCGGAGCAAAGCGAACTCTTTGGCGGCGAGGCCGTCGTTCCTGGCGGCGGTGCCGTTGCCGGACTCCCACTCCGCGCGGTGGAGCTGAGCGGTCGAGGAGGCGCCGGCGGAGGGGTGGGTGATGAGGAGGAACTTGATGAAGGAGAGCGTGGAGAAGACGACGAGGATGGTGATCAGCAGCTGCTTCGGCGACATCATCGTCCTGCTCCCGCCGATGCTTATCGGAATCTGAATTCTTGGCGACATCATCTTGCTCGCTTCTCGATCTAACCCTCTCACTCTCCTGCTCTACTGATTTCTTGATCGACCGGTCTGCTTCTCCATTTCTCGCCGATTCCTCTCACCAGATCTCAGCCTGCTGGTCTGAAATCTGAATCTTCCTGCTCTGTTGCCTTGCGTGTCCTCCGCAGTTCTGCTACCGGTAGGTAGATTTGACTTTTTTTTTTCGTGCTCTGATCGTTGGTGATGTGGATTCGAGCTGAGCCGAGCCAGCTCGGCTTGACTCGCTAAAGCTCGGTTAACAATTGAGTTAGCCTGATTTGATTTATTTAATAATTGATTTTGGATTTATAACTTGGTTTGAGTGGCAAAGCTTGTGAGTAATTCACAATTAGCTCGTTTAAAACTGTCAAATACAATATATAAAATGTATAATGCGATTTTCCCGAATATTTGGACATAAATGATGAACAACAAGCATTAGGATTATGCAACGATTAATATATCATTAGCATAAGATTGCCACGTTGAGAAACCACAAATATACTTGCGCATTTTGGTGGGCTTGGACCGAATTTATTTTTACCGAGCTAAACGAGCTACTCGCGATTTCGATAAATTCGGCTCGTTTAGCTTAAACTCGTTTAATGACAAAATATGAAACTCGGCTTGGCTCGTTATACACCGAGTTCGAGTCGAGTTACGAGTTACTAGTTTAGCTCACGAGTTTCGAGTTTTAATTCTAGGCCTAGTGATGTCCTCCGTAGGTCTGTTGAGGTGTCATCGAGTTCTCTGAACCTGTTTTTTTATTGTACAACATTAAAAAAATGTCAATATGTAGGTGTACATTATCTCTCAAGTTTGTTTTGGTGTACCGGAACAAGCCCGTGTGCTTTGCCCAATTCTTTGTTTGTAACACAATACTAGGCAGAATATTCTTCAATGAGAGGCGGTATTTGCGTCGACAACGAGGTTTTGTGAGGCCGTAGTCTCTCGGAGATGCTCATTGGGTAGGGTGTGCGTGCGCGCGTTCATAGAGGTGAGTGTATGTGCGTATATGTGAGCGTCTACGTCTGAACTGTGTTTCGCAAACAAAAAAAGGACACTTATTTTGTTTGTTAAATAGAAAAAAATACTAATGAGGGAGAACTTTTGGAGTTCACTAAGTTTTCTAAGCTCGCTAAATTTACTAAGCTTGGGTGGGTTGAAAATGCATTTTATTTGGGATTATTGTATGGAAGGTCCATCCATTTCTTGCTACACAACTTGTTTGAATCTTCTAACTCTTTGTGAATGGACGCGTGAATGGTCTGCACAAATTCATTAACTTAAGCGGAGAAACACTGGTTTGTTCTTTTTTGGTATGTATTTAATGATTAATTGATTTATTTTGTTGTTTTGAACACATGGGACCAAAATCTCAGTTACAATACATCTCTAACTCTAAGAACACCAGTAACGCCTAATGTCTAGCTAGACCCATAGAAGATACTCCATCCGTTTCATAGTTCTTCTTATGGTTTTACTTCAAATTTGAACTAAAATCACGACATGAATCCTAAAAACAGAGGGAGTAAGTTGCTAAAAAATACATGCTCCATTTCCAAAATAATAAAGTTGAAGCTTGCCAGGTTGTCTGGCGAGAAATCGGATTCCGAAACATGCAACCTCTTGCAATATACCCCAATCATCGAGCCATTGGATCAACCAAGTCGGCAAAGCTCTTGATGTAGAGAATTGATCGGAGATAAAAGTAAAGCATCGTCGCAAACTAGAAAAGTCTTGTGTGTTTCATTTATGGATCAACTTAAATATACTCTCACTCACTTCCAGCAAATCGACTCAAACTACACGAAGAAATCATACAAGGAGTATGCATCAACTTGCATTTGGGGTTGACGTGTCACATTCAAACGTGAACGTGTGACTCAAGGATTCAGCTAGTACTCACTAGCCAAAGAGCACTAGGATGCCATCACGATTTATGTTGAACGAGCAGTGATGCCATTAAAAAACTCGGACTCGCAATGGAGAGGGTTGCTAAACCATTGTAGTCATGATGGACAAGAGCATAGAGGGAAGAAGAAGGAACCGATAGCACATATCCAATTTATTAGGGTATCAAAATACCAATAAAAATATGAGACACTCGAACCTCCCTCCTGCCAGGTACAGGCCACTGTGACTGTCAACAATGGGAAGGGCATATGCCAAGCGGGGGACAAAGGGAAGGCTGAAGGAGTCTTCACATGGTAGGAGGGGGCAGTCACCAAATGGGACAAAACATTAGTTTTCTCTGCATGTTTTTTTTTCTCCAAATTAACTCAGACGGTGAGTATTGAATCTTCTCATCCTAACTACTGAGACATCATCCACAAATATAGTTTCATGGCATGGATCGGTGAAGAAATGTTTTGCTGCAGTGTCTAGAATCATATATTCTGCATGATTGTTTTGTCTGATTTTGTTAGACCTTATGTTCAAAATAAACAATAATGCTAATATGAGATTTCATTTTGCTTGCAATGCTGAAATCATAGGTTGTTCATACCCCCTCAGGTATAATATGTAAGAAATTCGTTAACACAACCTCCGGTCTAACAACTTTGATCAAGAATTTGTTTGCATGAAAAAAATACACTATGGAATAAGTCTACAAAGAATTTATTTTGCCAAAAAAATACGATAACTGTAATATATATATATATATAATATACATGCAATTTTGAATCAATATCAACTAATACGATATGATAATATATTTCATATTATGTCTACATATTATAAAAGTTTATGATATTTTTTATAGAATTTCCACACCCACACAGGATGGAAGCTTTGGGCACTGAGTACACGCCCCTTTTATAAAATTTGACTAAACTCTATATTTTGCATAAAATTATACTTCGTTCTGGGAATATAAGGAGAGTATCTCTTAGACCGAGAAGGCCTTCGGTGATCCATGGGGCGGAAGTAACACTCACCAAGGTTTGAGCACTCATCCGGATCGGTGGGCGGTGGCCTTGGAGACTCAGAGTAGTCAAACCTAGTCGGTGCGTAAGACATGCCACACACTCGTAGGTTGTAGGTTGGGCCGGCCTAGTGTCCTTTTTTTGTTTTCTTATTTTTTTCTTTCTTTCTTATTTTCTGTTATTTCTATTCAATTTATTCTTTCAACCTTTGTTAAAATCAAAACATTTATAAAAATCAATTTTTAATAAATCTGGACATATTTTATTTGGATTTTTTTTAAATTTAAACATTTTTTTGAGGTTGAAAATTTGGAAAAAAAATTAAAAATCGAAATTGGAATAGTTTTTTAGATCGAATAATTTTGTAGATGAACATTTCTAAAAAAAATTGAAATTGTTATAGTAACATTTTTATGAGACTGAATGTTTTTCAAATAAATAAATATTTTTCATTCTAAATTTGAAAAAATTTAAATCTAAGTTATCTATAGTATAAACATTTTAAAATTTAAAAGCAGTTTCAAAAAAGTACATAGTTTCTAAAAATGTAAAATATTTTTGAAATCTGACGGTTTTTCAAAATCTGGAAATTTTCAAAATCTGAACATTTTTCAAATCTGAATTTTTTTTAAACGAAATTGAAATTTTTTGAACTGAACATTTTACAAAAACCAACATAAACTGCAGAGAAACCAAAAACAAGGATCAGAAAAAGTTTTGTTCCCGGACAAAGAGCGATCGAGAAAACCGCCGAACTCACATAGTCTTGCTCAACAGAGTTAATGGGCCAGCCCAACAACAGAGTGTGCGGTGGTTGGTGCGTGACTACCTGGTCGGCATATAGGATTTGCCTCGGAGTACGGCCCAAGATAGACTGAAACGAGAAGGGAAGCGGCAACAACACCAGCACGCGCGGCGGCGCTACGCTCACCGGCGATGTACGGCGAAACCGAGCCCGCCACCGCCGGCGCCTCGGAGCGCACGGCGTTCCGGCAAGCCGAGAAGAAGTACAAGCTCTACAAGCCGCCCAGCACCAAGGGCAGGGGCAGGTCCGTCTCTCTCCCCTTCCCCACCTCACGTCTCCACGCCGAAACCCCTGAACCCTAACCTCCGAAGCGCCGCAGGAAGAAGCTAACCGGCGGCGGCGTTGGGGATCTCTCCGAGGTGGTGGACTTCCACGCGCTGCTTGCTGGCGGCGTTGAACTGCCCGACGGGATCTTGAGGTGCGACTGCCCAGGATTCGACCTGCCCGTGTTCCGCTTCTTGGATCGGCCCGGTAACTTACTCGAGAGCTCTTCCTCTCCTACTCTTTCCGATTCCTGTACTCACGGTCCATGACATTGCTCTGAACAGCGGCAGCATGGAAGAGTTTATTCTCTTCGTGCTCCATGGGTGCTTATCGCTGGAATTTCTCTTAGCTACTGCTACTGTGCTAGTGGGTATAGATGTTCAGTGAAGACTAAATGGATAGTGCTTCTTTAGCTTATTTTTCGATGATTGTCGACTGTCTGTGGACATGGTGTTCTTTGTGCATGGTTCTTGATGGAACACAACTTTTCATTACTGTTTCTAGTTTCGGGTCATGGAGTTGCTTGTTAGCTAGCTTCACTCTTTATGATTGTGACCTTTGATTCAAGTTGATTTGTCACCATATTTCCTGTATGTCTTGAACATGAGTATTGGAATATCTTGAACAATTTCCTGATAGCTAGGGAGACCTCAGGTTCCTCTCTTATAATATACTCCCTCCGTCAAAAAATAAGTGTCTCAACTTTTTCTAGATACATATAACTAAAATGTGTCTAGATACAAATGTATCTACACAAAAGTGAGACACTTATTTTAGGATGGAGGTAGTACTATATGCTACACCTGAATTATCATGTCAGTAAGTTCTATATGCCCAAAAAGTTGATGCGAAGCACAAATCATATTGTTGGCACAATGAGTATTGAACGAAAATCTTAGCTAAAGCACTGCATAAGCATTACAGTTGCGCAAGGCACATCTTATCTTTCATATTGCCCCCATACTCATAAATCATGATGTTATTGCATTTACACTTGCTGATATACTTCTGTTTTAATTTTGTAGGATTCTATTTCATTCCTGGTGCTCTTTCTACCGAGCAACAATGCTTTTGGATTAGGGAGAGCTTGAAAACATTTCCGCAGCCTCCTAATAGAACTAACTTGACTGCTCTCTATGGTCCAATTTTTGATTTACTCACTGCTGCTCAAAACCAAAAGGTCTTGCTTGAAGTGCAAAATTCTGATGGCAGAGAAAGTAATGAACAGAGTAACAGTGGAGAAAAAACATGTACTATGAACTTCAAATTTGTTGAAAACTCAAAGATCGAAAAGGGGGAAACACGTAGGTCAACCACAGCAACCACTCTTGTTCGGAAGCTCCGATGGAGCACCCTTGGCTTGCAGTTTGATTGGTCAAAAGTATGTACACTTCTCTTCAACAGGAGTGCTAAGAATTATATTTATTTCCTTACTTTCATTTCTCTTTTTGCATTCAATGATTTTAGCTTGGCTTTCTGGTGGTATTCCAACTTTCTGATACCTTACACCAGAAATAAAGTAGTTCCTACATTTTTTCGTAAAATTTGATGCAGTTATTAGAAACATGCCTTAAGAGGCTTTGTTTAATAATGATTGTTCTTGTAAACTGTCTTTAAGCATGAGGATCTTCTGATATAATAAGAATAATCTCAGTGCAAGTATATCATATATTCCCTTTGTTCCAAAAAACTTTTCACAACTTTTTCTAGATACAGATGTATCTAGATGCATTTTAATATTTTGATACATCCATATCTAGACAAAGTACTGTTTACCATGATTGAAGTTGTCTTGAAGCTCTCACATGAAACTGGATGCATACTGGCAATCTTTTTTACAGTACTGACAGTTATGTATCATTGATAGCATAGTAGTTGGTAGGAGAAAAGTTTACCAGCAACGGCATTATTAATATTTTGTAAAATCCTTTTGTGGTGACTGGTAACAGCGGAACTATGATGTATCACTTCCACATAACAGCATTCCAGATGCCCTTGCTACTTTAGCGAAAAAGATGGCCATCCCAGCCATGCCTTCTGGCGTGGAATTCAGTCCAGAAGCCGCCATAGTAAACTATTATGGTCCAAGTATGTTGCTTGCCTCTTTATACAATGGACCTTTTAGCTGGATCCATTCTATTCAAAACTGTCTCGAATTTTTATGCTTCTTTCTCTATATTTACTGCAATATTATGTTTTCGACTTCTGCAGGCGACATGCTTGGTGGCCATGTTGATGACATGGAAGCAGATTGGACAAAACCTATTGTGAGCATAAGGTATAATGTTACAACCGCTTTCTTACATCACGATCTTCCCTTCATCTTAACATATTGTCTTACCCACTGTTCTTTTAGTTTGGGTTGCAAGTGCATTTTCCTCCTTGGAGGGAAGACGAGAGATGAAGTTCCAAGAGCAATGTTCCTGCGAAGTGGTGATATTGTATTGATGGCTGGGGAAGCACGTGAACGCTTCCATGGTAATTACTCTGCAAAATGGGAGTTCCATCTCGATTGTCAACTGAAATACCATGTCATCCATCAGGTCTGTACGATAATCTTTTTTCTTCTCTCACAGGGGTCCCGCGGATCTTCACTGAGAGTGACCAGCAAGAAATCTCTGGACTGGTATCACAACTTTCTGGCGATGATGACCGCTTTATCTTGGACTATATCCATAGTTCAAGGATAAATATCAACATCAGACAAGTATACTGAGGTTTGCTTCAATTCCGATTAAAAGGTGTTGGTAGGCCCACTAGCGGAGTGCAATGTCTTGTTTAGCTGCACCTGGAGTGGGATGTGAAAAGGTTGGTGAAAGATGGTTTAGTCCTTGAATGGCAGTTCAGTCTAAATGAAACAGGAAAATGATGTGTTTGTCGCTCGAAGTGTAAAACATTAGCACGGTTGCTCAAATGACAGTTCAATCCTGAAACTAGCCAGGAAAATTATATTTTTGCTACCCAAAGTGTAAGTCAATTAGATACCCCTGGCAATATAATGTGGACCGCAGCAGGATTGCTGAAATGGCGATTCATCTTCAAACAAACCAGGAAAAGGATACTTTTGCCAGTCAATTTGCAGGCCAATTAGTTTAGACCTTGAGTAAGGTTTCTAACCGAGAAATGGCTTGACCACTGTGAATTGGCCTCATTCTAACTTGTAACCTCGTATATTTCGGTTTTCTGTTGCTTCAATTTTCTGTAGCAGTCCTGCAAATGCATGAGAGTGTACATCTGTTACTGTATTGCTTAATATTGTACAGTATAAGTTAATCATCTTGGTCTTTTTTTCAGATAAGTCATTTGCCCTGATCTAATATCACCTGATTTCGTTGGAAAAATATGTTATGTCTGTTGTGCGGATATTATGTTTGTTGTGTTCTGTCTGGGGGCTGATGGTTGCCACATAGCCATGGATCCAAAAGGGCTGCGCTGCACTCGTGGTCCAATTGCTTAGAAATAGGAAGAGCTTTTTTGCTATTTCAGGATTTTATCGTAATAATGCATTCGGACGGGGACGATTTAGGTTGGCCTGCTTGTCTCTGAAGGTTCATGATTAAACAGAACTACGTAATAATTATATTGTAAGTAAGTACTCCCTCCGATTTGTAATACTTGTCGCTGAATTGCATGTACGGGTGCAACTCTTCTAACTATAAGTATGCAACAAACCAGCGATATATAGCAATGTAGGTTTTTTCGAGAATATACCCTGTAAAAATGTCATAGAAGCAATAGCCAAGACTTCATAGAAGCAACAGCCAAGACCAACCTTAATTACCTTATACAAACACGATGCCACATAGTTTGCAACACATCCTACAACCACTGAACGACAAGGACGCGGCTTGCATAGTCTCCTGCCAAGATTGGCATGGAAGCGATCCACCGAGGTTGTACCGAAGAAGGAAACTTTAGGAGATTGACTCCAGCTCCAAGATGGCACAAGTGAATGCACCGCCTGCCCTTAAGCGCCTCGAGTTGGCAAGTGAACAGCAGGATCGAACCAGACCATAGGAGGCGCCGAACAAGAAGCACCATCTATTATGTACATTGCGCCCTGGAAGCCTACGCTCTAAGGAGCTAGCGGGCAACACCGGCTCCCACTAGCGTACCGAGGACTCCAAGAGCCACGTCGACGATGCCTCCAAGAAAGGAACGACAAAGCCACGCCGCCACCCGATTCGAAGGGGTGGATCAAGGGTTTCCCCACGTGCTCGCGGTGGGGAAGTACGGGCAACAACATGATGATGCCTCCAAGAAGGTGATGGTGCCAGCCAGCGCCGCCGTCGTCAGCTTCGCACGGGGATTTTGTCTCGGCCCTGCCGTCGACCCCCCATGCCTATAGAAAATATGTAGCAAGGACCCGCCTTTTGGCCTCTCCTCCCGCAAGATGCAAGCTAGACCAGTTGTCGATGGCGCAGGATGTTGACCACTGTCTCACCACTACTGAACAGGCCTAGACGGTGAGAATCCGGTCTATCGTTGCCTCGTCGGCCACCGACACCGCCATGTGGCCCAGCAACCTGCTTCTTTAGGCGACCATAGCGCACACCCGCTGCCGCTTGGCAAGATTTGCAGGCCCGTTGAGGCCCAGATGGACTCAAGCTAGCTCGTAGCTCCTGGACGTTGCATTAGGAGCGCCTCTGCCACTTGGGAGGTCACTAGCTTCATGTAGCCGCCAGGCAACGCTCTTTGCTGGAGCTCTGCATCACCTCATTGCCAAACTGTTGCCGTAATCGTGCATCACCGCCACAAATGACGTGCCTCCGCCGCGGGAGGACAAGTCACTGCCACCGCCATCGCCATCCGGGCTTCACCCGACGGGTCCTCCGACCGCAGCGAGGTGGGTGGGAGCTCGAGGCTGGCTGCGGTGGCGCCCCCCCGTGCTGCCTAGGGTTACGCAACACAAGGGTGGGGGTTGCGAGGGGAGATCTTGCTCACCCTATCCTAGCAATGTAGGTTATCTCTGAAGTATTGTTATCAGGAACATGTTTTACCACCACAACATTACAAAATATTGAAACACGCAAATATTTGGTAACTAGTCTCCATTGTACATGTAGAACAATGTTTTGTATCAAGAAAAAAAGATCCAAACTAGCAATTATTTGGTAACTTATCTTTGAATTATAGAATAACATGATTCGTAACAACTACAATATAAAAAAAGTCAACGTTTGACAGTATAGAGATCATCTTGGATGCCATACACTTTAAGGAATGAGGTCGATCTATCATGCCAATTGGCACAGTCACTCGCAAGAGTACACCTCATCGTGGCTTCGCGGAGAAGCTGATCCCTTGCGCATAGACCCGCAGTGATGCCAATGTTGATATGGCCCATCCGGGATGCCCTTTGAAATAAATAGTATTTATACTGAACTTACATACTTCTCCATCACTATTTTTATCGCACTGGAAACCTAACTACTCCACATTTCTTGGTTATTTAATTCTTAACAAAGATCCACATTTTATTAATGTGGTGACTACCAGCTATGCTCGGGGTGTTTTAACATGTGCAGTTGACGAAGTATTATGTGTATATACTTAAGATTGGTGCCAGAACATGTATTATTGTAGTGTATGAAAGAAACAAATTGGGTGCATTAAAACTTGTCACCAAGCCACTCATTCTTGTTTTTCTTTTGTGAATAACTCTTCACCAGCATGTTCTTTCATAAAATTTTGCAGGTGCATACTGCAATATTTACGTGACAGAATGCTTTTCATCATTTATTTGAACTTAGAATGCTATTTTTGATATTTCCAAAATAAAGATTCAAGCATGCCTGGGAGCACAAAATCCACCCCCACAATAATATTTCTAATATTATTTGTGGTATTACATTTTATATAGTTCTAACTTGTATCATTTACAAAAAATTGCTTGTGTGCTCAATTTAATTATTTTTAAGAAAGTTAAATTTTCCTTCTTAGACTAATGTCTCTTAAAATGACTCCTAAACCTAATGCTTCTAATTTGTGGCACTTAATTACATTATGTATATGTAGGTCTCTTATGATATGGCCTAACAAATATCGGGATAACAATAGTGTGTGATCACATATAAGCAAAAGTTGAAATCGTAGGGTATACAAGGTGCTTATGTAGAACTTTCCATCGGACTGTTGGTATGTCACATTATTGGTTTTTCCCTTGTCAAATGTGTTTTACGTGTTCTAGCTAGTTCATTAATCAGCTGGTGCATGTGGGTGATTACTATTTGGCTTCAAAATATCTTCAAAATGATGCACATTTTACTAGTTTTGTACACATAAATTAGATTATTTGATATGATCCTCATAGTGCTCGAGAACTAGTATATACAAGTGCTACTCCCAGTTTCTCAAGTACAACCGTTTTAACTATGCCCAAGAAGATAAGCATGAGAACCAATTCCGTAGAAATATAGAGAATTTAAACTTACCTTTCCAAGTATTCTATTGTGATTGTCGATGTGCTCGCGCTAATTTGAAGTTTAGCTAAAGTTGAGCAATCACAATAGCCTGAAAAAGATGATCTATCACAATATTGAACTTCCATTAGACTTACCTTTCCAAGTATGCGATTTGAACATGTAACCTCTACAACGTTTGCAACGTTGAGTTAGCTTGTGTGTCGCTCATCCATGTGGATAGATCGAAATTAGACAAGGTTATGAACAGGCCATCACGCAGCATGCAAGTTGATCATGCATGGTGTGTGAGTGTGTGATCTTGAACACATGGCCTCGTAGGCATGGTACGATTCTCCGGCCATGCCTCCTCCTCCTTACCTTGTCACGCGATGGATGGATGGATCATCGGAGAGAAGCATGATGGCACACCCACTTTTTAACTAACTCCCCAAACCGTTCATTCACCTGCTCATCTCCGACCGGTCCGGTCAGCGGTCAAACCCAAGCAGTTGAAAGTACATCTACAACTCTACATGCGTATGTACTAGTACCTCCTTAGTTAGGTTGTCGATCGGTTGTTGATAGGGTATACAGTTACTTACATCGGCCGAAATGTTAAGCACGGATGAGAGTCATTGCCCATCACGTCATTACTATGAGCAAGCACGAATGCAAATTCATGTTTCTTCTGCTGGAAAAAAAACTTGAGTTAGTTTTACTTACCGGCTAGTGATTCATGAGTTCATAACAAGAATAGCTCTGAAAATACTTTGTTACTTTTGTTTTTGATAATTTTCGTCAAATAGCATTCTCTGGTATCGCCGGTGGTTTACCTTCTACTGGCACCATGTGTTATTCCTCCAGGCAAAACCCTGGCTATGCACAGCTACGGAATTTCCTTTTCTTGGAAAGAAAAAAGGTTGACATATGCTCACCGATAGTAGAGCAAAGGAGCATGGGAATGAGTGGCAAGAGGTGATCGAGAATATAACCTTCTGAATCTCAGCATCACTGCTGCTTTCTTTCAGAACCTACCATGGTGGCTTACCTTGTACCAGGACCATGTCTTACTGGGCCAAAACCCTGGATGTACACGCACTGAATTTCCTTTTCTTAGAAAGAAAAAGGAAGGCTTACATATACTCACCGATAGCAGGGCAGAGCAGCATGGGAAGGAGTGGCAGGAGCAAATCGAGAATAGAACGTTCTCAAACTCAACATCACTGATGCTTTCTTTCCACACCTTTTCATCTTACCCCATACATGCTACAGGCAACTAACTGACTGACTAACCTAACATGCCCGTCGAATTAAAGGCCGCAACGACGATGATTCACCATGGCCAAATTGAGAAGAGGTCCCCTATCGATGATTGCCGGACATGGGCCTTCAGTCACATGCATGGAGCCCATGCTGGGACCTCTATATCCTTTTGCGTTGCGACTTGCGAGGCATGGATGGCTAGCTCCATTCCTTCCACTACTGAAGAAACAAGAGCACCGATCTGAATCCTGCTCATAACACCCGGTGGCTTCATGCTTGGCACACTCTCTGCTGCAATTCTCTGAAATTCAGTAACCAAGGAACCATCTTCCGGGAAATTAAATGCCGTGCTTTTGTTTCTTTCAGGATCAAGTAAAGCTATGACATCTCAACATTTTGTGTGTACTACTCCTGCATTTTGAGAAACTTGGATTGCAAAGGCCAATTGGGCCCGCCTCTTCCAGAATGTGCAAAGGCTGCAGTATCTTAATTTCATCGGTGTTGTCATTTTGCAATCATAAAAAAGAAGAAACGGTACAGTATACGTATGCATCGATGATTTTCTCCCATGATCGTTCTAAAATTCAGAACCATGATCCTCCACCAGCCAAGCGCGCCTCTAGCTAGAATGTTTGTCTAACCGATCTAGCCGTCTAAATGTAGATGTAATTTTAGTGGCCTGGGACCAAAGCTAGTGTTCATGCTATTTCTGCATGAACACTAGCTTGTGATGTTATCTGCAAGTTGGTTTTTTTAAAAAAAACCTAACTGTTCTTGTACCCTACCTTCCGACTCATTTGCTCGATGTATCTTCCTCACTGCGCCGCAGCAAAGCAAAAGGATGCACGACAGATGAGCATCAGCCCCATTCCACTCGAACAGCTCGTACGGATCCAGATGTATAAATGGTACCATCAAGATCCCAATCATATCCATAAAAGTACCCGCACCGATATAAAATAATATATGCACATATTATTTATTTATGTATTTATTATGCCTGCTTCAAGTTCCCCAACCTGAATTTTAAAATATATTTCCATTAAAAGTATGAAACTGATTATCATAGCTTGCCTACCCTGCAACAACATTTAAACATGCTGAGCATCTCTAGCATACTGCAACAATCGGTACCGCAAAGTTGTTTATAATACATAACTCTTTTGCGATATGGCTTCCGTTCCGCCAAAACAGAACATGTATATATTTTTACCGCGAGGACCCATATTCGGTTGAATATTTAGTTGTCTTCCTCGCAAACACATATCCAAGCACCGACCCTGGTCGAAGAAGCCCACCCTCACCTGTTGTATTGTGATCCAAATTCATATACTAAAGGGAGGCTAACTTTCGAGCGGAGAACCCGTCAGCCGAGGCTTGGGCCAAAGCGTTTTTCTTTGTTGTTCAGGAGATTGTTGGTATAACTGTTTAGCCCAAGTGGTATAACTGTTTAGCCCTAGTGGCTGTTGGCGTCAGCAAGTGTTTTTCTTTGTTGTTCAGGAGATTGTTGAAGTTCATGCTACAAGATGGAATTTGTCTCAAGGTGGAGTTTGTTGTATTGTGATCTAAATTCATATACTAAAGGGAGGCTAACTTCTAACGAGCGGAGCGAGACCCGTCGCCGGAGGCTTTGGCACCGCCTATATATACATCTTGTAAGCCGCAGGCTAGGGTGGATCAGATCATAAGATAACCCACGGTGTTTGTAAACACTCCCCGATATAGTGAAGTTTTATTGGCTGGCGCCCGTGGTTTTTTCCCCTTCTGTGTTGGAAGGGGTTTTCCACGTTAAATCTCGTGTCTCCGCTGCGTTTTCTTTTATCATTCTTCGTTATTTGCTTGTCGCTTTTATAACATCACCCCTGCCCAGCACCTCCTCTGGTGCGTGCCACTGTTGACCATGTTGTGTTCCCCTCCTTGTCGTGGCCACCATAGCTCGCTAGGCACATGATCGGGTCAACCCAGCCTTGCTCCCGCCGGAAAGCCCCATCATCAATGGTTGGACTACTTTCTTCACGAATTTGCTCCAATTTTGTCAAAAAAAAAAAGGTTCGTAATCAAAGCTGTGAGGCAGCAGCGGACGCAGAAAAAATTGGAGGGTGGGCACACCTCAAAAAAAAAATTGCGCTCCACTGGCTATGTTAATTTTTTTTGCTGAATGAGTAATATATATAGTCAATACTTGTAAAACCAGAGCGGAGATCTGATCTTGGTACTGGTATTTTTTTACAAGCTTATTCAAATGGAAATACATTGAGCAATAAGATTCTGGCTTTATTTTATCAATCTCCAGGATTCGTTTGGATCGCCATGGAGGAACCTCATTTATCTTTTTTCCTGTTTTCTTCTTAGATTAGAGAACAAGCAAATGCATGGGACATAGTTAGTTGGTGCAATACGTTGAGCTAATAAAATTCTGGCTTTATTTTACCAATCTCCAGGATTTTTTTGGATCGCCATGGAGGAACCTCATTTATCTTTCTCCTTTGTTCTTCTTATATTAGAGAACAAGCAAATGCATGGGACATAGTTAGTTGGTGCAATATGTTGAGCTAATAAGATTCTGGCTTTACTTTACCAATCTCCAGGATTTTTTTGGATCGCCATGAAGGAACCTCATTTATCTTTCTCCTGCGTTTTAGATTAGAGAACAAGCAAATGCATTTTTTTTTTCAGAACAAGCAAATGCATGGGACATAGTTGGTGCGGAACGGGTAAGGTCTCCATGCACAGAAAAGGCCAGTAGGACGTTTTGCTTTGGATGCAAAACAAAAAAAAAAAGACCACTTAGGCAGTTGGGCCACACTTTGTTTTCCTTGTTAGTACAAAAACTTCTCAAACTTTAGGGTGGGCCAAAGCCCACCAGGCCCACCCTGTGTGTCCACCCATGCTGTGAGGGACTGAGATCAGGTGCCTTCCTGAAGACAAGGCACACATGAACAGTGTTGTGCCTTGCTATCTTGGACATTAGATCAAAAATGGACGAACGGGATCTCAGTGCTGCAGCAACACCAACAGATACTGTAGCGCAAACACTGTAGAACGACCCTGTAGCTCGGTACTGTAGCGCGCACACTGTGGATTGGTACTGTAGCGCGCGTACTGTAGATGTTCATCCAGCCACTGATCCTCGATCTAACGGCAGGGAAAGGGGGTCAAGGCACAACACTGTTCATGTGTGCCTTGTCTTCAGCAAGGCACCTGATCTCAGTCCTGCTGTGAGGTGAAACACAACGGCGATTTGGCTAGACAACGGGCAACATGGGGCAGTTTCGCCGGCGTAGGTATCGGTCCGGTGACCTATGAGTTCAACTTTTCATCCCGCAAAGTTTACAGTTTACCTTAGGTCGATGAAAAAATGCAGATATGAGGTGTGAGAGACTCCTTAGCCCCCTCCCTTCCCCAATACTTATTGGTCATGTAATGCAGGGTCTACTCGATGTCATTTTTGGAGCAAAAATACATATTTTACGTTTCACTCGGAATTTAGCAACTAGCAGTTGGGCCAACACATTAACAGTGTTGGATGTCATTGCCTTGTTGCTGCGTGCACCTACTACCAGAGTTGGATCTGATCGATCAGCAACGACAGAGCGCCAGATGAGTGCATAAAACATGACACTACGGGAACCAGTAGGGGCCGACGAGCGGCGTCGCCAACATCACTGCCGTCGGCCACGTCTATGCGACGCCGCGGCACACACCGTTGGCACAATATCGCCTCGGCACAGAGGCTCTGTCGGCCCACCTTTGCCGTCGGCACAGACTCCAGCCCGACGGCAAACGACGCCGTCGGCACAGTAGCGTCGGCACAGTCAACGTGGGGCCCGCGAGCGTCTAACGGCCGTTAGGTCAAATCTGTGCCGACGCCAAGCCGTCGGCCCAGACACTGCCATCGGATGACCAGCGGCCGCCACGCGTCCACTCCCCTGCTCTGTGCCGACGGCTGCCGTCGGCCCAGACACGCCATCGGATGACCAGCGGCCGCCACGCGTCCACGCCCCTGCTGCTGCCGACGGCAAGCCGTCGGCCAGCCGGCCCAGGCGCTGCCGCTCCGCGCCCGCTCGCTTCCTCCATTTACAGATGCAGGGGTTGCCGACGGCTATGCCGTCGGCACATACCATGCCATTTTGTTTCCCGCTGCATTTCCTGGCCCAGCACAGCACGCACAACATATATTAGCAGTAATATACATTCAAATGCATCACAAATGTTGCACAGCACATAATCATCATCAAATGTAGCAACAACATCATCGTGATACAAATATGTGGCATGTAGCACACACGATCATCATACATCGTCAACACATGGCACTTACGATCAACGCACACCCGCTTGACACCTAGCTAAGGGGGACCCAAGATCAGGGGAACCAACCAAGTTCCGTACTCGTCCATTCATGCGTCCGGCTTTTGTCGAGGTGGACCGAGGTAGAACCATGGCCTGAACCATCGCCAGCAGGTGAAAACCCTGAAGCACCGGGAGAATGGCGGCCGGGGTGCATCGGTGTGCCCTCGCGCGACGAATCAGGAGAGGGTCGGTTCCGCGAACTTCCCGTGCCCTACATGTTTGACAAGAGTTAGCATCTTACACATGGGAAAGGAAAGCGGTGAGAAATGGTTAGGCACAGGACTTACCGGAGTCCGTGCGTAGTATGTGGCCGCGAAAGCTTCCCTCGATGGGCACACTGGAGTCGGCCCCGGCCTAGGTGGCTCCTCTTCCGGAAGTGCGATCCTCTCTCCAGTCTGGAAGAACGTCCTGAGCGCCTGCAAGATAGTTTAGATGTCAAGCGCTGCAGATATAAAATAAAGGGGAGGTGGGACTTGTCATGTCTTTGAACCATAAAAGATTGGAACTTACACGACTCGTCGCCTCCTGATACTCTTCCCAAGCCGCTCTCTTGAGGTCCCACTCTGCTACAACCGTCAAATACTTCTCATAAGTGGCCGCGTAGGCGGCCTCAAAGTTAGCCTACAATTTCCAAGAAAAGGAGCCACGTCAATTTAGCCATTCAGGAATGAATGTTGGAAAGAAGATGAAAATGAGAAAACTTACATCGGTACGACGGTGTCGAGGAGGCGCGACCGGTGGGTCGCCGGCGGTGAGGGTAGACCTGATCTGCGTGAGGGTCCTCTGCGGCTTGATCACCCCACTAAGAAGCTTCGTACGGCCATGCTCCGCGCCGCGCCCCGCCACCATAATCGCCGTCAAGTCGGTCTCCTGCTCAATAGGATCATCCACCTCCGGATGAAGACCCTTGAACGCCGAGCAGTACTTGTCCAACTCCTCTTCGGCATAGCCGAAGTACTCGGGCAGCGAGGGCTGAGGCTGGCTCAGATCGGGCTGCTTCAGCTTCATCTTCTGCCACCCTCCCACCTCGGTGAGAGGCTCCCCGAGTTCCGCCTCCTGCACGGCAAAAGAAATGGTATGTGTATCAAGTAGTAATATGAGGGGAAGTAAATGCAAGTTGTTCCATGTATATATGTACCTTGTGCTTCCTGTAGCGCTCAGTGCTGCGGCTTCCTGCACTGTGTGTTCCTCCGGTGCCACGGTTTGCCTTGTTGCGCGCGCTCTTGGCGTTGAAGTCGGCGTCTTCGCCAACCCACCTCGCTACCAAGGCCTCAAATGCGTCTTCCTTATTCTCGCACCATAGGGGCATAACCTGAAAAACCAAAACTCATTTGAAGAACACATAATGCAATCCCAACTATGCAGCAACATAGAGTCTCATTGAATATTTACTTACCCTCAAGTAATCTTCCTTCGTCAGCTGAGGATCGTTCCTGATATTGTCAGCTTTCTTGACCCTCATGCCCTGCTCAGCCTTGAAGTGCCCGATGCAGGTATGCTTCTGATTGTACCACTGTTGCCTTGTCAACCTCTGACAAGCCCTAGTCAGTACCGCCTTCCCGTGCTCAACCATATCATCAGGCACCTTATAATGGGTCTGCAATCATGCATAAGAATAATTGTGAGAGAGACATGAGTTAGCATAGTGTGATCATCAACTATGAAGTAAACTCGAGAAGCATGCTTTACCCAAAACTTGGTGTACACGGCGTCAGAAGCTGTCCCAAAGCCCGGGCAAGGAGCTGCCTCATAGTCCGCCCAAGTCTCGGCTAGCTTCTTCTCGCCGCCGGGGACCGGAGTGTAAAAGCCCGGCCAATACTGCCTAATAAGAGCTCCAATCATGCTCGACGGCTGGCGAACCCCCTTGTCATATGTCCAATTGCTGCACAATAATCAAAACATTAGTATGCCAATCAGTTATGCACAATAATGAAAACATTAGTACATAGCAAAATGAATCTACATGTTCAAAATTAAACTTACTCTTTTTCGTTCGGGATGATGAGGGCTTTCGCCTCGTGGCTAGTAGGCTCCCTCCTCTCATCAGGGACTTGCGCTTCACCACGAATGCGCAACTTCTTCGGCGCCATCTCCCTCTCCGCCTCCTCGTCCTGCCCCTCCACCTCCATCTCCACCTCCATCTCCACCCTCTCCCCCTCAGTAGACTGTGTGTGAGCGGACTGGGAAGCCACGTCGCCAGAAGCAGAGGGTATGTCACCAAGGAAAGGTCCACCTCCACCTCGTCCTCGTCCTCCACCTCCACCTCGTCCTCGTCCTCCACCTCCGCCTCCGCCTCGTCCTCCAGCTCGTCCTCCACCTCCACCTCGTCCTCCACCTCCACCACGTCCTCCACCTCCACCTACACCTCCACCTCCAACTCCACCCGTGTCATCGTCCGCGTAACGCGAGCTGGCACGCGTTGGTCTTCCACTTCTAGTGGTCCCGGTGAACTTCTGGGTCCTCATGGTCTTCAGAATGGAGTTCATGGATTCCTTGCTTCCGCTCATATTGATCAATCACCTGCATTGACAAAGAGTAAACAAGTAAGCATTCATGCCTTAATAAAATGTAGACACTAAGCAAAAAAAAACATATGGCGAAGCATGTTGAAAAATAGATACTAAGCATAAGAAGCATATTGAAAAATAAATACTAAGCATAAGAAACATATTGAAAAATAGATACTAAGCATAAGAAGCATATTGAAAAATAAATACTAAGTATAAGAAGCATATTGAAAAATAGATACTAAGCATAAAGACATAAAGGACCCTCACCTCGAATCATCACTATCATAATGAGGCATTGGGTTCTCATAACGAGGCGTTGGGTTCTCATTTTCACTATCACTATCAGTATCATGTGAGTAATGAGGTTGGGTGGGAATGTCCGGTGGAGGCTCATCATTGAACCCATTGCCCTCATGTAACTTGGTGAGCATTTGTATGTCCTTTAGGTCCACCACTGTTTCACCATGAAGATGTGCCTCGTTCTCGAGGTCCTCAAGACCAATTTCTATTTCGAAATCCCCAAAGTTCTCTTGCTCTTGATAAAAAATTCCCTCGTATGTTACAGGGTCAATGTTGTTGTAATCCTCGTCGGAGGGCATGGGTAGCTTACCATGTGGTGATACCTTGAACACGACTTCCCAGCCTTTGAGATACTCCTTTTGACATGGGTAGGGCAAATAATAAACTTGCTTGGCTTGGTGAGCCACAACAAAGACATCGGCTCCGCTATAGCAGGTTGAAGGCCTAACTTCAACTAACCCAATGGAAGGAGTGCTTCTCTGTCCAACTTGTGGGTCAAACCAGTGGCATTTGAACACAACGAGATTGAGTTGTATGTTTGTCCTATTGAATGTCAGCTCGTATACATTCTCTAACCTTCCGTAGTATTCTATGTCATCGGATCCTTTCGTGAAGACCCCAGTATTTATAGTTTTTGGGTTAGGCCGATTCTTCTGGTGATACTCTGTATGGAAGCGATACCCATTCACATCGTACTTCTCATACATTGAGATTCTACGGTTGCAACCCTGGGAAACACATCTCAGCTCATCCGTCATCTCAACGTTGGGATCACCTCCCTACAAATTCAGTTCAAATTGTTTCTTTGCATTAGTTACGGATTGCAAAAGTATTGGCTAAAAGGGACTTGTTAGAAATTACTTTTTCGTAGAACCAATCCAGGAATTTTTTCTTTCCGGGACGACTCTCTTTCAAAAGAATCTCCATCTCCGCATCAGAGGGATCCGTCGATCTCGTCCAATATTCATCCTTGTATTGGCTAAAAGGGAGAAAAAACGTATTAGACCAAAATCGAGTTACTAATTGCAAAGTAATTTGTTCACCATTTTACCTTATGAATTTGAGCACTTCTTGCATGTTCGTAACCACATAAAACATTATGCAATCTTTCTCTTCCTTTGTCAAGATGCCCTTTTTAGAGGCACCAGCCTTGCCACCGTGACATTTGAAGAGGAGGAGCTTGGGGTCATGCTTGGGCTCGTCGATATTGTACCGAGATATCGGGTTATGCATAGTGGGAACATCATCCGCATAGTACGTTGTCGTGGCGTCTGCCATCTCCCGAAGGATAGTTGCCTCAGCTATGCATGCTTCAATCTTATTTTTGTTGCCACATTTGTTTCGAATATACTTGAACTCTCTCTCAATACAAAACTGCCAACGATACTGCACCGGTCCACCCAAGAGTGCCTCGTTCGCAAGATGCACAATGAGATGTAACATCGGAGTAAAGAAACCTGGTGGAAAGATCATCTCTAACTTGCATAACAACTCCGGCACTTGATCATGCAACTTCTCAATCACCGACTCACATATCTGCTTAGCACAGACCGTGCGGAAGAAATGGCTCAACTCCGCAAGCACTCGCCAGACATGCTCGGGGAGATACCCTCGAACCATCACCGGCATCAGCCGCTCAATCCATATATGATAGTCGTGACTCTTGAGCCCGTTTACTTTTCCTGTTGTAAGATTGACTCCCTTACTCATATTCGAACAATAGCCATCTGGGAACATAACGGCGTATTTCAGCCACATCATTGCCTCCTTCTTCTGGAGACTATCAAGCACGTAGTTGGCATGCGGCTTGACCCAATTTTTTCGATTGCCCTCAGGAGGATGCATGTGTAGTCTTTGCCTGTCACACAGATTCTCAACATCGACTCTAGCCTTGACATTATCCTTTGTCTTGTCAGGAATGTTCAGGACGGTGTTAAAAACGGACTCCCCCACATTCTTTTCGGTGTGCATCATATCGATGTTATGGGGAAGTTCGAGATCCTTGTAATACTCGAGCTGCGTTAAGCCTGGCACGTGAGTCCAGTTGTGTGTCTCGCCATATCCCACATATGTTTTGCCGGGTTCTTTACTACGCTGGAGAGCACGTAGCTCACCATCAACAGTTTCACCATTGAACTTTGGTATCGTTTCTTCTTCACGCACAACTTTGCCCTTTGTGAAGTTCTTTTTGTCTCCTCTGAACCGATGCCCTCTTTTGAGGTACTTTCGATGTTTGTCAAATGCGACATATTTGCGACCCGCATTCAGCCAAATGAACTCCAGTCGGTGCCTGCACACTGGGCATGGAAACCTACCAGCTGTACAATGCCCGCAAAATAGAGCGTACCCAGGTAGGTCGTGCATGGAATATTGGAACCAAACTTTCATGACAAAGTTTGTCTTCGTTGCTCGGTCGTATGTCAAGGTCCCATGGTGCCAAGAGTGGTGCAAATCATCCACAAGCGGTTGCATGAATACACTCAAATTCTTCCCCGGGTAATCAGGCCCTGGAATGATCATCGACAGGAATATGGTCTTCCTTTGCATAAGGACTCCGGGAGGGAGATTGAGCGGAATAACAAACACGGGCCAACAGCTGTACGCGGATGCTGACATACCATATGGATTGAATCCATCGGTTGCTATCGCAATTCTGACATTCCGAGCATCATTTGCCTTATCAGGGTGTTTTGCATCGAAGTTCCGCCATGCTTTACCATCAGATGGGTGCCCCATGTTTAGCCGTCCCTCCTCGTCCTTGAATCTCAACCCGTTCTTATGCCACGTCATCTGTTTGGCTGACTCCTCGGACATGTAAAGCCGTTGGATTCTTTTTATGAACGGGAGATAACGAAGAATCTTCACGGCGACTTTTGTCTGCACCTTCTCACCATTAGCTCTGGTTATCTCATGATACCTAGAGGACCCACACTTGCTACAATATTTGTCATCCGCAAACTCTTTCCAAAACAAAAGACAGTTTTTGGGACAACAATCATACTTCACATAATCCATGCTGAGCGCTTTCAACATTTTCTTTGCTGCATACATGGTTTTAGGCAGACAATGGCCTTCGGGCAACATGTTACCAACTGTTACCAGATTTTTTTCAAAGCATGCACGGGTGCTGTCGAACTGGGCCTTGTCGGCTAGTACTTGCGCGATGGCATCGAGCTGAGAAATTTTTGCACCCTCGTATAGAGGCCTCTTAGCCGCAGCCATCATATCATAGAAGGCCTTTGCGGTAGGCTCGGGTTCCTCCGGTTCTGGCGGTTCCTCCGGTTCTGGCGGTCCCTCCGGTTCTGGCGGTTCCTCCTGTTCTGGCGATTCTGGCATGTAGGCATCGTGGAGATCATCTAGCAAGTATCTAATCCCATCGTCCTCATTGCCATCGATTCGCTGCCTCATCACCTCACCTCTGTCACGTTCGTACTGAGCAAAGTCGACACACGTGACGTAATCAGGCATATACCCATTCAACCAAAGATGTTTAGTCATATCATCCTTTCCGTGACGATGACGCCTCTTGCAACGAGCGCAAGGGCAACTTGGACGAACGCCTGACTTTGAACCACGCGCTAACTCCTTCACTAATAAATTGGTCTTCCATACCCACTCTTCTGTCATTTCAGTCGAACTAGCACGGCCACTGTACATCCACCCATTATCAGCCATCCTCTGCTTGATTGGGAGACAAACAACAAATAGTACCATGAAATTAAATGCATCATATTTTTATTTATTTTACCGGGCGAAACGCATGCATCAACCTACATCTCTACTAGGTGGGCTCCTAGCAGCCGCCGGATCCGTAGTTGGCTACGTTCTCCATGCTCTACCCCGGTCCAAGTCAGAATTTCGGCAGCACCTCCCCGCTGCTCTCCCGATACACGTCTCGGCAAAAAGCCGAGAGGATGTGCATCCGGAGAACAACGGGGAGGCGCCGCCGAAATCCTGACTCGGACCGGAGTAGAACATGGAAAACGTAGACAACTACGCATCCGCCGACTGTCCCGTAAATGCCGCAAGCGTTACGGTTGAAAATATGCCGACCACTAATGCATATTTATCCGCGTAACGCTCGCGGACGGGAAGTGACACCTAGGTTACGCAACTTTACTTGAAAAATGAATCTAGTGATGTAAAAATATGGAGGAGGTGGAGTTTTAGCTCACCCTCGGCGATGTCGGCGACCGTCTCGAATCGCGTCAAGCAGCAGGGACCCGGGGTCGTCACGCCATCGGCCTAGTTTAGACAACAACAAATTCAAATTGTTAAAATCATATTTCTATTTCTATTTGCTATTTTCCATTTCTATTTCTATTTTCTATTTTCCATTTCTATTTCTATCTCCTATTTTCCATTTCTATTTCTATTTGCTATTTTCCATTTTCTATTTCTATTTGCTATTTTCCATTTCTATTTCTATTTTCTATTTTCCATTTCTATTTTCCATTTCTATTTCTATTTCCTATTTTCCATTTCTATTTCTATTTTCTATTTTCCATTTCCATTTCTATTTTCCATTTCTATTTTCCATTTCCATTTCTATTTCTATTTCCTATTTTCATTTTTGTTTCTATTTGCTATTTTTTCCAAATTGCAACAAGTAATTAGTAAAATGCAAAAAAAAATTACACACCACAGGGAGGCAGGGGCGGATCCGGGGAGGCGGCGGCGGCGCGGCAGGGTCGGAGCAGGGGAGGCGGCGGCGTCGGAGCAATGGAGGCGGCGGCGCGGAGGCGGAGCGGGGAGCGCGGCGTCGGAAGGGGAAGCGGCGGCACGCGAGGCGGAGCGAGGAGGCGGCGGCGGCGCGGCAGGGGCGGAGCAGGGGAGCAGGGCGCGGCGAGGGGAGGCAGGAGGCGGCGCGGGGTTGGAGGAGGCGACGGCGTCAACGGTGAGGAGGAGAGGACGGCGGCGATGGTGAGGAGGAGGGGACGGCGGGGTTGGGGGAGGGCAGTGGCGGCGCGCGGGGTTGGGGGAGGGCAGTGGCGGTGCGGGCTTGAGGAAGAGGAGCTGAGGGCGTGGCGGCTGAGCGCGTGCGTGTGATACGTCTCCAACGTATCGATAATTTCTTATGTTCCATGCTACTTTATTGAGGATACCTACATGTTTTATGCACATTATATGTCGTATTTACGCATTTTCTGGAACTAACCTATTAACAAGATGCCGAAGTGCCGGTTTTTGTTTTTGGTTTCAGAAATCCTAGTAACGAAATATTCTCGGAATCGGACGAAATCACCGCCCGTTCCTATTTTTCCCGGAAGCTTCGGAGCACGGAGAAGGATGAGAGGGGAGCCAGGGGGGCCCCACACCACACCCGGCGCGGCCCAGGGGCGCGCCCCGTGGTGTGGGCAGCCCGTGGCCCTCCGACTCCCTCTCTTCGCCTATTTAATCTCTCTGACCTAAAAACACCGACGGAGGAAGCCACGGTACGAGAAAAGTTCGAGCCGCCGCCATCGCGGGCCAAGATCCGGGGGACAGGAGTCTCTGCTCCGGCACCCTGCCGGACGGGAAGTGCCCCCGGCTTCTCCATCGACACCGCCGCCATCTCCACCGCCATCTTCATCTGCCTCCCATGAGAGGAGGAGTAGTTCTCCATCGAGGCTCGGGGCTGTACCGGTAGCTATGTGGTTCATCTCTCTCCTATGTACTTCAATACAATAATCTCATGAGCTGCCTTACATGATTGAGATTCATATGATGATGCTTGTAATATAGATGTCATTATGCTAGTCAAGTGAGTTTTACTTATGTGATCTCCGGAGACTCCTTGTCCCACGTGTGTAAAGGTGACAGTGTGTGCACCGTGTGGGTCTCTTAGGCTATATTTCACAGAATACTTATTCACTGTTATGAATGGCATAGTGAAGTGCTTATTTATATCTCTTAATGATTGCAATGTATTTTGTATCACAATTTATCTATGTGCTACTCTAGCAATGTTATTAAAGTAGTTTTATTCCTCCTGCACGATGTAATGGTGACAGTGTGTGCATCCGTGTTAGTACTTGGTTTATGCTATGATCATGATCTCTTGTAGATTGCGAAGTTAACTATTGCTATGATAGTATTGATGTGTATTATTCCTCCTACATAAGCATGAAGGTGACAGTGTGCATGCTATGTTAGTACTTGGTTTAGTCGTTTCGATCTTTCATGCACTCTAATGTTATTTAAATATGAACATTGAATTGTGGAGCTTGTTAACTCCGGCATTGAGGGTTCGTGTAATCCTACGCAATGTGTTCATCATCCAACAAGAGAGTGTAGAGTATGCATTTATCTATTCTGCTTATGTGATCAATGTTGAGAGTGTCCACTAGTGAAAGTCTAATCCCTAGGCCTTGTTCTAAATACTGCTATCACCGCTTGTTACTGTTTCTTTAATACTACTGCTGATTATTACTGCATGTTTACTTCCCGCAATATTACTACCATCAGCTGCACGCCAAAAGCTATTTTCTCGGCGCCGTACCTACTGCTCATATTCATTCATACCACTTGTATTTCACTATCTCTTCGCCGAACTAGTACACCTATTAGGTGTGGGGACACAAGAGACTTCTTGCTTTGTGGTTGCAGGGTTGCTTGAGAGGGATATCTTTGACCTCTTCCTCCTGAGTTCGATAAACCTTGGGTAATCCACTTAAGGGAAACTTGCTGCTGTTCTACAAACCTCTGCTCTTGGAGGCCCAACACTGTCTACAAGAATAGAAGCACCATAGACATCAAGCACTTTTACGGCGCCGTTGCGGAGGAAAGGTAAACGGCACTCACACATTGGCAAGCCCGGCAACTAAGCACTTTTCCTCCCTCGTCAACTACGCGCCAAAGCACTTCGCCGTGCTGGGGAGGAAAGGTAAAGGTACTCACACTCCGGTTCAATGCTTTTGCGGCGCCATTGTGTGTGTACTCGAAGCTATTTCCTTTAGATCCCGCAATTGCATCTTTTGTTTCTTGTTTTTATTTTCACTAGTTAGGCATAATGGAAAACAACAAAAAAATTGGTAAGCTTTTTAATCTTTTTCCTAATTTAGAATTGTTTGATGCGAAAATTAAAAAACCTATGGAACCTTATTTACATGATAGTAGCAATGTTATTAGTATGAATGCAATTATTGCTAATGCTATGAAGAAGTCTAAGCTTGGGGAAGCTAGTTTACATAAAAATAATCTTTTTAGCTCCTCCGCTTTGGAAGAAATATTTTGCTCTGATAATGCTTTATCTCCCATATGCGATAACTCTAATGATGCTTCTGATATTTTAAATCCACCTGCTGAAAGTATTCCGTATAAAATACCTATGAAAATTATTGAACGTGTTATGGATAACCGCTATGAAGGGGATGGAACTGTCCATCCTGGAAATCATTTAATGTTTTTGCATGAATTATGCGGGTTATTCAAGTGTGCAGGTATCTCTATGGATGAAGTGAAGAAGAAACTATTCTCTATGTCGCTGTCTGGTAAAGCGGCGCATTGGTATAAACTATTGAAGGACGGGCGCTCTCTTGATTGGAAGGATATTGTGCCTCTATTTTATTCCAAGTTCTATCCTCCAAGTGAAATTCACAAAGATCGAAACCATATATATAATTTTTGGCCTCATGATGGAGAGAGTATTGCCCAAGCATGGGAGAGATTGAAGACTTTAATGCTCAAATGCCCCAATCATGAGCTTCAGGTAATATCATCATTGATAATTTCTATGCAAGACTTTCTTTTCAAGATAAGACCTTGCTGGATACTACTTGTTCTGGATCATTCACGAGCAATAAAGAAGAGTTTAAAGGGGACCTTCTTGATCGGATTAAGGAGAACGCTGAAGATTGGGAGAACGACAAAGGTAAAGAGTCAGGTATAAATTATGATTATGAATGCATTGAAACTTTCATGGATAGTGGTAAATTTCGAAATATGAGTGCTACTTATGGTCTTGACTCTCAAGTTGCTGCAAATCTTTATAAAGCTTTTGCTTCTCACATTGAATTGCCTAGGAAGAATTTTGATAAGTATCATGAACCTTTTAAAGACGCTTGCATGAAGAATGAAATTGTTGTTAATGATTGCAATAAGCGTGCTCAAACTCCTAAGAATGCTATTTCCTATAAGCATGTTAATTTTTGTGGAATACATAGACCTTGTGGAATTAATCAAATAGAAGATGAATATTGTATCCATCACAGAATGAAAAAACTAGAAAGTGGTCTAGAGCTCTAGATGATCTTGGAGAAAAAGTGTGTGCCCTCTATCCTTTTATTTGTGAACTTTGCCATAGAGTTGGTCATTTTAATTTTCAATGCTCCTCCAATGATAATTCAAACCCCATGAGTGCTGCAAATTTGTATTGTGATGATGAAATTATTCCTAATCAGCATGATGAACTTACCTTATTTTTGAAATGTGAAGAGTTATCAAGAAAAATTTCTTTGTTAAATATTAACGATCTTGATATTGATGATGTCCTGCATGGGTGTTTTTCTTACTGCATTAATAATTGCCATACAAATACTTACATACAAAATATTTTAGAAGATGACACCTTGCCAAAATATGATAGGACCGCTGTGTGTTTTCAACTAATTAATGAAAAGGAGGGATCCTCCCAAGTTTCTTCTATTGTTTCTAAAAGTAAATCAGGTTATGCGGACAAGCCACCCTTCAAGCCTCTTCCTCCTAAAGAAGGGACGAGGAGAAGGAAGAGAAGAAGAAGAAGAAGGGAACGAAGAAGAAGAAGAAGAAGGAGAATAAAAAGAAAGAGGTAACGGCGTATCCCCGCGTGAATGAGATAACGCTAGGTAACCGTAAGTATGTTGCTCCTAATGATTATTGTGATAATGAATCTGAATACGATGATCTTCCTATGCCCTTTACATACATTAACGATCATGATTTGAATGAGCACACTACCTTTGATATTGGAAATCTCTTTGGTACTGATTATGAAAGTAATGATGATAGCATTATTCATGTCCCCTTAAACGATGATATTGAAAGCCCTAAGCTTGGGGATGTTGTGCTTGAAGATCCTATATTTGAGACCTCTACTTTTAGTGAAAATGATGATATTACATATTCTGGTTTAGATAATTGCTATAGAGATGTATATGACACATGTTACAATTATCCTTATGAAACTTGTCATAATTATGATGGGCTTGCCAAAAACCATTCCCTTAGTATGCAACTTGTTTACCATGTTCAAATTCTTGATAATAATCTTGCTCCAATTACTATTAATGAGAATAACTCTTCTTATGCCAAAATTAATGATACTTCTATGCATATGAACCATGATAAGAATGTTTTAAGTGACGGGTATATTGTGGATTTCATCAATGATGCTAGTGATTATGAGAGAGGAAATATGGTTATATGCATCTTAATAATATTAAGTTTCCCCTCTTTATATTGAGAATCTTTAAGTTACTCGTGTTTTATCCTCTTATGCTTGTCACTTTGCTCTTCATGAATTCATTTGTGTATAAGATTCTTCTGCATAGGAAGCATGTTAGGCTTAAATGTGTTTTGAATTGCCTCTTGAAGCTCTCTTTTGCTTCAAATACTATTTCTTGCGGGTGCATCACCAAAATTGCTGAGCCCATCTTAATGGCTATAAAGAAAGAACTTCTTGGGAGATAACCCATGTGTTATTTTGCTACAGTCTTTGTTTTATATTTGTGTCTTGGAAGTTGTTTACTACTGTAGCAACCTCTCCTTATCATGTTTTTGTGCCAAGTAAAGTTTCTATGTCAAAGTTGATGTTATATTTGGGATCGCTGCGCAGAAACAACATTGCTGTCTGTCACGAATCTGGGCACAGTTCTCTGTAAAAATTCGAAAAAATCTGCCAATTTACGTGATCCTGATATATATGCAACTTTCATTAGTTTTGAGTTTTTCCATTTGAGCAAGGTGCCATCTTTAAATTCGTCTTTACGGACTGTTCTGTTTTGACAGATTCTGCCTTTTATTTCGCATTGCCTCTTTTGCTATGTTGGATGAATTTCTTTGATCCATTAATGTCCAGTAGCTTTATGCAATGTCCAGAAGTGAAAAGAATGTTTGTGTCACCTCTGAACATGTGAATTTTTGATTATGCACTAACCCTCTAATGAGTTTGCTTGAAGTTTGGTGAAGGAAGTTTTCAAGGGTCAAGAGGAGGATGATATACTACGATCAAGAAGAATGAAAGTCTAAGCTTGGGGATGCCCAGGTGGTTCATCCCTGCATATTTTAAGAAGACCCAAGCATCTAAGCTTGGGGATGCCCAAGGCATCCTTCTTCATCGACAAAGTATCAGGTTTCTTCTCTTGAAACTATATTTTTATTCGGTCACATCCTATGTACTTTACTTGGAGCGTCTGTTTTTTTTGTTTTTGTTTTTGTTTAAATAAATGATTGTTTGGGAGAGAGACACGCTCGTTGGTTCGTATGAACACATGTGTTCTTAGCTTTTAATTTTCATGGCGAAGGTTGAAACTGCTTCGTTAATTGTTATATGGTTGGAAACGGGAAATGCTACATGTAGTAATTGGTATAATGTCTTGAATAATGTGATACTTGGCAATTGTTGTGCTCATATAGATCTTGTTTAAGCTCTTGCATCATGTACCTAGTACCCATTAATGAATAATTACATAGAGCTTGTTAAAATTTGGTTTGCATGATTGGTCTCTCTAAGTCTAGATATTTTCTGGTTGAGGTGTTTGAACAACAAGGAGACAATGTAAAGTCTTATAATGCTTACAATATGTTCATATGTGAGTCTTGCTGCACCATTTATACTTGAGTTTGCTTCAAATAACCTTGCTAGCCTAAACCTTGTATCGAGAGGGAATACTTCTCATGCATCCAAATACTTGAGCCAATATTCATGCCATTTGTGTCTACCATACCTACCTACTACATGGTATTTCTCCGCCATTCCAAAGTAAATTGCTTGAGTGCTACCTTTAAACAAATTCAAAAGTTATTACCTCTTATTTGTGTCAATGTTTTATAGCTCATGATGAAGTATGTAGTGTTTATCTTTCAATCTTGTTGGGCAACTTTCACCAATGGACTAGTGGCTTCATCCGCTTATCCAATAATTTTGCAAAAAGAGCTGGCATGGGATTCCCAGTCCCAAATTAATTAACAAAAATAGACACTCCTCCATGGTATGTGATTGTTGGACGGCACCGAAGGATTAGCCATGGCTTGAGAAAGCAAAGGTGGGAGGAGTGTCATCATAATAAAACTAAAATAAAAGGGCACTCCTTCATGATATGAGATTGTTTGCAGCACCCGAGGATTCGGTTAGCCATGGTTTGTGAAAGAAAGGTTGGAAGGAGTGCCACCCAAAATAAAATAAAATGGGAGCCGCTCTTTGAAGGTTTGTCTGGCAAGGGGTTAGAGTACCCGCTACCATTCGTTGACAACAACAAACACCTCTCAAAACTTTACTTTTATGCTCTCTATATGTTTTCAAAATCAAAGCTCTAGCACAAATATAGCAATCGATGCTTTCCTCTTTGAAGGACCATTCTTTTACTTTATTGTTGAGTCGGTTTACCTATTCTTTCTATCTTAGAAGCAAACACTTGTGTGAACTGTGTGCATTGATTCTTACATGTTTACCTATTGCACTTGTTATATTACTTTGTGTTGACAATTATCCACGAGATATACATGTTAAAGTTGAAAGCAACCGCTGAAACTTATATCTTCCTTGTGTTGTTTCAAAGCTTTCTACTAAGAATTTATTGCTTATGAGTTAACTCTTATGCAAGACTTATTGATGCTTGTCTTGAAAGCATTATTCATGAAAAGTCTTTGTTATATGATTCATTTGTTTACTCATTATCTTCATCATTGCTTCGAATCTCTGCATTCATCTCATGTGCTTTACAATAGTATGATCAAGGTTATGATGGCATGCCACTTCAGAAATTATCTTTGTTATCGTTTTACACTCGGGACGACGAGAACTAAGCTTAAATGCGTACGTCTCCAACGTATCGATAATTTCTTATGTTCCATGCTACTTTATTGATGATACCTACATGTTTTATGCACATTATATGTATTTACGCATTTTCCGGAACTAACCTATTAACAAGATGCCGAAGTGCAGTTCTCTTTTGTTTTTGGTTTCGTCCTAGTAACGAAATATTCTCGAATCGGACGAAATCACCGCCCGAGTTCCTATTTTCCGGAAGCTCGGAGGCTGGAGAAGGATGAGAGGGGAGCCAGGGGGCCCCACACCACCACACCGGCGCGGCCCAAGGGGGGGCGCGCCCCCCTGTGGTGTGGGCAGCCCGTGGCCCCTCCGACTCCCTCTCTTCGCCTATTTAATCCTCTCTGACCTAAAAACACCGACGGAGGAAGCCACGGTACGAGAAAAGTTCCAGAGCCGCCGCCATCGCGAAGCCAAGATCTGGGGGACAGGAGTCTCGTTCCACCGCCGGACGGGGAAGTGCCCAGGCTTCTCCATCGACACCGCTGCCATCTCCACCGCCATCTTCATCACCGCTCTGCTCCCATGAGGAGGAGTAGTTCTCCATCGAGGCTCGGGGCTGTACCGGTAGCTATGTGGTTCATCTCTCTCTATGTACTTCAATACAATAATCTCATGAGCTGCCTTACATGATTGAGATTCATAGGATGATGCTTGTAATATAGATGTCATTATGCTAGTCAAGTGAGTTTTACTTATGTGATCTCCGAGACTCCTTGTCCCACGTGTGTAAAGGTGACAGTGTGTGCACCGTGGGTCTCTTAGGCTATATTTCAAGAATACTTATTCAACGTTATGAATGGCATAGTGAAGTGCTTATTTATATCTCTTAATGATTGCAATGTATTTTGTATCATAATTTATCTATGTGCTACTCTAGCAATGTTATTAAAGTAGTTTTATTCCTCCTGCACGATGTAATGGTGACAGTGTGTGCATCCGTGTTAGTACTTGGTTTATGCTATGATCATGATCTCTTGTAGATTGCGAAGTTAACTATTGCTATGATAATATTGATGTGTATTATTCCTCCTACATAAGCATGAAGGTGACAGTGTGCATGCTATGTTAGTACTTGGTTTAGTCGTTTCGATCTTTCATGCACTCTAAGGTTATTTAAATATGAACATTGAATTGTGGAGCTTGTTAACTCCGGCATTGAGGGTTCGTGTAATCCTACGCATCATCCAACAAGAGAGTGTAGAGTATGCATTTATCTATTCTGTTATGTGATCAATGTTGAGAGTGTCCACTAGTGAAAGTCTAATCCCTAGGCCTTGTTCCTAAATACTGCTCTCTAGCTTGAATTAATGCTTTTATATGTACAATTTACTACATCCTGCTATTTTATACTCTGCTCATATTCTTCATACCACTTGTATTACTATCTCTTCGCACTAGTACACCTATTAGGTGTGTTGGGGACACATTCTTGCTTTGTGGTTGGGGGTCTTGAGAGGGATATCTTTGACCTCTTCAACGAGTTCGATAGCCACTTAAGGGGCTTGTTCTTTGTTCTACAAACCTCGCTCTTGGAGGCGCACAGAATAAGCGTCATATCATGGCTCTCAGCCCACCAAGTTAACCAAACTATGTACTGCTGGCCGTCAGCAAACTTTTTCTATTTCTATTTTTATTTTTCTTTCTATTTTTCTTTTTCTTTTATTTTTTTATTTTTATTTCTTTATTTACTTTTGCGGTGGTTGCTAGGTGAGTTGGGGGCGACACATAGAGATTTTCTTTTCTATTTTCTTTTTCATTTCTTTATTTTATTTACGTGGTTGCTAGACATAAAATGGGCTCCGCGTGATTTGAAACCGTTTACTTTGACCAAGCAACATGCGGTATGGCCGTTGTCCACTTAAGGGAAACTTTATAAAATGACGTGTCATAGACCTAAAAACATTGCGAAGGCCCAACAAAATCCGGTCTAAGCAAGAAGTGGGAGGGATTCCCGGATAGGCGCATATGGCATGTGATAGGTGGTGCGTGCCGTGCGCGGAGGTCCCGAATCTAAATCACCATGTTGCTTCACAACCCTAATAAGTCATTTCTTCGAAAATTTTTTTTTCTATTTCTATTTTTATTTTTCTTTCTATTTTTCTTTTTCTTTTTATTTTTTATTTTTATTTCTTTATTTACTTTTGTGGTTGCTAGGAGCTGAGCGCGTTTTAGCTGAGGGTGGCGACACATAAAATGACGCCACGCGGTTATTTTTATTTCTATTTCTATTTTCTTTTCTTTTTCTTTTTATTTCTTTATTTTATTTTGCAAAGTTGCTAGGACACATAAAATGACGCCACGCGGCCGCCGCGATTTATGACTTCGTTTTCGCCAATCGTGCAAAACGGGGCCGCGGGACATGCGTATGGCCGCACGGCGCCTGTTGACCACCCGCCAACGCGCGAAACGGAAAACATTTAGCACATAAAATGACGGTCATAGACCTAAAAACATTTTTCCCTCCATTTATTGAGCGAAGGAAAGTGTCGAATTCAAATCCTATTCCAATGATTCGCGGACACCAGAAGTGAGGATTCCCAGATGCTACCGCGCGCATATGGCATGTGATAGGTGGTGCGTAGGAGGTATCCTACCGCTGCGCGGAGGTCCCGCGCACACTGAATGCGCACCATGTAGCCTTCCACAAAAAGCCCTTCCGCACCCCGAAATGGAAAAACCGTCGCCCGTGGTTCGGATTGGAAATCCGCGACCGGGGGCCTTGCTTCCCATCCTAGGGCCCACGCACGTGCCAAATATGGCCTCGTTCCGACAAACTATGTGGTGAACGGGCCGTTTTACTCATTTCCCTAAAAGCCATAGAACTCGGACGTGATAGCCCTGTTCGTGAAGGGTTTTTCAAGATAATTGCCGTATCCCGATTCCGTCTTTTGCAGTGGTTGCTAGGACACATAAAATGACGCCACGCGGCTCCGCGCGATTTATGACTTCGTTTACTTCGCCAATCAGTAATACGGGGCCGCCGGACATGCGGTATGGCCGTCGGCGCACGGTTGCACCCGTCCGCCAACGCGCGAAACGGAAAACATTTAGCACATAAAATGACGCATAGACCTAAAAATTTTCTCCATTTATTGAGCGAAGGAAAGTGTCGCCCTAGTTCAAATCCGGTCGTTCCATTAGGCTGGACACCGCAGAAGCGGGAGGATTCCCATGGCTACCGCGCGATGGCATGTGATAGGTGCTGAGAGGTATCCTACCACCGTGCGGAGGTCCCGCGCAATACCGAAATGCGCACCATGTAGCCGCTTCACAAAAAGCCCGCACCGAAATGGAAAAACCGTCGCCCGTGGTTCGATTGGAATCCGCGACCGGCCTTGCTTCCCATCCTAGGGCCCACGCACGTGCAAATATGGCCTCGTTCCGACAAACTATGTGGTGAAACGGGCCGTTTCCTACTCATTTCCTTAAAGCCATAGAACTCGGACGTGATAGCCCCGTTCATGAAGGGTTTTTCAAGATACATCCCAGTTCCGTCTTTTGCGGTGGTTGCTAGGACACATAAAATGACCACGCTCCGCGCGATTTTATGACTTCGTTTTTCGCCAACGTGCAAAACGGGGCCGCCGGACATGCGGTATGGCCGTACCGCACCCGTCCGCCAACGCGCGAAATGGAAAACATTTAGCACATAAAATGACGCGTCATAGACCAAAAACATTTTTCCTCCATTTATTGAGCGAAGGAAAGTGTCGTCCCGTTCAAATCCGGTCGGTATGACACCGCAGAAGCGGGAGGGATTCATGGCTACCGCGCATATGGCATGTGATAGGTGCTGCGTAGAGGATCCTACCGCTGGCGGAGGTCCCGCGCAATACTGAAATGCGCACCATGTAGCTGCTTCACAAAAAGCCCTTCACCAAAATGGAAAAACCGTCGCCCGCTATAAGCTTGCTTCCCATCCTAGGGCCCACGCACGTGCCAAATATGGCCTCGTTCGACAAACTATGTGGTGAAACGGGCCGTTTCTACTCATTTCAAAAGCCATAGAACTCCGACGTATAGCCTGTTCGTGAAGTAATTGCCGTCTCTTTTGCAGTGGTTGCTAGGACACATAAAATGATGCCACGCGGCTCGCGCGATTTTATGACTTCGTTTACTTCGCCAACTGTGCAAAACGGGGGACATGCGGATGGCCGTACCGGGCGCGCGGTTGCACCCGTCCGCCAACGCGCGAAACTAAAACATTTAGCACATAAAATGACGCGTCATAGACCTAAAAACATTTTTCCTCCATTTATTGAGCGAAGGAAAGTGTCGCCCCCTCAAATCCCAAAATTCGGCGGGACACCGCAGAAGCGGAGGGATTCTGATGGCTACCGCGCGCATATGGCATGTGATAGGTGGTGCGTAGGAGGTATCTCAAGGTCCCGCATCGAAATGCGCACCATGTAGTCGTCACAAAAAAAGCCCTTCGGCACCCCGAAAATGGAAAACCGTCGCCCGTGGTTCGGATTGGAAATCCGCGACCGGGCCTTGCTTCCCATCCTAGGGCCCACGCACGTGCCAAATATGGCCTCGTTCGACAAACTATGTGGTGAACGGCCGTTTCCCACTCATTTCCCCTAAAAGCCATAGAACTCCGTGATAGCCCTTCGTGAAGGGTTTTTCAAGATAATTGCCGTATCCCGATTCCGTCTTTGGTTGCTAGGACACATAAATGACGCCACGCGGCTCCGCGCTTTTATGACTTCGTTTACTTCGCCAATCGTGCAAAACGGACGTGACATGCGATGGCTGCACCCGCGCCACCGTCCGCCAACGCGCGAAACGGAAAACATTTAGCATAAAATGACGCGTCATAGACCTAAAAACATTTTCCCTCCATTTATTGAGCGAAGGAAAGTGTCGCCCCGTTCAAATCCGGTCTTCAGGATTCTGCGGACACCCTAGGGCGGGACCCCGCAGATCTACCCCCTATAGCTTTCTCCGGGTGACGGTGTAACAATGGATTTTTTATTTACTTTGGTTTGTTTAGGACATATGTACATGGGAAACCATAGGTTGGGCTTACTTTACCAAAAAATAGGCTCCATTTTAGCCGTACCAGGAGTTTGCACATATCCTGATTTTCACCAAGTGCTGGCCCATGTCTGCGAAAATAATCGTCAACGCCGGGTACATGCAAGGTTATCCAAACCCTACATCACACTTGTGCACATATGCTAGGGACATATGCAAGTTTTTAAGCGGTTCCGACGCTCCGCTGATCTGTATCTTCGGAAACCCTAGGGCGGGGACCCCAGATCTACCCCTATAGCTTTCTCCGTGTGACGGTGTAACAATGGATTTTTTTATTTGCTTTGGTTTGTTTAGGACATATGTACATGGGAACCATTGGTTGGGCTTACTTTACCATAAATAGGCTCCATTTTAGCCGCTTGGTGTTTGCACATACAGATCCTTGATTTTCACCAAGTGCTGGCCCATGTCTGCGAAAATAATCGTCAACGCCGGGTACATGCAAGGTTAGCCAAACCCTACATCACACTTGTGCATATATGCTAGGGACATATGCAAGTTTTTAAGCGTTTCCGACGTTCCGCTGATCTGTATCTTCGGAAACCCTAGGGCGGGGACCCCGCAGATCTACCCCTATAGCTTTCTCCGTGTGACGGTGTAACAATGGATTTTTTTATTTGCTTTGGTTTGTTTAGGACATATGTACATGGGAAACCATAGGTTGGGCTTACTTTACCAAAAAATAGGCTCCATTTTAGCCGTACCAGGAGTTTGCACATACAGATCCTTGATTTTCAACAAGTGCTGGCCCATGTCTGCGAAAATCGTCAACGCCGGGTACATGCAAGGTTAGCCAAACCCTACATCACACTTGTGCACATATGCTAGGGACATATGCAAGTTTTTAAGCGTTTCCGACGCCCGATCTCTATCTTCGGAAACCCTAGGCGGGGACCCCGCATCCACCCCCTATAGTTTTCTCCGTGTGATGGTGTAACAATGGATTTTTTTATTTGCTTTGGTTTGTTTAGAACATATGTACATGGGAAACCATAGGTTGGGCTTACTTTACCATAAAATAGGCTCCATTTTAGCCGTACCAGGAGTGTGCACATACAGATCCTGGATTTTCACCAAGTGCTGGCCCATGTCTGCGAAAATAATCGTCAACGCCGGCTACATGCAAGGTTAGCCAAACCCTACATCACACTTGTGCACATATGCTAGGGACATATGCAAGTTTTTAAGCGTTCCGACGCCCGCTGATCTGTATCTTCGGAAACCCTAGGGCGGGGACCCCGCAGATCTACCCCTATAGCTTTCTCCGTGTGACGGTGTAACAATGGATTTTTTTATTTGCTTTGGTTTGTTTAGAACATATGTACATGGGAAACCATATGTTGGGCTTACTTTACCATAAAATAGGCTCCATTTTAGCCGTACCAGGAGTTTGCACATACAGATCCTTGATTTTCACCAAGTGTTGGCCCATGTCTGCGAAAATAATCGTCAACGCCGGCTACATGCAAGGTTAGCCAAACCCTACATCACACTTGTGCACATATGCTAGGGACATATGCAAGTTTTTAAGCGGTTCCGACGCTCCGGTGATCTGTATCTTCAGAAACCCTAGGGCGGGGACCCCGCAGATCTACCCCCTATAGCTTTCTCCGTGTGACGGTGTAACAATGGATTTTTTATTTGCTTTGGTTTGTTTAGGACATATGTACATGGGAAACCATTGGTTGGGCTTACTTTACCATAAAATAGGCTCCATTTTAGCCGTACCAGGAGTTTGCACATTCAGATCCTGGATTTTCACCAAGTGCTAGCCCATGTATGCGAAAATAATCGTCAACGCCCGGTACATGCAAGGTTAGCCAAACCCTACATCACACTTGTGCACATATGCTAGGGACATATGCAAGTTTTTAAGCGGTTCCGACGCTCCGGTGATCTGTATCTTCGAAACCTAGTACGGGGACCCCGATCTACCCCCTATAGCTTTCTCCGTGTGACGGTGTAACAATGGATTTTTTATTTGCTTTGGTTTGTTTAGGACATATGTACATGGGAAACCATAGGTTGGGCTTACTTTACCATAAAATAGGCTCCATTTTAGCCGTACCAGGAGTTTTTCCACATTCAGATCCTGGATTTTCACCAATTGCTGGCCCATGTCAGCGAAAATAATCATCAACGCCGGGTACATGCAAGGTTAGCCAAACCCTACATCACACTTGTGCACATATGCTAGGGACATATGCAAGTTTTTAAGCGTTTCCGACGTTCCGCTGATCGTATCTTGAAACCCTAGGGCGGGGACCCCGCAGATCTACCCCTATAGCTTTCTCCGTGTGACGGTGTAACAATGGATTTTTTATTTGCTTTGGTTTGTTTAGAACGTATGTACATGGGAAACCATAGGTTGGGCTTACTTTACCATAAAATAGGATCCATTTTAGCCGTACCAGGAGTTTGCACATACAGATCCTGGATTTTCACCAAGTGCTAGCCCATGTCTGCGAAAATAATCGTCAACGCCGGGTACATGCAAGGTTAGCCAAACCCTACATCACACTTGTGCACATATGCTAGGGACATATGCAAGTTTTTAAGCGTTTCCAACGTTCCGCTGATCTGTATATTCGGAAACCCTAGGGCGGGGACCCCGCAGATCTACCCCCTATAGCTTTCTCCGTGTGACGGTGTAACAATGGATTTTTTTATTTGCTTTGGTTTGTTTTAGGACATATGTACATGGGAAACCATATGTTGGGCTTACTTTACCATAAAATAGGCTCCATTTTAGCCGTACCAGGAGTTTTTCCACATTCAGATCCTGGATTTTACCCCTACAGTCTATAATCTGCCTGAGTTTTGGGACCATTCCCACCTTCCGATGCTCGATTTCTGACGACACACAGTAATGATACACTTAAGAACTTGAGACCCACACACGTTACAAAGCACTTAAATAACTAGACCCACACACAAACCAAAGCACTTAAAGAACTAGACCACACACAAACCAAAGCACTTAAAGAACTACACCCACACACGAAGCAAAGCACTTAAAAACTACACTACTAACACACAAACCAAAACACTTAAAAACTAAACCTACACATGAACAAAGCACTTAACACTAGGTCGACACATGACCCGTTAGACACACGGACTCGACACACACACATACTAATCAGTCTCGAAATCTTCGTCCTCGCTAGGGGTGTCCTCTGAAGCGGTACTTGAGAGGTACTGGAACCACCGTTCATCATTTTCCCCATGTTGACGCCTCTCCTTTGGCGTACTCCGCGTCATATTCGGCCCTCCTCGCCGCTTCCCCGCCCTCCTCTCTCTCTCCGTACGCCGCTTCTCCTTCCAATGCGCGCGTGGCCGCGACGTCTCCGGATGGTCTCTGCGCCACCGTGCCATGAACTGCTCGTCCGCCTCGGTATCAATCCGCCGCCGGCCATCTCTGAACCGCTGCGCTTCACCCTCTCGAGCGAAGTAGCGGCTCGCAGAGAGACTCTCGGCTCCGTCGAGACCTGACCTCCGGGAAGTTCAATTCGTGGCGCGACCGGCCAAACCTCCAAGCCGCAACGTCGTATGCGCAGGCAGCCTCCTTCGTGTAGAAGGTGCCGAGCCACACACGCACACCACCGGCGGAGATTTCGGACGCGAAATGGCCCGCAGCCCGCTGGCGAACGCCGATGAAGCCCGTGTTGCTACGGCGACGAGGAGCCATCTCGACGGCAGCTGAGCTCAGATGATTCTGTGGTGTTTTTTAGACGAGAGAGTTGATGACGAGAGAAATGTTGCGGGTGATGTTAGTGTGGAGAAGACATGGCTATATATAGGACGACGAGGGCTGAAACGGCGGGAAGAATTAGATGAGAAGAATGGCGGGAGGGAAGGAGCGGGGAAAAATGGCGGGAATGTTGGAGGAAAAATTGGCGGGAAGCTGCGACGGCCTGGCCGTCGGCCCAAACAGTGGGAAGCGTGCCGACGGCCGGCCGTCGGCACAGTCTGACGCCGTTTGCCAGCTGCTGACGCCGTTGTCGGTGGCTGTCGGTGGCCCTACCATCTGCCCATGTGCCGACGGGTAGGTTGCGTGCCGTCGACACAGCCTAGGCGTGTGCCGACGGATGAGCTGTGCCGACGGCGGCCTTCGGCCCAGGAGGTTCTGTGCCGACGGATGTGTATATGGCTTAAACAAAACTAAACCTATCAAAAAGAATGTTGGTGGAACCTCGCGCGGTGAAATCTATAGGGGGTAGACCCCCAGAGGTACGCAGACCGTCATTTTCGGGGGGAATGACCGCCGGGGACTGGAATGCCACCAAACTTGCATGTGGACCTAGGATATGTGTGGAAGTGTGGTGGAAGGTGAGATTCACCAAATGGTGCAAGGCATAGCTTACTTGTGTGACCTTCCTCTCTTTCGGGCGATAACAGTTGGAAGATTACTCGACTTGTAGGCTGAAGTGTCCCGCTGCGGGTATACCGGGGGCTACAATGTGCCAAAGGGTGCCAAACCTGGCTTTCTATGTGTATATGGCCTAAACAAAACTAAAATTATCAAAAAATATGTTGGTGGAACCTCGCACGGACAAATCTAGGGGGGTAGACCCCCCGAGGCACGCAGACCGCCGTTTTCAGGGGGGAATGACCGCCGGAGCACCGAAATGCCACCAAAACTTGCATGTGGACGTAGGATATGTGTAGAAGTGTGGTCGAAGGTTTGATTCACGAAATGGTGCAAGGAATAGCTCCCATATGTGATCTTCCTCTCTTTCCGGCGATAACACTTGGAAGAATCCTCGACTTGTAGGATGAAGTGTCCCGCTGCGGGTATACCGGGGGCTATAATGTGTCAAAGGGTGTCAAACCTGGCTTTCCATGTGTATATGACCTAAACAAAACTAAACCTAGCAAAAAGAATGTTGGTGGAACCTCGCGCGGTGAAATCTATAGGGGGTAGACCCTCCGAGGCACGCATACCGCCGTTTTCGGGGGGGGGGGGGATGACCGCCGGGGCATCGGAATGCCACCAAAACTTGCATGTGGACCTAGGATATGTGTGTAAGTGTGGTGGAAGGTGTGATTCACCAAATGGTGCAAGGCATAGCTCCCATGTGTGACATTCCTCTCTTTCGGACGATAACACTTGGAAGATTCCTCGACTTGTAGGCTGAAGTGTCCCACTGCGGGTATACCAGCGGCTATAATGTGCCAAAGTGTGCCAAACTTGTCTTTCCATGTGTATATGGCCTAAACAAAACTAAACCTATCAAAAAGTATGTTGGTGGAACCTCGCACGGAAAAATCTAGGGGGTAGACCCCCCGAGGCACGCAGACAGCCGTTTTCAGGGGGGAATGACCGCCGGAGCACCGAAATGCCACCAAAACTTGCATGTGGACGTAGGATATGTGTAGATGTGTGGTCGAAGGTTTGATTCACGAAATGGTGCAAGGAATAGCTCCCATGTGTGATCTTCCTCTCTTTAGGGCGATAACATTTGGAAGATTCCAGCCACGAAATTGCGCCTAGGCCGGAAGGGGAAGCCGATGAAACAAGTGGACCTACGGTTCGCGCATCGATGAGGAGGCATCTCGACGGCAACAAAAAAGAGGCTTCAGTGGTGGTGCTGGAGAGAAATGGAGGGAGACACGGCTATACGGTGACGTATGGACTCAAAGGGCGAGAAAAAACGATGAGAAGAAAGAAAATGGAAGGAAAACGCTCTTCACCGTGTGCCAGGGTAAAACACACGGCAAAGGTGGTACTTTGCCGTGTATTTCTCACCAAACACACGGCAAAGTGTCCTCTTTGCCGTGTGTTTTATATTGGCGCACAGCACACGGCAATGTTGCGCTGCTGTAATGGTTCCGTCAACTGCGGACGGTGATGACACGTGGCTGGGCTCTTTGCCGTGCTCGCTTTTTTGCCGTGCGTTTATTTCTTGCTTTGCCGTGTTCACTTCTTTGCCGTGTGTTTATTTCTTGCTTTGCCGTGTTTGTTTCTTTGCCGTGTGTTTTCGTCGCATTTTACCGTGTACTTTTTTTTTGCCGTGTACCTAGTTTCTCGGAACACGGCAAAGTTCCGCGTTGTTTGGCACACGGCAAAGAGTCGAAGACACGGCAATGCCAAATTTTCCCGTAGTGATAGTTAGTTGGTGCAATATGTTGAGCTAATTAATAAGATTCTGGCTTTACTTTACCAATCTCCAGGATTTTTTTGGATCGCCATGGAGGAACCTCATTTATCTTTCTCCTGCGTTATTAGATTAGAGAACAAGCAAATGCATTTTTTTTTTCAGAACAAGCAAATGCATGGGACATAGTTGGTGCGGAACGGGTAAGGTCTCCATGCACAGAAAAGGCCAGTAGGACGTTTTGCTTTGGATGCAAAAAAAAAAGGCCACTTAGGCAGTTGGGCCACACTTTTTTTTTCCTTGTTAGTACAAAAACTTCTCAAACTTTAGGGTGGGCCAAAGCCCACCAGGCCCACCCTGTGTGTCCACCCATGCTGTGAGGTGAAACACAACGGCGATTTGGCTAGACAACGGGCAACATGGGGCAGTTTCGCCGGCGTAGGTATCGGTCCGGTGACCTATGAGTTCAACTTTTCATCCCGCAAAGTTTACAGTTTACCTTAGGTCGATGAAAAAATGCAGATATGAGGTGTGAGAGACTCCTTAGCCCCCCTCCCTCCCCCAATATTTACGGGTCAGATTGTAATGCAGGGTCTACTCGATGTCATTTTTGGAGCAAAAATACATATTTTACGTTACACTCGGAATTTAGCAACTAGCAGTTGGGCCAACACATTAACAGTGTTGGATGTCATTGCCTTGTTGCTGCGTGCACCTACTACCAGAGTTGGATCTGATCGATCAGCAACGACAGAGCGCCAGATGAGTGCATAAAACATGAGCAGCACCCACAACTGTCACCGGAATCCAGACAGCGACCCAGACATGCATGGCATGGGATCTTCCCGTATAGTTTGCATGTAGGTGCAGCAGGGTTTGCTTCCGGCACTATTTGTGGTACGGAAGAACCTTGGTGAACACATGGGTAGGTGAGCACGCGTTTGTTGCATGACACGTGTCTAACATCGTTTGCTTGCCGTTTGTATCTGAGGTGGAAACGATGCGTGTGGTCCTAAAAAAAGTAGTGTTAAAAAATAAAGTGAAGCGACATGTGGCTCTGCTGCCGCTCTGCTACATCCATATCTATCTTGAGAGCCAGATTCGATGCCTCTGCCGCTCGGGAGAGGGACGATGGGGAGGTGCGGCCGCTCTACTCTTACTACGGCCGGCTCGATCTGGAGCGCCGTCGGTTCCCGAACTCTTAGATGCAAAAGTATCAGCTGACTCGATTCTTTTCTCTCCCGTGACTCTCTAGTCTCTATCTTCTAAAAAATTCCGATCATGTTCTTCCTTTATCTATGACAAGTCATGCGCCTGCTTTCTTGCTTTCTCCGCCATTGGACGCCTCCAGCAGCTCGGACCGTGGCCTGATGGGAATCGCCCCATGGGTCATTGGGTCTGTATGCTGTTCGTCCAGCGCATCCCGCTCGCGATTGGAAGTAGCGTCCGGCTTCAGGGTCGGCCGGAGTTGCTGGGCGGCGGGCCGTCGTACCCCAAGAGCCAGATAAAGAACTATACTCGATCTGTCAACTCCTCCCGCTGCTACTCGGCTTGCATCTAGTTACCATTTCTTGATCTATTCTGGTACATATATGTGCGCATGGTGAGATGCATGGAGATGAGATGGGGAGCGCGCGGAGAAGGATACCGATGGAGGATCTGTACAGCATCCACCCGGGGATCTCGCGAGGCGGCGGGGGCGGTGCGGCCTGCAGCGAGGCGTCCGGGGTCGCCGGTTCTCCGCCGACGCCTCCACCGGCGGCAGCCCACCCGTCGACGCCGGATCTGACGAAGCTGATGAAGGCGCAGATCGCTGGGCACCCCCGCTACCCCTCCCTCCTCTCCGCCTACATCGAATGCCGTAAGGTCCGTTGCTTCGACGAACTCCATCTTGCTTACGTTGTAGCTCTCGCCGCGCGCCCAGCTCGTCCCTCGTCATCGTCCGGGAATTGCGAGCCGCGTTTAACTGATTCTTGATTTGTCAGGTGGGCGCGCCGCCGGAGGTGGCCGCGCTGCTCGAAGAGATCGGCCGGCCGAAGAGGCGCAGTGGGGGTGCCGCTGTGGAGCGCCGCGTGCGGCTGCCGGCGACGGAGCAGCGAGGAAGTTGGGAGGAAGGGAGAAGGTGCGGCGGCGGTCGAGATTATGTGGCGGCCATGGTGTGCGGGGCTAGGATTTTGACTTGCATTACGCGCATGGTCAGACAAGCTGTCAGAAGGCAGAGCCGAATTGAATAAGCTGCTTTGACGTCGTTTCATTGCCGTTTATGAAGTCATCATCTTGGAACAAATCCAACGGTAGAGAGAGGGTGCGCACGTACCCCCTGGGTACCAAATCCACTCTCATTTGTGGTATCGGTGATTTAAATCCGTTAGCTATTTTCTTGGAAGACTATGATCTTGGGAGTTGCCACTTACGGTAGGTCATCTTTCCGAATGAGACCCCATCACAGTTACCAACATGCCAAAAATGTGTACCAAGATAATTTCACATTCGAAGAGAAGAGTTACTGACATAACTTCGAACAGCGTGTTGGACTATTAATCTAGTGATCATCCGGTTCTCACATGCACGAGCTTTTTTTAAGACCGCAAGCACATTTGCATGCATTATCTCCACCCCGTTGTGCTGCAGAGAACAAAACTATTTTTTATATTCAGTAAACAATACATCACAAGAGATTAGCATACCATTTGACCTCCGCATCAGTTTATTATTTTTAGATTCCTTTCCTACATTACAAACTCGATACTTCGACACGATACCACACCAAGTAAAATGGGACTACAAAGAAAAAACCGGCATTTCAGAATGTATACTTGTACTCGATAATGTGAAATGTCCTAATAAAACTATAGGCAACTCGAACTCAATAAAACTGACTAGTAGGACTTGATTTGATGTCATAAGACCAAAACCATCTATTCATTTGTACTAATGCATTTCTTTATGGTGGTGAAGCTTATCTTGCATAATAAATTAACCCCATCTATGTGGTAAAACAAATACCATTTATACAAAACATTTATTCTTAATTACAACTTATTTACTTGATTAGACTATTTGACCACAAAACTACATTGTGTCATGTTTTATACTGTCTTCTCTTACAAAGGTATATCATCTACACTGAAAAATAGAATTACCCCATGCTAACTTTGTGGCATCTAAAGTTATTTCTCTTTTCTGTGATAGTTCATTTCAAAATATCACTAAACCAAATTTCATAGATGTGAAAAATAAAAATTACATATTTTCTCAGATTATCTACGGTGTTTGCATAAAATTATAGTGTGTGTACACATGTATTTGTGTATTATAAAATTACCTAATATATTGGTTCAGATCCCTATTACATACGTGCTAAAATATATCTTGAAAGAATATTCCAGTGCATGTAGATATACCACATAAGCAAGAAGTCCATGTAGAAGTTTTTTTTAAAGAATGAGTACGAAGTAGACACTTTAACCACCATCAAATGTGTCCGTGCACACCCACACACACGTTCACACACACACACCGCCTACTAAACTGGCGCTCATATCTAGGTTGGCTTGTTTCTGAATAATGCATTTTAGGCTCGTCAATTCTTCGATTTTAATACTAGTTATAATCTGTTGATTTATGTAAGATCATACCTTAATTGCTACTTTTTTGGTTTGTTTTTTTGTTGTGATCTTTATATCCTTTGGGTGGAAAGAAATTCTCGCCCTTGACCGCTAACATGTCTGCGCCACTAATTTTGGATTTGAAACGGAGGAGAAAATATGCTCCATTTGGATACCTAGAAGGAGCGTCCTAAAGATGATATCACATAAAGAATTAACCAATGTTATAGTTGTGTGTATCCTCAAGAGAATACACTTTGCTTTTTGAAGTATCTCAATCTGAGATCGTGTAAAAGAAAAGAATCGACAACAAAATTACCGAAGCAACTTGACATGACAAAGCATAGAGAACAGATGCTCGAGAGCAGCGAATCGCCCTGCGTGCGTACTCCCGATGGACGGTCGACGGCAGAATGGGGCGGGTTCGGTGTGGAGATGGGAAGGTTGGACATGCATGGGAGAGAGGAAGTTTGGTTGGCAAATGATCGGATCGCTGACGTGTGATGCTCGTCTGTTGGAGTCCTACATGGCGGGCATGTCCAGACGTTCCTAGCCGACCTCCAAGGTTGGAGGCGGACAAGCGGGTGCCAGACAGTTTATGACGTGTCTGGACTCTGGACAGATGGTGGCATCGGAGGGAGATGATTACATGTGTTGACCCACAATAAGCCGAACAGACGCTATTGGAGGCGCTGATAGATATGCTCCTGCTAGTCATCCACGTGAAGATATCCAAATTTGACAATGTTATGGACGTACGGGCCATCGCGTAGCGTGCAAAGTCGATCCTGTATGTGTGTGTGATCCTGGCCCCATGACCTCGTACATACAATACCATTCTTTTGCCATGCTTCCACCGTACCCCAATTAACTTGTCATGCGATGGATGAACGGATCATCGGAGAAGTATGATGCCACGATCACCCAATTTCCAACTATCCCAAACCGTTCATCCACCTTGCTCAGATCCGGCCGGCCGGTCCGGTCAGCGGTCAATCCGAGCTGTTAAAAATGCTTCTATGTATTAGTACCTCGTGAGTCAAGTCATTGATCGGTTGTTGATAGGGTACAATTACTCCATCAGCCGAAATGTTGAGCACGCATGAGTCATAACCAGATATCACCGGCCGTTTACCTTCTACTGACGTCATCATCCTCTAATTGAGCATCTCCAGTCGCGTCCCCCAAACCGTCCCCGATTTGGCCCGACCAAAAAGCGCCGCCCCCCAAAGCCCTTTGTCCGGCGCCCCGATACGGTGTCCGGCGCCGAGCGTCCCGTCCCAGGGACGCTCCGGACGCCGGACACAACGAAAAGCGAGGCGGGAGTGGCGGGACCCGTCGCCGGCACAATTAATTTTAACCTAACCGTCGCCTACCTCGCGACGGAAGTTATTGCGCAGCGACGGTGCGCTCCGCAGCGACGGTGGGCAGAGGCGCGCCGACGTCCCGTCGCGCCTAGCTCGCGTGCCGGCGTTAATGAGCGCCACCGCTCATCCGCCCTCCGGCCTATAAAAAGGGGCGCCTCGTCGTCCCTCTCACACACAAACCCTAGCGCCTCTCTCCCAAGCCGCCACCATCTCTCAACAAGACTCGCCGCCATGTCTGGTAGAGGCGGAGGCCCGCGCGCGGCCGTGGTCGTGGTCGTGGCCGCGCATAGCTGAACGATCGCCGTCGCCTCCCGCGCCGTCGTCTTCATCGTCGGAGATGGACGTGGAGCCGGACGTCCTGTTCGAGTTCGTCCACGTCCTCAAGGGCGACCCGCGCGACATCCGAGGCTGCCGGACTCCTTCGCCGAGTACGTCGGCGGCGTACGCCCGCACGATGCATCTGCGGGAGCATTCGTGCGGCTACTGCCGGTGGATCGTCGACGCGATCTACGACGCGCGCGGCAAGATGTACCTCAACATCGGCTGGGAGAAGTTCGCGCGCCACCACAGCCTCCAAGCCGGCTTCATCCTCGTGTTCTCCTACTTCGGCAACAGGGACATGAGCATCAAGGTCTTCGACGAGTCGCTGCCGCGGACTACCACGTCGACAGGGACTCCCACGACGACAGACCGACTCGGAGGACGACGAGTGTTGTTTCTTCGCAACGAATACGTGCACGGTTCGCTGTTCGCCTCATCGGTAGAACCAACAAGGGCACCATCCTCCCGCTGGATTTTCCAGTTTAGGTGACTGGGTGTGCCCTGGAGTGTTGTTTCTTAGCGAACACAGGAACCCGATGCACGGCCTAGTTAGGTTTAGTTTATTTGCAATATTTTATATTTGTGTCCACCATGGTTCAAACTATGTATTAGTTTGTGGAAACCATGTTCCAAACTATGTCTTCGTGTAAACCACGTTCCCAATTATGTATTAGTTTGTGGAAATTGAAATAAAAATGCCAAGAAAAATTATTTTAAATGTTTGGGGGCGGCGTTTGGGGGACGCGGCTGGGGAGCGACGCCCCCAAACGCGGCACGAACAAAACACGTCCCCCAAACGCTCGATCCGGCGCGGTTTGGGGGATGGTTTAGGGGACGCGACTGGAGATGCTCTTACTCCGCCGGATAAGCCGGCTCTCCATCCACTATATGTACATTTTTTCGCACGATTTTGATGTACAACTTTGATCAGTAATATATATCAAACTATATGGATTGAGAATATATAAATGGTATCGTTGCATTTATTTTATAAATTTATATAATATTTCTGGACATATTAATTATAAGTAAAAGTTATAGTCGAAAATGTAAGTAGTTGACCAGCAAAATTTAATGGTGCCTTATACTGTGTATTCCTGTAATGGCATACAACCAAGCAAGACCAAAATTTCTATGACAAGAGGAAGCACCCATACAAGCACCCAAAGTCCCCCAAACAACGTTAGATACACAGCTAGAGAAAAACAAATGATTGGAAATATCAATGCTGCCACAGAAAGAACATTTAGGAGATCCTAGCCATTTTCTTTTTCTCAAGTTCTCTCTAGTCACCACAGCATCCTGATGTGGCTGCCACATGAAGAAAAAAAATCAAGTGGAGTTTTGAATTCAAAATCCTTTGTTGCGAGCCCCAGATAAATTCTTCTCCAACAATTAATACATAGATTTATTAGAAAAGATTTTACTAGCAGTTAGGGGCCAAACCACAGCATCAGTAGACTAATTCAATCTGAATTTACTGACGGATGGAGTATGTGCACGCACTGAGTTTACTTTTCTTGGAAGGCACCATGGGAAGGAGTGGCGAAGAGGCGATCGAGAATAGAACCTTCTGAAACTCGGCATCACTGCTGCTTTCTTCATACACCTTTTCATCTTACCCCATACATGATACAGGCAACTAACTGACTGACTAAGCTAACATGGCCGTCGAATTAAAGGCGGCGACGGCGATGATGAGCGATTGCCAAGTTGAGAATCACTTCTACTCCGGTGCTCCCCCCTTGGCAAATATCAGCCTGCGTAAAAAACAATAATGGTTGAGATCTTTCAATACGCCATCGTAAGGGGTCATGATTGTAAAATTTAAAAAACTGATATATACGTACGACTCTCTAGAGGTCCGTATGGCCTGCGTTATCTTGTACAATTATTTTCTGTAAGTATAGTGTACTACTACAGTGACGTGGGTGTACCGAATAGGCAGGACATATAAAATGGTTGTAGACGTCTCCGCGTACGTCGCCCACCAATTTTCCCACCAAATCAGGAACAGAAATACGTATGTATACAGATAGGCATACATGGGCTGGATATGGGTCAGCGGCCCTAAGGTTAAAAAACAATAACAAAAATGAATATAACGTCTCAACTTGTGTTAGGGAGGAGCACCGGAGTAGGACTCGTTGAGAATAGGTCCCCTATCGATGATTGCCGGACATGGGCCTTCAATCACATGCATGGAGCCCATGCTTGGATCTGTATATCCTTTAGCGTTGCGGGGCATGGTCCCGTAGCAATAATGCTACACCTACGGACTAAACAGCCTACGGACTCCTTACGCGCTGACGTGCGACGGACGTGGAGCCCGCGTGGATTACTTGATCAGAACCATGAAAGGGAAATAGAAAAAGGAAAATTAATCTCTCCAACGAGGGCACGAGATAGAACCATCTGTACAACCGCACTGCTCCTCGATCCCCATCTCCAACTCGCCGGTGGCTGCGCCGCGATGCTGGCGACGGAAGCTGCCCGACCTCTTCGGAAGGAGAGCGGCGAGCTGCCCCTCTTATGAAGTGCCCCGGTGACCTCCCCTTCATCTGACGGCGGCGCATCGACCTCCACCTCATCGGAAGCGAATCGGCGAACTCTGGGTCGTCATTGGCGGCGTGGCGAGCTCGCCTATACACAAGCAGCGCGGCGACGGCCTCCTCCGCATTCGGAAGCGGCGCGGCGAGCTCGCCCTCTTCTGCAGCTGGGGGGCGACCTCCTCGTCCTCGGCGACGCTATTGGTCGTCAGTGGCGAACAACTGAGGTCGCTATCTTCAGAAGCAGCAGTGTGACCTCCTCCTCTTCGGCTAATGGTGGTCTCGCTGTGTAGATTACAAGAAGCAGCATCTCGTGAGATCACTTGTCAGAAGCATCAGCTTTTGGTCTCATTTGTGTGAATTTGAACTATCAAATGTATGAGAAATTGGAAATGCTGCAGCTGGTAGCTTTGTTCTGCTAAAATAAAGTGACATGATGTATGCTGTGATCATGAATAAGAAACATGTTTGATTGGAAAATTTGCATTCTGTTATCTTGATTTGGAAAGGTGATACATTGTAGATATGTTGGAGTTTGAATACTTGTCTAATTCTTCTCACTATTACCGATGGCTGAAAAGGCTTTGTTTGATGTCTTCTATTCTGAAGTACATTTTTTTCAGGGTATTCTTAGTGATAGTTGAGAAATCAGAAACTAGAAACTATAACTGTGTACTTCTTGTGTTTCTTTGGTAGATGGAAGTTATCAAAGCAGATAGAATACAAGGGAATTATACGATTGGAGAAAAGGATCAACCAAGTTAAGAAGATTATAACTGGAGAAATCAAAATTAAGATGTTAAGGCCAGTACACCTATTCTGAAGTAGCAGTCGCTTCTCACACATGATTCCAAAAGCATAGTACAATAGGAGACTGGAACATGCAAGCTAAGATTGCTGAAAGCTGAATTCTGCACTATAAAATTAAATCAAACCATATTACATTTCTGGGGAACAAGAACCAGTAGAATAAACTGCAAAAGGAGATGAACTCTACTGGGCAGTATTGCCGATGAACTCTACTGGGCAGTATTGCCGATGAACTCTACCTGCAGGTTTAGAGCATCTCCAGTCGCGTCCCCCAAACCGTCCCCCAAACCGCGCCGGATCGAGCGTTTGGGGGACGTGTTTTGTTCGTGCCGCGTTTGGGAGACGTCGCTCCCCAGCCGCGTCCCCCAAACGCCGCCCCCAAATGAATATTTGTGCACGAAAATAAAGGTTTTCATTCAATTTTGATTATATATTACAAAGTTTGAATGAAAACGGCTAGATTTCATCTAAACCTAGACTACTGACCGCCCGGCGGCGCGTTCGACGGCCCCGCCCCGTCGTCGCCTCCCCTACGCCGCAGCTCCTCCTGCGCGCTCCTCTCCTTGCGTTCGGCGGTGGCCGGACGGTGCCGCTCCCGCCGCGTCCTCCGCGTCCTCCTGCGCCGCCCGGAGGGAGAGCTCGATGGCGCGACGAATATGCGCCTCTTCGAGGGCACGGGCGTCGTCCCGAGCTTCTTCTCCGACTCGAAGGACTCGACGAGGGCGCGTTCGATCGGCCGCCCGTCCGGTGCGGCCCGTCGTCGTCGACCGCCGAACCGTGTCGTCGTCGTCCTCCACTCGGTCTCCTCCGCCTCCTCTTCCTCCATTGGCGCCTCCTCCACATCTGTTGGCGCCTCCATCATCGCCGCCGCCGCCGTCGGCCTCCGCCGCCAATCGCCCCGCCCCATCGCGCCGTCGCCGCCGCTCCCGCCGCCGACGCTCCTCCGCCGTCACTCGCCGGAGCTCGATCGACTCACGCCGCCGGCGATCGAGTCACGCCGTTCACGAACAGCGCTGCCGCTCATCGCGCGGGGCGCGCTCGTCGCCCATCGCGCTCCATCTCCTCCCGGCACGGCGCCGTCGCGCCTGTCCGTCGAGGCGTCGAATGCCGCAACGGTGTCGCACCGCGCTGCTCCGCCACGCTGCTGCCGCCGCGGCTCCTCGCGGGCGGGGGGCGGAGAACGCCGCCAGATCCGCCGCCGCTGCGCCTCACGCCGCGGCCTCCTCTCGAGTGCCTCCTCTAGTGCCGCACGCCGCTGCCGGCCAATGGAGGAGACGGCGGTGGAGGGAAGTGGCCATCGCCGGGCGGTTCGCCATTGCCACGGTGATGGAGGAGACGGCCGTGGAGCGACGAGGGCTGTGTTTGTTGCCGGCGGGTGGTGGCTACCATTGATGAGCGGGAGACCTTTTATAGACGCCGGCGGGAAGAAAGCGCGGGAACGACGAGAAGAGGCGGGAAGATCGCGCGGGAACGGGCGGTGGCGTGCGAACGCCGCGACGCGTGGAGGCTGCGCAAGACCGACGAGACGTCTCGCCGCCTCCTCGCCGCCATTAAAATTAATCGTGCCGCGACGCGTTGGCCCGCCACTCCCTTGCTGTGTCCGCACCGTGGGGACGGGACGGCTCGGGTGCCGGACACCGTATAAGCGCGCCGGACAAAAAGGGCTACGCGCAAACGCATTTTCGTTCGGCGCAAATCCCTTTGGGGGACGCTTTGGGGGACGCGACTGGAGATACTCTTAGGTTGAGGAAGACGGTGCTCTCCGTATGCGCGTCCGGCCGATCACGACGAAGGTGCAGTTTCCGATCTCAAAGAAGATCAAAACATACCGAGCAGTTTGAGCTTTTCGTTGCAAAATTAGCGGCAGCTCCTTCCTTTTTTACGCGGTTGTTTTTTCCGTTCAGCCTCCACGTAGGATCAAGGCCTCGTCAGCCCGTAAGTCGTCCGTAAACATCCGTAGGTTTAGCATTTTCGGTCCCGTAGCTAGCTCCACTCCACCACTGAAGAAACAAGAGCACCGATCCGAATCTCATCTTCTCCTACCAGTTTATTTTATTTTTCTTTTTTTGCGAATTACATACCAGTTTCTTGCTCTGCGTTTGCATGGCTTGTATCTACCGCTTCTCCTGCCCGGTGTCCTTTTTTGTCACTCTTTTCATCTGTTTCGTGTGCGTATGTATTTACCATCTTGCATTCGAATGGCCACTCATCAGATGTATGGATCTATCTGACGTCGTGGTATCTTGGTGGCTTGATCCATCCTTCGAGCTTATGGCTCGTGTGCCTCACTTACGATACACGGGTCCAGAATCCTTGCTGGTAAGACCGGAGACTCCAGTAACCGGAGACTCCAGTAAAGCCTCCGGCGGTCCGGCCTCCCAGATTCTGAGCAGTTGGCCTTGTGGCTCACTCTTAGTATGGGCAACGGCGGAGTTAGAGCCGAGCGAACCATGGTGCACACATGGTGCCACAGTAGATAGAAATATTAGTTTCATGGTGCAAACATGGTGAAAATCTGTAGTTATATAAAGAAAAATAAACTTCCCTGGGTCTGTGCACCCCTTTGGATCCCAGTGAGTATGGGGTCCGGAAACTTGTCCGGGGGCGGGTCTCCCTGCTTCTGAATCCAGGAGCATATGCATAGCTAAAATTGTCATCGCAAACATAATCATATGCTTCATTCTTTTTGTTGGCTAATTGATGCATCGACCTTAATTATATGATTCTTGATTTTTACGTAATGACTGAATCATGAACTTCGTAATTATAATGACTGTGTGCATAGAGGCTAGGGTTATATTCCCCTTTGCAAATATATCTTCTGCGGTTTCCAGCTAGTCTAGTATGCAACTCCCATAATCAACAAGTGAGATTGATTGCAACCCTCCCGCGGGTGGCGGCGTCGCGCCACTCCAGCTAGCCCCATCCGGAGCATGGCTGAGGGCAGCGGCGGTGTGGCCTAATCGGCCCTTGGAGCTTGGAGGAGTCCGCGTCGGATGCACCTTCTGCGCACGTCGGGCTGCTCCGCTTGGATCATATGGAAGCCGGGGTGGCCCCCAATACATCGGTAACGACCTTGCGGGTGAAGAGAGTGTGGGTAGTGGCGGCCAATACCCCGTGGCGTGGCGGCGCGGCTTCGACGGCCTCCGCCGGGCGGGTGCTATCTGGGACACGGCGCTCGTTTCTAGTTCACACGGACATGATCTCGGTCGCATGATTCCTCTGCTTCTTATCCACCGATCTCTGAACCTCCTTCATCGTCGTTGGGCGGCGGATGGTGGCGTGAGGGCCTGCTCGTCCGCATCGAAGAATAAAGGTGGCGGTCCTATGTTTCCTCTTTTGCGAAGATGGTGACCATCCTGAGGTCGGTCCTTCTTCATCTGGCTGGAGTAGTGAGCTTCAGAAGGCTCCGCCAACGAATGTAACACTTTATATGCGTTTATAGTTAAAATGTTGATGCTTATGCTTGGTCAAACTTTGACCAAACATAGAATGCAAGGTTATTCCGGACAGAGGGAGTACTAGTACTAAACTGCACTAACCACTACAGCCATTCCAAAATATAAGTGTGCAAATTTAATCAAAAGTTAAATCTCGCAAAGTTTTATAAAAAAATAAAAAATACAAAGAAAAATATTGGCATCTGCAGTACTCAGTAAGTACAGCATGAAACTATACTAATGACAAATCTATTGATATGGATTTTGTATTTTAGACTTGACTAAATTTATAGCCTACTTGATTAGCAGTCGTGATCCCGTGAAACATCAACAAGAGGAGCAGGCCCAGGTAGTAGCAGAATCGTCGACTTTTGTTTTGCTCTTTCTTGAAAGCTTTTCCTAGGTGTCATGGCAGTTGGTTTAAAAAAGACCTGCCTGTGCATGTACCCTACCCTCCGACTCCTTTGCTCGATCTATCTTTCTCGCACCGCAGCAAAGCAAAAGGATTCACGACAGGTGAGCATCAGCCCCCACTCCAGCACTCGGACAGACATGTCGACGTGCAGGAACGTGCGGATTCGGATGTGCAGATTGGCTGCATCAAAATCCCAATCATACGCTTAAAAGTACCCGTACCGATCCGATTAAATTTTCGTAATACTAGCACTACTCTGCCGCCGCATTCATACGCTCCAATAATTAGCCACTGTTCCCCAATCGGTCGGAGTTCAGCAGCTAGCTGGTGGAGCAACAGTGCTGGCTGGCATCGCATTGTTGCTGCATATACGAACGTACGTGCCGGAGTCGGATCTGATCGGTCAGTAACGGCTTCTCTGACGATCTGAACGACAGACGGGTTTACGGGGCATGAACAGCAGCAGGCACTGCCGCATATCTCAGCTGAAATTCAGACCGCAATGGCTTCTTCTCCGGAAGGTTTGCATTTGCATGCGCGCGGGGGGCAGTTTGTTTAGCAGCGTTTGCTGAAAGATCAACTCTGCTGTACCAGCGAGGAATCTCACTGTACGTGCCGCCGACTTCGGAACGAGATCCCAACGACGCAACGGCTCCAGCGAGTACAGTCGTACCGTAGATGAGGAACAAGGAGCTGCGTCAAGGGAACAGCGGCACAGCTAGTGCGCCGCCCGTCCGGGGTCCGGCCGGGCCGCGTGCCGCTACCGAGCTCGCCATGCTCCGGCCGGCCTGGCTCTCCTTGCGTGCGCAGAATAGCTAGGTAGTTGGTCCAGGGCAGAGAGGAGTAGACTTGGGGCGGGTGTTGCTGTCGCAGTGGGTGTCGCTCGGTGGTGGCCGTAGGGGAGGACCAGACCAGACTGCATTCTGCAACCTCCGTATGTACTGCTCTACTCGTACTGTAATACTGTACTCCATAGTCCATAGCGTAGGGCAACGTGGTGTGCGTGACGCGCACAGGCCCAGCCACAGCCTACAACGCAGTTGCCTCAGCACTACTCTGTCTCTTCTTCCCAGCTTTCTGCTGCTTCATAAATATAATAATCATATGCTTTATCAATTCTTTTAATAAAGAAATATATTAATATAGTAAAGATATCAATTAAACTCAGCCTCTACACAGAGAAATCAAACATACACACAACGAAGGAAAAAAAGGAGATAAATATCAAATACAGACTATCGCACGGATGAAACACTCGCAACTGTAACATTCTAGCTACCACCAAGGACAACACCCTGTATCGTAAAAGAGATTCTCCAAAACCAACATCTCCAAGCAAAAAAAAAAAACAATGCAAACGCGTTGCCGTCATCCAATACAATGCCCGAGCAAGGTCATTAATAGGTACAACCAATAAAAGTCGGACATTGGACCTTCGCACTAGAAATCGCGGCTCAGTACTCGACAAACACCCAAATGCAGTTCACATATGATGCCGCCCCTTCTTGCCAAGACCGTTGATGCAAATCGTTAACACCGGCCTAACACACACAAATAACATGTGCTGCATCTTAACCAATGCACCTCTCCTCCATTGCAAGCCCCGATCGCAAGCACCATGCCATTTTTCACCTCTATCAATACCATGGAAATCTATATTTGGACATGCCCCATGGCACCGAGAAGAAAGCAAAGCTTAGCGCCACGCCCTCAAGAAGCCCTGCTGGCCGAAAATAAGGGCACACACGACCGGATCAATTTTGATCTACATATCTAGTGGCATCATGCCCCAAATAACGGAGATCTCCGAGAGGAAGACCGGATCTCGCTTGCGTCCATATCAAGGAGGCGGGCATGAAGCAGGTCAGCAATTTGGTACTCGAAAAACAGTAGGGCCAACCACCTTTATTCATGCTGAGCCAGTAACCCCCACGCCACAAGCATAGCCATAGCTAAAATGATGATCGCAAACATAATCATATGCTTCATTTTTTATTGTCTGATTGAAGCATCGACAATATATGATCCTTGATTTGTACGTAATGACTGAATGATTAACTTCGTAATTATAATGAATGTGTGCATCGGTTGATGCAGAGGCTAAGATTATATTCCCCTTTCCAAATATATCTTTTGTGGATTGCAGCTAGTGTTTTGTGCAACTCACATAATCAACAAGTGAGAGATTGAATGCAGCATAGAATCTACTACTATAAACCGGTAGGATCAATTCATACTACAAGGATCATATTTATGGCATCATACATGGTGTTTATGATGCCTATGAAGAACAATCCAGATTTAATCTAAAATAACTTTCGGAAATATATCTATCAAGGTATGTTGTTTCACGATCTTTGATCGCTCAAATCCCCGTGTGCGCACGAGTGTCCACACTTTCCATCGAACTTGTCCTACTATTGTGCATAAAATTGTGGTATGGTAGAATCTTCTGGCAATAGTTGCCCGTCCCAGTGTTAGAAACAATCCAATTTATTGGAAAAAAGAATCAGTAAACTTCAAAGGCATAAATATGTTTTTGGTGTGCCAAGTATTGAGCCGAGACACTTTTCACTTCGGTAGAAAAATGACTTGTAACATGCACGTGCATTACAAACACCTTCATTACGTCCTCATATCCAAAGCATGCAAGCCCATTGAAGAATCACAAACCATGAAGAACATGAATAAATGACTTGACAATGAAAGACCAAATAAACTAGCAATGCCAACAAGCTAGTATGAGGGGAACAATTGATTACATGTGTTGACCCACAATAAGCCGAACAGACGCTATTGGAGGCGTTGATAGATATGCTCCTGCTAGTCATCCACGTGAAGATATCCAAATTTGACAATGTTATGGACGTACGGGCCATCGCGTAGCGTGCAAAGTCGATCCTGCATGTGTGTGTGATCCTGGCCCCATGATCGACCTCGTACATACGATACCATTCTTTTGCCATGCTTCCACCGTACCCCAATTAACTTGTCATGCCATGGATGAACGCATCATCGGAGAAGTATGATGCCACGATCACCCAATTTCCAACTATCCCAAACCGTTCATCCACCTTGCTCAGATACGGCCGGCCGGTCCAGTCAGCGGTCAATCCGAGCTGTTAAAAATGCTTCTATGTATTAGTACCTCGTGAGTCAAGTCATTGATCGGTTGTTGATAGGGTACAATTACTCCATCAGCCGAAATGTTGAGCACGCATGAGTCATGACCAGATATCACCGGCCGTTTACCTTCTACTGACGTCATCATCCTCTAATTGTCTTACTCCGCCGGATAAGCCGGCTCTCCATCCACTATATGTACATTTTTTCGCACGATTTTGATGTACAACTTTGATCAGTAATATATATCAAACTATATGGATTGAGAATATATAAATGGTATCGTTGCATTTATTTTATAACTTTATATAATATTTCTGGACATATTAAGTGGAGTTTTGAATTCCAAATCCTTTGTTGCGAGCCCCAGATAAATTCTTCTCCAACAATTAATACACAGATTTATTAGAAAAGATTTTACTAGCAGTTAGGGGCCAAACCACAGCATCAGTAGACTAACTCAATCTGAATTTACTGACGGATGGAGTATGTGCACGCACTGAATCTACTTTTCTTGGAAGGCAGCATGGGAAGGAGTGGCAAAGAGGAGATCGAGAATAGAACCTTCTGAAACTCAGCATCACTGCTGCTTTCTTCCAACACCTTTTCATCTTACCCCATACATGAATACATGATACAGGCAACTAACTGACTGACTAACCTAACATGGCCGTCGAATTAAAGACGGCGACGACGATGATGAGCGATGGCCAAGTTAAGAATAGGTCCCCTATCGATGATTGCCGGACATGGGCCTTCAATCACATGCATGGAGCCCATGCTTGGATCTGTATATCCTTTAGCGTTGCGGGGCATGGTCCCGTAGCTAGCTCCACTCCACCACTGAAGAAACAAGAGCACCGATCTGAATCTCATCTTCTCCGACCAGTTTTTTTTGTTTTTCTTTTTTTGCGAATTACATACCAGTTTCTTGCTCTGCGTTTGCATGGCTTCTATCTACCGCTTCTCCTGCCCGGTGTCCTTTTTTGTCAGTCTTTTCATCTGTTTCGTGTGCGTATGTATTTACCATCTTGCATTCGAATGACCACTCACCAGATGTATGGATCTATCTGACGACGCCGTGGCTTGGTGGCTTGATCCATCCTTCGCTCATGGCTCGTGTGCCTCACTTACGATACAGGGGTCCGGAATCTTTGCTCGTAAGACCGGAAACTCCGGTAAAGTCTCCGGCCTCCCAGATTCTGAGCAGGTGGCCTTGTGCCTCACTTTAAGTATGGGCAACGATGGAGTTAGAGCAGAGCGAACCATGCATGGTGTACACATGGTGCCACATCAGATAAAAATACTACCTCTGTCCATTTTTAGATGTCAAAAGTTTGTCTAAATTCAAATGTATCTAGACACTCTTTAGTACATAGATACATCCAAATTTGAATAAACTCCCGACATGTATTAATGGACGGAGGGAGTATTAGTTTCATGGTGCACACATGGTGAAAATCTATAGTTATACAAAGAAAAATAAACTTTCCGGGGATCCTGTGCACCCCTTAGATCCCAGTGAGTATGGGGTCCGGAAACTTGTCGGGAGACTAAGGTAAAGTCCCTTGTCTCCCTGATTCTGAATCCAGGAGCATATCCATAGCTAAAATTGTCATCGCAAACATAATCGTATGCTTCATTCTTTTTGTTGGCTGATTGATGCATCGACCTTATATGATTCCTGATTTTTACGTATGATGAACTTCATAATTATAATGACTGTGTGCATAGAGGCTAGGGTTATATTCCCCTTTCCAAATACATCTTGTGTGGTTTCCAGCTAGTCTAGTATGCAACTCCCATAATCAACAAGTGAGATTGATTGCAACCCTCCCCCAGGTGGCGGCGCCGCGCCACTCCAGCTAGCCCCATCCGGAGCATGGCTGAGGGCAGTGCCGGTGTGGCCCGATCGGCCCTTGGATCCTAGAGGATTCCGCGTCGGATGCACCTTCTGTGCACGTCGGGCTGCTCCGCTTGGATCATATGGAAGCCGGGGGTAGCCCCCGATACATCGGTAACGACCTTGCGAGTGAAGAGGGTGTGGGTAGTGGCGGCCAATACCCCGTGGCGTGGCGGTGCGGCTTCGACGGCCTCCGCCGGGCAAGTGCTATCTGGGACACGACGCTCGTTTCTAGTCTGCACTGACATGATCTGGATCGCATGATTTCTCAGCTGCTTCTTATCCACCGATCTCTGAACCTCCTTCGTCGCCGTTGGGCGGCGGATGGTGGCGTGAGGGCTTGCTCGTCCGCATCGAAGAATAAAGGTGGCGGTCCTATGTTTCCTCTTTTGCGAAGATGGTGACCATCCTGAGGTCGGTCCTTCTTCATCTGGCTGGAGTGGTGAGCTTCAGAAGGCTCCGCCAACGAATGTAACACTTTATATGCGTTTATAGTTAAAATGTTGATGCTTATGCTTGGTCAAACTTTGACCAAACATAGAATGCAAGGTTATTCCGGACAGAGGTAGTACTAGCACTAAACTGCACTAATCACTACAGCCATTTCCAAATATAAAGCGTGCAAATTTAATCAAAAGTTAAATCTTGCAAAGTTTGATAAAAAAATACAAAGAAAAATATTGGCATCTGCAGTATTCAGTAAGTACAGCATGAAACTATACTAATGACAAATCTATCGATATGGATTTTGTATTTTAGACTTGACTAAATTTATAGCCTAGTTGATTAGCAGTCGTGATGCCGTGAAACATCAACAAGAGGAGCAGGCCCAGGTAGTAGCAGAATCGTCGGCTTTTGTTTTGCTCTTTCTTGAAAGCTTTTCCTAGGTGTCATGGCAGTTGGTTTAAAAAAGACCTGCCTCTGCATGTACCCTACCCTCCGACTCCTTTGCTCGATACACCGCAGCAAATCAAAAGGATCGACGACAGTCGACAGGCGAGCATCAGCCCCACTCCAGCACTCGGACAGACATGTCGACGTGCAGGAACGTGCGGATTCGGATGTGCAGATTGGCTGCATCAAAATCCCAATCATACGCTTAAAAGTACCCGTACCGATCCGATTAAATTTTCGTAATACTAGCACTACTCTGCCGCCGCATTCATACGCTCCAATAATTAGCCACTGTTCCCCAATCGGTCGGAGTTCAGCAGCTAGCTGGTGGAGCAACAGTGCTCGCTGGCATCGCATTGTTGCTGCATATGTGTACGTACGTGCCGGAGTCGGATCTGATCGGTCAGTAACGGCTTCTCTGGCGCTCAGAGCGACAGATGGACATGAACAGCAACCGGCACTGCCGCATATCTCAGCTGAAATTCAGGCCGCAATGGCTTCTTCTCCGGAAGGTTTGCATTTGCATGCGAGGGGGCAGTTTGGTTAGCAGCGTTTGCTGAAAGATCAGCTCTGCTGTACTAGCGAGGAATCTCACTGTACGTGCCGCCGACTTCTGAACGAGATCCGAACGACGCAACGGCTCCAGCGAGTACAGTCGTACCGTAGATGAGGAACAAGAGCTGCGTCAAGGGAACAGCGGCACAGCTAGTGCGCCGCCCGTCCGGGGTCCGGCCGCGTGCCGCTACCTAGCTCGCCATGCTCCGGCCGGCCTGGCTCTCCTTGGTGCGCAGAATAGCTAGGTAGTTGGTCCAGGGCAGAGAGGAGTAGACTTGGGGCGGGTGTTGCTGTCGCAGTGGGTGTCGCTCGGTGGTCGCCGTAGGAGAGGACCAGGCCAGAGTCTGCATTCAGCAACCTCCGTATGTACTGCCCTAGTCCTACTCTACCACTGTACTCCATAGTCCATATGGTAGGGCAACGTGGTGTGCGTGACGCGCACAGGCCCAGCCACACCCTACAACGCAGTTGCCTCAGCACTACTCTGTCTCTTCTTCCCCGCTTTCTGCTGCTTAATAAATATAAAAATCATATGCTTTATCAATTCTTTTAATAAAGAAATATATTAATATAGTAAAGATATCAATTGAACTCAGCCTCTACACACAGAAATCAAACATACACACAACGAAGGAAAAAAAAAGGAGATAAATATCAAATACAGACTATCGCACAGATGAAACACTCGCAACTGTAACATTCTAGCTACCACCAAGGACAACACCCTGTATCGTAAAAGAGATTCTCCAAAACCAACATCTCCAAGAAAAGAAAAAAAACAATGCAAACGCGTTGCCGTCGTCCAATACAATGCCCGAGCAAGGTCATTAATAGGTACAACCAATGAAAGTCGGACATTGGACCTTCGCACTTGAAATCGCGGATCAGTACTCGACAAACACCCAAATGCAGTTCACATATGATGCCGCCCCTTCTTGCCAAGACTGTTGATGCAAATCGTTAACACCTAACACACACAAATAACATGTGCTGCATCTTAACCAATGCACCTCTCCTCCATTGCAAGCCCCGATCGCAAGCACCATGCCATTTTTCACCTCTATCAATACCATGGAAATCTATATTTGGACATGCCCCATGGCACCGAGAAGAAAGCAAAGCTTAGCGCCATGCTCTCAAGAAGCCCTGCTGGCCGAAAATAAGGGCACACACGACCGGATCAATTTCGATCTACATATCTAGTGGCCTCATGCCCCAAATAACGGAGATCTCCGAGAGGAAGACCGGATCTCGCTTGCGTCCATATCAAGGAGGCGGGCATGAAGCAGGTCAACAATTTGGTACTCGAAAAACAGTAGGGCCAACCACCTTTATTCATGCTGAGCCAGTAACCCCCACGCCACAAGCATAGCCATAGCTAAAATGATGATCGCAAACATAATCATATGCTTCATTTTTTATTGTCTGATTGAAGCATCGACAATATATGATCCTTGATTTGTACGTAAATTATAATGAATGTATGCATCGGTTGATGCAGAGGCTAAGATTATATTCCCCTTTCCAAATATATCTTTTGTGGATTGCAGCTAGTGTTTTGTGCAACTCACATAATCAACAAGTGAGAGATTGAATGCAGCATAGAATCTACTACTATAAACCGGTAGGATCAATTAATACTACAAGGATCATATTTATGGCATCATACATGGTGTTTATGATGCCTATGAAGAACAATCCAGATTTAATTTAAATAACTTTCGGAAATATATCTATCAAGGTATGTTGTTTCACGATCTTTGATCGCTCAAATCCCCGTGTGCGCACGAGTGTCCACACTTTCCATCGAACTTGTCCTACTATTGTGCATAAAATTGTGGTATGGTAGAATCTTGTGGCAATAGTTGCCCGTCCCAGTGTTAGAAACAATCCAATTTATTGGAAAAAAGAATCAGTAAACTTCAAAGGCATAAATATGTTTTTGGTGTGCCAAGTATTGAGCCGAGACACTTTTCACTTCGGTAGAAAAATGACTTGTAACATGCACGTGCATTACAAACACCTTCATTACGTCCTCATATCCAAAGCATGCAAGCCCATTGAAGAATCACAAACCATGAAGAACATGAATAAATGACTTGACAATGAAAGACCAAATAAACTAGCAATGCCAACAAGCTAGTATGAGGGGAACAATTGAAGGTGTAACAACTTATTGACACATTACAAACACTAGAGTTATCTAACAATTACTACTGAGCTAGACAATCTAGGTCTACAAATCTCTAGATATTTGTTAGACTCGTACACTATATACGAATACCTCTTAAAAAATATTTAAAGTAACTGTAACAGGAATAAAATTAGCTAACAAACTATTTAACATGCAAATTGGACTAGTAGATGAATGCGATCTTTTCTAAAGAATTACTAATATCTTAATTTAGATGGAATAGAGTTCACGCAAAAGTCCCAATACCATTTTAAAATAATAATGATAATTTGGATGTTCCTACATACAAAATAAGATATATGTGTGAAGATTTTAATTGTAAAGGTTGTACCGATGAGAAAGCGTATCATGTTTAGAGTTAAACTAATCTATAAGTAAAACAGATTAGTATAAATGGTTAACTAATTTTCCTTGTACATGTCTTTTTATTTATCCTTCGAGGCGCAGTTCAATTGCGTGGAGAATGTCAGCGAATAGATCTTATTTGTTTTTTCCTTAGCCTTTTCGTTAGGAACTACCTACCAATATTGTAGAAGTGAGAGTAGATATTCGAATTGCATTTGTGCCATGTCCATGTAATGTATTAGATATATAATCAATTATTGTACGGGTCGGTGAGCTTTGTGTCCAATTGCTAAAGATGTCAAAGTCCGTTTCATTGCAAATTTATGTGTCTGTTGCATCAATAGCTAGAAGTGCAATTGCGCATGATTATTGTTCCACATATAGTTATGAAAAAACAAACAACTATATAGTACACATACATGCAACAATGGTATTGCGCCGAATGTGACTGTTAATTAAAAAAATTGGAACCATCACCTTTCAAGGGCCAAGCTCAATCTTCATAACTTAGTTACCTGCATAGGGTACCAATTAAGATTTGGCACGAGGTATATATAGTTCAAGTAAACTTTGATTTGTCCATGTGCTTGTGTTAACCGAATCATCGACGTTGTGTTTTACACTTTCATCGGAGTATATTTTTGTTTTGGGATGGGATTGCAAAATTGCTGGATGCATATGCATCCTACCCTCCGACTCCTTTCCTAGATGTATGTTTCTCCCTGGACCACAACAAAGAAAAAGGATCCACGACGACAGATGTGCATGAGCCCACTCCAGTTGGACATCTCGTCGTACAGGAACCGTACGGACCAACAAGATCCCAATCATGTCAATCCTTTAAAAAAACACGTAATAACAGATCAAAAAGTATACGGTCACATACTAGGAGAAAGTAATCAATAATGTTGTCTATATACATAGTGCAGGCTTTCCACAAGGAAATTTTTGTATGGGTGACCCACAAGTAGCTTGTGGGCTGTCCACAAACAATAAAAAATAATTTCTCTCTCCTTCCTCTTCATATATGAGGGTACAACAATAACATATATGGGTCCCATCTTCATGCTAAGGTTCAGTTCTCATATATAGCGGGAGACTTCACAATATAAGTGAGGTCCAACTTATGGCAAAATTTCATCTTACATATAGGTGATGCTCAAGAATCATCTAGATGATAGACATGCCATAATCTAATGTACTGAAACAGATCCAATAGTCAACAATATTGGGATTTACAAATCTATATCCAACGGCTAACATTCAAAGTACGGACCATCAAGATCCCAATCATGTCAATCCTTTAAAAGAACACGTAATAACAGATCGAAAATTATACGGTCACATACTATATTTATGTTATGCCTGCTTTAAATTGTTTTTTGCAATGAAAACACGAAAATGAATTTTAAATGTTCCATGCAAGGAGTAGGATAATAATTAACCACTGGTCCACTGCTCGCCAATCAATCACTCGGAATTCGGCAACTAGCTGTTGGACCAACAGTGCTGGCTGGCACTGCACCGCATTGTTGCCGCGTATCGCTATGAATTCAGCAACGCACATACCCTGTTCCTGGTTAGGAGCTGGATCCGATGGACCGACCGATCAGTAGTTCAGGGCATCTTCAACCGGGCCACCCAAACGGACGCGCTGAGCCGTCCGTTTTGCGCCGTTTGGGTGGCCGAACAGACACCTGTACAGCGGCCCGCGTCCGCGTGTCCGTTTGGGTCGCACGCTGCGCCCAACGAGCGGACGCACCGCATAATCGAATAAATGGAAAAACAAAAGAAAAAATGCAAATTTAAACGATATTTGATTAAACATATGCCCTATTTTGGGCAAAATTTGTACATAGCCCTATTTTGGGCAAAAACTAACAAAAGAAGCCCTCTATATGGGCTTTAATTTAAACTACAAACCCTAAGCTAGGGTTTGGTCGCCGCGTGGTCGGTGCGCCGCCTAGCCGTGTGGCGGGCGCCGACGACGCCCCGGCGGCGAGGCATGTTGGCTCGACCGCGCCGAGGACTCCGCCACGGTGACCACGGGCCTCCTCCTGCCGAGTGGGGTCCGAGCTACCGAGGTAGCGGCGGCGCACGGAAGCGCCTCCCCGAGGCGCTGCCTCTCCCCGCTGGCGCGGCGCCGGCCTTCGGCGCCGCTCTCCTCCGCGCGGCGCCGAGACTCCTGCCGCCGCTCCCCGCGGCGCGCTCCTCCCGCCGCGCCGCTTCCTCCTCCTCCCGTCGCGGCGGGCCCGGGCGGCTCCCAGCTCGGCCACCGCCGCCGGCCGCTTCCTCCATCTAGGAGGTTCGAATGGCCGCCTGGAGGTGCGGCCATTTCCTCCTCCGCCGAGATGAGCGGCGGCGCGGAGGTCGGGTCCTCCTCCGAGGACTCGGGCTTGGGCTCGAGCAGAACGACGGCGGTTGCGCAATGCCGCGCAGGCGGCCTCCGATGTGGAGGCCGCCGCGGCTCCCGGCCGCAGCCGGCGGTGACGCCGCCGCTGCTCGCCTCGTCGTCGTTGGCTCGGGAGCGAACACTCGCGGGGCATGGCGTGGAGCGGGGATGATTTGGAGGGCCATCCCTCCGTCCCATTTAATAGGCTTCCGGTCACCGCAGTGGTCCCAAGGGAGACGAGGCGACAACCACCCGGACGCGAGCGAACGCCGCGTGCCATCGCGGCCACGCAAACCTAGCCCATTTGGGCCAGGTTTGCGTAGTTCCGACGCCGCGGCCGTCCTTTACGGTGCGTCCTGCGTTGGGCCGGGATTTTGTCCGGCTCGACCCATCCGGACGCGCGGGCGCGGGATGGGTCGCCCCGTTGGAGATGCCCTCAGTTCCGAAACTTTCCTCTGCCGCTCAGAGCAACAGATGGGCTTATGAAGCATGAACATGAACCAGCAGTGTATCGCCTGCATCCGGCCGGAATTCAGGGGCTTGATTTTTTTTTATAGTGGCGCTTTATTACTTAAAAAACAATTACATCCGATCTCTGCATAGTTAGGATGCACACATCCGTTGAAAGAGTTTCAAAATTCTGGAGTGCTAGAAACGATGAATTACAAATCAGACATGAGGAAATATAAAACGTCTAAGGTGAAGACGAAGATTTAATCCGTAGATTATGCTGCCATTCTTGTAGGAAAAAATTATCCCTCACCGTGTACTCCAACCGTGTACAGACCACCGTAAACAGGTCGAGGTTTTCCACCTTCTGCAGCTCAGACCACGAATGGTAGCGGTACATCTGTAGATAACCTGGAAAAGATAACAATTCTTATTATTAAATATTTTGTCGTTTCTACACAGCCATAACGACCATATAATGGCAAGCGTCCCCATCCTAATAAACGCTCTATATTTCAGGAGCTTGATTAGTTGCTCCCACCATTTTTCCGCATGTGAGATCTTTTTAGGGAGCCATGATCAACTGGCCAAGTCAAAAGCATCTTAACACTTTGATTGGTTACCAACAATTTATTTTTTAGCACGGGGACATAAACGGAACCTTGATATTTGGTTGTCCATAATTGTTGCCTTTAGAAAATACTTGGGTGTTTGGTTACATACACATGAAATATTTCTCACCTGTAATCTCTTGCGTTAATTCATCAACAACGACAGAGGCTGTCGAGCGCAGCGCCAACAAACAGTAGCAGCAGCGGCGACAAAACGCCTATCACTGAGTTCTTTGCTGGACGAGGAGAGGCGAGTAGTACCGCACGTCGGCGGTGGTGTCGAACACCAGCGGGTGGTCTTGTTGGTGGTGATGGAGGACGGGGTTGCCCTGGGCGTTGGCGGCGTTGGCCTCGATGTTGAGGTCCCGCAGACGCTTGAGCTCCCCCACGCCGAGGCCGTGCTGCGGGGGCTTCTTGGGCGTCCCGTCGCCGCCGCTCCTCCGAGAGCTCCGTCGTCGCTGCCAAAGTGCCAATTCAGGTGACTCCTCCTGGGCACCGAACCCGAAGCCGTCCATGGCTTCGGACGCGCAGTGGAGGTCGCCTAGGAGGGCCAGAAGAAGTAGGGTGTGGTCGCCATGGGAGGAGAGAGGTGGAGGTCAAGACACCAAGCGTGCAATAGCACCTAGCTGGGTTGTTCCGGCTGTGCGTGGCGCGGCTGTCCCCTCCCAAGCAAGACCAGCGGCGACCCCAGAGGCATGACGAGGTCACGACTTCTTTGGAGAGGAATGGAGGGGATTAGAGAAGAGATTGACAAAAGACCTACACAAGTTGGGTAGCAATCGGGCCATCGTAAAAAATGTGCTGCTTTTTTTTTGCGTCGCTAGCATCTATTCTTGTGGAAATGGTAAAATCGAGTGCTCCTCTACGGCCATGTCTACGGCCAACTTTTTAGTGCTTTAAAACCCACGACGTGCAGAAAATTCATGTAATCAAGGCAATCAATAGTCTGATTTTTAATCTGCTGAATGCATGAACAACTTCGAGAGCAATTAACCAGTCACGCTCCAGGTGGCACGAGGGATGCCATGGATGGCTTCTTCCTCACGAGGTTTTGCAGCGGCAGCAGGTTGGACTGGCTGAAAGAGCAAATCTGCCGTAGTACAGTACGTGCGTGCCGGCTCGAATAATCCGGCGAGGAATCTCACTGTACCGGCTTTTCAACAAACTCCCAACGACGCTTCCCATGGGCGAGCACGTTCCATGCACCGCCCCGACCGGGTACAGTACTTACAGTGCGAGCATCGACCTTCGTCAAGGGAACAGCGGCGCAGAACAGCTACCGCCGCCCGTCCGGCCGAGTGCCGCTAGCTAGCACGCCATCTCGGGTATGCGTGGCCTGTCCCTGGCTCTTCTTGCGTGAGCGGAATGGTCCATGGCAGGAGCAGACTTGGGGCGGCTATTGGACTTCTTCCACCCAAAACAATACTCTTTGAAAAACTTCAGCATAAAATTGATTAGGGTTATTTTAAACTGCCCTCTTTAAATGACATCTGGGCTAAATACCATGCTATATAACATGATTGCCACGGTCTGGGAGCTAAATACCATGCTATATAACATGATTGCCACGGTCTGGGACGCTGCCTAGGACGTCATTATATGTTTTTTTTTCTATAGGGGACGAAGTTCCAGCCTCTCCATCAAAACACCTATAACCCCGATAATGGGTGAACAGGGATCGGTCGAAGACATGCATCATAAAATCTAAAGCCACCACGCAACACCTATAATCCCGATAATGGGTGAAGAAACATATAGTTAGGGTTTATGCCCTAAAAATATAAATAAATGCCCCATTAGCTAAAAAACACTGAGGGTATCGATGCGTCACTCTATGGAAAAACAGGAGCACGCGACCGACATAGTGGACCCTCCGCGAGCGCCTCTTGTTGTCACTTCATAAGCCATCACCGCCACCAATTGCTAGTTCATCTTCAGCGTAGAGCTCCGTATAGCCCCTGACAGACCTCCTAGCACCATCGCCCAGTGGCCGCTCCCAAATACAATGCCCTCAAGAGTTAGAGCAACGCCTGCCATTGACCGATTCAGGATACGTACCCAGATCCAGGGTTTCCTCGAAAGCAACTCAAGTGAAGTGGAAGTAGACCAAAATGAGTAAATGACGACGCCATCAATAAAGGAATAGTGCATACACACCGCCATCGCCCACCCAAACCATAGTTTTAGCATGTTTTTTACCGGCGGATGCGCCACCCCACTCTCCACCGCAACAACCGTCCGACCACCTCCGGTAGTGGAGGAGGCTACCACATATCACTGACTCGTCAACAAATTCGCCGGCACCAACTCCCATCACCGATGCAACAGTTACCGTCATTCTAAATATGTTGTACGACACGATAAATGTGTCAACCGAAGCCGTCATACTTGTCCTGCATAACAACCTACACGAGAGTGTCATGCTATATAGCATGGCGCCCTAGTAGCACGTCGTCAATTTACCCTTTAGTTTCCAGAAAAAAAATCCATTTCTACCAGATATTCGCTTTGGAACTCGGGTATCATGGAGCTTGGTGTTTTTCAAAATTTGAAAAACATGATTTCAAAGTTTTATAAAATTCTAGAGATAGACAATATTGTACTCTACCAACATAGTAAATCTCAACCCGAAAAACCTTATATTTTGGGCTCAATAAAAATGACAAAACCTTGCCAAATTGGGAGATTTAAAAATTTGCACTGTAGTAATGTCATTTTTTTTGCATCCCAAAATATTAGGTATTTTGAGGCGAGATTTTTTCGTGTTGGTATATTTCATTTTTTTCCTCATCTACAAATTTTCCTCACTTTTTTAAAACTTCGAAATGCGGTTTTGAATCATTCAAAAAACGACCTCCACGTTGCCCGTGCTCTACAAATCCACACTCCAACTCTAGTACTCATTTGTACAGCACGAGCCCCACTCCAATCGGACAGCAGAGCAGGGAGGACCATGCCAGAGGCTGCACCCTCCGTATGCATGTACTGCTCTACTCCTACTGCTGTACTGTATTTACACTTCAGAGCCTCATAGGGTAGGGCAAGGTGATGTGTGACGCGCACAGGCGCAGGCACAGCCTACAACCCAGCGCTACCCCTACCTCTGTCTCTTCTCAATTCTTCCCTGCTTTCTGCTGGCTTCCTCTTTACTACTCACATCTGCATTCCTTTTCGATCCCTCCACCTTTTCCTTGGGCAGCTGAACTGGCCTGCCTTGGCTCAGACCCTGCTCGCCTCCAACCAACATCACACATGCCTCCGCCCTAGGTGAGCCACGCTCTGGTACGTGTAGCCTCTGTGCTAGTACAAAGTACTGTATATGTCAAACGCAGCTCATAATAAATTTCAAAAATATTCGGATTACTGAAGAATTCCATCTGTTTTTTAAATCATTCTAATTTCTCAACAGTTGATTAACATCTACAGTATCTAATATACAACTACAAAGCTAGTAAATTTGTACAGATTAGAGAATACTTTAAAACCCTGTTTGGCACCCATCAATGAAATGAAATGAAACTGATGATATCATTTCATTTGACAAATCCACGCAAATGATAGGCTACACCAGAGGAATTACGGTTAGGCATGGGGTGAAATCCATGGAATTCGCAGTTGAATTCCAATATCAATTCCGTGACGGCAAAACAAGTTGATTCTCAGAATCACGAATGAATTATTTGATTCCACCGCTAAATGAAGGGAGTCAAACTAGCTCTAAATGTTAATAAAGTACACATATAAAATCAATATTCTATGTTCCTGTGAATTTTCACCAAATTATATTATATCATAGAGGAGAGAAGCTCTAAAAGGCAAGAATTGTTTACATGCCGCACAAATTAACTACGAGTTACAGAATTTCGCAAACACTCGAACAAGTCCCATATTTACATGTCTAGTTGTTTTACGATTTTTTATTTTGATGATAAAAAACCGATGCCCGGGATACACCATTCAATTTCCGCTAGTGGTTGGAGGTACAATTTGCTATTTTTTTCAACTTTGGATACTTCATTCTTGGCTAATTGACGAATAACTTTCGATAGTACGCTTACGGACAAATGAAGCACTTTTTATTCCCATAAGTAGGACAGAGTCCACATTGCAATGACAATGTTGTCATGTTTATTACTATACATGATTTATTGTGTATAATTTTTTACGGCAAGGTGAAAAATGATTTTCTCCATAATTTTTTAAGTACGCAAATGACTCTCATAGTTCTAAGTAATTAAAATCATGGAAAATTTTCAAACATTGGGAAAAATCAGTATTTTTTGAAATTTGAATTGCGGTTGTTGCAATCTCTTAGTTTTGCATAGTTTTGGTGCCCACATATTTGACTTAGTAATGAGTAAGCAAATATGCCATAATGTTTGTGACTTACTCTTTTTTATCCCTTTATTTAAAATGCATTTTAAACATTAAAAAATGATAAAATATACAAAAGACACAATGTTGAGAGTACATCTCCAAATCCGATGTGCGGACAAATCCGTTTGGAAAATTAAATTTTTATGTGGCATCTGCAAAAAATATAAAATTCGATGCTTAAATAAAGCTTTTTGTGAGGCACTTTTTTTTTGTCTTTTGACATAGGCCTTGAAAATTACTTTTTTTTACGAAACTTTAAGCGAGCACATAGAATCTAGATACATATGATGCAGAGGTATACGGGCAAAAAAATCTGATTTTGAAAACATTTAAAAATATTTTTAGTAAAGGGATCATATACATATGGAAACAAAACTGCATTTCGGCTCCCGGGTGCGTATGCTCCCTATATCAAAAAATTATATTTCGAGTTGTCGAAAAATTTTGACGAAAAATTCTATGTGTACATCTCCATAAGATATGAGCATTCGTCAAGTTTCATGAAAAATTAATATTTTTTGTGGTCTATGTAAAAAAGAGAAAATTTATCTTGTAAAAAACATTATTTTTAGCACTGAGTTTTGTCTTTTTACACACACGTCACATGACAAGTCTATTTTTTATGAAACAACTTTGTGAGCGTGTAGCACGTGAAGATGTACGTGCGAATTTTTCGTTCCAATTTTTTTGAAATTCAAAATTTGTGTAAGATGAATTTCAAAATAAAGGGAGCATATGCTCCCATGTTCCAAAACACCACTCCCTACTCACTATAGGAATCCATTTTATATGATTAACCTCTACAAATCAATCCATCCACACAGAGAATAAAAAAAGAATTTCCCAATTTCAGTCCCTCAACTTCCCTAATAGCAGTCCTTGTAGAAAAATGAACCTAAGCAAACGAACCTACAATTGATTAAGAGTTTAGGGTAAAATCTCGTAGACGTCAAATATGTCTTATAAAAGTAGAATATTATTTTATTGGAAAACGACATTTTAGTGTATAACAAGAAGAATTCTGTCAACCATGAATTTACGAGACTCCAAGTTGTGTAAAACGTCTATATGTATTTTTGTTTGCAAACACAGTACAAATGCAGACTCTTATAAATATGTATATACACTTAGCTTTATAAATGCATGCACACATTATCTCTATGAGCACCAATGATACAGCTAGTTCAAGAAACAGAACCGATGGGTTTTGCTATTGTCAAAATTCACCACAAGTGTCTCGCTATCAACAACGACATAAACGTCGCTTTCCATTGATGAATATTTCACCTTTTATGTATCTACTCGCTCCATCCTAAAATAAAAGATTCAAAATTTTCTAGATAAGTGTATTGATATTTATGGACCGAGGCCGTATGTTGTATTTTAGGAAAAAAAAAAAGGCGTAAAGTATTTAGGGCAAATAGTTAAGAATTTTATCCTCAGATTTCCTCTTTGGGGCACAAGTTTTTTTCTTTGAATATCAAGACAAAAAGCTAGCTACCCATCTGAGCACACATAAGTACACAGAGCTCACATTAACCCATTGGGCAATTGTGGAGAGCTTTCTCCTTTGTATTGTACCGTTGCCATCTTTCCATCTGGTTGGGGAAGCATCCTATCTTTCCCATCTCCCCTACAAAACCAAACCCGCAGCACAAGCCACACACGCACTGTCACCTCGCTCCTCGGGATCCCCCGCCGCAGCGCAGCACTGCTCCCTGCTCCGTTGCGTAGGAATGTCTCGGGCTCCCGCAGCCACCACCTCGCCTGCGCAGCCAACGCCGCATTTACTTGCCACCTAAAAGGGGCACACACCGCGAGAGCCCGCGGCCGGAGTTAACTAGCCGCATCGAGAAACGCAGAGGAGCAATGGCGCGGCATATATAGGGAGAAGGCCAGGCGGCAGAGTGAGAGTGGAGTGTCGACCGAGGAGGCAGTCGCAGTCTGTTGTTTTCTTTCTTTTGCGGCGATGAGGCGGCTCCTGGTTCTCGCCGTGCTGTTCTTGGCGCTGTACGGCTGCGCGGCGGAAGGGGAGGCCGGCGAGGGTTCGGCGGCGGCGGCGGCGCCGGGGGAGGCGGAGGCGGAGGAGGCGCCGATGGAGGAGAAGGAGAAGCGGGCCCTGTACGCCGCCATCGAGAGCTTCGTCGGCAAAGGGTGGAACGGCTCCGGCCTCTTCCCTGACCCCTGCGGCCAGACTCCTATCCAGGTTCGTCGCCACATCTCCTCTTCTTGATTCTTCGGGAGACGCTGGTTTGAGCAACGTAGAACAGTAAAGCGCCGTTTTTGGTTCTTCCTGTTCTTGATAGTCACATCAAAGTTTGTATTTTTCGACTAGTTTCTTCCCTAATCTGAATTTTCCAAGTTAGTACCCCCTTCTGTTTCGAGCTTCGTTTCAAGCTTCAGTTCAAATCATGGCTCAAAAACTGAGATGCCCAACTCCAAACTGTCCTATCTTGGGAATGCAAAGCGGGATGCCCCGAATGAGTTGTCCTTGAACTTGCCCTTTATTCCAAGATCTCAGATTCTGAACACTGTATCATCGCTTCAAGTCTCCCCTGTTCTTGCGTAGCCTCTGTTCGCCCTTTTTGCATATCTAGCGGTTCCCCTGTTTCTCAACTGTTTCTCCTCGGAGATTGCAAGTTTTACTATTTCACTGTTGATGAGTGAGACCTTTGTTTGAGAACACCAACGGCCTCTCGATTCTTGCCCAATTTGGGCGGTTTCTCTTAGTGCTCAACAACTTTCCACACATATGAAAGAGAAATCCATGATTTGAAATGTCATCTTTTCTCAAGAGTTCTCCCGCATAGTCGTTCCTTTTACCCCCTTTGTCTTCTTGCTCTTTTGCTTTGTCTAGAAAATTACTTGGTACGATGATTTTGCTGCACTATTCTTTGCCCTTTTTACTTTCAAAAAAAATTGAACTCATCACCCTGATTTGTTACGTCGATAGCAATTAACAGACAGTAGTATTAGTAGAGTTACATTTCGATCCTGAAAAGCCAAGAAAGCTGTACCTGAACATGTGACCTTCCATGTCTGTTCCCTCAGTAATTGCCCAATTCTGTTTTACTGGTACATGTCCTACAGTTACTTCCAGTTTTCATGTTTGTGTAACTGTAAGTGTAGAACACCTCATTTACTGACTGATGATGAGAGGATTCGAATTCTGCGAAATAATTGGATCCCTTCCCCTATTCTGCATGCAGGGGGTGTCATGTGACCTCTTCAATGGGCTGTGGTACCCGACAGTGATGAGCATCGGCCCAGTGCTGGACAACTCGCTGCAGTGCGCCCCCGACGCCAAGTTCAGCCCGCAGCTGTTCGACCTCCGGCGCCTCAAGAGCCTCTCCTTCTATGCCTGCTTCCCGGCGGCCAACCCCACGCCGATCCCGGCGAGCAACTGGGACAAGCTCGCCGGCAGCCTGGAGACGCTCGAGTTCCGCACGAACCCGGGCCTGACCGGCGCCATCCCGGCCGCCCTCGGCCGCCTGGCAGGCCTGCAGTCCCTGGTCGTCGTCGACAACAACCTCACCGGCGCCGTGCCGGCGGAGCTCGGCGGGCTGGCGAGGCTGCGGCGGCTCGTGCTGTCCGGGAACGGGCTGTCGGGCCCGGTGCCGGCGACGCTCGGTAACGGCCGAAACGACGAGCTGCTGATCATGGACATGAGCAAGAACTATCTAACCGGGTCTCTGCCTCCGTCGCTAGGTGGGCTCAAGGGGCTGCTCAAGATGGACCTGAGCAACAACCTGCTCGACGGGAGCGTCCCGCCGGAGCTCGCGGGGCTCGAGAGCCTCACGCTGCTCGACCTCCGGAACAACAGCATCACCGGCGGGCTGCCGGAGTTCGTGCAGGGGATGGCGTCGCTGCAGGACCTGCTGCTCTCCAACAACCCGCTCGGAGGGAGTCTCTTGCAGTCTAACTGGGACAAGATGGCGAGCCTCGCCACGCTCGACCTGTCCAACGCCGGGCTGGTCGGTGCCATCCCGGAGTCCATGGCGGCGATGCCCAGGCTGCGGTTCCTCGCGCTCGACCACAACCGCCTCTCCGGCGCCGTGCCGCCCAAGCTCGCCGCCATGCCGAGCATCGGCGCATTGTACCTGAACGGCAACAACCTCACCGGCGCGCTGCAGTTCTCGGCCGCGTTCTACCAGAGGATGGGCAGCAGGTTCGCCTCCTGGGACAACCCCGGCTTGTGCTACAGCGGTGTCGCCGGTGACGATGCGCCGAGCGGCGTCGCCGTGTGCAAGGACGTGCAGGAGCCGCCTACCGTCGGCGTGAGGGACAGGGTGGATGGGGCTGGGAGGAAGCCCGAGGCCAGCTCCAGCCTGCAGGCGTCCTCGTCGTCGTCTGCTGCCATGGTCACTGGACTCTGGTGCTTGGTGCTTATTATGCAGTGGATGGTGTTGCTGGTGTTTTAGGCATGCAGCATGTTCAGATATTATTCAGATAGAAGGATGGAGGATGAAATTATAGCTAGCTCGACGAATAGTTTCCATGGCTGCTCTCACTTTTGGCATTTTGGCGGTTGGTTCTTCTGCCTATGAAGAACACGAAGCAAGAGGCAACTAGTGATTAATCACAGTAGTACTTTCCTGGTTATGTACTGACAGGTGGCTTGTTCTTTTGGTGTAATTAGTTGACAGTTTATGCTATTATGATAAAGCAGGAGATATGCATGTTCTTAAGTTTCTGCTAAAATCACTCGTTCACTCCTACATTCATTTAATTCAAATTTACCCAACATTCTTATCAAATTCCCTTGTCTGTTACTCCTGTGTTACTAGTGTTACTGAACAGAGTCCTGGAAGAGAGCGTGTAGTCTGAAGTTTCAAAACAATATTCTTCTTCGCTTCACTGCTACTCCTTCGACGAAGTTTGAAAATGCCGGTGGATCGCTGTAGACCCTTGGCCAAATTTTCAACTAGGTCTGCGTTAGAAAATCAAATTCAACCGACACCTGGTAGTCACTTCAATCTGAATGACGTGATAAGCCTATAGATACGCCGGAGGAAAGAGCATCTCTAGATCGATCCATTTTGGACATCGATTATATCCGTTTTGGTTCATTTTAGACATCAATTGTACTCCGTATGTGTTTTGGTCTGCTTGGATCGGCCTACAGATACAAAATTAGTTGTCTCATCACATGTGTTCGTTTGTGTCGGGTAGCCCCAATAATGCGACACATTTGGTCTGACATTGCCATGACTTATTTTTCTCTTATTTTCAACTAAAATAGCCCATATATATATATAAAACAAAAATGTAGCGACCAAATAGATTTAAGTAGCATACATCCACCTAAAAAATAGTTTAAATGCAATGTAGTACAACAAACTAAAGAACATAGTTCATAATTAAACGAATACAATCAAATGGGATGAAAACTCATCGTGGCCTGTCAATACCACTGCTGCTCATCAAATTTGCCTGAATATATAAACGTGACAATCATGAAGCTCAGTGTGCGTATGGAGGAACTCTTCAAACATAGATGCTCCACGCGCTGAAATTGCCATCCTTGGTCACGGAGACGTTCATCATCACGCTCTTGCTCAACGATTATGTTGTGCATAGTCACGCAAGCGGTCATCAACCCCTACATGGTCTCAAGCCTCCATGGTCTAGCTTGACGACCAATAGCCACCGAGATTAGAGCATAACAAATATCTGCTCTACATCTTTCTTGCAAGCCTCTTGTTGATTGGCAAACCTCTTCTTTTTCTCGGTTGAAGGCCGACGGATGGTCTTCACAAGTGTGGCTTGGTCGGGGTAGATGCCATAAACTAGATTATACGGCTTAGTATATGCATTATCATTGATCTCATAGTTAACCATTGTAGCATTGCCTTCTATTATACTGGAGAATACGGGAGGAGCTGGTAGCAGCGGCGGCAGGAGGCGGCGACCGTGGATTTGGCGGCCCGGGAGGAGGAACAGGTGGCTTGTTCTTTTGGTGTAATTACTTGACACAGTTTCTGATGTTATGATAAAACAGGAGGATGTGGGTATATGCCTGTTCTTACGTCTTCTGCTTAAATCACTCGGTCATACTTTTATTGCTTTAATTAAAATCATCCGAACATTTTTATCAAATTCCCATGAATATTACTCCTGTGAGTGTGCAGTCTGAAGTTTCAAAACAATATTCTTCGCACTTGTTGCTAGTGGATTATTTAGGCCCTGATTATGTACTTTGTCGTAATGCCCTGATTAAATCACATAGTAATCATGGTTGATATGTATTGAATCTTTATTTGTCAATTGCTCGCCTGTAATTTGTTCACCCAGCATGTTAGTTATCTTATTGGAGAGACACCACTAGTGAACTTTGGACCCCGGTCCATTCTTTTACATCTGAATACATTCTACTGTTTTACTGTTCTTTGCAAACAAACACCATCTTCCACTCGATACGCTTAATCCTTTGTTTTCAGCAAGCCGGTGAGATTGACAACCTCACTGTTACGTTGGGGCAAAGTACTTTGATTGTGTTGTGCAGGTTCCACGTTGGCGCCACCTGTTGCGCGCACTACATTCCTCCACCAACAACCTTCACGTGCTTCTTGGCTCCTACTGGTTCGATAACCTTGGTTTCTTTCTCGGGAAAACTTGCCGTGCATCATACCTTCCTCTTGGGGTTCCCAACGGACGTGTACATCTACGCGCATCAAGCGACTTTTTCTCGCCGTTGCCGGGGAGATCAAGACACGCTACAAGGGGAGTCTCCACTTCCAATCTCTTTACTTTGTTTTTGTCTTGCTTTATTTTATTTACTACTTTGTTTGCTGCACTTAAACAATACACAAAAAAATCAGTTGTTAGCTTTACTTTATTTACTGTTTTGTTCTCTATATCAAAAACACAAAAAAATTAGTTACTTGTCTTTACTTTATTTGCTTAGTTTACTTTGTTGCTATAATGGGTACTCCTGAAAATACTGAGTTGTGTGATTTCACTAGCACAAATAATAATGATTTTTATATGTACTCCTATTGCTCCACCTGCTACTACAGCAGAATTCTATGAAATTAAACCTGCTTTACTGAATCTTGTTATGAGAGAGCAATCTTGTTACAACAGCGTCACCGGCGGGCTGCCGGAGTTCGTGCAGGGGATGGCCTCGCTGCAGGACCTGCTGCTCTCCAACAACCCGCTCGGAGGGAGCCTGATGCGCTCTAACTGGGACAAGATGGCGAGCCTCGCCACGCTGGACCTGTCGAACGCCAGGCTGGTCGGGACCATCCCGGAGTCCATGGCGGCCATGGCCAGGCTGCGGTTCCTCGCGCTCGACCACAACCGCCTCTCCGGCGCCGTGCCGCCCAAGCTCGCCGCCATGCCAAGCATCGGCGCCATGTACCTCAACGACAACAACCTCACGGGCGCGCTGCAGTTCTCCGCCGCGTTCTACCAGAGGATGGGCAGCAGGTTCGCCTCCTGGGACAACCCCGGATTGTGCTACAGCGGTGCCGCCGGCGACGATGCGCCCAACGGCGTCGCCGTGTGCAAGGACGTGCAGGAGCCGCCCAGCGGCGTCGGCGTGAGGGACAGGGTGGATGGGAGTGGCAGGAAGCCCGAGGCGAGCTCCAGCCTGCAGGCCTCCTCGTCGCCGTCTGCTGCCATGGTCACTGGACTATGGTGCTTGGTGCTTATTATGCAGTGGATGGTCATGGTGGTGTTTTAGGCATGCAACAAGTTCAGATAGAAGGATTGAGGATGAAATTATAGCTAGCTCTAATAGTTTCCATGGTTGCTCTCACTTTTGGCATTTTGGCGGTTGGTTCTTCTGCCTATGAAGAACAGAAGCAAGAGGCATCTAGAGGTTAATCACAGTAGTACTACTTTCCTGGTTATGTACTGACAGGTGGCTTGTTCTTTTGGTGTAACTAGATGATGCCCCGCGCATTGCTACGGGAAAATGTTGATATATCTTTGGAGAATTGGTTAAGTAAAAATAACAATGTACATATATCTATGGAGAATCGGTTAAGTAAAAGTAGCAATGTACATTTAGCACCGGAGGATATCAGTCGAGCTAAAAGTATTTTATGCTGATAAGCAGCTTGCATAAAGTTGCAATGGTGCCATATATATTTGTAAATTTGAGATTTTGAAACAACACTATCCAATGAAGGACACAACAAAAATAAGTTAATGGTTGGCAGATTCTGTCCCAGCCTTACAAATTGAGCCCTTTTGATCAATATTATAATCATTTCAGATATGCAATGATTACAAAAACATATATATACCATATCAAAGAGTGCCATGTTGGTTTATGTTGTAAATTTGGTCTACGCACTTAAACTTCCATATTGATGCATCATGAGGCATGATAACACAATCAAGGCACATTGGGGGTGGGAACTGAAACCAAAGCAAGGGTCGGCAGATAAGATGAATGGCTCAGTTCATTTTAATTCAGGAAACGGAGCAATTTCCAATGTTACTCTGAAAGAAAACTGCAAGGGAAACATCTACAGTATTGCAATTACCTACGTTGAGCAGCATACATGTTCATTTCCGCATACTGAGTCAGTGTGCACCCATTGATCTTAAATTGCCATTTTTGCTTAAATAGCATCATTTTTATTTTTCAGTTTGTCTAACATACAGTTTAGCTTGGAAATATCATGTGAACAACACTACTTCAGGAAACAGACAGTATAGAATTACTTCCGTATGGTTCATCATTTGTTCAACTTGCCAAAGTACCTGAAAAAATGATAATCCAATATCATGTTCTCTAATCACACTGAGCACTTGGAATACATATGGTTAGACTATATCACTTTCACAGGACAGATAAGTAATTCAGAACGTCTACCAAACACCTTGAATTTGATTCTTTGTGAATAAGCAAGTGACCATTGTCGCTTCCAGTCTGCATATGAGTGACAATAAGAAAAATGATAATAATAATTAATGAGGATTTTTACATTCCACTTCTCTGCATTACCAAATATTATAGATACACACAAACAACCATGGAGTATCCAAATAACGACTTCCCTTTTTCTGTAACACACATGATACGAAAAAAAAGATGAAATACACATAAGTATAATCGTTGTTGCTGCATCTATCAACACCCGGATTTTTAGTTCCAGATGCCTATTATGTCATACATCGCAATCCCAGGAAGATTGTTTTTGCGAGACATAACAGTCGATATCATAGAACATTATTCATTACAAACCATAATCATCTTACAACAAGGGATCTCATGATCCAATATAAAAAACAACAGTTGATCTACATACAAAACACATAGCGGAAAAAACGTAGTAGCGGTCCATCTGTTCCACAGGCAACGCCTGATGTTGGGAGGTGAGCCTAGTTATCATAGACATCCTGTTGTCCATCTTCCTGGTACTGGTGCTCCTCTTCATAGTCTGGCCATTTGAATAGCCAGAGACAAAGTCATGAGTACTTTATAAAGTACTCGCAAACTATCACTAATAGAAGTATTAGTAGCTCTAATAAGGGTTCTAATCTTCTAGGTTTATTTGCACAAAGCTAATTTTACTCCCTCCATACCAGGGCTTAAGGCGTTAAAAAAATTCTGGTTTTTATTCAAGGCATAAGGCGCATGTGCAGTAGAAACGCTAGCTTTCCAAATTTGCCCCTCCCTGACGCTAGAATTAAGGAGACGGCATGGGTCTTGATTGGGTGCGCTTAGGTGGAATCCTAGGCTGATTGGTCGTGCGTGGCTGGCCTTGAAACTAGGAGCTGCATGCAACAAATTGGGGAGAGAGTATTAAACGTACCTAGCTAATTAATAGGGGCATGACCGGAAAATATTAACCGGCATAACTACTCCTTAATCTACGCGCTGGAATTTTTACGCCCTATGCCATGAGAAGGAGGGAGTATTTCATAAGCACTTAATAGTCCAAGACTCTTTATTTGTCTAAAAACTACTCAAGTGGGAACATTAGTGTCAATCCCACAACTCTGTTGTGATCAAGTCAATTCATCTTTCAAGTCACAAGTCATTTTTAGAAAACATATGACAACGGAACAGTATGGCCATCCAATCGTCCATGACCGCGGACACGGCTATTCGAATAGGTTTAACACTCTCAGAGGTTGTACACTTGTGCCACAACTTTTGATTACATCCGTCAGGGATAGCCCTGAATAATCATACTCAGTATGCGGATCATCAACCATTAACCTTTCACTTACATACCCTAATATAGGCCCCTCCCCTATGAGCTTGGCCTCCCAGTGATGGCAATCTGCCATCCTGAGAACTGCACAGGGCTTAGGTAGGACATTCACCTCTTTTTCACGTCATTTCACCTTTCACGGAGGCAGCCTCGGCATAACCCCTATGATGCTTGTTCAGAGGGAACCCATACTAAAGTGCATAAATTTCCAGTTAAGCCCTACCCATTATCAGGTATTGCGGGGTACTCTAAAATTGGAATGGTATCACATCCGAACCCAACCGTCAGTTTTTGTCAAATTCACCTTGTTATTCACAGGTCATATTCACCTTCAAAACTTTCAATAGAATGACTCATCATTCTAAGGTTTTCAAAGTCATTTGGTTCACAAGTTCCCATCTAGAGTGGCAATGCCCTCGAGCTATCTCATTCTATCTCTTCTTATGGCGTCAACACAAGCAAGCTTAAAGGTACTGGGCCTTGACAAGACGGTGGCAACACCCGACCTTGTCGAGACCCTTGTTTACAATATTCTTTCCGTTCATTGCTTTACACGCTTGGGTCTTTGCACCTACTATAATGAACATGTAGTGGGTCTCTTGTGGAGCTAGTCTCTCCAAGAGACCACGGTCTCGGACTAATAGAAGATGCTTCTTTGTGTAGAGATCGTGTTTTGTAGGAATTGCGTTGAAGAAAATGAACCATGGTGAAGGTTGTCAAACAAGTTCAATGCGAGTTCTATAACATGATCCTTGCAAGAAGGAGCAACAATGGAATGGAGTTCAAGCTCAATATTTTGGATATCTTCATTGGCAAAGAAGGAATCCGTCATATACTCCTAGCCATATTCTTACCTCAACTTCATGGGGTTGCCGAAAGTGAGAGACAAATCTTAGTTGGAGACACTCAAAAACATGATGATGGAGTTTGAGTCTATTTTGTGGTTGTGGTTTTGTGTGATGAGACTCTTTTAATGAAGATGATAGTTGTTTGGAGGGGGCGAAGTGCTTCTTGTGAGAAAGGAGATGCAATTCCCCCGGTTACCGTAGGAAGGATGGGTGTTGGCACTCACCGACCTCAAAAGCTACCTTCTACGGGTTCCGGGGAAGGACGATGTTCCATCTATATGGAGCCATCTACACCACAAGGCCAAGCTTCTTCCGTTGAACAACCAAGTGAAAGATCATCTCTTCCACAACCTCAAGTTCGGCATCAACAACAAGGAGGGTCAAGGCGAGGACCTAAACCATGATGAAGATCAAGGGACCACACAAGAATCTATCCTATTGGTCCATTCTCGCCGGGGTGCTAAAGCGTCAAGACTCTTTCATGACTCAAGCAAAGTACAAGACATACTCAAGAGCAAGATATGAAGGAGTCCAACGGTATAGCAACCCCAAGCACCTAGAGCATCGATACTTCCTTAATGAGCCCGACAAGACAATGGACTCATTCTCTACCGGCCAACGTCAAGGTTTGCTTCTCTACCCTTGTTCAGATTTTTTGAATTTTTTGCTATTTTTCAAACTTTTTATTAATCCAGGAGCATCTACACCCAAGTTCACAAACGCCTTGTTCGACTTGGCATCACTTTTAATCAAACCTATCTACTCCCCAAATATACACCAGCATCAGTACCAGAACAAGCACCACATGCACGGTCTCCTCAAAAGTAATACTTTCGTGAGGAAGATAGTAAACCGGCTCATCCCACTCACAAGGCTTATCGCAAGATACTTGCTGGCATGTGCCTTGTGCTCTATGAGGTGGCTGAGAGCGTGGTGGATCGCAGTCGGAGAGATGGACGTTGCTGGACATGACCAACGAAGATGATCTTCATGTGAGCATCAGTGCCGGAGCTTGCTACAATATCTGGGGGGGGGGGCACAAAACTTCATGATCCGAAGGGGCAAAATGCTAAAAAGAAATATATTACAAGCCATGTAAAAAATTCCTTCACTAATTTTCTACAAGCTGGGGGTGCCCCCCTGAGTTGTACAAAGCTACGCCAGTGGTGAGCATAGTTCTATGTGGGCTTACTGATGAAATCTGTGTCCTTTGGTTTATCTTATACGTAAGAAGTTAATTAGTTCTTGGTCATGTGATAGCTTACCACTAGAACTAAAGTAAGTGCTACATTGATCCAACCTTACCAATGGATATATCTGATCCAAATTCTGCTGGAATTTGAGGGCATTTGGCCTTTGGCCCATGGCCCATTATCAAATTCTGAAACTCACATGGCCCATTCCAATAATCAGTGGCAGCACTAGTGGGAGCTAAAGTTTAGTCCCACATTGCTAGTTGGGAGAGAGTTGGAGTGGTATATAAGGTGGGCTGTTCTAGTCCTAGTAAGTGAGTGAGAAGAGAGAGAGCCCTCGCACTCCTCCTCCTCCGCCCGCCGCCTCGTCACGACACGTCACGACGCGCCGCGGGTTGCGGGAATCTCGCCGAGCCGAGCTTATCTTTTGTGTTGGGAAATTAATTGTGTAATCAATCACAATTATGAGCTATTAACGGACGCGTTAACTCAGCCGGTTTTTCTGGATCGTGAACTCGTACGTGGGTTGCGTCCCACGACCTTCCCGAGCCGCACTATATAAGCGCGAACGAGAACCCTAGCCTGTACATGCCACATATGCGACTACCGCCTCCATTGCGCCGCCGCCTTCGTTTTCTCATCCCGTCCGTCGCGTGCACCGACCGGGACAGAGGCCTCGAACCCTGCCTCTCGTGAACCCGTACGGGTGAGGGGCAATCAGGTTTTGGGGCGCTCCGCGCGACTATCGGCAGCACGACGTCGTCTTCGACGACGAGTTCCTCCACACCGACAACTTCTTCCCGATCTCAGCAACTTCTTCGACAACCTCAACATGGGTGACAACGACGCTGCTGTGAAGTACGTGATCTTGTCGTTTCTCTTTCAGTTTCTGTTAGACTTTCTTCTTCTAGTATATGTGGTAGATGCGATCGGTTTGTCTTGTCTAGATGTGATCTATTCATCTACCTTACTAGTCTGCACGATTAGTTTACTTATTGTTTTCATAGTCATGATTTATCAATTACTCGTACGGATTATTTCACATGGATATTTGCTCATATATTCAACAATCCAAAAACCTAATTTTAGGCAAATCAGTTCAAGCAGCGTTGCTGCCGCTACTCGACCTCCCCTCTTTGATGGTATGCATTACAAGAGGTGGCGCACAAAGGCAGTTCTATGGTTTACAAACCTAGGCTGTTTTAGCGCCACAGATGCTAGACCTGAGGGGCCTCTCTCTGCAGAGGAGCAGGAAAAGTTTGAGAAGGTCGACGCCATGTTTAAGGCGGCCTTGTTCAGCATTCTTGGGGACAACATTGTTGACACGTACATGGCTTTCGACCATGGTAAAGATGTGTGGGATGCGCTCGAGGCCAAATTTGGGGTCTCGGACACTGGCACTGAATTGTATGTCATGGAGCAATACTATGACTACAGGATGACCGATGAGCGCTCCGTGGTTGAGCAGGCTCATGAGATTCAGTCCCTTGCCAAAGAACTTGAGCAGTTTAAGTGTACCTTACCGGACAAATTTGTGGCCGGTGGCATTATTGCCAAGCTTCCTCCTTCATGGAGGAACTTTGCTACTTCTCTGAAACATAAGAGACAAGAGTTTTCCGTTTCGGATCTCATTGGCTCGCTTCATGTGGAAGAGAAGGCGAGAGCAAAGGACACACGCGCTCGTAGTTTTGAGGGAGGTTCTAGTGCCAATGTGGTACAGAAGAAAAACTTCCAATCCCACAAGTCTAAGAATAAGAACAATGGAAAAGGCAAGTTTGACGAGAAGAACAAAGCCTCAAACTCAACCAACTTCAAGAGGAAGACTCCTTATAAGAAGAAAGGGAACTGCCATGTTTGTGGCGCTCCTGGACATTGGGCTCCTGATTGCCCATAACGCCATGATCGGCGTGGGAACAGCGGCAAGTCCGCAAATGTTGTTATTGGCGTTGATATTGAGATCAAGGACGTTGGGTACAGTATTTCTCCTACTGTCCTTTCGATGTAATTCTCCTGATTGGTGGATAGACACCGGAGCCAATACACATGTATGTTCGATATGTCTATGTTTTCTTCTTATCAGTTGCAAGGACTTCCTCCGTGCGATGGGAAACGCTCACGTGCTTGTTCGTGGTGTTGGTACGGTGGATCTGAAGTTTACTTCGGAAAGACCATCCAGCTGAAGAGCGTTCCTCCATTAATAAGAATCTCGTTAGCGGATTTATGTCGAGATGGTTTTAAGTTGGTTTTTGAGTCCAATAAAGTTGTAATTTCCAAGTGTGGACAATTTGTTGGAAAGGGTTATGTGTGCGGAGGCTTGTTCCGCTTATCTCTGTCAGACATATGTACTCAAATTATTAATCATGTTTGCAATGATAGTGAGTCCGATATTTGGCATTCACGACTTTGTCATATTAATTTTGGGTGCATGACGCGGCTAGCGAATATGAATATAATTCCGAAATTTGCTATTGTCAAGAAATCCAAGTGCCAAGTATGTGTGCAAGCAAAGCAACCACGTAAGTCTCACAAGACTGCGGAGGCAAGAGACTTGGCACCGCTGGAGCTTATACATTCGGATCTTTGTGAAATGAATGGCGAATTGACAAAAGGAGGGAAAAGATACTTCATGACTTTAATTGATGACTCTACTCGATATTGTTATGTGTACCTCCTGAAATCTAAAGATGAAGCTCTTAATTACTTCAAAATCTTTAAAGCTGAAGCAGAAAACCAACTTGATCGTAAAATCAAGCGGCTAAGGTCTGATCGTGGTGGAGAGTATTTTTCCAACGAGTTTGATTCTTTTTGTGCGGAACATGGTATTATCCATGAGAGGACGCCTCCCTACTCACCTCAGTCAAATGGGGTGGCCGAAAGAAAGAACCGTACTCTAACTGATTTGGTTAACGCCATGTTAGATACATCGGGTCTATCCAAGGCATGGTGGGGGAGGCGATATTGACTGCATGTCATGTCCTAAACCGTGTCCCCACAAAGAACAAAACCCTTACCCCGTTTGAGGAGTGGGAAAGGAAAAGGTTGAAACTCTCTTACCTACGAACTTGGGGTTGTATGGCGAAAGTAAATGTGCCAATACCCAAGAAGCGCAAGCTTGGACCAAAAACCGTGGATTGTGTTCTTCTGGGATATGCTTTTCATAGCATTGGCTATAGATTTTTGATAGTAAAATCTGAGGTACCCGACATGCATGTTGGTACAATTATGGAGTCGAATGATGCGACTTTCTTTGAGGATATCTTTCCTATGAAGGAAACGTCTAGCTCATCAATTCAGGAGATGCCCAGTTCATCTACTCAGGAATTATTTCCTGAACCTACCATGGCTATAGAACACTTTGACAATCCCGTGGAGGATGACAATGAAGCTCCCAAAAGGAGCAAGAGACAGAGGACTGCAAAGTCTTTTGGTCATGATTTCATTGTGTACTCGTGGATGATACTCCCACTTCTATTTCAAGCCTATGCATCTCAAGATGCTGACTACTGGAAGGAAGCTGTCCGTAGCGAGATGGATTCCATCTTAGCTAATGGAACTTGGGAGGTTACCGATCGTCCTTATGGGTGCAAACCTGTGGGATGCAAATGGGTGTTCAAGAAAAAGCTTAGGCCCGATGGTACTATTGAAAAGTACAAGGCACGTCTTGTGGCCAAGGGTTATACCCAGAAAGAAGGTGAAGATTTCTTTGATACATACTCACCTGTTGCCAGATTGACCACCATACGAGTGCTACTATCCTTGGCTGCTTCACATGGTCTTCTCGTTCATCAAATGGATGTTAAGACCGCTTTCCTAAATGGAGAGCTTGAAGAGGAAATTTATATGGAGCAGCCTGATGGATTTGTAGTAGATGGTCAAGAAGGAAAGGTGTGTAAATTACTGAAGTCTTTGTATGGGCTTAAGCAAGCGCCTAAGCTGGCATGAGAAGTTTGAAAGAACTTTAACCGCTGAAGGCTTTGTTGTAAACGAAGCCGACAAGTGTGTATACTATCGCCATGGTGGGGGCGAGGGAGTTATTCTTTGTCTCTATGTCGATGACATATTGATATTTGGGACCAGCCTTACTGTAATTAAGGAGGTCAAGGAGTTCCTATCTCGTTGTTTTGAGATGAAGGACTTGGGAGTAGCTGATGTGATCTTAAACATCAAGTTGCCGAAGGATGACGATGGTGGGATTACATTGCTTCAGTCCCACTATGTGGCAAAGATCCTGAGTCGCTTCGGGTATAGCGACTGCAAATCTTCTCCAACGCCTTATGATCCTAGTGTGGTAATTCGTAAGAATAAAAGAATTGCTAGAGATCAATTGCGATATTCGCAGATCATTGGCTCGCTTATGTATTTAGCCAGCGCCACGAGGCCTGACATCTCCTTTGCTGTAAGTAAGCTCAGCCGTTTTGTGTCTAGACCTGGAGATGTTCATTGGCATGCTCTTGAGAGAGTTTTGCGCTATTTGAAAGGCACTGCGAGTTATGGCATTCACTACACTGGGTATCCAAGGGTACTTGAGGGTTATAGTGATGCAAATTGGATATCTGATGCTGATGAGACTAAGGCCACAAGTGGTTATTTGTTTACACTTGGAGGTGGCGCTGGAAGTCTTGCAAGCAGACCATCATTACGAGGTCAACTATGGAAGCAGAACTCACAGCATTAGACACAACCAAGCAGAGTGGCTTCGTGAGCTCTTGATGGACTTACCTGTGGTTGAGAAACCAATACCCGCTATTCCTATGAACTGTGATAATCAAACTGTGATCGTCAAAGTAAACAGTTCTAAGGATAATATGAAGTCATCAAGGCATGTGAAGAGGAGATTGAAAACTGTCAGGAAAATGAGAAACTCCGGAGTTATAGCGTTGGATTATATCCATACGTCTAGAAACCTGGCAGACCCATTCACAAAGGGACTATCACGAAATGTGATAGAAAATGCATCGAGGGAGATGGGTATGAGACCCACACTATGAGCTGCCCACGGTGGTAACCCACTCTATGTGATCGGAGATCCCGTGAATTAGAACTGGGAGACAAGCTGTTGGTCAGTTGAGAGGAGAGTATATCCCTATAGCAATTTTACCACTCCGTAAGATGCAATACTCTCCTAATCTGCATGGCAGGTTGATAATTATCTTAATGTGTTCTAAGTGGCTTATTTTAGCAGAGATGTTGTCCTGCAGAACATCTTTTGAAGAACACACCTATATGAGTCTGATTGTTAAACGTCGCAATCTATGAGAGTTGGGTGCTCTCTAGTAAACTCATGAAAGGCCCTGGAGTATGACGTATAAGCTCCAAACCGCGAGGAAGCCTCGCGGCAGCCTAGTATCGGTCTAGGCTTTGTATGAAGCTAGTGCAGAAAACTTGTAGTTCAAGGCATAGTCCACTATCCAAGTTGCAATCTAGTGTAATATGAAGCTTTAAGTGGAAGTTCAACTTAACAGTCTCCACGACATACCGGTATATAAAACAATGTTCTGGAAACTTATTGATGAGATGTGCCAATGAGAGTTTGTGGGGGATTGCTGGAATTTGAGGGCATTTGGCCTTTGGCCCATGGCCCATTATCAAATTCTGAAACTCACATGGCCCATTCCAATAATCAGTGGCACTAGGGGCTAAAGTTTAGTCCCACATTGCTAGTTGGGAGAGAGTTGGAGTGGTATATAAGGTGGGCTGTTCTAGTCCTAGTAAGTGAGTGAGAAGAGAGAGCCTCGCGCGCACCCTCCTCCTCCGCCGCCCGCCTCGCCTCGTCACGACACGTCACGACGCGCCGCGGGCGGGAATCTCGCCGAGCCGAGCTTATCTTTTGTGTTCGGGAAATTAATTGTGTAATCAATCACAATTATGAGCTATTAACGGACGCGTTAACTCAGCCGTTTTCGGTTTTTCTGGATCGTGAACTCGTACGTGGGCTGCGTCCCACGACCTTCCCGAGCCGCACTATATAAGCGCGAACGAGAACCCTAGCCTGTACATGCCACATATGCGACTACCGCTTCAGTTCATTGCGCCGCCGCCTTCGTTTTCCTCATCCCGTCCGTCGGCGTGCACCGACCGCCGGGACAGTAGGCCTCCGGAACCCTGCTCTCGTGAACCCGTACGGGTGAGGGGCAATCTGGTTTTGGGGAGCGCTCCGCGCGACCATCAAAGACGACGTCGTTTCGGACGACGAGTTCCTCCACACCGACAACTTCTTCCCGGATCTCAGCAACTTCTTCGACAACCTCAACATGGGTGACAACGACGCTGCTGTGAAGTACGTGATCTTGTCGTTTCTCTTTCAGTTTCTGTTAGACTTTCTTCTTCTAGTATATGTGGTAGATGCGATCGGTTTGTCTTGTCTAGATGTGATCTGTTCATCTACCTTACTAGTCTGCACGATTAGTTTACTTATTGTTTTCATAGTCATGATTTATCAATTACTCGTACGGATTATTTCATATGGATATTTGCTCATATATTCAACAAATTCAGTATGTTGTATTATGGGAAAGTTTCATCTTAGTTACTATATAAAAATGGTTTATAATTAAATAGCTTTCTATGTTTGAATCTCAAGTCTTGTCTAAATCATAAACCAACTATCCAAATGAAACGAGACTTCCCTTAGAATACTTAATTGAACATACATGGTTTAGTGGACTTTTTACAAAAAGAAATTGAACAGTTTGAATTATGATTTTAATATTTGAATCAAAGGCGTCCATTTTAGTACCTTACATAGGCAAAGTATACCTGGGCATGGGAAGCCCGGCCCGAAAATCCCGGGCCGGGCCGGGCTTTTTCTCTCTATCGGGCCGGGCTCGGGCCATCATTCGTCAGCCCATAATTATATCGGGCCGGGCTCGGGCCACAAAAAAAGAAAATTACCATTAGATTGGGCCGGGCCGTCGGGCCAGCCCGAAAAAATCGGGCTTTTTCGGGCCGCGGGCCGGGCTCGGGCCAAAATTTGCTGAAAGTTGGTCGGGCCGGGCCGGGCTCGGGCCAAGGATTTCCCGTCGGGCTTTTTTCGGGCCAGCCCGAAGCCCGGCCCGGCCCGAGAAATGCCCAGGAAGAAGGCAAAGTCACCGAGAAACTGTTGTACCCAAAGTCACTGAAGCTCTCTGTCCATCGCTTCCAATGTTCCATGGATGGATAGTCAACAGTCTTTTTCTTCCCACAACAGAAGAGAACAGAGAGAATCGAGGAAAGAAAAGAAGGCAACGACTGCACTGTTGATCCTTCATCCTTGCGCTGTTCGTCGTGCTGATTGCCCGGGGCCCTCTAGCTTGAGGTTTTAACCGCATTCAGATTCAGATCGAGTTAGCCAGAGGAGGACGTCCAAAAGCTGTAGGGCGTTGATGATCCAGCGACGCAGGCGCGCTGTAGGGCTGTGGCCGGTGGCTACTCCGGCCAGCGTTGTCTGTCTCCTTCGCGCAGGATCCATCCAGTAGCAAGTACTAGTGCAGTGCTACTTGTGTATGTGCTCGTAGCTTCATTGTATTTTTCGTGGGTAGACTGGTTTGTAGCCTGCGGAGGCAGCATGGCACGCAGTGAAGCGTACACAGTGCAGCAATGAATATCTCCGGCCGCTGGCCGCTTAGGCTGGCGGCGTCTAGGGCACCCGTACGTCGTAGCATAGGGTACAGTTCATCTAAGACCCTTGATGAACTTTGTAAGTTTAGATTATCTGCTATATGTGTTTTCCTTTTATTTATCCATTGCAACGTGGACATGAAATTATCTAATTCACGAGGCCACGGATGGGCCACTACTAGGAGCAAACGGATCTGGGCCTTCACGGTGTTCACCAGCCATAGCATATGAACGAAAGCGGACAAATTGGCTACCCCAAATGCGGTGGTCTGTTGGAGGTGGAATAAGAGCATCTCTAGTAGATACCGCATCCGAGGCAAAACTAGATAATAATCATAAGTATGCGGTAGTGGGTAAAAAACATTCCGATCGAATACCGTAAATTTGCGAGCTTGTTAATTTTAGATGCATCAATATCCAATCCTGAGCCCTAATACTCCATATACTCGGATTTAGGCCAAACATTTGCGGCACAATCCCATTGGAAAAAAGGTTGGCGAGAGCAAACGTTTAGCTCAGAACTCCCGTCTTCACCGCAGCTGTCATCCGAGGAGAACGATTCCGGTGAGCGGGTGCCGGAGTCTGGCAGCCGGAGTGGACTAGGGAGAGGAGCTGGACGGGGAAGGGCTGGGCGCAGTCGAGGCAGAGCCGGACGGAGCGATGACGGAAGCGGGACGGCCGAAGCGGAGCGGCACAAGGTCGGGCGGAGGCGAGCGAGCATGACCAGGCGTGGGCGGCAAGGGAGCGGGGCAGTCCGCAGGGCATATGTCATGGGACACTGTCTAAATAAGACGGAAGAGGAAATTCTCAAGGTCTACGGAGAAATTGTTGTCTCAAAAGTGGATCGTGTAAGCAACGGTATTGCGCATGTGCTGACGCAATTAGGCCAGGCTGGGCTTAGTGGTTCCCGTAGCAATGACGCTCCAGATTGTGTAAGGGAGCCGTTATCAAAAGAGAGGTTGTAATCTTCCTTGTAAACTCGGTGCAACAAGTTTTAACGCACTTTTTTTCTTACCAGGGTACCTAAGGGGTCTGGAAGGTTTTTAATGAGGTGGCTTGCTTGCTTATACTGAATATAAAAAAAATCGTTTTTTAGAAAGTAATATGCCTTTTACAGTATAATTTTAGGGGATCTGTTCTACCATCTGACCTTTCGCGACGAAAATTGCGGATGCAGCATACCCCAAAACACATGATATTTTGTCATTTTTATCTAGCAAAAAATGAAAAAAAATCGGGTTGAGAATTTGCATGATTGTGAGATATATCACTAAGAATCTCCAGAATTATTTTCAGATTTTTTATAACTTATAATGCATTTATTTTTACTTGAGCTCGGAGCCAAAAGCACTATCCGTTCCCCGCTGCTTTTTATTGGCAACAAGCTGCGCAATTTCGACTCCATTCAACATAGAGGTGAACTTCTGAAATAATTTTCCAACATTACGGATTAGTTTTGTGAACAAATACCCGCCGTAGAAGAACTCGTGTTGCATAGACGGACAGGACATGCATGTCTATTCTGATCGCCGTCGCGGCAACACGGCGACTTAGCATTGCTCTAGGAATGACACCGGTACTGCTGCTATACATGCGTGTCCTCTCCTCTCTGCCCTGCGCCGGCTGTCCGGCTGCGACGCCGGGTCAGAGCTTCTGTTCCCAGTGGCCGCCTGGACGCGACGCCGATTAGAGGTTGATGAGGCACGACGTACGGGCGCTTGCTTTCCCAGGAAGGATTAACTCCTGTCGGGCCGCTGGATTGGCAGGAGCAGCCAGCCGGCCGGCAGGCAGACTGGGCGGTTTCTTCAGCCTTTCAGTCATGGAATTTATTCAACGGGGAACTGGACCCGGAGTTCAGCTGCCCATCGTGCCAAGTCTGCTGTCTGCAAGCAACACTCGTCTTCTAGCAGTGGATCGACGCGTCAGATCTCACTGGGAAAACAGGGGTGTACTTGGTTTCTGGCAATATTTTTCTATCTAGAGAACTTAGCTTTGTAGGCAACCTCTAATTCAGCTTATGCGTCTAGTTTGGTCACTAACAATTCCTTCCAAGCATTGTAGGAAAAGTCAAACCGGAAAGTGTCTTTAGAACATGAGCACCAGTGCTCCTGTTTTCTAAAAATCATATTTTTGGAATTCCAAAAAATTTGATATTAAATACCCAAATAGATATAAACATTTCGAAGATACGCTGTGAATTTTGTAGAAAGATATGTTGTATTTTGAGCTATACAAAAAAGACAAATTTCTGACAAATATATGCCACTACACGTAGCAATAAATTTGTTTTTTTCCTGTAGCTCAAAATACAATGCAATCTCTAACAAAACTTTGCACGAGTATTCATGACATACGTATGCATTCACGGAATAAATGTGACGATTTTTTGAAACGTAGATATACAGTTTTTAAATATTTTAAAAACCAGGAGCACTGGTGCTCATGTGCACCAAATTTGCTTCCAAGTCAAACCCTTTAGATTGTTTGCCCACAATTTGTGTTTCGTCTCTCGATCATCATTGTTACAATCCGTCTTTTCCTGATAAGTTAACCTCGTCGGGTATGCGGTGAGTTTACCTAGAAAAAAAACACTGCCTACAAGATATTTGACGCAATGGCAGTTAAGGTGAGCACTAATATATAGCATATAATCAGCAGGACTAACATAATTCTAACAGTGGATCAGAGTGTTGCACCAGAAGTTGACGAATTATTGCTCATGATGCAACACAAGTTCATCTGTTGAGGGGTTAATATATACCACTTTGCAAAATAACAGATTTGGCATCACTTTTAATCAAACCTATCTACTCCCAAAATATACATCAGCATCATTACCAGAACAAGCACCACATGCGCGGTCTCCACAAAAGTAATACTTCCTAAGGAAGACAGTAAACCGGCTCATCCTGCTCACAAGGCTTATCGCTAGATACTTGATGGCATGTGCCTTGTGCTCTATGAGGTGGCTCAGAGCGTGGTAGACCGTAGTCCTTGAGATGGGCGTTGCTAGAACACGACCAACGAAGATGAACTTCATGTGAGCATCAGTGGCGGAGCTTGTTAGAATATCTAGTAGGAGGCAAACCAAAAACTTCATGATCTGAAGGGAAAAATGCTAAAAAGAAATATCCCAAAAAAATCCCTTCACTAATTTTGTACAAGCTGGGGGGGGGTGGCCCCCTGAGTTGTACATAGCTACGCTAGTGATGAGCAAAGTTTTATGTGGGCATACTGATGAAATCACTATCCTTTGGTTTATCTTGCACGTAAGAAGTTAAGAAGTTAATTAATTCTTGGTCATGTGATAGCTTATCACTAGAACTAAAGTAAGTGCTACATTGATCGAACCTTAATGTGGGCAAAGTAGACATTGTCCTCTATCATGATAGTTGTTGTCTTCTCCACCAAATGCACATATCCTCGGGCGTTTTGAGCTTGAGTACATGAACCCATCTTGCTCTTCAATGCCTCAGAAGGTTGTAAGCTTTTTTTTTAATAGCCTGAATCGTTTATCTATTGGGACCCCATTTTTGATGAACTCATACATCATGTTTAGGACGAAAATTGACTGAGCAGTTGGCGATGTCATGAAATCCTTCTTTCAAATTGGATAGTACCTATCAAGTACCGGCATATATCGAAGACGTACCACCACCATCACCGAGTTCGCTGACAAATGAGGCATTTTTTCTTATCCTACAACATCAATCAAAGTACCATAGTACAAAAAGGTGGTAAGCAATTGTCCTCTAACATTCTAACAAGATATGTGAAGAAGAACAACGAGCCACAAGCAACATTGATGTCCTATGATACAACAGAGCCACATTCTTCCTTGATACGCGTAACTCATTGAGTGCTGCCATGTATAAGCGCAAAGTTGGTACAAGGAGCATAACTACGCGTTGTGGAACCCATCCTCGTACCAACCAATACTCTTATACATGGACTACACATCAAACAAGATCAGACAACACATCCAACACACACCCAAAACATCGATAGATCTCTTCCCCACGCTAGATCATCAAACTAGAGTTGTTAAATCAACCATACTACCATAAAATCTAAGATATCAAGTCTAGACTAATAGATCTAAGCTACCGCTGGTATGGTTCAATGTTACTCATAGCAATTTAATAATCAGACTAGTAAGATGACATGTTGGCGAGACGGTGGAAGAAGACATGCGGCGGCAGAGCTCCACCGGCTGGAGAAGATGGCATCGCTTATCTGATGGTCGGTGCAGCAGCATTCCTCGACGGAGAGCTCGAATGGGGAAAATAGTGGTGCGGGATTTGACGGTGAGGTGGAGTAGTGTAAATAGGGTTTACGGTGGAGCTGTTAATAAAATTAAAAATTTCATTATACATCTCAATATAATCTCAAATAAGTATACAAGTACATATAGATGTCTAGCGTGCACACACATTTTTTCGTCGAATAATGCTTTCATATGTAGACTATGAGAAAAAGATAAATGTAATGAATAAAATCCATATTTTCCTATTTACATCGTTTGATCTGCATCGTGATTCGTACATGTGAGTTGCAAGTGGATAGCAACTGAGTTTTTTTTAGTTACAAGTGGAGTTGCAACCGAGATTTTTTAGTTGCAAGTGAAAATGCAACTAAAAGGATATGCTCTAGACAGTTCGATTTAATTTGTTATTCATACTAGTCATAAGTTGTAACATGAGTTGCAACTGAGATTTGATGGCCTTAAAGCAAAGTTGACTGAGAAATAGTAACATCCTTAAAATTATTCGAGTGATTAGGCCACAAAAAGCGCGACAAATATTTGTTTTCAAAAAATAAGGTTATTAGTAAGTAGAATAACGAGATATACATTCAGCATATATTTAAAAATAAATTAGAGGTGAAAATGTTTGTGCCACTCGCATTCCCCGCTTCGACGCCTCCACTTGGCCGCGTCCGCCGTCTTCCTCTCATGGCTCCTCGCATGGCCGCATCCCTCTCTCTTCCTCCTCCGAACAAACCAACCAATCCGGGCTCTCGATCCCTCGTGCAGGAAGAAGCCAGCGGAGGTGATCAGCCGGCCGGCGTCGAGGCGAGGCGAGGATGCCGGACACGACGGACGACATCGCGGAGGGCATATCCTTCCAGGCGTTCGAGGACGACTGCCGCCTCCTCGGCAGCCTCCTCCACGACGTCCTCCTCCGCGAGCTCGGCCCGCACTTCATCCACCTCTTCGAGCGCATCCGCGTCCTCGCGCAGGTACCCACCCGCACGCGATCGCATCCCCGCTGATCGATTGAATGCCGCAACGAGAGCGCTGTGATCGATGCTTATCTGCGTGGGCCGAGACTGAAATGTTGGGTACGTGCGTTCAACCAGAGCGCGGCCACCATGCGCGCGGCGGGGATGGAGGACACGGCGGCGGTCGTTGAGCGGCAGCTGGAGGCGGAGCTAGCCGCCATGTCGCTCGAGGACTCGCTCGCCATCGCACGCGCCTTCTCCCACTACCTCAACCTCACGGGAATCGCCGAGCGGTACCACAGGTACGTACGTACGTAGCTGCAACAACGGCGCATCTATCCCCTTAATTTTAATCTGATTGTTATAATTAACTTGTTGCCTGGACAGAAACACATTTCTAATGTTTAAATTGTATCCGTGAACCACAAATTCGGAAATGTGTTTTTTTTTGTATGATATATGTTGACACTTCGCAATAGTCAAGACTCAATGCATATATTTGATCCCTACCATCATGCATCATAATGATGATGCATTTTTTTCGATAAAGATAATGATGATGCATGTTGCATACTCATGGTATAGTATGTAATTCGGCAAATTATGCTGTTATTACTTTTCTAATCATCTGAAGAGCAAATGTACCTAGTTTGGCACCCTCAAAAATCTACAACGTAAAGATCCAGTTTTGTGCTGTATTTAACCATTCATATGCAGAGAACAAACATTCTATCTTCTGTATATAGGGTCCGTAAATCACGTAGTGAAGTGCATCTGTCAAAATCATGTGATGATATATTTGACAAGTTGATTCAAGGTGGTGTTCCTCCAGAAGAACTATATGACACTGTCTGCAAACAGGTACTTATATATTGAAGCAACGAAGAACATTTTTAGGATGGCATGATCAAGCTTAACTCATATTTGAAAAAAAATCCCGCTGTGCAGGGGGTTGAAATTGTCCTGACAGCGCATCCAACACAAATAAATCGGCGGACTTTGCAGTACAAGCATCTTAGAATAGCCGTGAGTTAATATCTACGATTTCTTCTTCTGGTCTTGCTGTTTCTTCTGTTTAATACGATGGAGCTGTGGCGCAGCATCTCTTGGAGTTCAATGAACGCCCTGATCTAAGCCATGAGGATCGAGAAATGCTAATAGAAGACCTGGTATACTTCAGGGGTCTTGATATACGGAGTACTTTCCATTCAATGCTCCATTTTCCATATCTGCTCTCAACTCCTATGGACTCTGATTATATAGGTAAGGGAAATCACAGCATTATGGCAGACAGATGAGTTGAGGCGTCATAAACCTACACCAGTTGATGAAGCTAGGGCTGGTAAGCAGTTAAGAATTCTGGTTTCTGGTTTGTCTGTGATACTATATACATGAGTTCACAATATTTTCTCGACTCTTGCAGGCCTTCATATTGTGGAGCAATCCCTCTGGAAAGCGATACCACGATACCTTCGCCGTGTTAGCAATGCTCTGAAGAAGGTTTTAATAACAATATAGAGATATTTAATGAATTTTAACTTCCATTTCACCCCCTCAAGAAATTTTAAGTCTTTCATTTTAATGCTATCTATGTAGCATACTGGCAAGCCACTTCCACTGACGTGCACACCGATCAAATTTGGTTCGTGGATGGGTGGTGACCGAGACGGGAATCCTAATGTTACAGCAAAAGTAAGATTGCTAGCTTGATGATGCTTATTCACTAGTCTCTCTACATGATGCGATGTTTTTTTATTTTCGTTTTCTAGAGGGGACTGATGGGGCTCTATTTCTGTTACTTTGACTTTTCCCACAGTAAGAAGATTGAAACATTTATTTCTATGTGCAGGTGACTCGGGATGTTTCCTTGATGTCCCGGTGGATGGCACTTGACCTGTACATCCGACAACTAGACAATCTTAGCTTTGAGTTATCCATCAAGAAATGCAGCGAGAAGCTTGCAAGCGTAGCTAATGAAATCTTGCTCAAAGGCTAGTTCCATAGTTCATACACTTTATTTGTCCAATCTTGATTAATGACTAAGACCTTGAACCATAAGCTGGTTTGCTGTTGCCAATTGTGACAATTTTTGGAAATTACTATTTAGTTGGAACAACACATCTCCATAATGTAATCGTAATATTGAACATAGGTTAGCTGATTTCATCCAAAGTGCATCTTTTATTTATATTTCAAGTGGACTCCTCAGAGTCGGCATCTGAAGAGACGAAGGCCAGTCCATGGACCCAAACAGGACCGCAGAACATCGTAAAACTTCAGCCTAGCTTGGCGCTCGCTGCTCAGCTTCCTTCTGGTGCCGATCTTCCATCATTGACAGGTAGAATCTTTGTTGAGCTCCTAACTCCATGTTCTAATACATCATACAAGTATGTCGCTTTAGAGTTTCTGGTATTGGAATAGACTAGCTTGCACCATCAATTAATTTGTATAATAAATTGTTGTCGCTTTTGTACAAAAACAAAGATGTCACTGTTCTTTAGCGCTACAATTGCATGCTTTACCAATATTTTCTTAATAAAAGCCTTAATACTCTACACTGGAAGCCCCTAATAGCACAAGTGCCCAATGAAGTTTTAGGCTAGTTGATCAAATTGTTATACATCAAACAGTGAACTCCTTGATGTTTCCTGATTCACTATCATGATTAACGATTAATGTTTTAAATAAGCATACTCGAGTTATAAACTGGGCATATATATAAAGGTGTAGACCTTTCTCCTACACAGATCTTTCTGATGTCATTTAAATTGATACACCCTCCATCCCAAGAAGGTTGTCTGAGATTTGTCAAAATTTAGATGTATCTGGATATACATCACGCTGCAACATCACCTGCAAATCTCAGACAACCTTCTTGGGACGGAGGGAGTACTTCCAAAAGATGTTGACGCCCTTTCAGCCAAGGTAAAACATTGTATTTAGGAAATCACGCTGCAACATCACCTGCTACCTCTCAGCCAGGATTTAGCCAAATGTCTGCTTATCACATCTTATATTTGACATGTATTTTTTAAAAAATATTTAACACACTTTTTAGAACATCGTTTAGTTAAAAGGCCTTTTGCACAATGAGGAATCAACATCTGTAATAATACCTGCGTTTTGTGTTACAGAATCTATGTAAATTTTGCAGTTGCGTTTATTAGGCTATGCCTACACCTTCACCTAGTTTTCTAATCTAGGACTTGTACCTGATGCAGAATGCATTGGTAGCGAAGCTCAAATCAGAATCGTAAAACCTCCATGGAACCCGAAACGTCAGGTTTGAACTATTAGGCTTTTGTGATGTCTCATATGTTTTACTTTTCATATGAAGCTCGTGGGACAACATTCAGGTAATTAGGTTTACACACACAAAAATGCGGTGACAAATTAGGTGGAATATGTATCAACATGTTTGTTGGCAACTAGTATTATGTGCGACATGGATTATGGTTGCATGGCCTCACTTAGATTCAGTAATATCAATTTATATGCAACCTTAGCAGTACGGTTAAAAAATAGTTATACTTTTTGGCAAATGTGTATTTTTTCTGCAGGTCCAAATCGTCTTTCACTTGAATTTGGGTTGCCATTCTTCCCTATTTAAAGAAAAAACAACGCAGTTCCTCCTAGGTAGTAATTGTTCATGTCACATTAATCGTTTGCTTGTCTTCTCCAGGGGATTCAAATTCCAACCGAAAAGAGTGATGACAGTCCAGTGCAGTCTCCTGGACGAACTCGGCCAGGATCATCACATATGGGTCGAACTCCAAGTGCTGGTCAACTAAGGAAAATGTTGTTCACAGAATCTAAGATAGGCCGGTCAAGCTTTCGAAAGCTTCTAGAGCCAAGCCTCTCTGATAGACCAGGAATCACTCCATACAGGATTGTCCTTGGTAATGTGAAAGAAAAGGTTAGAAGCAAATTTCGTTTGTTAAACAAGCATACTGAGATTTAGGTTTGTTTGACTATCGGATTTGGTCCTATATTGCTAGTTTCTCGGTATTAAATTCAACCAATGGTAAGGGAAATATCAATCAGAACCAGTAGTTCTAGGTATAAACGAGTCTAATACTATAATTCTTACATAATTAAATGTTTCTCTTTGATTTTCCTTATTTTATATTTCTGTTTTCAGATGATGAAGACACGAAGACGACTTGAACTTCTTCTTGAGGATCTACCGTGTGACTATGATCCTGCAGAATATTATGAAACACCAGATCAACTTTTGGAGCCTTTGACCCTGTGCTACGAATCACTGGTTAGTCTTCGTTATTAGCTATTGTAATCAGAACTTTCGGTTGGTCATTGTACATTTTTGCTGCGGGCAATGCAAAATAAAACTCAATATTATACTCAACTTAGTACATGAAAAAAGTGCAAATCTTTTCACTCTATCAATTCAGACTGTTCAAATAATAAAATGAGCAAAAAAGTAACTAAGGAACATATACTCTGTTATCAGTAATCACATTATTCTTTTTTGTACTGAGTAGTACGTCTGCTTCAATTGTTTTGTGAAGCAATCATGCGGATCAAGCATTCTTGCCGATGGTCGATTAGCAGATCTTATACGACGGGTTGCAACCTTTGGTATGGTGTTGATGAAGCTCGACGTGCGCCAGGTATATGCAACAATTGCTACTGCTGCTTACAATTTCTCAGATCAAATTTTGCCTCTACTCCCAAAGAGCATAGCTAAAATTCAGACATTAATAGAACCACATATTTATTGCTTCAGGAATCAGGCCGGCATGCAGAAGCACTTGATGCTGTTACGTCTTACTTGGATCTTGGTATTTATAGTGAATGGGATGAAGAAAAGAAGCTGGATTTCTTGACTAGGGAGCTGAAAGGGAAGCGTCCTCTGGTCCCCCCATACATAGAGGTAATTTGTTGTGTATATAAATGTACTATTTCAATACCAATTGATTGATTACATCGTAGACAGAAATGCTGAACCTTACTCCCTTTAAAACAAGGTTGCATTATGGTGTTCGGAATAAATGCTAGTTTGTATCTTCATGTTGCACGGTTTTCGGTCAGTTTCCCTTATAAACTGACCAAATTTCCCTCTTCTTAATGAAAAGGCAGTGCTCCTGCCGGTTGCTCCAAAAATAAATATCTTCATGTTGCTATGAGCTAAATATGGGCATATGGCAAACATATCATCTTGAACCACCCATGCCATCCAGTTGAGTTCACATTGTTCTTGCATGAGCAATTTTGTGTTACAACATCAACCACATTGTTTATCTATCAGTAGAATTTCTCAGATAAAAGTCAAATAATAATTTCTAAGTTGATGCTAAGAACCATTGGTTATAAACATTGAAATTCGTGCAAGTATAAATGGGTGAGAAAATCTTTACAAGCCTGGAGGTAAGATTTCCAGGTGTGAGGCCACCGACCAGGGCTCGAATCCTGGTTCTCAGAAAAAAGGCCCTTCTCTGAGTATTGTTCCCCATTCTTGTCAGGTCGCCCATAGCGCCGCCATAGCAGATGGAGTTTCATTAGGATCCTTTTGCTCGACCTAAAAAAATGCCATTGGGATTCTTACCCCAAGGATCGAGTTTTAGTTAATCTTTGTTGGACGACTATGAATATCGGCTAAGAGATGACTATTTCTAAGTAGGCTGCTCTACTAACTGAGATTGTAAAATGGCGTGGATTTGTGCAGCACTTGGCGGGGCAACAATATCAGTTTTAACATTCTTGGCTCCATCAATATAGATTTATACTCCCTCCGGTCCTATTTAATTGACTCGGATTTAGTACAAAGACCGGAGCGAGTATTTAACTATTAAATAGAAGCAATTTATTTTCCATAAATTTATAGCAAGTGAGTCAGCTAGGGGTTGAAAGTTTGATACAGGATAATATCTTGATGCTTATGATTACATATAATTGTAGATGAGGAATATGTTAACAAAAGTTATGCTTTGACTAATTCAGAAGACTTACATATTTGTCTTTCTCTTCCTGTTTTGTAGGTTGCTGCTGACGTGCAAGAAGTTCTCGACACCTTCCGTGTTGCTGCAGAATTAGGGAGCGACTCACTTGGAGCATATGTGATTTCAATGGCCTCTAATGTAAGAAGAGGCACCACTTTTGTAATGTTGTAAACTAATGAAGAATTTCTGAATATTTAATTAGCCATTATCTATATTTTAGAGTTCTGAGTGAATCTTACCTGCACTTACCAAACAGAGTGTTATGTACCAGCTTATTAACACTTTCTCATATGCCAGATCACAAACTGTATTTGGCTGGAACAAGTTTTGATTTTGCAGGTGTTCCATAATGCTGGCATTTTTTTTAATCAGCTTGTATTTCCTTGCAGGCCAGTGATGTCCTCGCCGTTGAGTTGTTGCAGAAGGACGCAAGACTAACAGTTAGTGGTGACATGGGACGGCCATGTCCTGGTGGAACGTAAGTAAAATTGTCTATTCATATGTACTAACAGTTATGGCTGTGTGCACCAGTTGGTGCAGAGGCCAGGGGACCTCCCTCCTTTTCGAAAAAAAGCACTAAATTTCTCCATGAATTTCTTGTCATGTTCAATATACAGCTTTATGATCAAATCAACTGATGAACCTCAAAGCATACCATTTGGTTATACTAACAGGCTATTTAAAGGAAATAGTTGAACATCTAAACCAAACATATTCTGCGGAGTAGAGTACTGTTATCTTCTTGGGATAGTCGAGCCCACTCTACATGTTTCTGGCGATGGGCGAAACTGGTTAAAATTACGGTGTGGCCTTGTTGAACAGGTTAAGAGTTGTTCCCTTGTTCGAGACGGTGAAGGATCTGCGGGAAGCTGGCTCGGCGATCAGGAAGTTGCTGGCCATTGACTGGTACAGAGAGCATGTCATCAAGAACCACAACGGGCACCAAGAGGTAGAATATTATAAGACGTGAATCTTCCATTTTGACCAGTTATCTGAAACTTTAGTGAGCCTGTTGACCGTTGCAGGTCATGGTTGGTTACTCTGATTCAGGCAAGGACGCCGGCCGTTTCACAGCAGCGTGGGAGCTGTACAAGGCTCAGGAAGATGTCGTCGCCGCGTGCAATGAGTTCGGTATCAAGGTCACACTCTTCCATGGTCGCGGCGGGAGTATTGGCCGTGGCGGCGGGCCGACGTACCTCGCCATTCAGTCACAGCCGCCTGGTTCAGTAATGGTGAGAACAGTAGTTTTTTTCTGAACTCCAGAAGTGCACTACGCAGCTTATGTTTTTGACCAGATGAAATTAAAATGCAGGGCACTCTTCGGTCGACGGAGCAAGGTGAGATGGTGCAGGCCAAGTTCGGGCTGCCCAAGACGGCGGTGCGGCAGCTGGAGATCTACACGACGGCTGTGCTGCTCGCCACCCTGCGGCCGCCGCATCCTCCCCGGGACCCCCATTGGCGCCACGTAATGGAGGAGATCTCCCGCGTGAGCTGCGCACACTACCGCAGCACGGTGTACGAGGACCCGTCCTTCATCACCTACTTCCAGGAGGCGACGCCGCAGGCGGAGCTCGGGTACCTCAACATCGGCAGCCGCCCGGCGAAGCGCAAGGCCACCCCCGGCATTAACAACCTCCGGGCCATCCCGTGGGTGTTCGCCTGGACGCAGACGCGGCTGGTGCTCCCGGCGTGGCTTGGCGTCGGCAAGGGCCTACAGGACGCCCTGGACAAGGGCCACACGGAGGAGCTCCGGGCCATGTACGACGAGTGGCCCTTCTTCCAGTCCACGCTGGACCTGATCGAGATGGTGGTGGCCAAGGCCGACGCGCCCATGGCGAAGCACTACGACGACGTGCTGGTGTCGTCGCCCGAGCGGCGGGCGGTGGGGGAGGAGCTGAGGAGGGAGCTAGCGAGGTCGGAGAGGTGCGTGCTGGCGGTGAGCGGGCACTGCAAGCTATCGGCGAACAACCGGAGCCTGAGGAGGCTGATCGAGAGCAGGCTGCCGTACCTCAATCCCATGAACATGCTGCAGGTGGAGGTGCTGCGACGGCTGCGACGGGACGACGACAACCTGAAGCTCCGTGATGCGCTGCTCATCACCATCAACGGCATCGCCGCCGGGATGCGCAACACAGGCTAAACCTTCTATTTCTTCTTTTCCCGCTGTCGCTGGAGCCTTCAAGTTCAACCAAAGATATTGCAATCATTTGTTTTGCACAAGTATTAATGTCATATTCATGTTTTTTTTCTTCGACTTGAGGAGCTACAGGCCCCCGATTTCATTAAAATGAAACCAATAAACAAGATCCTATCATCCATCATCCAACATAAACATAGCTCTTACGCAGCATAACACCTACTGGTTCTACAGATTTGACTCCAGGCGTCCACAAGCTTACAACAAAATAACTAGAGGCTGAAAGCAACAGCACAAGTTTCTAGTAGTATCACCGTCAAAACCAACATCAGGTTCAGGATAATTCACACTCCTTTTTGCCAGCAACACAACCTTTTTCCACTTCCCCTTTTCTAGACAAACACCAACAAGTTGAGCCCGCAATTCTCCTCCTAGTGAGTTCCCATCCCTGACGCCCGCTAAAAGCTTCTTGCAGCACTCTAGACAACAGCAGTGCCGAGGTAACCTGAGGCTGACGGCCTTTTACCTTCTCAATCAAGCCCACTTAGATAAACAATACGAGATCTTGCACACAATACTGCAAGGATAATTAGGAAACACATTCTAAAGAACAGCAGAGTTCCTAACTTTCCAAATCATCCAAATAGTGGCAGCCACTCGTACACAGTCACTACAGATCTAGGAAATCTACATATCTACACACCAACATCAGAGAACTTAGCAGGGGAACTATCTTAACGCCCCACAAATATCTAGCCAACACGCACTCAAAAAATAGATGGTCAATGCTCAGCAGTCACAAAACATGCATTCAGCATTTTTTTACCTTTACAGCCTCTATGCAACAAGTTATCTTCAGTCCAAGTACTGTTATGAACAAAAAGTCAAAGGAAAATTTTGATTTTTAGGGGAATTTTAACAAACATCTTCTTCCTATGCGGCCATTTCCTCTCAGCTACTTTCAAAACTAAATACATATAGAATGAACACAAAACCTACCAGACTTATTAATCATCGACGAGGGAGACTCTTTTGACCCCCCCCCCCCCCCCCCCACCCACACACACACCACAGAGTACCCTTCCGTATCTGATCATACCCCAACCTTCCTGAAAGACAGAAGTTTAAACTATAAAATTTAGGTCATCTTTTCGTAAAAGGACCACTACACGGGCAGTGATCTTTCCAAAATCTTCTTCTCTCCCCATTACAAATCTAGGATGTCATATTCATGTTAACTTAACCAAGTCAGTTTTCAGCCGCCACCCTCTTGTCTCCTATCGCTCACACGAAAAAGGCGAGATATCGGTCCAACATTCCCTTACATGTCGGCAGCGAGGCCACGGGTCGATCCGAAGGGGGTGGGGACCTAGGATCATTTTTATTAGGTCAAGTATAGTTGGGGTTTGGTTCCATGGCGAAGGTGGCATACTTGCATGGCCGTGCGACATTTTTTTAAAATTTCAAAATATAAGAATACTTTGCCTACTTTATTTACTTAGGTTTTATGTCACTTACACCCCATTGTGTCTGACAACCATTTCGATGGAGTTGGGGACACAAAACTCTTGCAATTTCTTGTTAGGTTGCTTGAAGAGGATTGAAGGAAGAACTGAGATTTTTTTCTGAGAGTTCACTATAAACCCTCAAGTTATCCTTGTGGAGAAAATCACCCTTGCTGCATCATTCAGAACTTTGAGTTCCAACTAAGGTGGAAAACACATGTAATTTTGTTGCCATCAAGTGGTCGCTGCTGCCTCCCAACAAAGTTACTGCTGATTCCCAAGCGAACTCGCCGCCGCCTCCACCACCCGAGACCACCATCGCCAGCATCCATTTAACCCCAACCTGGTGTTGTGATATCCACGAAACATGAAAACATATGGCAAAATCCGAGGCATGCGCCAGGAAGGAACCTCTAGCGACAGAGCCCTCCGTTGCGCTATCGCGGTCAACTACGGGCTCCTCGGGCTGGGTGGCGGCACCTTGGAGGAACCCCGTGGCCCTGGAGGATGGAGCAGAGCACCCACGGGAGAGGTGTAGGGGAGTAGAAAATATCGCGTCGATCTGCTGGTCCAGCATGTCCCCATCATCGCTATAGCCCTCCTTAGCTCTGTGACCCTGGCCTTAATTAGTCCACCACCATCTTCAGAAGGAGCAATGCTTCCCCGCCCATTTTAAAAGTTATGTGACTTAATTGCACCCATGGTGCAAGCTACTTCCCGTCTCCTGGTAATTCATAGGGCTTGCGCGTATACCTAAGTTGTAAATTTGATCATGATAATATAAAATATATGATAAAACATATATCATTAGAAAGGTTAGATGTTCTACATCTTAATGATATAATTTTTATGTTGTATAATTAATATTATGTTGGCCAAATTAATAACCTAGGGATACGTACAAGCCCTATAAACATGAATGAAGGTAGTAAGTGGCCGCGGGGTGCCATTTAATATTTGTTTGAAGACGGTCCTTGTCTTTGTTCTTCTTCTCCGGTCGGTGTTATTAACAAACTTTGGCTTCTTTGTGCTTACTTGTGTGGTTGTGTCTTATATCCCCGGGTGTCTCGTGGCTATTGATTAAGCGTATGTTTTTCAAGTATGCTCAAATGATATCGATGCAGGAAACTACCCTGACCGCCATCGATCCCCCAAAACATGCTGAGCCCAAACACACTCCGTGCTACGGCCAATATGGCGATGGATGGTGGTACAGTACAACCCAAGAAGCGGAAGAGGCCAGCGAAGAAGGACGCCAAAGCCAAGGAGGCGGCCAAATCCAAGGACACGGTCCGACACCTTGACAAGTTGCCAAACAATTGGTGACCTGAGCATCACTTGGGTGAACCGATGCTGCCGGAGCATGTCCTCAACATACTCACCCCGGATATGGGGAGCTTGCATAATTCTGTCCTGTATGTGGAGAAGTAACTTCTCAATGCAAAAGATCCTGCTTACCCTTTGTACGTGGCGAAGGTGCCAACTGGCATGAACTTTGTCGAAAAGTACTCTGCGGGCTTGTGCTTCATCTGGTTCAATGACATCTTCGACGTCTTTCGCATGAAAATGCTCCACTTTTATGTGGTTCGGCTAGTTGCTCTTAGCCTGTCTTCCCAGATCGTTAAGGAGGGGACGCCGGGCGTCGCGATAATGGACCCCTTCTATATGCGGGAGAGCATCATCTGCAACGCTGGGGATCGAGCGATTGCCACCAAGCAGGTCGAGGATTTCTTGCTAGTGAACATTAAAAAGAGCGGCATTCTCATCCCTTACTTCGCCGAGTAAGTAATCACTCGCTAGTCCCCATTACCATTCTATCCTATATCTCCATTTGCATTTGCAAAGGTTAATCCGTGTGTTTCCCGCAGAGACACCCTCATCGTCATGCACCCGCAACACTCGCATGCAATCTATCTCGACTCGGGTAGGGACAAGAAGAAAGACTACGCCCACATCAAGGTCGTTCTCAATGATGCTCTCACCGGCTTCGCCAAGACAGGCCCTCAAAGTACAGAGGAAAGTACGAGGAGGCTTGGCCTTAACCGACACAACCAACTTCGCCCGCCTCACATCAAGACAATGGGATGGACGCGTGGTACGCCATCCTTCAGATGCAGGAGTACATAAAGTATGCAAATGACATGTTGTTGCTAGAGACTCTCAGAAACAGGTTTAAAAACATGGCGGATGTCGACGATAGAGAGCTGAGAAAAAACTAGGGTCGCATCCAGCAGTTGATTTGCACGACAATCCTGCACGATGTCAACAATAGGTCTGGCGCGTTCTTCTACGGCTACGGTCTACCACCTAATGACGAGATAGAACTCCGCTTGAAGATGTCGCGTGATGACAGGCCATTCAACACGCTGAAGGCTTGCCGTCCATTCCCCTCTAAGCCTACAACCTGATCCTACGACGGCAACTCTTTTGCTTAAGCTTAAACGATATGTCCATGAACTTCTGTACTGTAATTGCTATATATATTCCGGCCCGATCAACTTGTCGCTTCTATTTAGTTTGTATGGATGTGCATGTGAACCTACGTCTATAATTCCATTTACTTTGCTATATATTTCTAGATTATGGCTTGTTTACCTTAATCATTTGCATTTACTCAATCCTTACTTCGCTCGTATTTGGAGTTCGCCGATGATTAGAATGTTCGGTCACTCGTACACTCGGGGGTGGAGCCAGTGAGCCTTGGTGTGATGGCCACAAATGTCAATATATTGTGCATCCTACCTAGCCTCACTGACTCCATCCCTGGATGTTAATATTTGTTTCGACCAACAAAGTATGAGGCACGCTATTTACTTCGTACTACTTGTCTTTTATTTGAGTTGGCACATCTTAATTGCATTGGCCAATGATTAGAATGTTTGGTCACTTGTACACTCCGGGGTGGCGCCAGCGAGCCTGGTGTGATGGCACAAATATCAATCTCTTGTGCATCCTACATGGCCTCGCTGACACCATCCCAGAATGTTAATATTTGTTTCGACCAACAAAGTATGAGACATTCCATTTAGTTCATACTAGTTACTTGTCTTTTATTTGAGTTGGCACTTCTTAATTGCATTGGCTGATGATTAGAATGTTTGGTCACTTGTACACTCCGGGGTGGCGCCAGCGAGCCTGGTGTGATGGCACAAATATAAATCTCTTGTGCATCCTACCTAGCCTCGCTGACACCATCCCCGAATGTTAATATTTGTTTTGACCAACAAAGTATGAGGCACATGCTATTTAGTTCATAGTACTTGTCTCTTATTTGAGTTGGCAGTTGTTAATTGCATTGGTACTGACGTTTTATTTGTCTTGTGCATAGAGATGCCGACGACATATGTCGTGTACAAGGGGAGGGTTCCTGGAGTCTACAACGACTGGGAGGACTATTGAAGACAGGTGCACCGCTTCAGCATCAACAACTACAAGGGATACCCCACTAGGATGGAGGCGGAAGGAAGATACGCGCGTTATCTAGCGGGAGAGATGAGGGACATGAGGAGAAACCGGATGAAGACCATGGTCTTCGTGATGATGCTCATCGTGACTATGGTCATGTTTTATGTGATTGTAGTTTAGGTTAGTAGCTACATTGTGAGGTGTATGACGACACTTGTGACGACTATGTACCGAGACTTCTAACTTGTGAAACTTCGTCCTTCGGTGTTGCATGTGTGTTGTATGAATCAACATTTCGAAACTAGACTTGCCTATTTGTGTATTGATACCGAAATGAGACTTGGCTCTCTATGTGCTTTTCATATTGCATGTACTGCTGTATAAATATGAACTGCTGTATAAATATATACTGATGTATAAATATGCATTGTAATACGCTGAAAAAAGCTATAAAAATTGTATTTTCGAACGTTACCACCGGCGCACCTCCATGCCCTACTGCCGGCGCATAGGACATGCGCCACTGCTGGCAGCCCTACTGCCGGCGCAGCACCACATGCGCCTGCGGTACATGGCTTTTGCCGGCGAAGCAGGGCTGGTGCGCCGGCAGTAACGAACTACCGCCGGCGCACAGGGCGGTGCGCCGGCAGTAGCCAGTTACCACCGGCCCGTTCGCACCGGCGGGCTCTGGTGCGCTGGCAGTAGCCCAAATAGGTGCGCCGGCAATAGGCCTTTTCCTAGTAGTGCTTGGTTGAGTTAGTCTGTCTGGACCTAGATCAGTTTTCGCGTTTTCTGTTTTTTTTCCGCTTTCGCAAAAAAAAACATGAAAACAAATGTTGGAGCTTGTTACCACCCGATTTTGGCCAAATCAGGAGATGGACCGTAAGTGAAGATGGGCTTGAAGGACGCACACGTGGAGCATCTTCGAAGCGGCCTTGCGCTAAGAGTTTGGGCTAAGTGGCCCGTGTATCTGTAACATATTAGATCGTGTTGTATTTAGATTAAAGAGATAGAGTCTGGCCCGTGCACGGTTAGGTGCACGCCTCAATTAGAAAGTCCCTTGACTATAAATATGTATCTAGGGTTATCGGAAAGGAGGACAATCATCGTTCAACCAAACACAAAATACGGCGCATCGCCACCCCTTTCTTCGAGGGTTTCTCCTGTAAGCATGCTGCCTAGATCGCATCTAGCGATCTAGGCAGCGTAAGTTTATTCGTCAACCTTGTACTGCTCGTGCTGAAGCCTTGTTGATGGCGAGCAGTACTATTTATCCTTAGCTGTTTAGGGGCTTGCATTGATGCTTTCACGTGCACATCTGCGTGGCAATGCCGTCCTCGACACCTAGCTGCCCTTACGTCTATCCAGACGTAAGCATCTTGCTTGTTCTTACTTAGTAGATCCGATCCGTTATAGTTGCTCCTGCTCCGCAGGATTAGTTTAATATCCGCATAGTTAGGCCTTATGCTGGGGTCGGACGATCCGGCGGTGCGTTAGGCGTTGTTCACCGTCCCTGCGAGGGATGTTCCGGGAATCAACGTTATGTTGGTTTTTAGGCCTCTCGTAGGGGTAGTTTGCATCATCTCTCGTAGCTGCTAGGCCCGATCGCACGTAGGACGTTCCGATTATGCGGTGAAAACCCTAAACCGTCGTGGATCGTTTTAGCTTTGTCCGATCAAGCAGGATCCCCATGCCATTGCAAATCCATCAAGGACCATGGGGCGATCGGCTCCTTGAGCCGATCCACAGGGAAACCGAGAGCCGATAGGGCTCGTATTTAATGTTTACGTGTCCGCCATGCAGGAACAATCGAAGCACTAACACCTTCCCGATCGGGTCTAGGTCGGTGGCACGCCCTAGCAACCGCCAGGACGTTGGCCGAAGATTTGCGGGACGACGCGAGGTGCCAGGGATCCACTAAGCGGCCCCGGGAGCTTCCCGGCTCTTCGTGTTGCTCAGCCAAAGCCCGTCGGGGTTTTGGAGGGTAACACATTCACGCACCGGGGACACGACGTCGACATCTTCTGCAACATCCACGTCAACATCGACATCCGAGATGGCGGAAGAACAGATCACGTACGAGGAACTCCCTCCGGATCACAAGAAAAAGTACGATGAGCTGAAGGCCATCTGCGAAGCCGAGCTCATCGGCTCCTTTGAGAAGACCCATTCGCACGGCATCAGATTCAAAGGATTCACGCCACAAGGCGTTCTTGAAGGGGTGGATCTGTCTCCTTCACGTGAACGTACCCAAGCCCGCGACAGAAATCAACTACGTGGTGGCCCATTCACTGCATCGACACTCGAGAGCCTGGTGAACACTTTGGAGCGCGTTGCGCTCCGTGTGGTGCAAAAGATCATGGAGCGTCGTGACTCCCCTTCAGACCTGTTCTAGGGACTCACCAGGAGAGATGCAACTCCACACCAGGCCGCCTCTGCCGTACGCAATGGCGGCTCCACAGCAACAAGGCTCACCGCATACGTCGTCACAGAGATGGGGTGACCCGGGCGACATCCTCTTGCATGACCCGCCCAAGGAAATCCCACACGGATACGTGTGCACGTATGTGCGGACGCAACAATCGGGCAGCGATCCAGCTCCACCGGAGGGATTGCCGAGCAGGAGAAATTGTTCCAGGAAGAATGACTGCAGCAGCGGGGAGTTTAGGAGCAGAAGCTGAGAAACAAGCGTGGTTAGCCAAGTATACCACCGCACCAGTCCAAGAAAGCTCACGCCACTACCTCCACCGCATCGATCAAGTCCGAGAGATCGTTCGGCATCTTGCCGAAGAAGAAGATAATCGGCTATTCCAAGCCGTACCCCAATGAGTTCGACCTAATCCCACTACCACCTAAGTACCGGCTTCCACTTCAACAAATTCAGTGGGTAAGGGTCAAGCTCCATCGAGCACGTGAGCGATACTGCCCAGTTGGGCATGGTTTCAGATATCGGATCAGCTACGGTGAGGTTCTTCTCGCAGTCCCTCACCGGTCCGCGTTTGGATGGTACACCTGCTGCAGCCAAATTGCAATCATGGAAGCACTGGAGGAACTGCTCCACACCCAATACCATTCGGGCTAAGGCTTGTATTGCCGAACTAGCACAGTTCGGCAAAAGCTAGGAGAGACAGTGGCTGAGTACATTCAGTTTCAGAACTGTCAAGAACCGATGCTATTCGGCTCACCTAATCGAAAGAGGCCGTGCAGGCCTTGCAGCGTTGCTCAAGGACCCGACGTTCCAGGTTGAGTATAACTCGTTGACGCACCTGGTCGGTGACCTTATATGAACAGCGCCATCCGAACGTACCAGACAAGTTCAAGCGTGATAACCCTGGTCAATGCTGATGAGGATGAAGATTCCGCGGAAGATCAGGAAGTTGCGAGAGTGGACTCGGACGCCGCACGTGTCCCGCAAATGGGTGAACCCGCCGGGCCTCCAAGAGGGTTGGACTTTGACGTAACAAGAAACAGATCTTCGATCTGCTGCGAAAGAGAAATTTGAAGCTACCCGAAGGCCACAAGATCCCTACGGCGCAGGAGATGAACAAAAGGCCATACCGCAAATGGCATCATACGTTCACGCACACCACCAACGACCGCAAAGTGCGCGCACAAATTCAGATGGCGATAGAATCAGGCCGATTAACTTTCGGACAGTTTGCCATGAAGGTAGACAGGTCCGTTTCCGGACGTCAACATGGTGGACCTAAGCCACTCCATAAGAGAACCAGGGTTCTCTTTCGATGTCAATATGGCAGGGTTTGTGATTCGCCATGGCGCGGACAAAGCAGAGAGCAGCCACTCTCGTGGCAAAGATAAAGAGGAGGCTGTTCCACGCGACCGGCCCCAAGACGACGATAGACGGTACCTAACCGAGGAGGAGGTGCGAAGCATACGGTATCAACGCCCATTATCCGTACATCTCCTCAACAAATATGAGCAGCAGTACCGACGTCGCCGCTACGACGACGACGATGGAGGATATCGTCGCGATGCACACAGAGGTATCGAACGACAAAGAACAACGACGGTACGAACGTCACGCGGAGGGAGGTCAAGGGAGCAAGACAACGTGGATAAGCACTAGCTGTCCTTCTTCAAACATTGCTGGGACTCAGAATGAGCCGATTGCCAACAATCGAGAACTCGCCTGCACGCAGCGAAGGAGAAGGACAAACGAAGTTTCGTGTTCGAGCGTCCCCCTCCCACCAACAAACGAGCTGAGTCCTCTCAAGAAGAAGACTTCGAGGAGTCGATGGAGAAGAAGATAGGTATCACCGACCAAGGTGGTGCCCTGACGGACTCAGCCATTCTCGAGCGAGAGTGCAGCGGCTGCGAAACCTGGAAGAAGCCGAGGCACACTGTACACGTTGAGAAGAGCACGGCCCGATCTGGCCGTGAAAATCCAGCAAACATTGGAGACAAAGGCGCGCCGCCAAAGAAAATATGGCGCCCGAAACAGCGAAAGCCGATGCACAGGCATCGGCCGATGCCGATGCAGAGGCATCGACACAAACGTGGTGTCCGTGGTCCGACAGTAGCACGTCCAAGACATTGGACATACGTGGCAAGGCCGATCCCCGATCGGCCCTCAAAAAATGAAAAGCAAAGGATCTTATCTCCAAAACGTAGCTACAATGGAAATCCCAGAAGTTGCAAACCATCGTCAAGCATTGCAACGGAAAAGGGAGGCCGATTCCCGCAATCGGCCAAAATTGTCCTCAACATACTTTTCTCTGTGTTCAGCATTGATCCAACAGATGCCTGAAGAGCCGATACCATCAATTACTTGACAGAATCGGCTCGGGGGGCACATAGATGGAGGAAACACGAGGATACGAAGCCTGGAGTAGATATCAAACGCCCAGCGGAACAGCTCAAATATGGGGGCCGATATGTGAACAAATCGGCCGTAAAAAATCGAAAATACTGAAATTTTTGGGCACAGCCGATGCGTAGACATCGACGTAAGAATTCAAAGCCGATGCACGGCCATCGACTCAAGGGATACAACTGTTACAAGCGGAAGCCTAATGGAGCAGTCACCAAGTCACGGGGCGAGGCTCTACTGGAGGAACCCCTCATTAGGATTGCTTGGTGACTCAGGCCTCTCTGCAATACCAGCAGAGACGTCAGTTCGGGCGTCCAAGACGGCCCTTTTCCTCCAGTTACTCTGTTGGTATTTGCCGGCAAGTTTGAGGATCGCAGCCCTGGCCAACAAGCGAAAATGAGCGTGCAGATCAGGCCAGGATCATGAGAACAACAGACGATCGTTCGTTGGACTAAACTGCATTCTCACCAAAGGTGGTGTCATTGGACTGAAGAAGCTCGGGGGCAGCTCACCTTGGAGGTTCTTTGAAAGCCGATTTGGGTAGAATCGGCTGAGGCTGCACTAGTTGGGAAGCCGATAGCGGCCCAATGCGGCTGGTACACTTCTCGCCTTGACTAAGGCTCTCTGGGCCGACCAAGATTCTTCGCTCCGAAGAGCCGATGGTATTGAAATCGGTTGTCTCTGCATTGTAACCATGTGGAAAGGTGGCGAGCTCTTGCGGAGTAAAATCACCAGGGTTGACAGGAGAAATTTGAAGGAGGAGCCATCATCAGTGGTTAGGCTCTAGACCAGTTTGTTGCTGCAAAGAGACAAAACATCGCGGCGAAAGTTGTATGCGATCAAGATGTTCAGCAATGGTCCTAGAGTTCTCCTGAAGGCACCAAATCTGGAGTCTTGCCGATTAAAGCTGACATTAAGCTCAGGGGACTCGGATTTCCAAGATTTAAGGTGTGCGCGATTCCGGTTTGGTCCTGTTCGACTGAAATTTGAGGATCTGAATTGATCTATCTCGAAATTTATCATAAGAAACCGATGCGTGGCCATCGGTTCATCGAGCATTGATCAGGCCAACAATCGGCAAAATCAATACAAGGGAGAATCGGCTAAATCAATTTGCAAGGAATCGACAGAGCCAAATGGGGGAATTTCTTCAATCAATGATCGGATTTCTTACATGAAAAGAGCTGATTGCTCTCAAAAGGCCGGGGAATACATTGCCCCTCCTACTACTACTGATCCTATGCTAGGGATCCTATCTAGGGGCTATTGACGCCCTCATCGCGCGTCGCCGCCGCTATCGGTGCTTCCGGCGGGCTCGTCATCGCTGCGTAGCGGCCGCCGGCAGACCCTCGTCGTCCTCATCCTCCTCGTTAGCATCATCGTCTTCGCTGTCGGTCGCCGAGGTTCCCGAGCCGGGGGCAATGGCGTTTGGTCGGCGGCTCGTCGGACGAGCGTCGTCCTCCTCCTCCTCCTTCACCTCCTGGAAGAGGTGACCCCGTCCCAGGAAAGCGGTCGTCGTCGTTTCCACCGCTTCCTCATTGGCGAGGAAGCGGAGGTCACTCTCCCCGTCGCTGAGGACTTGTCATCCTCCACGGAGAAGTCATGGTCCTCCTTGTCCCACGCTGTTGGGGCGAGGATATCGTACGCCGCCTGCGTACCCCACTCTGGTGTTGATTCCCGGATGGGAGAGGACACGTAGGAGAGACCCGATGAAGTGGAGGAAGAGGAAGAAGAAGACATGGCGGCGGAGGAGGGTTTTTGGAAGTGCTGATGCAGGGGGGTGGAGAGGAGAACTGTTCGAGGTGGCCAAATAAAAAGGAGAATACATGGTTTAATGCCTAAGCAGTTCCCGAGGACGTGGTGCCAGAACCGTCAAGTCGTGCAGAGAAGGCAAGGAGGCAAGACGTCATCATGAAGGAAACTGCGACGGTTCTGCCACGACATGACCCTTCGAAGAAGACAGATGGTTTTGCAATTATCATTATCAAAACCAGGGGGCATGTGTTACCACCCGATTTTGGCCAAATCGGAGATGGACCGTAAGTGAAGATGGGCTTGAAGGACGACACGTGGAGCATCTTCGAAGCGGCCTTGCGCTAAGAGTTTGGGCTAAGTTGCCCGTGTATCTGTAACATATTAGATCGTGTTGTATTTAGATTAAAGAGATAGAGTCCGGCCCGTGCACGGGGTGCACGCTCAATTAGAAAGTCCCTTGGACTATAAATATGTATCTAGGGTTATCGGAAAAGGAGGACAATCATCGTTCAACCAAACACAAAATACGGCGCATCGCCACCCCTTTCTTCGAGGGTTTCTGGGTAAGCACCATGCTGCCTAGATCGCATCTAGCGATCTAGGCAGCGTAAGTTTATTTAACCTTGTACTGCTCTGAAGCCTTGTTGATGGCGAGCAGACTATTTATCCTTAGGTGTTTAGGGGCTTGCATTGATGCTTTCACGTGCACATCTGCGTGGCAATGCCGTCCCTCGACACCTAGCTGCCCTTACGTCTATCCGTAAGGGCAGCATCTTGCTTGTTCTTACTTAGTAGATCCGATCCGTTATAGTTGCTCCGCTCCGCAGGATTAGTTTAATATCCGCATAGTTAGGCCTTATGCTGGGGTCGGACGATCCGGCGGTGCGTTAGGCGTTGTTCACCGTCCCTGCGAGGGATGTTCCGGAATCAACGTTATGTTGGTTTTTAGGCCTCTCGTAGGGGTAGTTTGCATCATCTCTCGTAGCTGCTAGGCCCGATCGCACGTAGGACGTTCCGATTATGCGGTGAAAACCCTAAACTGTCGTGGATCGTTTTAGCTTTGTCCTGATCAAGATCCCCATGCCATTGCAAATCCATCAAGGACCATGGGGCGATCGGCTCCTTGAGCCGATCCACAGGGAAACCCGAGAGGATTAATGCACGGTTTGCTGTTCACAAGCCTAACACCTTAAGGGTCTAGGTAGGCACGCCAGACGCGGAGACGTTGGCCAAGATTTGCGGACGCGAAGGGCAGGAGTAAGCGAGCCGGGGCTTCCTTCTTCGTGTTGCTCAGCCAAAGCCCGTCGGGGGGTTTTGGAGGGTAACAGAGCTCCCAATTATATATTTACACGCTCCATTTTCGTCCCAACCGCAATCTTGACATCTGACTCTATCCAATCTCAGTATTTTGTTACAATGTAAATGGAATTAAATAGTACGGTGTGACATAGGCGAGATTTTTTTTAGAAATGAACAAGGACAATTAGAATGCACATATGGAATAAAAAATGACTTTCCTGCGGAACCGGTAAAAACTTCTATCACAAAGAATGGTTGTGATAAGAAACGCTCAATTTTTCTTGCTATTGCTACAGTTAAACGATCTTCCTCCGATAATTCATCCAACCCAAGAATAGCGATAATGTCCTGAAGTTCTTTGTAACGTTGTAAAGTTTCCTTAACTCTTTGCGCAGTTTCATAATGTTCGTTGCCAACAATCCTAGGCTGTAACATAGTTGAGGTTGAATCTAAAGGATCTACTGCTCGATAAATACCCTTGGAGGCTAATCCTCTGGAAAGTACGGTAGTAGCATCTAAATTTGCAAATGTTGTGGCAGGAGCAGGGTCGGTCAAATCGTCTGCAGGTACATAAACTGCTTGAATCGAAGTTATAGATCCCTTTTTAGTAGAAGCAATTCTTTCTTGCAAAGAATCCATTTCATATTAATTGACTCTAATATGAATGTATCTAGACACATTTTAGTTCTAGATACATCCATATTGAAGTCAATTAATATGGATCGGAGGGAGTACTATTCTATTTCATAATATTATTCAACCCATGGACACAAATCATATACTCCTATAGTCTTTTTTGGAAATGAAAACAGATAAAATCTTTTGACGGTGCATATTTTCCATATCCCAAAATTATATATCATTCACACCCTTCCAATTTTGACACACATCCCAAACAAAAATATACACATTAAATGCGATTATCTGTCCTACTAGCTGTCAATAGCTATCCACCTACCATTAAACAACATTCTTTTTCCGTGGTTATATTAGATCTGAAGAATATATAAGGACGGGTTAACATGGATAGAAGAAAGCCAAGAGTTTGCAAAGATGTATAGGATTCGTCAATCATAGACCAGGGAATGGAAGTAAATAGTACGGTGTGACATAGGCGAGATTTTTTTACAGAAATGAACACGGACAATTACAATGCACATATGGAATAAAAAATGAATATGATTCTATTTCATAACGTTATTCAACCCATGGACACAAATCATATACTCCTATAGTCTTTTTGTAGGAAATGAACACGGATAAATTCTTTTAACGTGCATATTTTCCACATCCAAAATCATATATCATTCACAACCTTCCAATTTTGGCACACTCCCAAACAGAAATATACAGATTAAATGCGATTATCTGTCCTACTAGCTGACGATAGATATCCACCTACCATTAAACGGCGTCCTTTTCCCGTGGTTATATTAGATCTGAAGAATATATAAGGATGGGTTAACATGGATAGAAGAAAGCCAAGAATTTGTAGAGATTTATCTAGGAACAACGGACTCGTTAATCACATACGAGGGAATGGAAGCGAAAGTACCAGATGACGTCGATGAGAACGTATTGCAGCCACCAGATTGGCTCCCTGATGGCTGGATCATGGAAGTCAAACGTGGTGAGGATGGCACCCCTTACCAGGTATGTTCTGCATAAATTAGAAACGGAAGATGCTTAGATGCATAATAGTACAAAGATTTGGAACCTGAACATGCTCTATTCATGTTTTTGGTTGTTTTGCTTTATTTTGAGATATGTGATCAATTTTTCTCTGCAGTATTTTGTTTCTCCCACATCAGGATCGAAATTCAGGATGAAGGCGGAGGTCTTGAACTACCTTTTCGCTGAGATGGATGAACATTGGATACAGTCTAAGGAGAAAGCTGCATGTAGCAGTATGCTTCCTGTATGTTTTCCTTACTATGGGGTTAAGCCACTACTTATTTTGGTTTTACATATATCCATGACTATTGTGTGGATTGCTTTGTTGTGATAATATGTAGAAGACGCATGAATGGCTTCCAAAGGGGTGGTTGGTAGAGATAAGAGCAGGAGGTGAGAATATGGACAAGATGTTCAAGGTAATATTGTTTTACCCTTACCATATCATGTACTATATTTGTTCGTAAATGAACGACTTACTACAATGCATATAATCACTTTATAAAGTTAGCTACTAAGGCCATGTACAATGTATGCGTGCCGGGGAGGGGGAGGGGTCTTACCTTGGACGTAAAGATCATAATCTTGGCCAATGGACTATTAGTTTGGGTTCTTTGGGCGTCTCCAATGTGGCATTGATGGTTGGCCATAGGGGAAAATGTAGCCTTAAGGTAATCCTTAAACATTGTGGGGAGGGGGGCATAAGGGGATTTTTTTAATGTTGCCCTTACTGGTGCGACCCGACCACAAGCAATAGGAAATGGAAATTTCTCTCTCCTCTCTCCTGGGCATTCAGATTTGTGGAGGAAGTTGTTCTCTATCACGACCTCACACAAGCTTGGTAGAACGAGTGGAATAGATGAGGACATGCATCACAATGGAGGGAGCCTAGATCAAGGGGTCTCACATGACCCCAAGGCCGATCTCCATTGAGTACCGCACCCGACACTAAGCAAGAAATGCCCAACAATGTGAGGTTGTCGTGCATGGCTGCATGCCCAATCTGGTGGCACCCTAGTTTCTACTAGTCACTGAGAATAGAAGACGCGGACCGCGACAAGAGGTCGCCATCAATGGCTACACACCTAGAGCCGACCTGCTCGATGTTCAGTCATGCATGGATCTAACCTCAGCTCTACCGTGGCCGATGGCTCCACCATCTTCATAGCCAGTTCTTCTCGAGTGGGGAGGGAATAAGAGCAATTGTAAGGAATATACTAGGAGGGAGACGATTTAGGGAAGAAGAATCAAAGAAATTGGGATTTTCCTTTTTATAAGAAGAAGAGGAATCAAGCGAATTGCATTTTCTGGAGTGAGCTCGTACACCTGGGAAGTTGGGAAAAAACATGAGAAATCTAGCTAGTGGGCTCCACCTTGAGGCCCAACTAGAGTCTTAAGAATTGTGGCAATTTAAGGTCTCTATGACATTAATAGTGCCCCCAGTTTATTGTAGCAATTATGAATAAGCATCTTGGTGAGACCAAAAGGAACCAGCAGCCAGAAAGTTTTGCATGTCACATTACCGTCAATAGTTGGAAGGACGTGTGTTTCGATGATTTTTCTTATTTAGTGGTATTTCCTTTCTCGTAAACATCTAGAAAAGTGCCTCGATTGTACATGCCCTAATATACACGTCCACACAAAAGCTTTGACATTTTTAACACAAGCACGTGAAATTTCTTGTCTCATGCCACCACACACTAGGACATTTCAATTTTTCAATCAATGGAGGGATCACAACTTCCCTCCCTGATCTTACTATTAGGGCCCAAAAACTTTGTTTTGTAAGGTGCCAATGTATAGTTAGCATTTTCATTAAACAGTATTTTCGTAATATATATCTTCATAATTACCTATTTGTATGCATGAGATTCTAATCCATTCCATGGATTTTTATCTTATCATATGAATTTTTTATTAAAACTCATCTTTGATGGTAAGCATGATTTAATTAGTGTACAAAGTGAAACTTCAGGAAAACAATTTGCATGCAAACCGAGCAACTCAACACTGGTGGATTGTCTATAATTGCCTACTGGCGAGATGAAGGATTGCCAATTGTTCATGTAGCTTTCCACATGCAACATGGCATTAAGTGTAGAAGAATGAATGTGAATTAAGAAAGCATTACGTATTTTATTAGGCTAACAATCATGGGTTATATGAGAAATATGACATATTTACATGCCATGCAAAATACTAAATTCAAAAGTCGACAATACAAATTTGCTCACACCATACATCAATTCTGATCAGATTAGAGTATTTTGTGTATATTTTTGCAGTTTTATGTTCAGCCTGTAATGGGAGTACGTTTATTCTCTAAAGAAGATGTACTACTCTATGTTAAGGAAATGAAGATCACTGAGTGTGACACAAATGGACAATGCGACACAAACTCTCGAGATAATGTATTTCATACTATCACTATTTCTGCTACATAATTCACCATTTATGTCTTCAATTATTTGACATTCCGAGACTAATTTGTATCGTTATATTGTAGATTCTAGCCTTGGTGGAATTCAACCCATCTGTGTTGCCGCAAGGATGGGTCAAAGAAATAGTATATAGAAAAACAAAGCAGGGAATGAGGAAAGATGCGGTATATACAAAATAAAAACTAAAAACCTTTTCTTTTTCGTTGAAATTTCTTTGAAATTTCTAATCTTTATTAATTGTGTGCAGTATTTTACTGATCCCGTTAGCCAATATGTCTTTCGTACTCGGAGGGCTGCACTTCGCTTTCTTGAAACCAAAAAAGTCACAAAACATGAATTTATTCAAAAGACAAGTGTCCATGACTTGTACTCTTTTGAAAAATCCGCTGATCTGGTAATTGACCTTTTATTATAATTGATGTACTCTTTTGCACATAAGTTTTGTTTACAACTTCTTTCTAGAGTTACGTTTTTCTTAATACGGTTTAATATGTGTTTGACTAAGTTGGTATTTAACATTGTTGGTTTTGTTTACAAGCATGACAATTTCTTGACAATAATTTTGAAGAGCTTACTAAACATGGAACAAGCACGGACGATACTAAGCTTACTTGCTTATTGTCTGACCTTTCATATTATGATTTACTTATAATGTTTTGGTTTATAACAAGAACACTATTTTACAAGCTATGTTTCTTAGGAATAATTTCTGTAACGTTAATAATCTTTCCATTTTGTCAATGAAATTATTCTACTTACAAATATTTGATACTATATATTGCATATATTTACCTGATTATTTATACAGCATGAGTGTTTGCACAAGAGACTAACAAACAATTGGAAGGATGCTAAAACACCTACAAGTTTACCAAAACCTAGAGGATCAACACAAAGGGAGAAAGCAAACTTCAATGGCCGTACATCCAATTGCAGTAAGTTCCTCAATTATCGGTGCTATGATAGTATTTTTCATCCATACATAAGGTGCACATATTCTCTTCTTTATATTCTTCAATCTCGACAAGCTTTAATTAATGTTTTGCATATAACTAAGGATATACACAAATGCTACACAAGTATGTCCGTGAACAGAATAAATAGCTCAAACACACTACTAAACTTATTATATTGAATCATGATCTCTATGTATGATTATGTTGCCCATAATTTTAGTTTTTTTATTCTTAATCTATCTCATGGTATTCATTAGTAAATTATTCTAATATGCATCCATTTTCCAGTTGAATATGTTATAAAAGTGAGGCATTTTGAATTACTCAATGCAAAGACAAATAATTCAGCAAAATATACTACATTTATTTCGAGTGGACAACTTGTAGTTATGATAAACTTCCAACCAAATGTCGATCTTTTCATCCATACGACTCTATTTGCAAGCATCCATGTGCTTAGTTTTGTGCAGTAGAAAAAACATAGGATGTTTGCTCTTGAAAAACCTATTGGTTGAATCTTTAAATCTTTCAAGACCATATTTGCATCGGTCTAATATTACCCTTCTATCACCCTACCTAATACTAGTGTATATAGATTGTCCCTTTTTTGCAAAGAGGGAAATAAATATATGATGACGAATATTGATTCAGACAATTATGAAGTGTGCAAGACTGTGATAGCTTTAACAGATCTAAGATCATATATGCATGGTCTTCATAGTAACGTTTTTTTGTACGTATTGCAAAGGGCACTGACAGCAACACCTATACAGACTCGATTGCACCAAATGAGCTCCAAAACATTAAGAACAAAAGCATGGAGGCTGAAAGGGAACAATCAAGCTCCGCCAAGACTATCAAGCGTCCAAGAGGAAGACCACCCAAAGTGGCAAAAGTAAACTCATGGAACACAAAGAAGGCTAGGACCAAAAGATAAATTAAAGAACATGAAAGGGGTGGAAAGACATGAACCTGGAGAACCTGCTCTAGAAATCACCGGTTTTAGTGCCAATTAATATTTGGTTCAATTTTATTTGTACAACTTTTGTTAAATTTTATACTCAGACTTCCCTAATATATGTTTGGTAGGGAGAGACTCAATACTAGGCATCCATAGCAATCATTATGTCCCAAGGCAGGTGATCCCTGAGAGCCTTCACACATATATACTGAATGATTGGCGAGATTCTAAATTACTAGTGGGCCGATTGATGCTTTGAAGAAGGTTCGATGGTCACTGATTCATGCGGCAAAACTCATCGCAAGAAACTGTAATCGTTTGGGTGCTAATAAATTGTTGGACGTGATTAGCCAGCCCCGGGGGGCTGGTTAGGCCGACCCAGCCCTCAGCCCGTAAAAGGAAAGCACCCGGACGCCCTTGAACTCATGTCCAAAAAAGGAAATACTGGAACAACGCGCGATAATCACGTTTATACCTGGCTGTTTTGGCGAATAAACTAACTAACCCCAGTCCTCCCTATCCATCGACCCCATACGGAACAAAACCCGCTCCAGCAGTGATGTAGGTTGACCTCTGCCAAGACATCCACGCCTATTCGCCTAATCCAGTTCTTCCTCTAATCAATTAATCATATCATCACGTACTTACAGTCCTTAATCAATTCGCTCATGCAGTTCTCATGTGGCCTGCCTTCCAAGTCCGCCGGACTGTCCACCGGCATCCATCCAGCTTTCTTCCTCCTCCATAACTCCTGGTTTCTTCCTCCTCCATATCTTCTGGGGTTCTTTCTAAACCGAAGGCAGTAGTAAAAACTCCAAGTACCATGTTCAAGTAGATCGTGCGAACAAAAATATATCCGGCACAACTTTTTTTGTTGTTGAAAGCACACTTGGTAACGAAGTTGAGACACTAGGAAAAAAAACATACTTCTTTACAGCCACGAAGCATCTTACTAGATTACATACGTACAACTTAGTATCATACCTGTGACAACATCAAAAATGGACGTGCATACGCCTAAAAATCATGGATGGCAGGGGAGTACAGCTGCAAAAATCATAATTCCCACACACAACTTATCATGACATGGTAGAAGAAAACTTGTAGAGAGAAGGTGTATCCAACATGTATCAATGTGAATAAACCAGACAATAGTAAGTAGTTGTGACTTGTGACACAAACTTGAGGCTCTCCGGAATCAAACATGCTACTAGTAGTTCCCTGACATAACTTTTGTGCGACAAAAATTAACATGGTACTAACAGAGAAGGTTAAGTTCAGAAATATGTTTCCGAGAAGACGGTAGCTTCAACTACTAGTATTTTCTGAACACTAAGCATGTATTATCTAACTTTGGGTTTATGTGTTGTAGCAGCGATGTAGGAATAGTTGTTTCCTTGATCATGCTGACACCACTGCAAACTGCTTGTCTGGAAAAATGTAACCATATTAGTACAGTACTGAGATTTTTGTGGGTTGCTGTACTGAGAAGTGCATAAAGTTACTTGTCGTTTATTGATAGCTTGCATGGCCAGGTGTTGTTAAAAAACAGATTAACCTAACTCAATTATTTCCAGAATCCAACTTAAGCATAATTATAGAAACAACTCAATTACTTTCAGAATCCACCTTAGACATAATTATCGGAACAACACAATTACTTCCAAAAGACAACTTATGCATAATTATTAAAACAACTCAATTACTTTCAGAAGCCAACTAAGGTATAATTATTGAAACAACTCAATTACTTTGAGAAGAAAATTAAGGTATAATTATTAAAATAACTCAATTACTTTTAGAAGCCAACTTAGGCATAATTATCGAAACAACTCAGTTACTTTCGGAAGCCAACTAAACCATAATTATCGAAACAACTCAATTACTTTCAAAAGACAACTAAGGTATAATTATTAAAACAACTCAATTACTGTCAAAAGCCAACTTAAGCATGGTATCAAAATAATTCAATTACTTCCGGAAGCCAACATAGGCATAATTATCAAAACAACTCAATTACTTTCAGAAGCCAACATAGGCATAGTTAACGAATCAACTCAGTTACTTTCAGAAGCCAACAAAGGTATATATATCGAAACAACTCAATTACTTTCAAAAGAAAACTATGGTATAATTATCGAAACATATCAATTACTGTCAAAAGCCAACTTAAGCATGGTATCAAAACAATTCAATTACTTCTAGAAGCCAACTTATGTATAATTATCAAAACAACTCGATTACTTTCAGAAGCCAACTTAAGCATGTTATCAAAACAATTCGATTACTTTCCGAAGGCAACTAAGGTATAAGTATCAAGACAACCAAATTATTTTCAGAAGCCAACTGATGCATAATTATCAAAACAACTGAATTTCTTTCAAACGCCAACTTAAGCATGGTATCAAAAAAAACTTAATTTCAGAAGCTAACGTAAGCATGGTGTTAAAACCAACTTAATTACTTTAGAAGTTAACTTAACCATAATGATAAAACAACTTGATTAAGCAAGATGACCAACTTATGGTCATAATTTCATGGCATAAAAAAATGTAGCACAACCAAAAAAAAAAATTGTGAGTGACTGCCACTGGAGAAACAAAGAAAACGGGAAGAAAACAACAACCCTATCCAATGGATGTTGGATAACACAACTTGGTCAGAATAAAAAAACAACCTAGTTCATAGGCATAATACAACTTGCTGGGTGGTGGTAAGTAACTTAATAGGTAGCTAAAATCAACTTATAATCACTTCTACCTCTCGACTATCAACTTGTAAGTTCCTCTGTAGTGGCATGCCAATTATAGAAATAGGTAAAAAATATGGAGTTATTTTTGTTGCTAGATTGTTTGCCTAGATGAACCAGCCAGCAAGATCACCCGCACATCAAGGTACCACACTCCTAGCTGACCAAAGCTTTGAAACCCAGGTTGAAAAAGAGATTAGTTGCGACCCAAGTATAGCCGTATTGGTAGATGGAATGCATGTTTTTCCATTTTCCTAGAAGGATCATTGATGAGTTGACAATGTTCAAGAACATTGGTGCAAAAACATCTCACAGAAGTTAACGATAACATTTGTACCCGTGGAAGCAATCCCAAGCATTGGTTTGCAAAAGGAGCTCATTCCAACATCCAAGAGCTAGCCTGCTCCCACAGGATGACATGGATTTAGAAACGATGACACTACCACAGGACATTTACTTGGACCCAAATCTCTGCAGTCCAAGACAACGGGAAAATTGAGTGTAAGGATTAGTCCAAGATGAATATACATACCTATGTAAGTGTACTCTGCCAGTCTGCCACCTCCTTCCTTGCCGCACAGTAGGCCCGATTTTTTGCAGAGACCAAAAATTGCGCACAAACCTCATGATTGCATGATTTATCACACAGCTCCTCCTTGCCAGAACACGTGTGTACGCGGAGCTTAGTAGGGGCCTAACCGGGGAAATCCTATACACCGACCAGGTCGGCCGCTACCGCACGCCGCACACCTCCCGCGCGCGGTATGGGCCGGCCTGGTCGGCCCAGTTCGCCTATTTTTTCTGTTTTTCTATTTTTCTGTTTCTGTTTCTTTTTCTTTTTTCTTTCTTTTTCTTTTTTATTTTCTGTTTCTGTTTCTTTTTTGTTTCTTTTACTTTTTTGTTTTGTTTCTTTTCTGTTTCTTTTTATTTCTGTTCAAATTTGAAAATTGTTTAAATTTTGAAAAATTTTCAAAACTGAAAATTGTTCAAAATTCAAAAAATGTTCAAATTTTAAAAGCGTTCAAATTTGAAAAACGTTCAAATTATAAAAGCGTTCAAATTGAAATCCGTTCGAACTTGAAAAATGTTCAAATACAAAAAATGTTCAAATTATAAAAGCGTTCAAATTTGAAATCCATTCAAATATATAAAGCGTTCAAATTTGGAAAAATGTTCATAACTAAAAATGTTAGTTTTTGGAAAAAAATAAATTTTACAAATTTTGAAAATGTTCAAATTTAAATTATGTCCATATCCGAAAATGTTCAAATTTCAAAAAAAATTCAAAATCTGAATATTTTTAGAATTTCGAAAATTTCGAATCTGAACAGATTTTGAAATTTGTTCTCCGAAAATATATTTTTAAAGTTAGATATTAAAAAAGAAAAATATTAACAGAAAAGAAACAGCAAAAAAAGAAGAAAAAACGTGCCTACTCCTAATGGGCCGTGGCCCAACCCACCGACCTGGTCGCTGGGTGTGCGGCGCCCCGTACATGCCGACCAGGTCGGTGTACAGCAGCCCCCGCCTAACCGGGCCATGGCCCGCCCAGCATTTTGGTAAAAGAAAATTTTAATAATACGCATCAGTTGCCCAGGCCATCAGAACGCCCTGCTTTGCTGCCTCTCGTGTCTCGTCTCACCCATTCTCTCTGGAGGACAGACAAAGATGGGACTGGCCTCGCTAGGATTAGGAATTTAGGAAGGGGGAATCGGCTTACCGGGAGAAGTAGCGGAGGCTGAGAGGGGGCACAGCAGTCGCCGCGCCGCCCCGCAGGCACAACGGAGGTCCAGCAGCCGACGCCACGACCAGCTGCTTGCTACCGAATCAAGCCTGCCCCTTCCCAATTTCCCCATCTAATCCAATTACGTTTTCTTTCATTCTTCAAACTCCTAGTTAGTAATTTGTCAATTTGATGGCATGGATGACGGATTGACGGATTGGTTTGTTCACTTAATGTGTTCTGAATTTTACAAATTGCAACATGCCCAACAGCCATGGGAAAGGCCACTACGATCTAGTCCTCCTTTTTTTATAAAAAAATAATATTAATATCAAAAGATACCAATTACATCTAGCCTCTGCAACAACGCATCACCCTAATGGCAGTACGGATGCACACAGCCAAAAAAGAGAAAAGAAACTAAGAAATAAAAGTCCCGTCGCAGTATCCCGAGCCTAGCAACAACAGTATATCCACCACCAAGACAACACCTGAAATATAGACTCTCCAAAAGCGACGCTCCAGAAGAGCACCATCTTGTCCCGATCAAAGATCTTAGGTTTTCACCTCAAGATAGTCCCGCTCTCAAAACAATGCCTCCAACAAGGTCAATGCCAGACAACCAGGTTTTGACCTTGATTTTCAGGAGACTTTCACCTGTGCTGTCGCCCCCACTTTGATACCACTGCTACGAATCCTGGAACACCAAGCAAATTCCTCAACATCGCGAAGACTTGAACCTTCTTTAGCTAATCCCCCAATCCCACCTTCATGATATTCTCTGCTTCTGACACCATGGACCAAAAGTCTCTTGATGTCAACACAGAACAGAGCTTCACGCCGCCACCACCACCAGACCCACCGTCCACCGCCGCCGCCCCTGAAGAACCCCGCCTCCGCGCGAAGAGGAGTCCATGTACGCGCCACCATCACCCCTGCCTTTGGCAGCCGGACACGACCGCCATCGCCGACCCCGACGGCGGCAGTGGCCAGGAGGAGGGAGATCGGCCGGCCTCTGGCTAGGGTTTGGGTCGTCGCCCGGAGCCGCCTCGCGCGAGACGACCCGGGGCAAAGATTTAGTCCTGCTTTTGGTAGCATCTTTTGGTATAGCTTCTTTTGTGATGTACTAATATTACGTATTGCTGATCTATAACCAATGAAAACAAGAATTGAGTAGTGACTAGTGTCTAATGAAGTGGTCTGATTGAGAAAAAAATTATGTGTTCCTTTTTAGCCTGGCCCGCCCATGATTTTTCACAAAGCTCCGCCACTGCGTGTGTACCTTTACGACCTTCAGAGCCTGCAACACCTCGCTCTCCAGTGATGAAGCCCTGGAAAATCGAGATCAATGACCAGGTATGACCTGATGATGCCCTTGATTTGGCAGATTTCAGTGGGTCGTAGCCATCGGTTCTGAGCTTCCAGGAATATATGGGGAATCTGCAAATTAACACTGACGTTAAAAGTCAGTCACTTACAACCAGTGACCGTAACCACTCAGAATTGCTTTCAGAAATCAGGACGAAGCTATGAATCGCCTCAAACAACCCCACAAAAAATCGACTACATCACCAAATCTACCCTAATCAGACCTAGACGGCGCGGAGAACTTGGCGAGCTCCATGCCCCACTGCGGCGTTCCTCCATCTCTTCTCGTTGCATATTCTCCCAAAGGACGCGGCGTCCTCGGCGTCGACTGAGTCCTCGCCGTCGGATGGACCACAGATGGGGGATGACGGGGGCGCGAGGGAGGAGAGCAGGTGAGTCGGCTTGAGGAGGAGGAGGGGCCGACGGGGTTGCGAAGCGCAGCGCGCAGCGGCGGCTGCAACACCAGGTGGGGTCGTTGACGCCTCCACCGCGTCGCTGGAGAGGAATGGGGAAAGAGAAGCGGACCAGAAGGTAGAAGAAGGCCCAGGTGGGTGTCTGTCGGAAACCATGCCCGATCTGCCCCGTTATCGCGCGCGTCAGAAGAGGATCGGACGGCCAGAAACCGGAGGCTCGGGCGTGTTATCTGGCCTCCGAGCCTTTTTAGCGTTTGGGTAAATTGTTTTAGAGAAAATCATGGCACACATCAAAGCTATCAGTGCGCCTGTTTTCATGTTCAGTAAGTTGGTCCTATGACAATATCACGCCTACGCGCTCGAGGGAATTTGCGATGTATGAATGACTAGTTATGTCCATGATCTATAATGGGGTAACTTGGTAGTTTTCTTGAATTAGTCATGTGATTACCGAAGGTATTGCGAGATTAAATCAGTCGATCCCACCAGATCCGACCAAGTGTTCTCTCCATGTCATCTTATCTCTACTTCTCCTAACAACAGTCAAGGCACAAAAGAGAGAAGTGAAAATATCTCCAGCCTCATATTGTTCCTCCATAGCACTCCTAGCTCTCATCCCTCCCTTAAAATTCAAACATCCAACCTTGAACTCCATCCGGTCTATAAATACTAGGAGAGGTGGAGTCTACACGTGCGTCGCTTGTGAATTAGATTTTGACACTTGCTCGCCGAGGGAGAGGAGAGGATATAGTAGGTTGATTTGATCGCGGGCCTCAGAGATAAAACGACACTCTTGCTTGTCGAGGAGAGGAGATAGAGTAGGTTGATTTGATCGCGGACTACGGAGAGGAAACGACCATTCAACAGGTAATCCCATCAATGCGCTCCTCCTTGGATGATCTATCCATGTCATCATGATAGATGCTACCTCTTTTTCCGAGGGTGAGCAGGAGACGGCGGTGTTGTGGATCGCTGGTACGTGCGTGGGAGATTCGGGGATGGCGGTGTCGGCATGGATGCAGACCCGTGTCGGTGATTCGTCATTTTTTTCCTTGGATTTGGTGCTTTTTTTTATCTCTATATATTGTTCCAACTGTGAATCGTCATGGTAGTTTTGAGCTCGCTAGGTCCATGATAATTTTGTCGATGAGTAGAAAAACAAAAAAAATTGCAGAATATTGCGCGAGGTGTAGACGGAGTCATGCATGTATTTATGAGCCTTGGTAGAGGTGTTCGCAGAACTTGGTAGATGCTTGCGGTTGTGTACGCAATGACCTTGTCATAGGGGTGCATTGGGAGTCTGCCATGGGCCTATGTCGATGCTACCAATGACCTCGTCGGCTGGCGCCCACGTCCTTGTTTCGATGGCTGGGACAATGCCGAGGGAAAGATGGGAGGGAAACTGGTAAGGATAATGTTTCTCGGGAGGGTGAAAGGACGAGATATCACATAGAGGGGGCGGGGGAGGGGGGTTAATAGGCGTTTTAAAAGATATTACAGAATGCGAAATTAAATTAACATTTATTTTACAAGTATAAAATCTAAATATGCTAGACTCAACTAAGTGTAACAACAACAACAGCTAAAGCCAAGCAAGATAGACACAAGATATATAAAGCACAACTGATAAACAAGAGATAAGTTCTTCAAGCACAATGACTATCACAAGAAAAGTAAACATGCGTATATATAGGGATAACCGAGACATGCAGAGACGAAGATGTATTCCTGAGTTTCCTTACATTTTTCGAAAAAGGGCGCTTTATTACTTCATAGTTTGACGTAATACACCCGGCCTCTGCATAACCAAGATGCACACAGCCGTTCGCACACGAGTACACAATCATAATGTTCAACACATAAAGAGTGAATAAGCGAAAAACACATCATGGTGAAGAAGCTGCAATCCTCCGACTATGCAGCCACCCATGTTGGGTAATAAACTCCTTGGCCGAATTCTCCAACCGTGTAGACACCTCCGTAAAGAGGTCGCGGTCCTCCAAGCGCTGAAGCGATGACCATGAACGGAGCAAGGCCGTACACCGGTAGATTACCTGCATAAGAGAAGAATTTTTATCATTAAAAACCTTGTCGTTTCTACATAGCCATAGCGACCATAAAATGGCAATCGCTCCCACCCTGATAAGGCTCTTATACCTAACCTCAACCCCATTTAGCCAATTGCCAAAAATGTTAGCCATGCTTCGGGGTGGGTATAAGCTAGATCCTATCTGAATGATTGACCATATAGCTCTTGCGTTGGAGAGATGCAGGATATACATGAAGTGAGGTACGAGCGTTGGAGAGATGCAGGATACCACGAAGGTCTCCCGAACACCAAGAAGGCTAACCTTCTTCCCCAAACCAATATCATGAAGGAAAAAAGTCCCTTTCCTTATGGTTTGTTTTTCCTCCATTCCGGAGATGGCAAACTCAACAATCACTTCAGACTTCACAAGCCCCATGGAGGAGAAGCCTGAGACTCTTCACAAGCTTCCACGAAGGTGTCACCGCGTCACCAACCTCCAAGCCAACTCGAACACTTATGCAAGGATGCAAAAGTAAGGGATGTTCAAATCCTTGACACTTAAATCCCACCAAAGTAACAAATTCTATGGAGGAACTAGAGAGTTAGAACAACGAAGAAAATCAACAAATGACTCCAAGATATAGATAGCAAGAGTTATCCTCACTTACAGTAGGAACTGATTGGTGGAGATTGTAGATCTAGATCTCCATTTCCAAATTCCTCAAGAAGATGTCAGAATCATATGAGGTTCAACAATGAAGTATGAGAGAGCGAGCAAACAGAATGGTTGACCTTACATCCTCAAGGAGGAAGTAGGTCTATTTATAGTCCAAGGGGGGAAACTAGCCGTTTGGGGGAATTCATGCGACCCAAATCGGTGGCAAGTTCTGTAGCGCCAATCCTCCCGCTGAAGTGGTTCAGTGAGCAAAGCAACGGACCGGAACCGTTGCCGGTTTTCTGCAGCGCACAAGGCTGGGTCGGTTTTAAAACCGACACACTGATTCCCTCATCGGAATCATTCCAGCTCGCCGGAAATATTTCGGTTTCGCTGGAATGGCATACTGGTACACAATTCGGCATATACTAGACACAATACGACACACCGAAATGATTTCTATGGGGAAACCGGCACCACGAATTCCTACGCCGGAATCACTGGGAAACGCTCAAACTGCAGTTTCCTCAAAAGAACTCAAGATTTCACTATGTGCATGAACTCCGATTGAGATGAAACCAATTTTATTGAAAATGTTAGGACTCCTCGCATAATGCTTTTACATGATTTTAGAGATGAAGCCACACAACGTAAGAAATGGTAAAGACGTCCAAACTCGAAAACACAAGAGAAGATGCATACGAATTCCATTTTTGATTAACTTGTGCTTGTTGAAAAGCTAGCAAGACGCTCAAAAACCTCACACAGAAAAACACCAAGAAGCAAAAAAGAATAGAGGGGTGCAAAGAATGCAAAGGATTGAACTCCCTTAAATGATGCGATCAAGTTACCCAACCGAATATCCTCTTGATAGTGTGGCTATCTATCCTATAAACCGGTATTCCAACAACCACCTTAAAACCGGTAAAAGAAAAACTTAGCAAGTCCACACCTTTGCCTTGCACATCCCGGTTGATCTTAATAACAACGCTTCAAGCTCCATTCAAGTCGAAAATGCCTCAATCATTGTTGCTTCCTGAAAACCCATAGTTGCTCCCCATACACCACTATGGGAAAGTTTCATTGAAGCACATCTTCACAAGTCTATTATCACCAAATGGATAGTAACCTTCAAGCATGATATTCTCGGTATGCTCATCTTGAACTTGCCCTTATCAACCTGGATGACATTCATACTTGATGACATCCGCTCATGGGCTATATAAGATCATACTCTTGATGCATGCCCATGGCAAGACACCTAACCCATATAGACAACACAAATGTATATATATAGTGGGTTAGCTCATGAAGCATAATTGACTAGGCTTACAAATCCATAAGATCACACGATCCAAAGTGGTACAATCTTTATGCTTCACGTGTTAGACCAACTAGAATTCAATCTTCAATGTTAGTCTCGGTCAATTTTGTATCTCTTCATGCTCTATCACAACATCTTGATCATCCATTGCTGAACACATAAGCTAAAGCATTGCTAACTTGAGTTTGACACACCAACTCCATTTTTATTTCTTCTTCTTGATCATATCATATTATTCTCTTCAAATCGATGATCTCGATGCCAGTACTCAATGTATATAATTATCTTTATGGCATCCATACATGAATCCACATATGGCCTTCAAGTAGTACCTATAAAATATTTCTTCATATAAAACTCAATGAAAACATTAGTTCATAAAAATTGTTATTAATTAACAAACCACATATATCGGACAAGTACCCTTACAAAGGGGCAAGAGACCCGTATAGGGAGCCTCGTTACCCATGGGCCACAACGACACCATCGCTGTAGCGAGCGTATCTCACAGTGCCTCGCCGTCCTCCACGAGCGCACGAGCTGCTAAGGGGAGGACGGAATGAGAGGTAAAATGATGATTTTACCCCTGGCTCACTGGCCAAACAACAGGCTGCCACCCCCATCTCTTTCCTCCTCTTTTTAGCATTCACATAGAATAGCATTCACAAAGCACCACGTACAACCCCTCACTGACGAGCAGGATCTGCAAGCAAGCCCACTTTTCATAGGAGCTGGCTAGCTTACGCGCGTCACAAAGGAGCGCAGTAAAAAAAGAATAGAAGGGACCGCACCACGCGGCATCATCGGACAACTCAGACCATTGGTGGCCTGGAGAAGCCCTAGTTTTCCGTAGCTCTATATCTTTTAGATGTACCAGTTTTCTGTAGCTCTATATCTTTTAGATGTACAAAGTGATCTATGCTTCCTAAAGTAATTCCATGATATTTTATTCCCATGGCTGACCCAAGCTTTACAGGAAGAAATGCATACATATTCAGTGTACTGTTGAACAATTGTGGCGTCTCGGATGTTGCCATATCGACCAAGACCAAGGAGTGCAGGAATGTGTGAGAATGGCTGCTAGTGTAGCTTATTTGTGTAGACTCTCACTTATGGTGTAGCTTTCCACCATTTTTGTTCATCTGGTTTTCTTTCATGGAACAACCGTGTATCTTGCCATGAATTATGATGCTATGGCACTTACGGAAGTGTGTTTTAGTTTTTCGATAAAAGAAAATATATTAATATCAAGAGATACCAATTACATCCATCCTCTGCAACAACGCAATACCATAATGGCAGTCCATATGCACATATCCAAAGAAAGGAAAATAAACCAAGAAAATAAAATCCAGCTGTGGTATTCTAGTCCTAGCATCAACAATATATTCACCACAAAGACAACACCTAAACTCCAGACTCTCCAAAAGCGACGCCTCCAAGAAGGGAACAATGCACAAGCTCTGTCGTCGCCCGATCAAAGATATTAGGTTTTCACCCTGAAGATAGTCCCCGCTCTCAAAACATTGCCTTCAAGAGGTCATTCCCGAGCACAACAAATTAAGGCCGGACCTTGGATTTTCATCCTGAAAGATAAAACTATGAACTTCGCCTATGCTGCCGCCCCCACTTACATACTATTGATGTGAAACACAGAACACCAACAAGTCCCTCAATAGCGCAGAGACTCGACCCACCATTGCTAGTTCTCCAATCTGGCCTTCATGACATTCTCCGCCTCTGACTTCACCATGGACTAAAATGTCACCTAATGGCAAGAAAGAACAGAGCTTCGCACCGCTCCCTCCGGGACCAAACGTTCAGAATAAAAGCATGAGCGCGCATGACAGAATACCACCCGATCCAGCAAACTCCAGACATAAGGTGCACTATTACATTCGCCAGCGGAGCCTTCCAGAACTCACCACACTGGCCAGATCAAGAAGGACCGGCCTCGGGAAGGTCTACATCTTCGCACAAGATGAACCCTAGGACAACCACCTTTATTAGGCAGATTGGCAGGCTCCCACGCCGCCGCCCGCCGGCCGACCCCCTTCGGCGGAAGAGGAGGCAAGCCTAAGCACGAACCACAGGCACGCTCCGGCCCTAGGCTGGCATAGTGTACCACGCCGACTCCCCACGCACCTCCGGGCGACCAGGCAGCCGCGCCGATGATGGATCTAGGCGGGATCCTAGACATACGACCTCGACCTCCTCCCCATGAATGGATGCCAAAGAAAGCCGTCGCTACAGTAGGGCATCGCCCCATCCGCCACAAGCGGCCATTCCGCACGGGCGCCGCGGCCGAGTGAAGGTCGCTGTCACCGCATGGCTAGGGGTGCCGCCCCAGCCACCGCACACATCCGACACCTTGCGCCATCCCCAACCGCCGCCAGAGATCCACCGCTGCGAATCAACCCCTGACGCCTTCGGCGCCAGACCCGCCGCCACCGTGGCCCTTGCAGGCGGCAACGGCGGCAGAGGAGGCCACCGGGATTTGGTAGAGGCAGCGCGAGGTGCTGCCCCATCGGTGCCCTGGAGGACGGGGGGGGGGGGGGAGGTAGATCGCGCCTCTCTTAGCCTCCTACCTAGCCATTGTTCTGCAGTACGAAATGTTCTAGTTACCTGAAGTGCATTGGCGCAGCGACATGCTGCACATGTTACCATGCATATTCAGAATGTACCATACCTCTAGAGGGTTGCATATTCAGAATATAGTCTAATCCCCAAATGTCAAAATGAAAAATCTTAGTTAATAATAAATTTATTAATCTCTAAATTCTATTAGTTATAGTATAGAAATTGATATTTGTCACAACAAAGAAATATGAGTTTATGTAGAAATACCATGTTAAATTTGTCTAATCATCCTTTCGCTTGAATCAGTTTATCATTTGTTGTACACCACAAATAGTTATGACTTTCTGTAAAATGCTTACTATCGCGAAACTTGGGGTACGTGCGTCCCAAAATCTACTGATGATGAAGAGCTCTATGGTCTCGAGAAACCTCACAGACCATATGTTAGCTTCTGTATGTTTCCCTAGAATCATATTATACTTTTGGTGTTCCGAAGCTGGGTAAACCGCGTATCACCGTCCCGAGGACTCTCCGCATGTTAGCTTCTGTATGTTTCACAGATCCCAACCGACATACAGGAGTAGGCGGATCCATGGATGCCCATGAAGTATCCGGATCCATGACGACAATGTATATTCCGTACTTAGGCATCTTGTATTCCGGCTAGGACTCTCCGTGTAAACCCTAGATCCTAGCACCTTTATAAGCCGGATCCCGGGAGCCCTAGAGGCACAACCACAACTCATTGTAACAACGCGAAAAAGCCCAGATAATTCCAGACAAACAGCAGTAGGCCCTATCCTCGAGCAGGTGTTCCGAAGCTGGGTAAACCGCGTATCACCGTCCCGAGGACTCTCCGCCCGATGGTCCCTACTTCGTCTTCCCTCCAGGAGGATCCCTCCTCTGGAGTACCATTGAATAGGCAACGACACCGCGCCTGAGGGAAGGTCGCCGTCACCGCATGGCTAGAGGTGCCGCCCCATCCGCCGCACGCAGCCAATACCTTGCGCCATCCCTAGCCACTGCTAGAGATCTGCCGCCGCGAATCAACCCCTCGCGTCTCTCTTAGCCTCGTGCCTAGCCGTTGTTCTATAGTACGAAATGTTCTAGTTACCAGAGCTAGTAAGCATTGGCGCATCGACAAGCCGCACCTGTTGTCATGCATATTCAAATGTCACTAGTAGACAACAGGCCTTTTGATCCGGGTGGTAAGGGGCTTTTATCGCGGGCGGCCAGCCGCGACAACAGAGGCGCGACAAAAGGTCCACCTTTTGTCGCGGGTCGCTTACGACCCGCGACATAAGGTCCACCACGTGGCAGCTGCGGGCGCGCACGGCACAGCCCTTTTGTCGCGGGTGGTGTTACCACCCGCGAGCCCTATACGTGGCGCACGCACAACGCTGCTGCTTTAGGGTTGAGGCAGCACCCTCCCCCCCACCGACCGCCTGTTATATCATTTTTTCGTTCGAAAATAAAAGTTGCATATATTTGTACGCTACTAGAAATTGTACACGTTCATTAAAATAGATCGATCAAACAAATGTTGGAAGCAAAAGTCGATTCCTCTTTACATGTAGATTCCCCTTACATATATATATACATTTAGCTCACGATCGACAAGCGGTACTAACGACCGTCTATTTGGAGGTAGAGCATCTATTTGGACTAAACAAGCCTTTGTTGTTTAGTACTTCTCTAACCAAAAGTCCCGCCAGTTCCTCCGCAATTCCTAGTAGGTGTTCCTTTGGTTGGAGTCTGTCCCGCATGTAGTCGACCTATATACGAAAATGAGATGAGTATGACTATATCAATCTTGATAACGAAATATTGACGATAATAAATAAAGTTGTGAGTGTTATTGCTTACGTTGAATTTATTGTTGTTCTGCCTCTCAGTGGTTAACATGCGAATGGACTCGCAAACGTAGTATCCACATAGATTCGTCCCTTGTGGCTGCTGAGGGCACGGTACAGGAGTAAATGTTAGCTTCTCTGCCCAGGTACTCTGCTTATGATGGTTCTTGAAAGCTGTCCAAGCCCTGCCAAGCAAAAGAATGATTGAATGAGTGGATAATTAATTGATATCTCACAAAAGATATAACGCGGCGATGAAGGAAATTACACTTGGAGCAACTTCTGCAAGTCGCGGAACCCGTCCACGCCTCTACTCAGTGGGTCTCTTACTTCAACTATTCCCTTATCAACTTTAATGTCTAGTAGTATCCAGTGGAAGCTGCACATGATGTTATGTATATACGTCAGGAATTACACTTAACATCGAGTAAGAAAAAATCATTAATTGGATGTGCATAAAAGATCATTAAGACTCTCACTCGTAGTTGTAAGGAAACAATATTGAATCACAGAAATATTGCTCCCCCAAAAACCTGAGTAGGTTTCCCCCGTTTCTTCTTTGTTATACTTTACCGTTTGAACATTTACTTTATCTGGATCAACAAACCCAATATTGATAATATTGTGACTTTTGCATTCACTGATCTTCAGTCTGCATAAGAGAACACATAAGAAATAATGAGTATATGCAATGAAAACGAATATGAACTGAATGAAAATGAACTTATATGTAGTTAACAACTTACAAGCAATAGCAACTCATGAGAGATTTGTCGAGGGCATCTAAATTGAATAACTGCCAGAGTTCATTTATCTCAATATGGATCTCCTCCTTTCGGTAGTAATATTCACGTGGTATATGCGCCACGATGAATCTTATGTTCTCCTTGCATGCATCAAGGTACCACTGATGCAAATTCCGCATATGTGTTGGCAGTTTATGCAGCTGCTCTTTGCTGACCAAGTCGGCCCCGTAGACAAATTGAGGAACCATATCAGCTTTGGGAAGTATATCTGCTGCAGACATCAATTCTCCACGGTAACGTCACAGGAAGCCGCTAGCTTTGCAGCTTCTTCCATAATGAAACCACCCTGTTGCTGGTACACCTTGGGAACATTAAACACTTTGAGTGCTGGGATCGATTGTTTGGGCTGATTTCCGAGGAGGGGAACTTCCTTTCTTTTTTTTCCTTTTGTCGTTTCCTTGGCCTTGAGGGGTGCAGTTGTTGAACTTGACTTCTTCTCGGTTGCACTTCTAGCTGATGATTTGCTCGTGGTAGCAATATCCTTCTTCTTAGCCTTCTTCTCAGCAATAATATTCTCCCTCTTGTCATCAATTACCCTCGCAAGGTGGCGTGTATAGTCATCCTTCTTCTCGTGTAAGTCATATTGCGATGGTGTGTTCAGAAAAGAAGTAGCATATGCTATTTGCTTCTCGGTGTATGGCTCTGGCGCTGGAGGTTTTGGCTTATGGAAATGATCATAGTTGTGTTTCGCAACAGCGGCCGCATTTTCCTCGACAGTAAGATCCCAAGGACGGGGGAAACCTTTGGTACTTTTGGGAGGGGCGACAACTTGCGGACCGGACTCTTGAAATGCTTCCGGTAGGGTGCATTCCGAGTCTTAGTGGGCGGAGGCGGCGGCGCTGGAGATGGAGATGGACTACAGATGTCGTGGTCGACGTCGTACCCATGGGGTGATGGTGGCGACATGTGATCAGTAGAGGAGATGGTGGCCTGCGATCATCTGGAGGAGGTGATGGTGACTGCTCGGACGACTGGTAGGGGCTACCCAGCCTGGCAGCTTGATGTTCTTCTTTTCCCAGAGAATGATTTCTCCCAGCACCTCTCCGAGTGTAAGCCCCCCATCACCTCCAGGGATATCAAGCTCCAATGTCTCCCACGACGGGACAACTGAATCCACCCCGACACGAGCATAGCCAGCTGGAATCGGATTGCCATGCCATGTTGCCGGCTCACCTTCAGGTCCAAATGCCGGTAAGACATAGCCGACCGCCACCTTAACAGAAACCTTCCTGAACACCTCATGGAGATCACAAGGTGTTTGCTCCTTGATTCCATCCAAGGGGCCAGGACCGGCATCTATCATCATCCGTGTAGAAGGGGCCTCCGAGTCGGCCACTGCGTCTCGTCGCTGAGATATGTCAGCGGTATTATCTGGCGGGCGTCCTTTTAGTTCATTTATCTCCCGCTGCTGCTGCTGAAGCTCCCGCTGCTGCTGGTCAAGTCGGCGTTGGAACTCGGCCATCTGGTCATTCTGCACCTCCAGCTGGCGTTGTTTAGCTCTCGCTCGGCTTCTATAAGTCTCCGCGTCGGCCGGAAACCCAAGCGACCACGGAACACTAGGGCCGAATCCTCTTGTTCGTCCTCCCTTCTCGGGATTACCGAGGACAAGCGTCAGCAAGTCTTTCTCTCTATCGGGAGCAAACTTTAGTTTTCCCGCCTTTATTTCTGTCGTCACTTTAATCCATTCTTCCCTGGGTACCCTAACCCTGTTGTCACTTTCAACAATGTTCCCTGTCTTCATATCATACTCACAGCCATGCGCGAGGAACCAATTCCGAGCCCTAGTGTCCCATCCTTCTCGCTCTGGTTCTGGAGTGATCCCATTCAGCTTCATCTCAGCCTCTTGTGCATCCCACTTAGGCATGGCTACTTCGTAGCCCCCTCGCCCCGTATGATGGTGATATTTCTTTTCGCTTGCATTCTTCTTGTTTTTCTTTGACATTCACAGCCTCCTCTGATTCTTTGTACTTCACAAAATCTTCCCAGTTATGCTCCTGCTTCGCTAGATAGTTTTCGAATACTGGAGGCTTCTTGTCTTTCTTATAATTTTGCCATAACCGGTTCTTATACGCCCGGAAAAGTTCCCCCATCTTCTTAAGAGCCCACTTCTTCACTAGCGCCCTCTGCTTGGCATTCTTAGACTCCGATCCCAAATTTGGCAAAGTGAAATGTGACATGAGGTCGTCAAAAAGTGTGTTCTTGTACCTAACGGCAACATGATCTTCTGACACATTCTTGGTCTTGTTCCATTCTCTAACAGTGATCGGGATATGATCTCTAACCACAACTCCGCACTGATTCTTAAATGTCACTCTGACACTCGCGGGTGCCACAGGTTGGCCTTCCGGTGATATAGCTTCAATGTTGAAGTGGTCTTTTTTGCCCAGTCTCTTTGCCGGGCCTCGTTTGTCCAACTTATCTTCGGAGGCCTAAGAGAATAAAAATCAGTTAATTTATATACATAAGTACATATAGAATTCCATTAATGCCTCAACTGATCGTATACCTCGTCATTACCGGAGCCGTCGGCTTCTCCATCACCGGAGCCGCCGGCATCTCCATGATCACCGGAGCCGCCGGCTTCTCCATGATCACCGGAGCCGCCGGCTTCTCCATGATCACCGGAGCCGCCGGCATCTCCATGATCACCGGAGCCGCCGGCTTCTCCATCACCATCGCGGATGAAGTTCGCGATAATGTCTTCCTGTTCCAAGTCCCGTTCGAATTGATCCATTGTTTCTGCAAAAAATTAAATCGATAAGTACATGTTCTAACCCAAACCAAACCCTAACCCTAGCTAACCAAAAACTAACCTAACCCTAGAGGGAGAGAAGAGGGGAGTTGCGGCGTCGGTGGTTTCGCGAGAGGGAGAGAGGGTGTTTGCGAGAGGGAGAGGGCTGGTGTCGGCGTCGGTTGTTCGCGAGAGGGAGAGAAGAGGGGAGTTGCGGCGTCGATGGTTTTCGCGAGAGGGAGAGAAGAGAGGGAGTTGCGGCGTCGGTGATTTTCGCGAGAGGGAGAGAGATGTGTTGGCGAGAGGGAGAGGGCGCGCCGGTGTCGGCGACGGGTTTTTGCGAGGGGGGAGGGAGTCGACGTCAGTTGTTTGCGAGAGGGGTCTCGGCGGGTGTTTGCGAGAGGGGTGTGTTTGCGAGAGGGGTGTCGGCGGTTACAACAAAATTTAAACTACAAATTTGAACTAACTAATTACATTTAACAAAAATAAACTAACTAATTACAACAAAATACTTACAAAATTTAAACTACAAATTTGAACTAACTAATTACAACAAAAATAAACTAACTAATTACAACAAAATACTTACAAAAATAAACTAACTAATTACATACTAATTACAAAAATAAACTAACTAACTAATTACAACAAAATGTCTATATACAACAAAATTTAAACTAACATACAAAATTATCTAACTAATTATCTAACTAAGAAAAAAAAATTTAAAAAAAAGGGCCGGCGCCGGCGCAGACGTACGGCTACCTGCGGAGGGGGCGCGGCGGCGCGGCGGCGGGGCCGGCACGGGCACAGGGCGGCGGCGGGGGGCGCGCGGCAGAGGAGATCGGCCGGCGGCGCGCGCGGCACGGCGGCACGGCGGCGCGCGCGGCACGGCGGCGCGACGGCGGCGCGGCAGCTCGAGGAGGCCGGCGGCGGCGACGGCGCGGCAGAGGAGATCGACGGCGGCGCGGCAGAGGGAGGCGCGCGACGGCGGCGCGAAGGTGGCCGGCGGCGGCGGTGGATTTGGGCAGCCTGGCGGCGCGATTTTTGCTAAGGGAATGGCCTCCGGGTGTCGCGGGTGGGGGCTCCGCCCGCGGGGTTAGGTATTTATACCTAACCCCTTTTGTCGCGGGTGGTGGCACGACCCGTGATAAAAGGCCCCCCTTTTGTCGCGGGTCGTGCCACCACCCGCGACAAAAGGGGTCCTTTTATCGCGGGCCGTGGCTCAACCCGCGACAAAAGGGGGTGGGAGGGGGAGGCGGCCGATCCGCGTGAAGCGCATCCAACGGCTCCGGCCGTTTGAATCCAACGGCCTGGAGCCGTTGGACGCGGATCAGGCGCACCGTTTTTGTTTTGTTTTTTCTGTTTTTTGTTTTTCTGTTTTTAATAAAAACTATTATTTCAATAACTTTTAAATGGTAACTCAAAAAGAAAAGTTTTATATATGAAAATTGATCAGAAAAATCCAATGAACATGAATATGACATCCATATAACTATTTGCATCTCGCATCATATAAAACGGATAGTCGTGTATGTTTCACCCCTGTGCACCGCCGCCGTGCCACTCGTGTCGCGTCCCCGTGCCACGTGTCGCCACCGCTTCCACGTGGCGCCCGAGCGCGTGCGACGTGTAGGTTCACCGCCGAGATACGCGCCGGTGGCTTCCGCCTCACCCTCGGCACGTACAACACACCGGAAGAGGCGGCGCGCGCTTACGACGCGGCGGCGTGGCGCTTTCGGCGGCCAGGGCCCGACATGAACTTCCCGGATGTTGAATCGCTAGAGGAGGCGGAGTTCCTCGCGCCACCGCCGTGCCTCGTCACCGACGAGGACCGTCGCCGGCATCGCCAGGTGCAGCGCGGATCGCCATCGCCGAGCGCGACGAGCGATTGATGCGCCAGTGGAGGGCGCGGTCCCCAGACGCGTTCTTTGCTAACCTTAGGGCACAACGCAGGTCCAACAGGCGCCACCGTCGGGCCGTCGCCGCCTTCGAGCTCGAGAACTCGAATACAACTTGGACCGAACGACCCTCGGTGGGATGACCTTTGGACGGAGACAACCTCCGACGACGAGTAGAGACTAGACTAGTAATTTATCTATTTTATTGTAATTTCAATAAAGTCGTTGTCGGTTCCATTAGTTCAATAAAGTGGTTGACACGAAATTTATTACGATTGAACTGAAATTAAAGTACAGAGCTCAACTGAAAAATAAGATACATGGCCAGATTCGAATGTTGGAGCCATTCAATCATAGTCGTGCCTAGTCCTATACACGTCGCTGATGACCCAAAGTATAGGGGGTGTATCGTAGTATCTTCGATAAGTAAGAATGTCGATCCCAACGAGGAGCAGAAGGTGTTGGCAGCAGTTTCGATGAAGGATTCACTGTAAATGCTCACAGGCAAGTATTCAGGGGTTTTGATATTGAGATAAATAAAGTACGAGTAAGTAAAATGCGAGAGAAATAATTGCAGCGAGTGGCCCAATCCTTTTTAGCACAAAGGACAAGCCGGTTTGTTTACTTATAATGACCAAACGTTCGAGGACACATGGGAATTTTAGTCTAGTGCTTTCGCTACATACATTAATCTTCATTGTTTTGATAAGTGTTGTGTGGGTGAACCTATGCTAATGCACCGCCCTTCCTAGGACTAATACATACTTGTGATTATACCCCTTGCAAGCATCCGCAACTACAAGAAAGTAATTAAGATAAATCTAACCACAGCCTTAAACTCTGAGATCCTGCGATCCCTCCTGCATCGATATACTAACGGGGGCTGGGTTTCTGTCACTCCGGCAACCCGCAATTAGCAACCGAATACAAGATGCACTCCCTAGGCCCATAAATGGTGAAGTGTCGTGTAGTCGACATTCACACGACACCACTAGAAGAATGACACCACAACTTAAATATCATAACATTGAATATTACTCAACCATAATTCACTACTAGCATTTAGACTTCACCCATGTCCTCAAGAACTAAACGAACTACTCACGAGACATCATATGGAATACAATCAGAGGTGATATGATGATGAATAACAATCTGAACATAAACCTTGGTTCAATGGTTTCACTCAATAGCATCTACAACAAGTATAGAATAACACCGGGAGAGTTTCCCTATCAAACAATCAAGATTTAACCCGAATTGCTACAGCGATGACGAGGTGCAGCGGTGGTGATGGCGGTGTAGATGGTGGAGATGATGATGATGATGATGGAGATGATGTCCCGCTCGATGACGATGGCGATGGCGTCGATTTCCCCCTCCGGGAGGGAATTCCTGCCCGCCGGAGAGCTCTTTTCTCTCTGGTGTTCTCCGCCCCGCAGAGGCGGTGTAACCCTTCGTGAGGTCCACTCGTGGCTTAGGTTTCGGGACGAAGGAGTACGCGAAGAAAAGGAGGCGAAAGGGTCGTGGGCCCCGAGCATAGGGTGGCGCGGCCGGGCCTGGGCCGCCCTATGGTCTGGTGGCCCCTCTTTCTTCCCCTTCTGGCTCCCTCCGTCATTTGGAAAAATAGGAATTTACGTGAAATTCCCTTCCACAGTTGATCTTCCGAAATATTGCGTTCGACGGTGCTTTTTCCAGCAGAATCCTGGCTCCGGTGCTTGATCCTCCAATGATGATGAAACATGCAAAATAGATGAAATAACATAAGTATTGTGTCCCAATATGAAATATATCAATGAATAACAGCAAATTATGATACAAAATAGTGATGCAAATTGGACGTATCAACTCCCCCAAGCTTAGACCTCGCTTGTCCCCAAGCGAAACTGAGCTCGATAAACAAGACCACATGTTTATGGAGTGAAGAGTCGATAAATAAAATACGGGCAAGAAGCATCATATTCATTCACACAAGACATTCTAGTAAACAACTTCCTCATATAACTCATCTTGAAATAAGTAAAGAGAAATCACAAGTAAAGGTGCATAAGAAATCATAATTGGTGATGGCAAACTTTGTTCTTGGTCAGAGAACTACTAACGGATTGTACTTCTAAGCAAAGCTTTCATATTAGAATTTATAGCTGAGCTTTCATATTCAAGCATGACAATCTCTTCATAATTATTGATAACTTCAAAGTCATATTCATTCAGATAAAATTGGTACTAAACAAGAAAGTATAAAAGACATGATTAACTGAATCATAGCATAAATGATTGGTTCACAACAACTCAATTGCTTGCTTGAGATAGAGGGAAATAGGTTTACTGACTCAACATAAAAGTAAAAGACAGGCCCTTCGCAGAGGGAAGCAGGGATTAAATCATGTGCTAGAGCTTTTCAAGTTTTGAAATCATATAAAGAGAATAAAAGTAAGATTTTGAGCGGTGTTTGTTGTTGTCAACGAATGGTAGCGGGTACTCTAACCCCTTGCCAAACGAACCTTCAAAGAGCGGCTCCCATGAGGGACGGCATTTCTACCAGCAAGGTAGATCATCCCCTTCTCTTTTGTTTACACATGTATTTTAGTTTTATTAAGGATGACACTCCCCCAACCTTGGCTTTCTCAATCCATGGCTAACCGAATCCTCGGGTGCCTTCCAACATTCACATACCATGGAGGAGTGTCTATTGCAAAATTAAGTTGCTTACTGATCAGAGCAAAACATGTGAAGAGAATTATTAATGAAGGTTATTAATTGAGGCTGGGAACCTCATTGCCAGCTCTTATTACAAAATTATTGGATAAGCGGATGTGCCGCTAGTCCATTGTGAAAGTCCGCCCAACAAGATTGAAAGATGAAACACCACATACTTCCTCATGAGCTATAGAACATTGACACAAATAAGGAGTAGTAGTTTGAATAATTTAAAGGTAGCACATGAAGTATTTACTTGGAATGGCAGAAAATACCATGTAATAGGTAGGTATGGTGGACACAAATGGCATAGGTTTGGTCTAAGGTTATGGATGTATGAGAAGCATTCCCTCTCGATACAGGTCTTTGGCTAGCAAGGTTTGATAGCAAGCAATAAAGGTTGAGGGAAACAAACAAATATACATATGATAGAAACAATCATGCATCTTTCTCATAAGCACAAGCAATTTTAACTTAAGAATACTAAGCATAGAGATAATGGAGTAATGTATCTAAGTGTATTTCTCTCTTCTATTAAACATCAAGATGTTGTTGCTATTGACCAATGCTAAGTTTGCCAAAACCAAATAGATTTACTTGATGCTCCCAAAGTGATATTAATACTCATGTCAAGAGTAATCATATAATAGAGATTGCAAACTAAAATAAGATGTGCAAAAAGTAAATGATAAGACTTCTCATTAATATTCCATAACGATAACTCACACCAACGGATACATAGATAGCTAACTAAGAGAGATACTTCCACATTGCATACTATTCCATATGATAACTTCCCTACTCATGATATGACACTACTTGATAGTAAAAGATAAAGGTGGTGATGATGTGATACCGCGGCACTCCCCCAAGCTTGGAACAAACCAAGGGGATGCCAATACCGATGATGAATTACTCCTTCGGTGATGATGGTGATTCTTTGTCGTCATCAGACTTCCATGGAAGAGGCCCTCCATCAACAAAAGACATCTTGGTTTCCGGAAACCTGAAACTAGCAGCATGACTTATGCGCTTAAACCTGTTTTCATACTCACAGTTTTGATTATGGACATCATAGAGTTGAGCTTGGAGTTTGTTGGTGGTGTCGTGAAGTGAGAAGATATCGTCCCACAGCTTTGCAGTCTCCTTCTTGTGTCCATCAATGAGTTCAGACACAATCTTGTGAAAGATATCCACTTCACGCTCAGCCATCTTCTTGTAGTTGAAAACCTCTTGTTCCAGCTTCTCCATCCTGGCTTCCAAGCTCCCTTCTCCCTTAGGACCCTGGACATCTTTGATCTGCAACTCTCCATCCACGAGCTGCAACTCTTTGGGGTGCATCTTCAGCTCGTTCATGTACGGGTTGACGACGTCCTCAAAGAAACTGTCCTTCGAGTTCCCGACGAAGACATGATGGATCTAGATCCGAAGCAGATCTGCGAAAACAGCTCGAAACAAAACACGACGAGAAAACGATATTACGGACCTCCAGGGGGGGATTATATAGCAAATATTTTTACGACAAAAGGAAGGTTCCAAGCCGAAACGAGTGGAAACGGGACAGAGGCGGCCAGACCATAGGTCGGCGCGGCGGTGGGGCCCGCGCCGGCCTATGGTGGCACGCCCTCGCGCGTCTTTTCCACTCCGTTCGATTCCGTAATTTTTCATATTTTCCAAAAACAGCAAAAATAATGTTCGGAAAGGTAAACGCGGACTTTTTATTACCTGTACTGTTACCTATTCAAAGTCCAGTTCTGGCGGACTGTCAATTTGTCCTTTGATGAAAGCCTCCGGTGTTTCCACTTGAATAATATCAACATCAACATTATAAGAATCACCCGAGATATAATGCTTGAGTCTTTGTCCATTCACCACTTGTGTGGCATTGCCTTGGAGAGAGCTAATTTTAATTGCTCCTGAACGATACACCTCCTCAACAACATATGGTCCTTCCCACTTCGAGAGTAATTTCCCTGCAAAGAATCTGAGACGAGACCGATACAATAGAACTTGATCTCCAACATTAAATTCCCTTTTGATGATCCTTCTATCATGTCATTTCTTAACTTTTTCTTTAAAGAGTTTAGCATTTTCATAAGCTTCACTTCTCCATTCATCTAGAGAACTTAATTGCAACAACCTCTTATTACCGGCTAATTTAGGATCTTTATTTAATTCTCTAACAGCCCAATAAGCTTTGTGCTCTAGTTCTAAAGGTAAATGACAAGCTTTTCCATAAACCATTTTATAAGGTGACATTCCCATAGGATTTTTATAAGCAGTTCTATAAGCCCATAACGCTTCTTTCAATTTGCTAGGCCAATTCTTTCTAGATTTATTAACAGTCTTACCTAAGATAGCTTTAATCTCTCTATTTGATAATTCTACTTGACCACTAGTTTGAGGGTGATAAGCAGAAGCAATTCTATGATTAATACCATACTTAGCAAGAGTTTTTCTAAAACCTCCATGAATGAAATGAGAACCTCCATCAGTCATAATATATCTAGGTACTCCAAATCTAGGAAATATAACATCTACAAGCATTTTTATAGAGGTCTCACCATCAGCACTTTTTGTAGGTATAGCTTCTACCCATTTAGTAACATAATCAACAGCGACAAGTATATGAGTATTACCGTCTGAAGAAGGGAAAGGACCCATGAAGTCGAATCCCCAACAATCGAATGGTTCAATAACAAGAGTATAATTCATAGGCATTTCATTGCGTCTAGAGATATTACCAACTCTTTGACATTCATCACAAGATAAAATAAATTTCCTTGCATCTTTGAAGAGTGTCGGCCAATAAAAACCTGATTGTAGAACCTTTTGCGCGGTTCTATCTCCAGCGTGATGTCCTCCATAAACACTTCCATGACATTTATTCAATATCTCCTGTTGTTCATATTCAGGAACACATCTTCGCATAATACCATCCACTCCTTCTTTATATAAGTGTGGGTCATCCCAAAAATAATGCCTCAAGTCATAAAAGAATTTCCTCCGTTGAGCTGAAAAGGTTGGAGGCAAATACTTCGAAACAATAAAGTTAGCATAATCGCATACCAAGGGCTCTCTCGCGAGCTCACCTTTATTACAGCCAATTGTTCATTTGGAAAACTATCATTAACAGGAACAGGATCATAAGCAATATTTTCCAATCTAGACAAATTATCAGCAACAGGATTATCAGCACCTTTCCTATCTATAATATGTAAATCAAATTCTTGCAAAGTACCCATCTAATAAGCCTTGGCTTAGCATCTTTCTTTGTCATAAGGTATCTAATTGCAGCATGATCAGTATGAATTGTAACTTTGAATCAACAATATAAGGTCTAAACTTATCACAAGCAAAGACTACAGCTAACAATTCTTTTTCAGTTGTAGCATAATTTCTTTGAGCAGCATCAAGAGTCTTACTAGCATAATGAATAACATTTAATTTTTTATCTACCCGCTGTCCAAGAACAGCGCCTACAGCAAAATCACTAGCATCACACATAATTTCAAAAGGCAAATTCCAATCAGGAGGTTCGACTACAGGAGCAGTTGTTAAGGCTTTCTTTAGAGTTTCAAACCTTCCTTACAATCATCATCAAAAACAAAAGGTACATCTTTTTGAAGAAGATTAGTAAGAGGCTTTGAAATTTTAGAAAATCTTTAATAAATCTCCTATAAAACCCAGCATGACCAAGAACACTACGAATACCTTTAACATCCCTCGGATAGGGCATTTTCTCAATTGCTTCAACTTTGGCTCTGTCAACTTCAATACCTCTCTCAGAAATTTTATGTCCCAATACAATTCCTTCATTAACCATAAAGTGGCATTTCTCCCAATTAAGAACAAGGTTAGTTTCTTCACATCTCTGCAAAACTTTATCGAGGTTTCGCAGGCAATTATCAAAAGAATTCCCATAGACAGAAAAATCATCCATGAACACCTCTACAATACTTTCGCAAAAACCATGAAAAATAGCAGACATGCATCTTTGAAAAGTAGCAGGAGCATTACATAAACCAAAAGGCATACGCCTATAAGCATAAGTTCCATAAGGACAAGTAAAAGTGGTTTTCTCTTGATCTTTAGCTTTAACAGCAATTTGTGAAAACCCAGAATAACCATCAAGAAAGCAAAAATGAGTATTTTTAGACAACCTCTCTAACATTTGATCAATAAAGGGTAAAGGGTAATGATCTTTCTTAGTAACTTTATTAACTTTTCGAAAATCAATGCACATTCTATAACCTACAACTATTCTTTGAGGAATAAGCTCATCATTATCATTAGGCACAACAGTCATTCCTCCTTTCTTAGGAACACAATGAACAGGACTAACCCATCTACTATCAGCAATAGGATATATAATACCAGCTTCAAGGAGTTTTAATACCTCGTTCCTTACCACTTCCTTCATCTTCGGAATTAGACGACGTTGATGTTCAACAACAGGTTTTGCATCTTCTTCCATATTAATAGCATGTTGGCAAATAGAAGGAGAAATCCCTTTCTAATCATCAAGAGTATAGCCAATAGCTCCTCGGTGTTTCTTCAATATTTCCAATAACCTTTCTTCCTCAATCTCTGAAAGCTTAGAACTAATAATAACAGGATATATTTTCTTATCATCAATATGAGCATATTTAAGATTATCAGGTAAAGGCTTTAAATCAAAAACAGGATCTTCCTTTGGTGGCGGTGTTGTACCCAAATCTTCCCGGTAAATCATGCTTGAGAATAGGTTGGCGACGAAAAATTTCCTCAAGCTCATCTCTTTCTTTCCTAAAAGCTTCACTTTCACTATTCACCAAATGTTGCTGCAAAGGATTATTAGGAACAAGAACAATAGATGCACACTGCTCCATTTTAAAATCATTACTAGGCAAGTCAACTTTATAAGGAGTTTTGGTAAATTTAGAAAAGTTAAATTCATAAGGTTCACCAGCAAATCTAGTCAAAATTTTCTCTTTCTTACAATCTATAATAGCTCCACAAGTATTTAGAAAAGGTCTACCAAAAATGATAGGACAATGATCACTAGCAGCAGAACCAAGTACCAAAAAGTCAGCAGGATATTTAATCTTACCACATAGAACTTCCACATCTCGAACAATACCAATTGGAGAAATAGTTTCTCTATTAGCCAAATGAATTACCACATCAATATCTTCAAGTTCACAAGAACCAATTTCGTGCATAATTTCCGTGTAAAGCTCATAAGGAATAGCACTAACACTTGCACCAATATCACATAAACCATAATAGCAATGATCACCAATTCTAACAGATAGCATAGGGACACTAACTTGTTTGGATTTATTAGGATGTGAAACAATATTAGAAGCATCTTCACAGAAAATAATATGACCATCCTCCACATTTTCAGTCACAAGATCTTTAACTATAGCAACAGCAGGTTCAATTTTAATTTGTTCTTCGGGTTCTTTAGGTTTCTTTTCACTTTTATTAACCGCACTAGATATGACAGAGTACTCCTTCATTTTAGCAGGGAAAGGAGTTTTTTCAATATAAGCTTCAGGAATAACATTATCAACAGTTTCAACCACTACACATTTGTTTACAGATGAATCAATTTTATCTTTATACGGTTCATGATACTTATCAAAATTCTTCTTAGGCAGTTCATAATGAGAGGCAAAAGCTCTATAAAGATTTGCAACAACTTGGGAATCAAGACCATATGTAGCACTCATATTACGAAATTTATCAGTATCCATAAAAGCTTCAATGCATTTATAATCATAAATTATACCTGATTCTCTATATTTGTCGTTCTCCCATCCTTCAGTATTTTCTTGGATCCGATCAAGAAGGTCTCTTTTAAACTCTTCATTCTTGCGTGTAAATGATCCAGAACAAGTATCCAGCAAGGTCTTGTCTTGAAAAGAAAGTCTTGCATAGAAATTATCAATAATAACATTACCAGGAAGCTCATGAATGGGGCATTTGAGCATTAAAGACTTCAATCTCCCCCAAGCTTGGGCAATACTTTCTCCATCATGAGGCCAGAAATTATATATGCGGTTCCGATCTTTGTGAATTTCACTTGGAGGATAAAATTTGGAATAGAATAAAGGCACAATGTCCTCCCAATCAATAGAATCACCATTCTTCAGCAATTTATACCAGTGCGCCGCTTTACCAGACAGCGATATAGTGAATAGTTTCTTCCTAACTTCATTCATAGAAATACCTGCACATTTGAATAACCCGCATAATTCATGCAAAAACAATAAATGATCACCAGGATGGACAGTTCCATCCCCTTCATATCGGTTATCCATAACACGTTCAATAATTTTCATAGGTATTTTATATGGTACTACTTCCTCACCTGGCGCTTCATCTACTACCGTTGCAGTAGTAGTAGATTTCCCAAATAGAAATTGAAGAGAAGATCTCTCCATAATGATTTATAGCAGCAGGCAGAAATAAAATCAGAATTTCCTTACCAATTCCGCTTACCAATAGCGCTTCACTCCCCGGCAACGGCGCCAGAAAATAGTCTTGATGACCCACAAGTATAGGGGGTGTATCGTAGTATCTTCGATAAGTAAGAATGTCGATCCCAACGAGGAGCAGAAGGTGTTGGCAGCAGTTTCGATGAAGGATTCACTGTAAATGCTCACAGCAAGTATTCGGGGGGTTTTGATATTGCAGATAAATAAAGTACGAGTAAGTAAAATGCGAGAGAAATAATTGCAGCGAGTGGCCCAATCCTTTTTAGCACAAAGGACAAGCCGGTTTGTTTACTTATAATGACCAAACGTTCCTGAGGACACATGGGAATTTTAGTCTAGTGCTTTCGCTACATACCTGATTAATCTTCATTGTTTTGATAAGTGTTGTGTGGGTGAACCTATGCTAATGCACCGCCCTTCCTAGGACTAATACATACTTGTGATTATACCCCTTGCAAGCATCCGCAACTACAAGAAAGTAATTAAGATAAATCTAACCACAGCCTTAAACTCTGAGATCCTGCGATCCCTCCTGCATCGATATACTAACGGGGCTCGGGTTTCTCACTCCGGCAACCCCGCAATTAGCAACCGAATACAAGATGCACTCCCCTAGGCCCATAAATGGTGAAGTGTCGTGTAGTCGACGTTCACACGACACCACTAGAAGAATGACACCACAACTTAAATATCATAACATTGAATATTACTCAACCATAATTCACTACTAGCATTTAGACTTCACCCATGTCCTCAAGAACTAAACGAACTACTCACGAGACATCATATGGAATACAATCAGAGGTGATATGATGATGAATAACAATCTGAACATAAACCTTGGTTCAATGGTTTCACTCAATAGCATCTACAACAAGTATAGAATAACACCGGGAGAGTTTCCCTATCAAACAATCAAGATTTAACCCGAATTGCTACAGCGATGACGAGGTGCAGCGGTGGTGATGGCGGTGTAGATGGTGGAGATGATGATGATGATGATGGAGATGATGTCCCGCTCGATGACGATGGCGATGGCGTCGATTTCCCCCTCAGGAGGGAATTTCCCCGGCGGATTCCGCCCGCCGGAGAGCTCTTTCTCTCTGGTGTTCTCCCCCGCGAGGCGGCTGTAACCCTTCGTGAGGTCCTCTCGTGGCTTAGGTTTTCGGGACGAAGGAGTACGCGAAGAAAAGGAGGCGAAAGGGTCGTGGGCCCCCGAGCATAGGGTGGCGCGGCCGGGCCGGGCGCCGCCCTATGGTCTGGGCCCACAGTGGCCCCTCTCTTCTTCCCCTTCTGGCTCCCTCCGTCATTTGGAAAAATAGGAATTTACGTGAAATTCCCTTCCACAGTTGATCTTCCGAAATATTGCGTTCGACGGTGCTTTTTCCAGCAGAATCCTGGCTCCGGTGCTTGATCCTCCAATGATGATGAAACATGCAAAATAGATGAAATAACATAAGTATTGTGTCCCAATATGAAATATATCAATGAATAACAGCAAATTATGATACAAAATAGTGATGCAAATTGGACGTATCAGTCGCCACTGTAGTCATCAAAGTCGCCGACGTCATCATCGCTAGCATCGGGGTCGCGGTTGTCGAACCTCGGCGGATGACCACGCGTGGGCTGGGATTGAGGGTAGCGCAGGCGGGGGCCACGATAGGCCATGACGCTCTGGAGAGTCCGGCCGCGCCACCACATCCGACGGCCGGCCTCGTTGAAGTTCGAAGATGGCGGGCCGTCCTCCTCGTACCTGGCAACCGCCCTCTCACGCCGATTGATGAAGAAGCTGTCCCAAGTCGGGCTGTAGTCGGGATGCCACTGGGGATTCCTCCGCTGCTCAGGCGTGAGCTCGAAATAGTAGTGGTTCGTGATGGCCATCTCGCGTGGCACACCTACAGGGATAGGAGGGACCGGTACGCCTCCGACGCTCAGCAACCAGCCGGTCGGGACGTGGTAGCCGGGCGGGCAGGGGTAGTTCGAGGCGCAAAGCGCCTCCGCCTCCCGGGGTGTTAGACATACGATGGAAGCCATGGGAGAGAGTGATGAGGTTTGCAGATATGAGTCCAAGGCCTACATATATATAGTGGAAAAATGGCGGGAATGCGGGAAGAAAATAGGCGGGAACGAAGTGGCGCGCGAAACTTTCATCCCGGGTGGAGGCTCAAACCGGGACAAAAGACTGGGGGAGGCTTATCTAGGAGGGCCTTATCTGGGGGGATGATGTGCGGGTAACCTTTTGTCACGGTTGGTGGCTGCAACCGGGACTAAAGCTGTCGGCAGGATAAGGATGCGTCGGTAACCTTTTGTCACGGTTGGTGGCTGCAACCGGGACTAAAGCTGTCGGCAGGATAAGGATGCGTCGGTGGACGCACTGCTCGATGAGATAAAGCATGTAGCGCACGACGCCCTGTCGAAGGAACAAGACAAAGTAGAAGCGGTGCCGTGCCTATAAAAGGAGCATCAATACGCCTTGCCAAGCAGATCAACAAGCCAAGCACAGTTTCATTCCCATTGATGAAGGAAAGGGTTGGGAAATCTCCGTGGCGCAGCTTCTCGAAGATGTCGTTGGTGCACACGCCCTACGGCATCTTCGGAAGCTGCTCCTCGAAAAATTTCCCTGCAAGCCCGTGAAAGAATACATTATATGAAAGAATACTCCGTCTCCTCTAACAGTGTTGGGGAAAGGGTTCTCATTATTACATAAATGTAGAGATTGTCTTGGGAACTATATATGAAGAATACATTATTACATCGCCATCTAGTGTTGTGATCTTCTACGCCGTAGCCATGGAGAATCTTCATCATTTAGTAAGATGCTTGGGTCAATTTTCACCGTGAAGGGCGGAATTTCTTTAAACCTATTATAATCTTCTGACATGTCTGTCTTCTCATCCACTCCCACGATGTTTCTTTTCCCCGAAAGAACTATGTGGCGCTTTGGCTCCTCGGTTGATGTATTCTTTTGTTGATTTCTTTTTCTTGATTTGCTAGACATGTCCTTCACGTAGAAAACCTGAGCCACCTCGCTGGCTAGGACAAATGGCTCGTCCAGGTACGCAAGATTGTTGGGATCCACTGTTATCATACCGTACTTATCGTCAATATGTATACCGCTGAGCTTCACCCATTTGCACCGAAACAAAGGGACCTTAAAAGTGGGACCATAGTCAAGTTCCCATATCTCCTCTATGTATCCATAATATGTGGTGGTCTGCCCATTCTCGTCGGTTGCATCGAAGCGGACACCGCTGTTTTGGTTGGTGCTCTTTTTATCTTGGTCGATCGTGTAAAATGTATTCCCATTTATCTCGTACCCTTGGAATGTACATATGTTTGAAGATGGTAACCTGGCCAACAAGAACAGCTGGTCCACAACAGATGGGTCATTAATGAGATGTCTTTGCAACCAACTGCCGAAGGTATTCATGTGTTGACGTGTAATCAAGGACTCGGGCTGGCCCGGGTTTATTTCTCGTAAAGCATTCTTATGTTTCTCGATGTACGGAGCCACCAAGATGGAATTGTATAGAACTGTGTAGTGTGCTTGATTGAAAGAAATCTTGTCCCTGCACACCATTGATTTCCTTCCTAGTGTGCCTTTTCCAGTCAGCCTCCCCTCATACCGAGATTCAGGAACACCAATCGGCTTAAGGTCAGGAAGAAAGTCAACACAAAACTCAATGACCTCCTCAGTTCCGTAGCTCTTTGAGATACTTCCTTCCGGCCTAGCTCGGTTATGAACATATTTCTTTAAGACTCCCATGAACCTCTCGAAGGGGAACATATTGTGTAGAAATACAGGACCGAGAATTCTAATCTCTTCAACTAGGTGAACGAGGAGGTGCGTCATAATATTGAAGAAGGATGGTGGGAACAACAACTCGAAGCTGACAAGACATTCGACCACATCTTCCTGTAATCCTGACAAAGTTTCTGGATCCATTACCTTCTGAGAAATTGCGTTGAGGAATGCACATATCTTCACAATGGCTAGTCGAACATTTTCTGGTAGAAGTCCCCTCAATGCAACCGGAAGCAATTGTGTCATAAGCACGTGACAGTCATGGGACTTCAGGTTTTGGAATTTTTTATCCTTCATATTTACTATCCCCTTTATATTCGACGAGAAACCAGACGGAACCTTGATACTGAATAGGGCTTCAAAAAAGATCTCCTTCTCTTGTTTGGTAAGAGCGTAGCTGGCAGGCCCTACAAACTGCCCTGGATGTTTGCCGTTTCGTCCTTTATGAAGTTCCTGGTCCTCCCGTGCTTCTGGTGTATCTTTTGTCTTTCCATACACGCCACCTAGAATATTCACACAAAGATTCTTGGTCAGGTGCATCACGTCGATTGCAGAGCGGACTTCCAGGACTTTCCAGTATTCTAGCTCCCAAAAAATAGATTTCTTCTTCCACATGGGCGCGTGTCCGTCAGCGTCTTTCGGAACAGGTCGACTGCCTGGACCCTTTCCAAAGATAACATTTAAATCCTTGACCATGTCAAATATATCAGCACCACTACGGGGGACAGGCTTCGGACGGCGGTCTGCCTCGCCATCGAAATGCTTTCCTTTTTCCCTTAAGGGATGCTTGCGCGGAAGGTAACGACGATTGAACGGGTACACAACTTTTGCTTTTCCCAAATATTTACTTTCAGTCTCATCTAAACAGTGTGTGCATGCATTGTATCCTTTGTTCGTCTGTCCTGAAATGTTACTGAGAGCAGGCCAATCATTGATGGTTACGAATAGCAACCCTCGTAGGTCAAATTCTTGCTCGGTGTGCTCATCCCACACACGTACACCTGGTTTGGCCCACAACTCCAAAAGTTCATCGACTAATGGCCTTAGGTACACATCAATGTCGTTTCCCGGTTGCTTTGGGCCTTGGATAAGCACTGGCATCATAATGAACTTCCGCTTCATGCACAACCAAGGAGGAAGGTTGTAGATACATAGAGTCACGGGCCAGGTGCTGTGACTGCAGCTCTGCTCCCCAAAAGGATTCATGCCATCTGTACTTAGACCAAAGTATAAGTTCCTTGCCTCACCTGCAAAGAACTCTCTCCCGATGTTTCTCCACTGCCGACCATCAGCGGGGTGCCTCAACATCGCGTCTTTCTTACGTTCTTCCATGTGCCATCGCAACAACTGGGCATGCTCTTTGTTTCTGAACAAACGTTTCAACCGTGGTATTATTGGAGCATACCACATCACCTTCGCAGGAACCCTCTTCTGGGTGGCTCGCCCTCAACATCACCAGGGTCATCTTTTCTGATCTTATACCGCAATGCACCACATATCGGACATTTATTCAAATTCTCGTACTTCTCACCGCGGTAGAGGATACAGTCATTAATGCATGCATGTATCTTCTGCACATCTAATCCTAGAGGGCAGACAAGCTTCTTTGCTTCATATGTACTGACGGGCAACTCATTATTTCTTGGAAACAGCTTCTTTAATATTATCATCAATTTCTCAAATCCCGAGTCAGTCACACCGACCTCTGCCTTCCATTTCAGCAATTCCAATATGCTACCCAGCTTTCTATGCCCATCTTCACAACCTGGGTACAACAATTTGTGGTGGTCCTCTAACATCTTGTCGAACTGCAACCTCTCCTTATCCGTGCCACAGTCTCTTCTTGCATCAGAAATGGCCCGACGAAGATCATCGTCAACAGGATCATCTGATGCCTGTTCTTCACCTCCTTCTTCTTCATTGTCGTCCATTGCGGTATCAAAGCATTCAGAGAACATAGATCGGTACTGGTCATCATTATCTTCTTCCTCATCGCCGTCTTCCATCATAACCCCTTCTTCTCCGTGCTTGGTCCAAACATTATAGCTGGACATGAATCCAAACCGAAGCAGGTGGCTCTTAATATCTCTTGAGCAAGAGTAATCCTTCTCGTTCTTACATTTTAGACATGGACAGCACATAAAACCTTGCTTCGACTTGTTGGCCTCGGCCATAAGCAGGAAAGAATTCACGCCCTCTCTGAAAGCGGGAGCACATCGGTTACCGTACATCCATGGATGACTCATCTGCATCATAAGTACAATTATATACATATGTATCAGATGCAATCACCTTGCTAAAATTAGTATTGTACGGACTATGCATATATATATAGTCGAGAAAATAGTTGCTAACCTTTTAGGATCAAAAAGAGGAGAAATCTTATCAAATAAAACCAAGTGGCATCCCTCTCACAAGCATTCCATCAAACACCTCTTGTGCACATGTAGAAAAAATGAGCTAGCATACACCTCCACCTTCACCACCAAGGAAAATATGAGGTGGGGTGGGCTGGCTGCTTCTATATATATAGGCATGGCGCTTTTGTCGCGGGCCGTATTACGACCCGCGACAAAAGGGGTGCCGACAGGAGGCGCCAGCCCTCAGACCCCTTTTGTCGCGGGTCGTAATACGGCCCACGACAAAAGGCCGCGACAAAAGGCCCTGACGGCTCCACATGGTTTCGGGCGACGTGGCCATGCCATTTGTCGCGGCGACGCGCCGCGACAAAAAGCTCCCACGTTGTTCCACTAGTGTGTTATCATGCATATTCAGAATGTACCCTACCTCCAGAGGGATGTATATTCAGAATGTACCGTACCTCTAGAGGGATGCATATTCAGAATATAGTCTAATAATCCCCAAATGTCAAAAAGGAAAAAAAACTTAGTTAATAATAAATTTATTGATCTCTAAATTCTATTAGATATAGTATAGAAATTGATATTTGTTAAAACATAGTAAGCAGGGCCGGCCCTATGTTTTTTGGGGCCCTTGGGCGAAGTCAACAAATGGGCCCCTTAAGACTAATATATGTACGCATATAGAAATAATAATAAAATGATAAAAATATAAGACATATTTTCTACTAGTTTAATTAGCTCAAATAAAAAACCAACTTACAATGGCTCTATCAATGCTTCACAAAAAAGTTTATTTGCCATATTGTCGTCACTAACATTATCATCAAGATCTGCAATTATATTTAAATAATAAAGTTACTTACTTACTTACATTTGCAAAATATGATGCTAGTTAGTTACTTACCGTTATTCGAGGACTGTTCATTGAACTCAAGATCTCGGTCTATATTACCATCATCTTCTTGTCTCGGATCAGATATTGGCCTTTGATTATTACTGTTGACATCAGCACTACTTCTAGCTGAAAATACTTATTTAAATCACCTCTTTGTGATTCAATAAATTGATTATCTAGCTTTCTCTTTTTATTTTTCGCAGCACCTGACAATTGTTTTGGCATTATAACAACTATAATAGTGAAAAAAAAAATATCAAATTAGAACCCTAATCAAAATAATAAGTCATGAATTAGATGAAAATTAGACTAGAGATTTAGACTTACACATGGGCATGCGGGGACGACACCGATCAGCGAGCTGTTGTCTGTTGATGAAGCAATCGGCAAAAGGCAGAGATGAGGAAGATCGTCTATTCCTAATCCTTTATAGGAATCAATCGAGGCATCTATGCAGGGAGTTGGATCGATCGGTCATGCGCTCACTAACAAAAGAAGTTGTTCCATGATTAACGAAAGGTCAGTGCAGGGAGTTGGGACTGATCGGGTCATGCACTCCGATACTCACGCGTACTGGTGGCAGGTAATTTGTGCCCTCGTGAAGACTCTCGATGGAGATGGGAGTTGGACCGATCAGAGATTAGTTGCAGGCCTTAATTCGCTGTCTCCCTTCCGTTTCGTACTGAATTTTTTTCCAGCCTATAGTAAAGAGAAGATCCGGTCCTGGGCCCCCCTCCGGCCTGGGCCCTAGGCGGCCGCCCATGGCTGCCATGGGTCAGGGCCGGCCCTGATAGTAAGTCACAACTAAGAAATATGAGTTTAGATAGAAATACCATGTTAAATTTGTCTAATTATCCTTTCATTTGAACCATTTTATTGTTTGTTGTACACCATAAATAGTTACGGCTTTCTGTAAAATGCTTACTATCGCGAATCCTGGGGTACGCGCTTATGCGCACGCCCCAAAATCTAGTGATGATGGAGCTCTATGATCTCCAGAGACCTCATCGACCATATGTTAGGTTATGTATGTTGGGAGTGGTGTTTTGGAACATGGGCGAAATGCATCTTACACATATTTTAAATTTTAAAAACAATGAAACATAAAATTCAGACGTACATCTTCACGTGCTACGCGCTCACATATTTTTTTCATAAAAAATAGACTTATTATGTGACGTGTGTAAAAAAACAAAATTCAGTACTAAAAATAATGTTTTTACAAGATAAACTTTTGTGGGATCCCTGGCAAGTACGGTGCCATGTACTTACGGTTGCTGGGCCCATAGTGGCTACTCATAAACAATCACTCGAGAAGGATACTCCCGTGTGAGGCTCCACGAGGCGTAAAACCTCTTAGAGACAGGCTCGGGGAGGAACTTCCTCACGGAGGTTCCCGAGCCACCAGCCTCTCCAAGTCAGAGAGCCTCCCTTGAAGGCGATAAAACCAACCAAGGGAGCATCGGATGCCGCCTACGTGGGCCCGCCAACGAGGACGAGGAGCGAGCTCCGAATGCTACACGACAAGGCTGACAGACGCCGCACACGTCATGGTTGAGCTCAAAAGCTCCGTCCCGAGGAGATGAGATACCATTGCCTTTTTGGTGATTAAAGCTGACTCGACGAGGACCAAACTCGACGAGGACCAAAGCGCCAAGGCCCCATCCTTGCCACTTTGGTGCAAGGCCGGATGGACGGCACAAGCTGCCAGAGAAGGCGGCACCGCCAACCTCAGCACCTGCCATGGACCGACACTTTAATCGACCATGGACTAGGTCTTGTTGTAAAGTGCGAGGGAGCTTCCCGCTCTCGTCGTGGGGATTGTGGGAACCCTTCCCGCTCAAGAAATTTGAGGGAAGAGGACCAGCCCTCTATATAAAGGCTAGCCCTGCTAGCGTAGAAGGGGACGATCCAGAGCGATCACAAACCCTAGACATTTGTACAGTCATCTTCTCCATTGTGTCCTGCAATACATCCACCAAAGCAGGACATAGGGGTTTTACCTCTCCAAGGGCCCTGAACCTGGGTAACGCCGTGTCTCTCTCTGCAGTGCCACCGTCGAGTAGACATCGACGTGATCCTGAGTCTCCTGTGTTCGAACCTCTCGGGTTCGGTGATACCCGTGTTCCTTGCCGGACACGAAATCTCCGGCAACTTTCTTCTTTTTACATAGACCACAAAATATATTGTTTCTCGTGAAACTTGACGAACACACATATATTATGGAGATATGCATTTAGAATTTTTTGTTCAGATTTTTCGACATTCCGAAATATGATTTTTTGGTAGAGGGAGCATACGCACCCGGGAACCAAATTGAATTCACGATGTATGTTTCCCGAGAAACATACTTTCAGCCGCAAATAATCGGAAATTCAATTCGGCTCTTGGGTGCATATGCTCCCTCCACCTAAAAAAACATATTTCTAATTGTCAAAATGTTCTAACAAAAATTTCCTCGCATGTACATCTCGACAATCTATGTGCGTTCGTGCAGTTTCGTGAAAAACAGATAATTTTTTATGGTCGATGCAAAAAGACAAAACAAGTCTCACAAAAAGCCTTATTTTTAGCACTAAATTTTGTCTTTTTACACAACCCAAACGACAAGTTTAGTTTTCATGAAAACAGTTTATGCGCACTTTGCATGTGAAGAACTACATGTGAATTTTTGGTTTGGAATTTTTTAACATTCCAAAATATATCAACATATATCAAAGTTGCAGTTCAATCTAAAGGGAGCATACGCACCTAGGAGCCAAAACATCACTCCTGCAAATAATACAGTTATGAGTCATCAAGCTATAATATATCTTTTATTGCTTCAATGCATATTTTGCAACTTCCTGCCATTCCATCTATTTGCATTCCTTATAGAGGGACACACATAGTTTCAGTACAAAAAGTTTAGATTGATTATACTTTGCAACAACCAACTCCAAATAGCTAGCCACGCGAGCAGTCACTGGGTCTCTGCAAAAAATAAGCAAGTGTACAATAAGTAATCTAAATGGAGATAGCTCGTAATGTGGGAAGGATATTTAGAACATATGTTGTCGATGACAACTAACAGCAAGTCAAATTATTGTGAGAACTTTCAGAATATTCACAAATGAATATAGACCGTCGTTTCTACTTGTCTAATAGACATTTTTTTTTTTTGCGAATACGCAGGAGATCTGCGTATCATTGTATTAAGCTTAGAGACGGACCAAGATGTCCAAGATTACAACGCCGGGTACAACCAAACCAGCGGAAACCACCAGAGCCGACGATGCTTAGAACGCCGGCAACACACCTCGAGCTATTCTAAACCTCTAGCCGGCCTACCTCTACTGTCAAGCCAAAGCTGCCATTCTGCCGCAATAAGATCGACGGTAGGAGCCATGGCCGTGGGTTTACGCTCAAAAACACGGTTGTTACGTTCGAGCCATAGGGAGCGGAGGATCAGCATGATGACTGAGTTGGCCTTCGTCCTGTCACCTGACGCGAAACGGGCAGTTGCTTGGAGCCACCAATCGGCGATGGAGAGATCCCCTCCCGGTGTGATGTCTGGCAAGCCCAGCCTAGAGATCAAGCCGCTCCAAACGCCCTGCGCAAAGGGGCAGTGGAGCGAGAGATGGCCGATAATGTCTAATAGACATATTTTGCATGTACTAGTCTCCAAGACAACAATTAAGGAGTACTACTGACTACCACCCGATAATGTTATGGAATATACTCTTGTTAATGGGGGTAGAATCCTAATTGGAATTTAGTTAACAACAAATGATAAGGGCTTGGTGGACAGATTAAAGCGGCCAATAATCAGGGGGAACGCCTGTTCCGTGGTTAGCAATTCCGCCTTTGGTGACTCACCATAGCACAAGAAGTAGTGCAAGATCTCGGTGGCCGGTTTCCACCATAGCCTACCGCCATCACTCTTGGCGAACCTGCCCATGGTGCCGACCAGACTGAGGCCGCGTGAGTCGATGCCTGTGTTGCACACAACTAGAGTGGATGCATTCACATTTACTTTGAGGTAAATTTTTTTTTCGAGGGTAACTTTGAGGTAATTAAGGTCACTTGTTTTAATAACACTTGTACATCTTGCTATAAAAATACAACAGGAAATACATCTGTGACATCTACCAACGAACAGGCGCTTTGAGTTTGCCAATTATCAGCGCATGAAGTCGCTGGTATGTCATGCTCGTCGGCACCACATCCCATTGCCTCTGGCTGCCCTGACCTCCTAACAGCTTCTACACTGCAACAACTGCGCCCACCGTCAGAGAGCAAGGAGTCCCCCAACAGACAACGATCACTCAAGAACGGGTTTTGAGGAGAAACCCGCCAAAGATCCGTGGCAACTAACGATGGATGTGTGGGTATAATTCGATAGGGGAGTGAAAAACTAAAGTACTCTCTCAAACCGAGCGTCTGATTATAATGGTACTCATTATTTATTCTTTTCGAGGAGCACACTAAGTACCGTAAAATTCCTCATTATTTATTCTTTTGTATTTAGGAAAGCGTTGAATAATGAGAAAATTAAGACGCGGATAAAATGCATAATACATTAGAAGATAAGCTTGGTATTATTCTAGGTCACACATACCTCATCTCGCCACTTTGGCTTCGCCAACCTCGGAATAGGATTCCCCTGGATACCACAAAAGTATTTGGCCCTATAGACAGAAGTGAGAAAATAATTATTCATCAGGTGGCAGCAGAAGTTTTCCAAGACATAATTAAGCAAGAGAGAATAATTATCTCACCCATTATAATTATAGTAGCGCCAATATATACGATTAATGAGGCTATCGGAAGACGGTTCCAAACCGCGCTCTGCAGGATACTCATCTGTTGGCTGGAACCATGTGCCATTCTGGAGGTGGTAACTCCCAAGATGTTTCGTCCCAGGGATGTACTTGACAATGGTATCGCTCACAATGGTAGGCAGCGCCGTACTGCTTACACTCAGACTATTTTGCACATTGGCAAAGAGCACACATCCTCCAATGCTTGTTATTGGCTCAAACGTTTCCAAGATAAGATCATACAATCTGTAAACTAACATTTGTGAGGAATTATTTCTGTCGCAACAACCGACAACTAGGATATGGGAGTCACATTCCACGAGGTAGTAAGGGGGTTGTATTTTGCACGGACATATGGCGACCAATTTTGGCGGTGACAGTGAAGACAAACCAGCAGAGCCTGTTTCCTCACGCCGGGGAGGGTCGATCTGGAAAATCTGCGGCTCATTGTCATATTCGGTACTTAAAATATAGTATATCGTGCCTTTAAATGATATTGAGCTCTGAACGGATGGCAAGCTCCAGGTTGAGAAAGTCCACTCGCGGTCTCTGCCAGCGGTAGCAAAGGCTACATGGTTTTCCAGTGGAAGCACAATCATGACCGTGATGAGTCCATCCACGCTGACGGTGACAGAGGTAGCGCCGACTTCTCTGAAACACATGAGATAACGTGATCCCAGCTGAGAGAAACTCTCGGGGGATTCTAACGGCGGTAGGTCCGCGGTATCGCCGGTCAGGGGATTGAGGAGGCGAACATTGTTGTCTTCCTTCTGTAGCAGGAGGACGAGACCGTCGACGACGTCGAGTATGTAATGGTCGTGGAGAATCGGGAGCCACGCGCGAACGAAGAAGCCGGTGGATAGGTTGAAGAAGCGGACATACCCGAGTAGGCTGCTATGGCCAGGGCAGATGTCATAGCCCTCGGGGAGCAGCTGCCACCAGCGCGGGTGGAAGCGCGAGTCCACGAGGCCGCGGCCTCGTGGGCTGATGGTCCTGGAGCGCCAGAGGGCACAGACGGCGCGGAAGCGGACGTAGTCGAGCAGATCGTTGGCGAGCACCCGCCACCCGATCTGAGGAATCAGGTCTGGGTGCAGCAGAGTAGACCAACGAGAGGAGGTGCCTCCTTCTGCGGCGGCGGCGGCGGCTGCCATGCGATTCTTTCTGCCCCCTTCGCTCTCACCCTACGGAAATTTGGGAGGAGGCGAGGTTTGGGGTTTTCCGGCAGCACTATGATGGACGTTCAGAGGTGACCGGATGGTTTTTTGGGCTTGGCGTCTGGGTTAATGGGGTTTAACAATTATGCGATAGATGACTGGATGGGCTTCGCAGGTTTCAGAGTAAACTATATCAAAAAAAAAAAACTCGGATGGTTTCACAGAATCCCTAAAGAAAAAAAAGTTATGAAATCAATTCATTCCATTCCCCTCTACTCGCACCCTGCTGAGAAAAGGGGCGACCAAGGAGGAGACCGCGTTGCCGGCGGCGGCTCTGGTGACCCCTCTTCTCCGCTGGCCTCGGGCTCGCTGGGGGTTAGGGAGTCGCCGGATCCGCCGTGTGGCTGTGTATAGAAGTAGACTAGGATTAGTCTTCTGTCTTAGAGTTTGGCCGGCCATCGTTCTCCCTCTGTTGGCGACGACGGTGGCCTTCAATAAGCTGGCTCCAGATTCTTTGTCCACGGATCTGGTAGTCTGGTGGTGCGGCGCTCACCTTTCCAAGGTGTTTCTGAGCGCGTGCTATCGGCCCGTGTGCGGTGGCGTTGTGGCGGCGGCGCCGCCGCTGCTCTGGTCTTTTGTGCCTCCCGCTCCGATCCTTTCTCCGGCGAATTCTTCTCCGGCTGCTTCGGGGTAAGCGGGAAGCTTTGTATAGGAGTCAGTCGGCGCTTGGCGTCGGCGGTGACCAGAAGACGGCGAATCCGGACTGGGATGCGGTTGGTGGGCGAGGGCTGTGGCCTTCTTCCTCGACATGGTCGACGGTGGGCAGCCAAGCTGAGATCTGAAAAAGGGTGCGGGTTGCCTCCCGGCCGATGTTCCACAGAGGAGATGTGCTCGCCGTTCGCGGCGAGCTCCGTTTGAGGTCCACAAAGGAGCTGGTCTCCGATGGCGCTCGTCCAGGTCTCGGAGTGTGGTCTTTCTCCTATCTCTCTGGCAACGGCGGAGGTGGAAGATGCAAGGAGGTTGTTGTGCACAAAAGATCTTTCAAGAGCTTTTTTTGCTTTTTTGGCAGGGTCTTTTGTGTAGTTGTGCTGGGTGAGCTATCTCTCTAGTTTCTTCCAGAGAGATACCGCGTGTATTGTACTACAAATGTTTGATTTAGTGGAACACGTGGTGTCTTGATAAAAAAAAGTTTAAAAGAAAAAAGCTAAACATATCTTGATCCGTACTTTATACCTTTTCCGATAAAGTTAATACATTAATATAAAGAGATACTAATTAGAGCATCTCCAACAGCCGCGCTAAATTTTGGCGCTGTAAAAGCACTTTACAGCGTTCAATCCATGTTTCGCGCGGGAGGCCATATTCTCCTCCGGCAGAAGCTCTAAATTTTAGATGTGTAAAACTGGGTAGTTGTTTTGGCCCGCGATTTGTACCCGTGCTCTTTCTGACGCGCTAAATATAGTGCACGAGATAGCGATTTTGCAGCGCGCTCTACTTTACAGCACCGATTGCAGCATCTGTTGGAGCATCAATTTTCGACTCTCGCGCGCTAAATTAGCTAGTCGCTTTTTTGGATACAGCGCTGGATACAACGCTGTATATAGCACCTGCTGTAGATGCTCTTACACACGGCCTCTCCAACAACACAATACCCAAATAGCAATACGGATGCACACAACCAAAAAAAACTCTAAGAAAACAAAGTCCCGCTACGGAATTCTGGCCCTAACAGCAATAATACATGCACCACCAAGACAACACCTGAACTTCATGCTCTTCAAAAGCGACATCTCCAAGAGTGCACAAGCATCATCGATCGCCCGATCAAAGATCTTAGGTTTTCACCTTGAAGATAATTCCCGCTCTTAAAACAATGACTTCAGCAAGGTTATTGCCAGACACAACCAATTAAGACCAGACCTTGCATTTTCACACTAAAAGATAAGACTTTGAACTTCACTTGTGCTGCCACCCCCACTTCCATACTACTGCCGCGAAATCATGAACACCAAGAAAGCCCCACAACATGGCAAAGACTCGAACATCCATTGCTAGTCCTCCAATCCGGCATTCATGATATTCTCCGCCTCTTTATGTTCACCATGGACCAAAATGTCACCTGATGGCAACAAAGAACTGAGCTTTGTGCCACTCCCTCCGGAACCAAAAAGTCGGAATAAAAACATGGGTGTGCACGAACGAATAGCACCCGATCCAGCGAATTCTAGGCATACGTTTCTGAGTTTTTCTCTCTTAAAAAAGTTAAAGCTTAGTTTTGTTGCCACGCTCGGACCCATTTCGGAATAATCTATTACTTACCATTTAAGTCAAATATTTTTTCAATGAAAAATGATCATTTTTTTAGCAACACAGTGGCACATTTTTGTACAAACACCAAGTACAAAGTAGAAGAGTGGTGAATCAATACGTGGGCATGCCCAACAAATACCCTGCCACCAAGGCCCCGATGATGTTTGTCCGTCTGGTAGCCAAAAAGATGCGCGAGGCTCGAGAGCTAGGTTTGGAGCAAGTATTCGAATAAACTCATGTCCATGTACTGTTCATGCTATTTTCGACATAAACTTTACTTTTTTTGCTCAGGATACCATGAGAATTATTTCGAGCACAAACATTTTCATCTGAGTACAATACTTGCTTGAACATCTTTTGTTTCTATGAGAATTTGGAAAAAAATTCAATATTAAAAATTACTACGAATTTTGGAGTTTATGGGGTGCATAGCATGGTTTAATTTTCATAAGTCTATTATTTACGACCAGCGATGGAAGGGTTTGTCAATCCAATCTTTATTTTGACCTTCTCATCATTAGTTAGAGCAAAACTGCACTATGCACCCGCCCGGCAGATTTTTCTTGTGCCACTAGGTCAGGCACGCCCAATACCAACTATATGACGTACATTGTTGTTAGATAATTATAAATTCCCAGCAATAGGAAACCTTTGATTTGGTAAATTTAAGATTACGATTTTACTCGAATCAGTAGGTACATGAACATGAGGAAATTTGACGACCTGGAGCTATTTATTTTTTACCAGCTAGGTTGCCACTTGTTATTTTGAAACGTCGTGGTCTATTAATTGTGCACTTTGCATCAAGTCCTTGCACTTTATTTGATAAAATACATGATGTATTTGCTTATATTTTCGGTCAAAAATATATTTTTCCATCATGGTTGCTTAATTTGGAAAATTAAACCATGAGAGTATTTATTTTGCCCCCTGCGGCCGAGCTTATATCAATCACCATTTATTAATAATAAGAGTTACAAATAATTTATCTGCATATTCTTTTATTTTTCTCTCGCACATTCTAAGTACTCCCTTCATAAGACAATTGGTTCAGATCTCTACCAAGTGTAAAGAAAACTTGGGAAAATATCTCGGACCATCTAGAACATTGATCTCCATGCCAAATAGCTAATAATTAGGCTAACAATGAATCTATATTAGGCTTATGCGTACTTGAATGTTATGCTCAGTTAGTTCATATTCATAAAAAGGTTGTTGCTATCAATTGTTCATATGTGCACTCCATACAGACAATCTTCCTAAGGGATTTGGCATGGTGCCCTACATTCACAAAGTTAAAGACCTTGATACTTAACGAGTGGTGTGTGTATGATGATGTAACTGCCATTGAGTGCTTTCTACGCCACACGCCAATATTGGAGAGCCTCATTTTGCAACTTGATTTTAAGGTACCAAGTTCATGTTTTCTCATTGATTACTTTGTTTTATTGTACTTAATTACCTTGCACTCCCCCGTTCCATGATGCTTGTTGTTGTTTTAGTTGAACTAAAACGGCGAGAAGAATAATGGAATGGGGGGAGTAAGTTTATTAAGTCATATATTAATTCCCAAATGCAGCCGAAGACAAAATACAAGAAAAATCCCTAGATGGTTCTATGTCTAGGTGATTCTGTGTCATAATTCATGAACACATGTGGCACAATTAAAAAATTAACACAGGTGGCCATATCCAATTTTCAACTTCTCTAGAACACATAAGAATTTAAGTTTTAACCCTTGTTTAGTTTTCCTGCAGAACCACCGTACACTCAAGGTGGAAGGAGAAAGAAGCGATAATACGTCAGAACAGTCTATTCTTAACTTTGAGCACCTCAAGACAGTGGAGATCACGAACAGTCCACGTTATTATTATGAACGGCTGGTATATTTTGACACAAGGATTGATGAAGTTTTGAAGCTGTTCCGTGACTTGGGCATACCTAGCAGTAAAATTTTAGTATCAACTAAAAGAAACCTGAAGGTCAGCCATCTACATATACCAAGTTTGTTTCTGTAGTTATCTATGTGAAAATTCCATATAAAAACAAGGACATTGGACAAATTGGAAATAATTACTAGCTAGACACAAAGTGTTTGAAGGATAAATCAGTTTATTATGGATATATCCATTGTTCTTGTATGAAAAAAAATCAATTAGTATACACTAGTCTTTAACCCGTGCGCTGGCGCACGGCTCATTATTTAAAACAATGAGAAAACATTGTAATATTTTTAAAACCAAAAATAGAAATAAAGCTTTATGAGCTGTGTTACAGCGATTGGGTAGCACTACAGAGTACTACCAGGTATTACCGTTGCGATTATTTATGTCCGTCCGAAGAGCCTAATTAATTTAATTCTTAAATTAACATTCCGAGGGGTATTATGGTAACTTCACATTGGAACTGCCCTGCACAATCAAACCTCATTCCGCTGGCGTCACATTTCCTACAGCCTGCACAAGTATTCTGTAGCTCGGGGGCTCTGGGAAGAATGCTAAGGATCATGCTGGGAACACGGGAATGATCCGTTTGCATTGCAAAGGATGGCACAAAATGTGTTGATACCAATTGCCTTTTCTTACATGACCATGTGATCTGCAAGGCTTGCCTGGAGGACTGCCCCGGAGCAGTGTCATGCCATAGTTTTAGTACACATGCACAGACTGTTACAATGAATATGTTTTCATTTAGTACCATTCTCTGTAGCATGTATGTGAGTTCCCTAACTTCTTAATTCCCCTGGATCCTGGGTTGTCGCTGCATTCTGTTGCTAGTGTTGGTTTCAGAATCCTGAACGACCTGGCGGTCTTGCTGCTGGTCATTGTTTGAAGGACAAGCAGACGACAACTAAGGATAATTATTTATTTTAGAGTTGAAAGGAAAAAAAACTGCTTGTAAGAGCTATGTTGTGTATGTAAGATTATTGAAATTGTCGGTCTGCTAATATTTTGAAATATGGACTGATGTTAACATTGACTGTACCTGTGGAATTGTCAGTACTTTCTCTGATCAAGGCCATAGTTGGCTGAATGAAAGTAAACTGCTAACTCAAGACCCTCGTAAGTGTTTTAACCATACCATGGATATGTTACCTCCAGGTTTTATTTGTTTTTTACATGATCTGAGATTGCTTTTTTTCGATAAAGGGCGCTTTCATTACTTTAGAAAAAGTATTACACCCGGCCTCTGCATAATATGATGCACACAGCCGCACTCACACATAGTATCAGACCATTACATGAAAAACTGAAAACACCGAAAACAAAGAGAGTGCCTAGAGCGCAGAAGGCTCTATCCGTAGATTACGCCGCCATCCATGTTGGGAAAACATATCCTTCGCCACATTCTCCAATCGTGTAGATACCTCCATAAAGAGGTCGCGGTTCTCTATACGTTGAAGCAAAGACCACGAACGGAGCAAAGCGGTGGACCGGTAGATAACCTGCAAACATGAAGAGTTAATATCATGGAAAATCTTGTCATTTCTACATAGCCATAGCGACCAAATAATGGCGATCGCCCCCACCCGAATAAAAGTTTTGAACCTACGACTCCACCCCATTGAGCCAGCTACCAAAAAGATGTGCCACGCTCCGAGGTGGGTATAAGGTAGAACCTATTTGGGTTATTGACCATATAGATCTCGCGAATTGTCACTCGAAGAAAAGGTGGTTGATAGTCTCATCATGAAGACAAAACACACACTTTTTACTACCTTGCCAATTACGCTTAACAAGATTGTCCTTAGTAAGAATTACCCCCCTACGAAGATACCAAGCAAAGACCTTCGTCTTCAATGGAATCTTCATAGACCAGATTTTTGTATTCTTAAAAACTGGCATATCGGATTGGATCAACGCATTATACATAGAATCAACAGAGAATTTACCACTCTCATTTAGATTCCATCGAACCACATCAGACCCGTGCAACAACTGGACCCTCTCGAGTCGTTGAAGCAAGGTATTCCAGGCCACAAGCCTGGGACCTATGAGGTCACGTCTGAAAGCCATTTCCAATGGTGAATTTTGCATCACCGTTGCCAGGGTATCAGATTTGTGGCGTACAATATTATATAAAGCTGGATATTGTTTCCGAAGAGTGGTGTTTCCTAACCACTTGTCTTCCCAGAACCTTATCTGAGATCCATCCTTAATTGAGAAATATGTATATGAGAAGAAGAATTTCTTAGTCGCCATAAGACCAGCCCAAAAGTGTGAGTCTCCATGTTTCCATATCACCTGGGACAAAGCCTTTGAGCCTACATACTTTCTTTTGAGAATTGTTTGCCATATACCTTCTTCTGAAAGAAGCTTGAATAACCATTTTCCAAGTAGGGCTCGATTCTTGATCTCGAGATCATGAATTCCAAGTCCTCCCTGGTCTCTTGGTCGGCGAATCACATTCCATTTAGCCAGTCGGTATTTCTTTTTCTCACTATCTCCTTGCCAAAAGAATCTAGATCGGAAATAATCCAACCGTCGCAATACTCCTTTAGGCAACTGGAAGAAGGAAATCATATACAGTACCATATTACTTAGTACCGAGTTAATGAGAACCAACCGCCCACCTAGAGATAGTAATTTTAAGTGAAGAAAATAATAGTTTTAACTCAAGACCACCAGCATGTAAATACTAACCTACATAACTACTTCAAAATGAGTTAATCTTCGGTTGTGTTCCAAGATTTCTAATGAAATATGCCAATGCATTGGAGGCACCTTCCAAATAAGAGAACGGAAAATACATGGTATATATAGATGTTACGAAAACAATCTAGCAGTTGAACTGCTCATAAAAGTTTTAACCATTAGCACCCACATTTGATCTAAATAAAATAAAAATTAGCACCCAAATATCATCTTTAATCACATAAGTAAGAGTAGAGAAATTTGTGTAGGGTGAACTGAACAAGGATGAAACTATAGGTGAGCGGCTGAATTACAGTTTTTGCAAGAGTAGAAACTATGTGCTCATGTGGTCATCGGCACTACTAAAGTTCAATGTCCTCTTATGAGTGTTCAGTTCATGTTCTCCATGGTGACTACCCATCTTCCTCCATTTTCTCATGCTCATGCTTCAACACCCGATTCGTGGTCGGGCGCTCTTCCATCACCTTCCAGTTCATTTACATCTCCTCATGGATACTTTTGAACTTCTATTCCATCTTCTCGCACTCCTGCTTCATCACCCTGTCCATGGCTGCCTGTTCTTGCCTCACCTTGTTGTCCAACTCATTATGCTCGCACTGCATCCTCTTGCCCATCTCATCACATTCGTGATGCACATGCTTATCCACTCCCACATTGTTGTGACACACCTTTAAATCCATGGTCCATACAAAATGTATCATTCGGCTAATTTTAATTATTCATTTGGTGAACAATAAGAGGTCAAATCACTACTAGGAAAAGGCTTATCACCGGCGCACCAAAATCCCTTATCCCCGCGCACTAGAGCCCGCCGATGGGAAAGGGCCGGTGATAATCTCTTATTGTCGGCGCACCAGCCCGTGCGCCGGTGGTAACACGAGTTATTGCCGGCGCACCAGCCCGTGCGCCGGTGGTAACACGAGTTATTGCCGGCGCACCAGCCTGGTGCGCTGGTGGTATTCATTCCAGGATTCAAAAAAAGTCAGATCTAGATCTAGGTCAAGTTCTAGCTCGTCACTATTGCACCTCCATCACCGTGGTCGGCGCCATCAGCATGGTTGTCGCTGTGGCCGTGTCCGTATGAGTGAAAGGAGGTGGCCGCCTGAGTGAGAGGAGGTCGCCGGAGAAGCTTGTTGGAGGGAGGCCACCGGATGTAGAAGCTCGTCGGAGGGAGGTCTAGGAGGTGGTCGCCGAGGTGGTCGCTGGTGAGTGTTGAGAAGGTTCTTGCCGGAGGGAGATGAAGAAGGTAGAAGAGGAGAAGGGAAAGTGGAGGGAGGAAAAGGGAAGGTTGCCGGAGGAGGAGGAATGGAGAAGGTGGCCGGAGGAGGAGGAAAAGAGAAGGTGGCCGGAGGAGGAGGAAAAGAGAAGGTGGCCGGAGGAGGAGGAATGGAGGAGGAGGAGAACGAGAAAGAGAAGGAGAAGTGGAGGACGAGGCGAGAAGTAGAAGAGGAGGAGGAGGAGGAGCCGGCCGAGTCATTCCTATATACCATTGGTTACAGCCGGCGCACCTAGTATGGTGGTGCGCCGGGGGTAATTTTTTCTTTTTTTCCATCAAAATCTAAAAGCTTAAAAATGTCCTGTTTCTGTTTTGAATTTGACGAATCCATTTTTGTCCAAACGACCGTAGGTGGTTGAATTTGAATAAGAAATTTCACATAGATACTTTTTGATATAAAAAAGTTTTTCATCGGAGGTCGTATGCAACCAGAAATCCCGTTTTACCGAAAGATGGGGCCATTTTGCATAATATATTGAAATTCATTTTTTCAAATTTTCATTAAAACTAGATTACATATTACATGGACAGTTAAAAGGATTTTATTTTTTGAATTTTTATCATTTTCATCTATTTTTTCGAAAACTGAAAAGGCGGTCCGGGGGGGTGGGGGGAAATTACATCAACCCTTACACCCGGCGCACTAAACTCCTCCTGCGCCGTCGGTAGTTGATTACCACCAGCGCACATACATGGTGGTGCGCCGGCAGTAAGGTGGCCTTGATTTTCAGTTTCGGTACTGACCTGGTTCACCCTTACCCCCGGCGCACTAAACTCCTCCTGCGCCGTCGGTATTGGGTCATCACCGGCGCGGCCGAAACATGGCGCGCCAGTAGTATTTAGCACCGGCGGGCATGGGTTTTGGTGCGCCGGCAATAAGATTTGCAGCTATAGGCTTTTTCCTAGTAGTGAATTTTGTGAATAGTAAAACCAGGTGTAGTTTTTGTTTAGTACCATTGATCTAATGGGCTACATACCTACTGTTATTCAGGTTGCAGGATATTAGTATTCAAAACAGTCAACGTGAGCTACCTATCGTCTTTCAAGGTCTGAAGAGAGTGCTTCATTTTCTAAATCCACCACAGATTTAAAACCACAACTCATATACCATATACTTGATTACTTGTAGGTACACAAGAAGCATTAAAATGAACATGACTTGTACCCGGCATGAATCAGAAATAGTCAGAAAAGTAAATTAGAAAGTACCACAATATTATTAATATCCCAAAGCCGAAATGTGCTCCAAGACGATAGAAGTAACACTATAATAATTCATAGGTTAATTTTGCTTCTTAGCCTAACCCAGGATGTAAGCATAGCTGAATTTACTCCTGGACTGCTTCATTAGTAATTGTTTGAGCTTTAATAAGCGCAACACAAAATGATAGAGAATCTGAACATGCCTTTGAACCTACTACTGAATACTACCTAGACATCAAGCAAAAGCAAAACAGATCTGAACAAGTATAAAAATACAGAGAGTGATATATTATTAGCAGCTATAAAGTCAATGAATTTTAGTAAGACATTATAGCAGCAGCTACGAAATAGTATAATATTTTGCACATCTAATAAATCAATATATACCATGATACACTTAGCCTAAAGGGTGGCCGCTGCTTCCATGGTGCGACGGGATGGAGCGGCGATGAGGGGAGGGTGAAGTCTGAGGAAGGATGGCATCTGAACGTGAAACTCGTAACTACCCTTCTATTAAATTAAAATAAATGAATAATTTCAGTACTTATCAGTACTTTCCAGTACTTAATTTCGAGTTATTTTCAGTACTACTGATTTTTTTCACCGTACGATTAACTAGCGTCAAGGGTACTTATCAGTACTTTCCAGTACTTAATTTCGAGTTATTTTCAGTACTACTGATTTTTTCACCGTACGATTAACTAGCGTCAAGGGCTCCTAAATTCCCCAACCATAGTAAAAGTTGTAAAGCTTTATAATGTCTTTCTCATAATTTATGAGAAGCTTGAACAACACGTATCTGATCGTTCATTCTCTAAATGTAGTGGAAATTCCGTAACAGCTACCATGTGTATTATTCTGATTGTACAATATCTTAGTACCTAGTAAAAGAAATCGGTCAGAATAAAAAATCCTTTGCACATACCTTGTGGCAACATGAACCTAGCTAGCTTGCTGGTGACAGTGTTATACGTAAGAGAGAAACATAATACAATACTAAATTTTGGCATAGAAGTTTATATGCATGACTTATATATCCGGACAGAAGGTTTGAACAAGAGAAACTATCATGCGAGAACATATGTGTGCCATGTTAGTTCAACAAAGAACCGGCGTCAATAAGAACTATTTAGTTGGCCTGCAAGAAAGTAATTTGTAAACGCCAGGAAGATGGACCTATGAAATCTGACCTGCTAGGACATGAATGTACCAACTCCTGGCAGGTTATGGCTTGTATTTTTTTTTTTTTGGAAGACAGTGTACGTCAATCCAATCTATACCTAATAATAAAGAAGCTAACATTTCCGTGGTTTCGTCCGTCAAAAGGCGCTTTCGTCCGTTTTCCTATCCGTCTTTGTCCGTCCGCTGTGCCGTGTACAAACTAGCCATAACAAAAAGAGGATGTCCGAGGCTCCGAGCTATGCACGAGTCCTCCCTAACTTCGACAAGAAAACCCGGATGTCCTACGTATTCTCGGTTGTTTGTCCTGCCCTGATGCATATATAAATTAAAACCTAGCAGCGAAGCCCAGGCCCATGCCGATCGATCTATAGATCACAGGTTTGCACCTCTATCGATCATGGTGTCAATACCCTCCGCCCAAGCTCCGCTCGTCCACGTCCCGTTCACCGGAGGCGCTCACGTTTTCTCCTGCGACGGCTCGGTGCCGGTCGACCGCATTGAGTACAGAGTACAGCTGCAACGCAAGTCGCCTCCGGCTGCAGAGAGGTGACCTGCGCCGAGCTGCTCATGTTGTCGAACCCTAGCCGTAGTGATCCAGAGGCCGATCGCCGCCGACGGCGCACCCGACGTCTACCCCGTCCAGCTTTTGGACGCTGCGCGGCAGCAACCAACACAGCCTGTGCTTGGTGGAGGCTGACGCTGTCCCAGCTCACGGCGCTGGCCGCGTCCGCGACGACGCCTGATTTATGTATTTCTACATGCCACGTCATCTTGACATCATCATGACGTCGTCGTTATCTGAAAAGTACACGTATAACCTAAGTTGAATTAGGACGGGTTACAATCATCTACGGAAAGATCATCAAGATATAAATATATGAGCAGCCCACGCGATGCTGAGGGTGGAGAAGGACGCCGTTCAGGTCTGCCGGAGCGGCACGTCGACATGCACACGCGCGAGCGAGTGTGCCGTGCATCGCACTGTCGCGACGCGACGGACAGCTCCTCATCAGAGCCGGCAGCAAAGGAACGCTCGCGCGTCTCTTCAGCACCGTTGACGCCTCCTAGCTTCAAGAGGTACACACCGTTTCTCAGGCCGACCATGTCACAAGATCCAACCATGGTCGATTGATCGGGGTCGTCTCGTTTGCTGCGTTGTACAGGTGTTGTACAGGTGTTCTGCTCAAAGTAGCTAGCACTGCAAGTGTTTGAAAGGATGGACTCGGACAGTGAGACCTGATCCTCACTTTCGAAGTGTAGAGAAGCAGCTGCAAGAATTTTCGCTCGTAAGCAGCCCCAGCCCAGGCAATTCTTATGAGTTGTGACAACGTGAGGAATACTCTTGGTATGTACCGGATCAACACAATCATTGATAGTGTGTTGTTGGTGTGATTCAACGAGGAGGTGCTCACAGCTTCTGTGCAAACACGATAATCACCTGTAAGAAAAGATCTATTCAGCTTATCACTGAAGACATCAATCAATCTACTAATTACCTAAATCATGGCATGCACTGATGCACATGGAACACGCGGTTACAATATCTCAAACAGATTTTGATGAAATCCCATTGTAGAGAAAGGTAAGAGTTTTTGATATATCAAGCTTGGCAATATCCATCAGATGTGGCCTATTCTATAATACCCAATAGCTTGCTTTTTTTTTATTAAGTATGTTCTTTTCTTGCTATCCTGTATGGTTTGGGAACCTATGACGCGTGTAGTATTTGAAATTACACTTGAAGCTGATAAAACTTGTGCTATTATTCTTTTCCTAAATCAGGTTGATCAGCTATCAATTGTAGGCAGGACAATGATTAATTTGCATTTTATCTTCTCCCATGTTTTCCAAAGACAACCAATACCCTCTATACTAACTTTGAACTGTGCATATTAGATACACTTCTAAAAATTACTACATAACATTGTAGCATTTTTAAATTATGGAACTCACTGAAGATAAATATGGAGGCAATAGAGATGCTACTAATACTACACAGGTTCACATATAAAAGGCAATGTAAGAATATCTTTTCGAAAGCATTGTCCAATTGTTTGCTTATCGTGTTTTCCCGGTGCAACGCACGGGCATTTTTGCTAGTAATTCATAATATGAACAAATCCTTGTAATCATAGATGGCCAGGATAACCACTTCATTTTGTGGCACGATTAGGATTTACTAGGAAATATGTCCGTGCGTTGCGACGGATTATTTTTTATAGAATATATTTTACAAGATGATAAATAGCTGCAAAATCAAATCACTCAAGTTACTCACCAACATGCGCGATGCAATTTAAAAAAATGCAAATCGGCAGAACTCACAACTGTGTTTGTATGAAATAACAATGTATGTATATGTATGCAAGGTCTGGCAAGAGGTTTTTGATCTCATAAGACCTTGGGTTTAGTCCAGACGATCTACTTCTTCGTCTTACTATGTTGTGATCAGCCTTTAATCAAATAGTGTTGTATCATAAGCATATTTTGTAACCAAATACTCTCTTCGTCCAAAATAGGATTTATATGTTGTTTTTGATAAAGATGAAGTTTTTAAAGTTTAACTAACTATAGAAAAACCATAAAAAACACAAATGTCTACAGTGCCTAATGCACCCAATTTGAAATTATATGTCACGGTGATTCTACCAATATTTTAGATTATAAATTTTGAATGTTTTTTCTTTATCAGAAGTTACATTTTTCAATGTTTAACTTTAACCACAAACTATAAACATCCTATTTGAGGAAAGATGAAGGGATGCACATCAACTTTGTAGGTCTGTCGGAATGGTCTCGTTTGTACCTTCGCATGGTTCCCAGGTCCGTTTACTTGCCTATTCACTGAGAGCATCTTCAATAGAAGCGCGCTATAATATCACCGTTAAAAGACGTTTACATGGATGTTTTAGGCTTTGACGCACGGGGCTCCACCGGATGCTCTATTTTTAGGCGCGGCAAAACAACGCTCCACCGGATGATATGTTTTACAGTGCGTGCTACCACACAAACACAAATCTCACAAACATCTATTCACATGAAGATCAAACACACACAAATAAAATTAACAATAAATAGTTCAATTATTATTACAACACAAATAACATCAACAATGAATAGTTCGAATGAATAAAATGGATGTCTAAATAACAATACAACAATACAATAAATACAACAAATACAACAAATGGTAGAATAAACTAAATTTGTTCATTCTTGCCCATGTCACTTCCACCACTCCTCGATGATATCAAGTTGAAGTTGATCATGCATTTCTCCTTGATGAATGGCATGGTATGAGGAAATAAATTGGGCTAGTCTCTATTCTCTTCTACGCTTGGACGGGAACTCCCATTAAGTCATAGCGAGTGTACTCCAATTCTTGGGCACGCTCTCGATGATTATGGTATGCATAATGCCACTTCCACCACTCCCTGATGATATTTTCTTGCTCTTCTAAATTCATCTCCTCATCGGGACGAATCATACGAAGGAGCTCGTCTACGAATGGTAAAAATCCTAATTTTACGCATCAAAATCACCTCTACAAAGAATGGAAAATCGATTTGGTCGGATGCCACAAACCTGCGCGCGGCTCATGTTGAATCCGCGGTGGCGGCGCGGTTGAACACCCACTTGATTGGGGCGGGGCGGCGCGGTTGATGCCCGCTTGATTGGAGCAGCGCTGGCGAGGAAGGGACGGCGGCGACGCGGTTGTCGCCCGTCGATTGGAGTAGCGCCGGTGCACCAAAAAAGCTCGTGGAGTACCGGCGCTCTGATCTACGCCGGCGCGCAAGGTGGCGGCGGAACCGGCGCGAAATAGGTGCGACGGCGGCACCAGAGTGGGAGGCAGAAATGGGGTTGCGGTGCGGGGTGAATTTTTAGGGGTGTCGTTGGATGTGCGCGCTCGTTGTGGCTTTTCACGCGCGCTGAAACACAGGTGGTATATTTGGTGCGTGCGATTGTGCAAAATGGCGCGCGAAAAAATATTTGCAGCGCGCGATTTTAACGCGCCTGTTGGAGCGGTCAAAACAGTATCGACGCGGTAAATTGGCGGTTTTTGAGCATGATACTATTCTAGCGCTTCTGTTGGAGATGCTTCGATGTCCTAAATGGGTAGAAAACCGCTTGAGTAAATCAGCTATCTAGTGGTCAGTCTCTGAGTGACATTGCCTCTTGGAGATTATAGTAAACAGACAAACAATGCACCTGTTATTTGTAATACGTGGCGGTGATTCTTGAAGGACTGTTCACGGGTTTTGAAAAATTGAAGACTGACGCTAAAAGTCCACACCAATTGTGAGGTTATTTCTTTCTGCAGTGGTGATAAGATTTAAGCAGTGCTATTATTTCGCTCGCATTGGTGTTGGTCTAACCACACCCACCCCGTCGCCTGGATAGCTCCGCCTCCGTTCCTCTTTCCCGACCATAGCAATAACAAAACTGCCGGCCCGTTCCCCTTTTCCACAAGCAAGCAATCTCCCCATGCTCCTCCAACCGCCTCCACCATGGCGCCAGAATACGGCACAGATGTGCGCGCCCATGCTCTCCACCCAGCCTCCACCGTGGCGACAGAATCAGGCACATATGTCCGCGTTGTAGCTCCTCCCTTCCCAAATTTTATTGCCTTCCCAATAACCTTACCTGCTTACACAGGCACACAACCCTGCCTCCCTCGACCTGCGCACACCTCCAACTGTTTATCCGGAAGATTTGTGGATGGACGGAGGCCTGACTTCACCTCTTCGGCAGAAGGGAGAGAAACAAAGGGGAAAAGCGAGCGAGAGAGGGGGCGCTCGGGTGGATTAGTTGGACCGAAAGGAAACGTTTTCTTTCGACTTACCGGTGGCAAACCTTGTAATTTTGGTTAACTTCAGGGGAAGTTAATAACAGACGAACAAAAAGCCTTATTTTCTTTATTATTAGGTATAGAAGTGGAACCTATTAGAAACACATGCATTGCACATAGTGCTAATCTAGATCACGGATCATATATAATAGGCGGAGGATTCAACCAAACTAATACTCCCCCCGTTCCTTTCTATAGTGCTTATAGATTTTTGGCATTTGTTTCAGAATATAAGGTTGTAGCTTGGCTTTTTTTTCAATTAGCCCCTCCCCGTTCAGCTCCCACACAACATGCGTGAGAAAAAATCCATATAAAATTGAAAATAATTAATTAAGATTCCTAATGCATGGCCCAACGATTTTTTAAAATTAGACAGCAATGTTTTAATTTCCTTAATTGAACTTGGCTGCACATATATGGAGAATCAACAAGAGATTTGTGGGATTTGTTATGGTAAGTTAGGAAGATATAGATTTTCCAAATTTTACGTTGATCTCAAATCATTCAGTTAGGGGGTCTTGCGTAAAAAATACTCTTGCGCTAATTTCCGTGCCAAAAAACTATAGGCACTATAGAATGAAACAGAGGGAGTATGATTCTAGCTATGAAACCAACCTCCCAGATAAGATACGGCCTTGTGCTCCTAATTGTTAAATTTCTGCGTACTTACACTCTTATGGAAATAAATTATCTCTGAGTTTATGCATTCTTTTTCTTTGAAACTAAAAGAACTTCTAAGAAATCTTGTGCTGCAAATGTTATCTTGATAGCCGTTTCCTTTCATTTTTATTCCCTTGACTGAAAATTACCCAAACTATCAACATCATGCTAATTTGGTCCATGTAGCAACCTAGCTCTAGTAATCGCTCTATATAAAAGGCTCAAGACCCGTTGGTAACATGAATGGCTTGCTTGTGGTGACATTGTGCGTATATAATATAATACAATGTAGTAGTGCCTACGGTTGGAAATAAAAATGGGAAAATTTAATAAAGCCTTCTTCTCGGGTGCATATGCTCCCTATATTTCGAAATGCATCTTACATACATTTTAAATTTAAAAAAATTGAAACTAAAAGTTCCTACATACATCTTCACGTGCTACGTGCTCACAAAGTCGTTTCATAAAAAATCGACTTATCATGTGACGTGTGTAAAAAGACAAAATTCAGTGCTAAAAATAATGATTTTCACAAGATAAACTTTCTCTTTTTTATATAGACCACATAAAATATTGGTTTTTCGTGAAACTTGACGAACGTACGTATATTATGGAGATGTACATGTAGAATTTTTTATCCAAATTTTTTGATATTTCAAAAAATAATTTTTTGATAGAGGGGGCATACGCACCCAGGAGCCGAATTGAATTTCGGCTTCTCACAGCTTATTATAGGTAGCTTGAATATGAAGTACCTTACCAGTCTTGCCCTCTAAAATTGTGAAAAACTGCAAGGACTATCATTAGCATGTTAATCACTCAGTATACATAGCTATGTCTTGGAAGATTCGTCGCTCAATAATGAAATCCTTTCCAAGAGGTACCACACCTAGTGGAAAGATACACAACTGGTCAGTTTAGACGTGCACGTCCCTTGTAGCAGTTGTGACTTGTGGCAATCTCACTACTAGAAAACAGCTTATCGGTGGCGCACTGGTTTTAGCTATCAGTGGCGTACTAGTGATGCGCCACTGATATCACGCCACTGCTAACATTTAGCAGTGGCGCACCACTAGTGCGCCATTAGTAAATTAAATAGCAATGGCGTATTACTTAGTGCGCCACAGCTATGGTCCCGTAGTGGGCCACAACTACTGTCTCCATGCACCACAGCTACATTTAGTATGAAATCAAAAAAGAATTGCATGTGCGGCATGTGCGCCACCGCGAGCATCGACCCCGTGCGCCACTGTTAACTATGCTAGCAAATAAATAAAAAAGCAGACCAGGTTGTCCCGTTAATAACAATAAATTAAACTATTATTTTGAGGATATAGATTACAGTAATTAACTTACTTACACAACAGTCAAACATAAATTACAAAGAAATTTACAGAAAACACCCTAAAGCCGAAAACAAAAAAGTAATCAAGTCTAATTAAAGGGGACGGCGGCGCCGCCCGAGGCCCTCGTCGTTGCCACCGCCTGGTGCGCCCGACCCTAGCAAGTCCCGCGCCGCGGCCACAGGTCGCGCCCGGTTAGGCCGTGCGCCCGGCAGCCATCACACTTGCCGTCGTAGATGATGCAGGGCGTCGGGGTCGGGGTCGGGGTCGCTTGAAGGTGCGCCGCGTCGAGATGCAGGGCGTCGGGGTCGGGGCCGGGGTCGCTTGAAGGTCCCCCGCCACCGTCCGCTCCGACTGCGACAAGGCCCTCGCCTTCCTCCAGCTGGGCAACCACCCCAAGGTGCTGCGCCTCACCAAGGAGGCCCTCGCGCGCCACGGCCAGGGATCATCACAGCTCCTCCTCCGCGCCCACGCCACCGTCCACGCTCGCGCCGCCACCACAGGGCCGCGCTCGACGCCACAGGGCCGACCCCCAAGCCCGCGCGCGCCACCACAGGGCCGCGCTCGATGCTGCCCGCTGCGCCGTCGACCTCACGCCCCACTCCCTCGACCTCGCCCACTTTCGCGCCCTCCTCCTCTACGAGGAGGTCATCGCCGCACATCGATCTCACCGTCATCATCATCTCCAGGTTCCTGGGCGGTCGGGGTCGGCGGCTGCTGCGCCGTGGACCTAGAGATGGTGCAGCGCTGCTGTGCTGTGGCGTCGGGGTCGGAGGCTGCTGCATCGGGGAGAGAAGAGGAGGAGAGAGAAAATGGATCTGGCTGCTGTGCGTGGTCGGGAGAGGCAGAGGAGGAGATGAAGTGGATGGGTGGGGGTCTGGGGGAGGTGAATGTGGGGTGGTGGGTGGGTGCGGTGCATCTGGCTGCTATGCGTGGTGGGGCTGGGCGGTGGATCGCTGTATTTGGACGATAGCAGAGTGGCGCACCGCGTATGGAGTGCGCTATTGCAATTTGCTGTAGGGTAGCGCATCACACATAGGTGCGCCATTGATATTTAAATAGCAATGGCGCACCTATGTGTCGTGCGTCACTGTTATTCTTACATCTATCTATAATTCAGTTCTAAATTTAGTAGTGGCGCACCACTTATACTAGTGCGCCATTGGTAATTTGCATAGTGGTGCGCCACTGCTAACTAGCAGTGGCGCACCAAAATAGGTGTGCGCCACTGACACCATTCTTATGGCTAGGCCTTTTCCTAGTAGTGTCTGGGAAAAAAAGAAGCGATGTAAGTTTTCACAGATACTTCTTTTTTCCAAATTAGTTGACTTATATTTATCTAGATCAGATCTGGACATGTTTTAGTGTGTAGATATATGTGAATCTACATAAATCTTGGAATATAGAGTGTATCACTTAACTTTGCAGGTTAAAATTATGGCGACTGCTTCCATAGGCCCCCAAGCGAACAATTGCATAACCGTACCATTATGCACGTGCTCCTTCCGCCGGCGCTAGCGGGTCGGGTTAGGTTAGCCCCCGAAGATCCATTTGGATTGTACCCTTGTATTGTACTCGTTGAAAGGGTATATGTACGGTGTACCCTTGTACTCCTTGAAAGGGTATAGGCTGTATGTACGTTTCGGTGTATGTACGTCATCGGTGTATACGTCTGATGGATCGATGTGGTGGTCCTCGTCGGTTGTCACTTTCCATTCTCACGTACCTTCATCAGCTCGTCGCAGCCGCCAGTCCGGCGATCTCCGATCTAGATCCGGCGTCCAACCTTGGCCCGAGTCCACCCCTCCCACGGCCGCCATTCATACCTAGAGTTTTGATCCCTCCGTCTTGTTGTAGCCGGTCGATCCCTCACCACCGCCATTTGCACGTACCCTGGTTAATCGTAGCTAGCAGGCGTGGTTGGTTACCTCGGCGATCTCATATCCTTCCCGCATCCGGTGGATCGCTGGCTGTCACCGCGGTGTGCACGACAATACGGCGGCGGACGTCTGAGTCATCCACCCTCCGCCTCCCCCGCTATTCATACCTAGGGTTTTGATCCCTCCGTCTTGTTGTAGCCGGTTGATACGTCTCCAACGTATCGATAATTTCTTATGTTCCATGCTACTTTATTGATGATACCTACATGTTTTATGCACATTATATGTCATATTTATGCATTTGGAACTAACCTATTAACAAGATGCCGAAGTTCTTTGTTTTCTGCTGTTTTTGGTTTCAGAAATCCTAGTAAAGAAATATTCTCGGAATTGGACGAAACTTTCGCCCAGGGTCCTATTTTTGCACGAAGCTTCCGGAAGACCGAAGAGATAACGAAGTGGGGCCACGGGCGGCCGGAGAGGCGCGGCCCAAGCCCTGGCCGCGCCGACCTAGCCCCTGGGCCCCTCGTGTGGCCCCCGCGTTGACCCTCCGCCTACTTAAAGCTCGCGAAACCCCGTGCCGAGAGCCACGATACGGAAAACCTTACGGAGACGCCGCCGCCGCGAATCCCATCTCGGGGATTCGGAGATCGCCTCCGGCACCCTGCCGAGGGGATTCATCTCCCGGAGGACTCTACACCGCCATGGTCGCCTCCGGAGTGATGAGTGAGTAGTTCACCCTGGACCATGGGTCCATAGCAGTAGCTAGATGGTCGTCTTCTCCTTGTTGTGCTTCATTGTTGGATCTTGTGAGCTGCCTAACATGATCAAGATCATCTATCGTAATACTATATGTTGTGTTTGTCGGGATCCGATGGATAGAGAGTACTATGATTATGGTGATTATCAATCTATTGTTCATGTGTTGTTTATGATCTTGCATGCTCTCCGTTACTAGTAGAGGCTCGGCCAAGTTTTTACTCTTAACTCCAAGAGGGAGTATTTATGCTCGATAGTGGGTTCATGCCTCCATTGAATCTGGGACAGTGACAGAAAGTTCTAAGGTTGTGGATGTGCTGTTGCCACTAGGGATAAAACATTGATGCTATGTCTAAGGATGTAGTTGTTGATTACATTACGCACCATACTTAATGCAATTGTCTGTTGCTTTGCAACTTAATACTGGAGGGGTTCGGATGATAACCTGAAGGTGGACTTTTTAGGCATAGATGCGGTTGGATGGCGGTCTATGTACTTTGTCGTAATGCCCGGATTAAATCTCACTATATTTATCATATCATGTACATGCATTGTTATGCCCTTCTCTATTTGTCAATTGCCCGACTGTAATTTGTTCACCCAACATGCTTTTATCTTATGGGAGAGACACCTCTAGTGAACTGTGGACCCCGGTCCTATTCTTTACATAGCATACAATCTACTTGTTTCCTGTTTTCTTTGCAAACATCTTCCACTCGATACGTTTAATCCTTTGTTACAGCAAGCCGGTGAGATTGACAACCTCACTGTTCGTTGGGACAAAGTACTTGGTTGTGTTGTGCAGGTTCCGCGTTGGCGGGAATCCCTGGTGTTGCGCCGCATCACATTTCGCGATCATCAACCTTCAACGTGCTTCTTGGCTCCTGGTTCGATTAAACCTTGGTTTCATACTGAGGGAAACTTGCTTCTATACGCATCATACCTTCCACTTGGGGTTCCCAACGGACGTGTGCATCTACGCGTATCAAGCTAAATTTCTGGCGCCGTTGCCGGGGAGATCAAGACACGCCAAGGGAGTCTCCACTTCTCAATCTCTTTACTTTGTTTTTGTCTTGCTTTATTTTATTTACTACTTTGTTTGCTGCACTAAAACAAAACACAAAAAAATTAGTTGCTAGTTTTACTTTATTTACCGTCTTGCTCTCTATATCGAAAACACACAAAAAATTAGTTACTTGCATTTACTTTATCTAGTTTGTTTTATTTACCGTTGCTAAAATGAATACTCCTGAAAATACTAAGTTGTGTGACTTCACAAATGCAAATAATAATGATTTCCTATGCACACCTATTGCTCCACCTGCTACTACAGCAGAATTCTTTGAAATTAAACCTGCTTTACTAAATCTTGTGATGAGAGATCAATTTTCTGGTGTTAGTTCTGATGATGCTGCTACCCATCTCAATAATTTTGTTGAACTTTGTGAAATGCAAAAGTATAAAGATGTAGATGGTGATATTATTAAATTGAAAGTGTTTCCTTTCTCATTAAGAGGAAGAGCTAAAGATTGGTTGCTATCTTTGCCTAAGAATAGTATTGATTCATGGACTAAATGCAAGGATGCTTTTATTGGTAGATATTATCCTCCCGCTAAAATTATATCTTTGAGAAGTAGCATAATGAATTTTAAACAATTAGATACTGAACATGTTGCTCAAGCATGGGAGAGGATGAAAACTTTGGTAAAGAATTGCCCAACCCATGGACTGACTACTTGGATGATCATCCAAACCTTCTATGCAGGACTAAATTTTTCTTCGCGGAATTTATTGGATTCAGCTGCTGGAGGTACCTTTATGTCCATCACATTGGGGGCGCTACAAAACTTCTTGATGATATGATGATAAATTACTCTGAATGGCACACGGAAAGAGCTCCACAAGGTAAGAAGGTAAATTCTGTGAAGAAACCTCTTCCTTGAGTGATAAGATTGATGTGATTATGTCTATGCTTGTGAATGGTAGATCTAATGTTGATCCAAATAATGTTCCTTTAGCTTCATTGGTTGCTCAAGAAGAAAATGTTGATGTGAATTTCATTAAAAATAATAATTTCAACAACAATGCTTATAGGAACAACTCTGGTAATAACTATAGGCCATATCCTTCTGCTAATGGTAATGGTTATGGTAATTCTTATGGGAATTCTTACAACAATAATAGGAATGTACCCTCTGGTCTTGAAGCCATGCTTAAAGAATTTATTAGTACACAAACTGCTTTTAACAAATCTGTTGAGGAAAAGCTTGATAAAATTGATACTATTGCTTCTAGAGTTGATAGACTTGCCTCTGATGTAAATCTTTTAAAATTGAAAGTTATGCCTAATAATGATATTGATAATAAGATTACTACTACAGCAAATGCCATCCAAGTTAGAATTAATGAGAATATAAGATTAATGGCTGAACTGCGTGCTAGGTGGGATAGAGAAGAAAATGAAAAACTAGCTAAAGAGAATAATGTAGCTAAAGTTTGGACTATTACCACCACTAGCAATGCTAATTCTTCACATGTTGCTGCACCTCCTACTATCAATGGTAATATAATTGGTGTTGGCAATGTTTCTACTCCTAGTGCAAAGCGTACAAAACTGCCTGAAATTGCTAAAACTGCTTGTGATAAAACTGCTGAAATTTTTTCCAACCTTGGGAACAATGATCCCATTGTTGTAGCTCATAATGATTTAGATTTTGATGATTGCCACATCTCTGAAGTTATTAAGTTCTTACAAAAACTTGCTAAAAGTCCTAATGCTAGTGCTATAAATTTAGCCTTTACAAAACATATTACAAATGCTCTCATAAAAGCTAGAGAAGAGAAACTAAAACTTGAAACTTCTATTCCTAGAAAGTTAGAGGATGGTTGGGAGCCCATCATTAAAATGAAATTCAATGACTTTGAATGTAATGCCTTATGTGATCTTGGTGCAAGTATTTGTTATGCCTAAAAAGATTTATGATATGCTTGACTTGCCACCATTGAAGAATTGTTATTTGGATGTTAATCTTGCCGATAATGTTAAAAAGAAACCCTTGGGGAGGATTGATAATGTGCATATTACGGTTAACAATAACCTTGTCCCCGTTGATTTTGTTGTCTTGGATATCGAATGCAATGCATCTTGTCCTATTGTGTTGGGAAGACCTTTTCTTCGAACTTGGTGCTGTTATTGATATGAGGGAAGGTAATATTAAATATCAATTTCCTCTCAAGAAAGGTATGGAACACTTCCCTAGAAAGAGAATGAAGTTGCCTTTTGATTCTATTATTAGAACAAGCTATGATGTTGATTCTTCTACTCTCGATGTTACTTGATTTGCACTTTCTGCGCCTAGCTGAAAGGCGTTAAAGAAAAGCGCTTATGGGAGACAACCCATGTTTTTACCTACAGCAATTTTTTGTTTTGTTGAGTCTTGAAAGTTTTTTACTACTGTAGCAACCTCTCCTTATCATGTTTTTGTGCCAAGTAAAGTTTCTATGTCAAAGTTGATGTTATATTTGGGATCGCTGCGCAGAAACAGCATTGCTGTCTGTCACGAATCTGGGCACAGTTCCCTGTAGAAAATTCGAAAAAATCTGCCAATTTACGAGCGTGATCCTCAGATATGTACGCAACTTTCATTAGTTTTGAGTTTTTCCATTTGAGCAAGTCTAGTGCCAACTTTAAATTCGTCTTTACGGACTGTTCTGTTTTTGACAGATTCTGCCTTTTATTTCGCATTGCCTCTTTTGCTATGTTGGATTTATTTCTTTGATCCATTAATGTCCAGTAGCATTATGCAATGTCCAGAAGTGAAAATAATGATTGTGTCACCTCTGAATGTGTGAATTATTAATGATGCACTAACCCTCTAATGAGTTTGCTTGAAGTTTGGTGTGAAGGAAGTTTTCAAGGGTCAAGAGAGGAGAATGATATACTATGATCAAGAGGAGTGAAAGCTCTAAGCTTGGGGATGCCCCGTGGTTCACCCCTGCATATTTTAAGAAGACTCAAGCGTCTAAGCTTGGGGATGCCCAAGGCATCCCCTTCTTCATCGACAACATCATCAGGTTCCTCCCCTGAAACTATATTTTTATTCAATCACATCTTGTGTTCTTTGCTTGGAGCGTCGGTTTGTTTTCGTTTTTGTTTTGTTTGAATAAGATGGATCCTAGCATTCACTTTGTGGGAGAGAGACACGCTCCGCTGTTGCATATGGACACATGTGTCCTTAGGCTTTACTCATAATGTTCAAGGCGAAGTTTCTTCTTCGTTAAATTGTTATATGGTTGGAATTGGAAAATGCTACATGTAGTAATTCTAACAATGTCTTGGATAATGTGATACTTGGCAATTGTTGTGCTCATGTTTAAGCTCTTGCATCATATGCTTTGCACCCATTAATGAAGAAATACATAGAGCTTGCTAAAATTTGATTTGCATATTTGGTTTCTCTAAGGTCTAGATAATATCTAGTATTGAGTTTTGAACAACAAGGAAGACAGTGTAGAGTCTTATAATGTTTACAATATGTCTTTTATGTGAGTCTTGCTGCACTTGTTCATCCTTGAGTTTGCTTCAAATAACCTTGCTAGCCTAAACCTTGTATCGAGAGGGAATACTTCTCATGCATCCAAAATCCTTGAGCCAACTACTATGCCATTTGTGTCCACCATACCTACCTACTACATGGTATTTCTCCGCCATTCCAAAGTAAATTGCTTGAGTGCTACCTTTAAAATTCCATCATTCACCTTTGCAATATATAGCTCATGGGACAAAATAGCCTTAAAAACTATCGTAGTATTGAATATGTACTTATGCACTTTATCTTTTATTAAGTTGCTTGTTGTGCGATAACCATGCTTCTGGGGAACGCCATCAACTATTGTTGAATATCATGTGAGTTGCTATGCATGTCCGTCTTGTCTGAAGGTCTATCATTTTAGTGGTTGGAGCATGCAAAATTGTTAGAGAAGAACATTGGGCCGCTAACTAAAGCCATGAACCATGGTTGAAGTTTCAGTTTTGGACATATATCCTCAATCTCATATGAGAATAATAACTTTGCTACATGCTTATGCATTTAAGAGGAGTCCATTATCTGTTGTCCATGTTGTCCCGGTATGGATGTCTAAGTTGAGAATAATCAAAAGCGAGAAATCCAAAATGCGAGCATTCTCCTTAGACCTTTGTACAGGTAGGTACCTTTGTGACACTTGGTTGAAACATGGCATGCGAAGATCCGGTAGTCCAAGCTAAGTAGGACGAGGTGCGGGCACTATTAGTATACTATGCATGAGGCTTGCAACTTGTAAGATATAATTTTCATAACTCATATGCTTTATTACTACCGTTGACAAAATTGTTTCATGTTTTCAAAATAAAAGCTCTAGCACAAATACAGCAATCGATGCTTTCCTCTTTGAAGGACCATTCTTTTACTTTTATTGTTGAGTCAGTTTACCTATCTCCTTCCACCTTAAGAAGCAAACACTTGTGTGAACTGTGCATTGATTCCTACATACTTGCATATTGCACTTGTTATATTACTTTATGTTGACAATATCCATGAGATATACATGTTATAAGTTGAAAGCAACCGCTGAAACTTAATCTTCCTATGTGTTGCTTCAACACCTTTACTTTGATTTATTGCTTTATGAGTTAACTCTTATGCAAGACTTATTGATGCTTGTCTTGAAGTACTATTCATGAAAAGTCTTTGCTTTATGATTCAGTTGTTTACTCATGTCATTACCTTTGTTTTGATCGCTGCATTCATTACATATGTTTACAAATAGTATGATCAAGATTATGATGGCATGTCACTTCAGAAATTATCTTTGTTATCGTTTTACCTGCTCGGGAAGCAGAACTAAGCTTGGGGATGCTGATACGTCTCCAACGTATCGATAATTTCTTATGTTCCATGCTACTTTATTGATGATACCTACATGTTTTATGCACATTATATGTCATATTTATGCATTTTGGAACTAACCTATTAACAAGATGCCGAAGAGTTCTTGTTTTCTGCTGTTTTTGGTTTCAGAAATCCTAGTAAAGAAATATTCTCGGAATTGGACGAAACTTTCGCCAGGGTCCTATTTTGCACGAAGCTTCCGGAAGACCGAAGAGATAACGAAGTGGGGCCACGAGGCCAGGTAGGGCGGTGCGGCCCAAGCCTGGCCGCGCCGACCTAGCCCTGGGCCCCTCGTGTGGCCCCCGCGTTGACCCTCCGCCTACTTAAAGCTTCGCGAAACCCCCACGAGAGCCACGATACGGAAAACCTTACGGAGACGCCGCCGCCATGAATCCCATCTCGGGGGATTCGGAGATCGCCTCCGGCACCCGCCGGAGGGGATTCATCTCCCGGAGGACTCTACACCGCCATGGTCGCCTCCGGAGTGATGAGTGAGTAGTTCACCCCTGGACCATGGGTCCATAGCGGTAGCTAGATGGTCGTCTTCTCCTTGTTGTGCTTCATTGTTGGATCTTGTGAGCTGCCTAACATGATCAAGATCATCTATCGTAATACTATATGTTGTGTTTGTCGGGATCCGATGGATAGAGAGTACTATGATTATGGTGATTATCAATCTATTGTTCATGTGTTGTTTATGATCTTGCATGCTCTCCGTTACTAGTAGAGGCTCTGGCCAAGTTTTTACTCTTAACTCCAAGAGGGAGTATTTATGCTCGATAGTGGGTTCATGACTCCATTGAATCTGGGACAGTGACAGAAAGTTCTAAGGTTGTGGATGTGCTGTTGCCACTAGGGATAAAACATTGATGCTATGTCTAAGGATGTAGTTGTTGATTACATTACGCACCATACTTAATGCAATTGTCTGTTGCTTTGCAACTTAATACTGGAGGGGGTTCGGATGATAACCGAAGGTGGACTTTTTAGGCATAGATGCAGTTGGATGGCGGTCTATGTACTTTGTCGTAATGCCCGGATTAAATCTCACTATATTTATCATATCATGTACATGCATTGTTATGCCCTTCTCTATTTGTCAATTGCCCGACTGTAATTTGTTCACCCAACATGCTTTTATCTTATGGGAGAGACACCTCTAGTGAACTGGACCCCGGTCCTATTCTTTACATAGCATACAATCTACTTGTTTTACTGTTTTCTTTGCAAACATCTTCCACTCGATACGTTTAATCCTTTGTTACAGCAAGCCGGTGAGATTGACAACCTCACTGTTTCGTTGGGACAAAGTACTTTGGTTGTGTTGTGCAGGTTCCGCGTTGGCACAGGAATCCCTGGTGTTGCGCCGCATCACATTTCGCGACCATCAACCTTCAACGTGCTTCTTTGGCTCCTACTGGTTCGATTAAACCTTGGTTTCATACTGAGGGATCTTGCTTCTATACGCATCATACCTTCCACTTGGGGTTCCCAACGGACGTGTGCATCTACGCGTATCACCGGTCGATCCCTCGCCACCGCAGTTTGCACGTACCCCGATTAATCGTAGCTAGCAGGCGTGGTTGGTTACCTCGGCGATCTCCTATCCTTCCCGCATCCGGTGGATCGCTGGCCGTCACCGCGGTGTGCATGACAATACGGCGGCGAACGTCTGAGTCATCCACCCTCCGCCTCCCCACGATCAACATATAGGTCGTTCCATTGCAAGGCAGAGCACCGCCGATCCCAACTTCCCGTGGCTGCCCAGATTGCCACCGACGCCCAGAAGAGGTTAGCCCCCATGCCACACTTTTATTCTATTCTTATTCCATGTACACTTTATACGATGTATTGTCGCATTTGTGCTTAGGGTGTAATTTGTTGTTCAAAATTTTACCAATTTTTTCCAAGCCGAGTTTTTATGTTGATTAGGTCAGTGATGTTGGTTTTATTTGGATAGATGGACGACTCTATGGCTTCTGGGATTGACAATGAGAAAGCAACTACAGACGTTGATGACTCTAGATGGGAGGCTTTTGATATTTCATCTTCAGAAGATGAATATGAAGTACCTTCGTCTGATGATGATGATAGCATTTTTGGTGATCCTGTATCTGAGTCTGATAATGTGAGTCACTCACATTTTCATATTTTATCAGTACAGTGTGCATGGGAATATTTTGTCCTTGAATTTTGCCTCCTTGTTGCAAATTTTGTAGATGGACATCGATGATGAAGACAACATAAGTGGTACACATGATGAACCCACTTCTGAAAATACGAGTGATGTATGTTTTCTTTTATCTTACTTGCCTTCTTCCAGGTGAAGATGAATAAACATGTAATTTGCTATTTTCCTACAAATTGCGCAGGTTGTTGTAATCAGAAACAGTGAGCTTACCTACTACGGGGATTCTGATTTGGAAGACTTTGCTTATGAAGAGGATGTTCCTGAGCAGTCAAAATCATTAGAAGGGGGGGTTTCACAGCTGTCAAAATCTGAATGCAAAAGCGAAGTAAGATTTTCTTTTGATGCATTGCAATGCATAATAGAACAAATCAAAGTGTCAGTAACAATAACGCCATGTTTGTCATATTTGTTTAGGTGACAGGAAGTTCCCAGCTGGACCATACTAAGCAGGAAGATAATAAGGATCCATATGATATTGATGCTGAAATGAGCAGACAGCGAAAGTATGAGGCTGTAAGGGCCATGATCTTTCTTTCCGAAGAGGCTGCCTATTATTTCTACAACAAGTATGCCAAAGAACATGGTTTTAGCATTCGACGCGAGAAGAAAAAGGAACGCCTTGATGAATTAGGGACACCCACCATTCGGTATAGGCGGTTTCTTTGCTCCAGGGCTGGGCAACGTGAAAGCAAGTACTTAGAAATGGAAGGCCGAACGTATAGGCACCGACCTGAGTCTCGCTGCAACTGTGGTGCCCATTTCAGTGTGTCGTATAACAGAAAAAGGGTGTTTGGACTGTTCTGAGATTTGACGACAATCACAACCATAAGCCTGCTACAGCTGATCAAATCGCTTTTCTTCGGTCTCATAGAAAGATCAAGGCTCATCAGAAATCTAGGATCATGTCACTGGGAGCTGCTGGGATGAGATTATTCAACATTATGAGGACATTTATCAGTGACACTGGAAAATACAGCAGGGTAGGATTTGTAAGAAAGGATCTTTACAACATGTCTTGCCGTGAAAAGAGGAAGATGATTGCAAAGGGTGACGCCAACACAACCATTGGCATTATGGAGAAGAGGAAGAGAGATGATCCTGAATTCTATTTTGATTACAAGCTTGGTAAAGGTGGAAAATTGTTACACCTGTTCTGGTGTGATTCTCAGTCTCGGCAGGACTATGCCGACTTCGGTGACGTGCTGGTGTTTGACAGCACGTACAAAACAAATCGGTATGCTATGCCGTTCATACCTTTTGTGGGAATAAACAATCACCGCCAGACTACTGTTTTTGCATGCGCCATTGTCTCGGACGAAAAGGAAGTAACATACAAGTGGTTGTTAGAAACATTCCTGAAAGCCATGTATCAGCAGAAGCCTAAAGGGATCATCACTGATGGGGACGCTGCAATGATCGCCGCTGTTGGTAAAGTCTTTCCAGGCGTGTGGTACCGTGTTTGTACGTGGCATATTGAGAAGAACATGAAGAAGCACATTGACCCCCTGGCTCACAATGAATTCCGGTCGCTGCTGTACTACACCACTTCGGAACAAGTATTCGAGGTAAGATGGAGGGCATTCGTCGAGAAGCACCAGACGGAATTAACCAAAGAATGGATGAAGAGGATGTATAGGAGGAAGAAGTTGTGGTCAGCCGCGTATCTAGGAAATGGATATTTCCTCGGAATGAAAAGCAACCAGAGGAGCGAGAGTTTGAACTCCACCCTACACACCCACCTTGACTTTGGACTGACAATGGTGGATATGGTTGTGCACTACGAGAATAACAGTAGCCGTGTCCGGGAGGAAGAGGCCCGCCAGGACACCATAGACTCTCAGACAGTACCGGTTGCAGTTACCAGGTACAAGGATATAGAGATGTCTGCTGCCCGTAAATTCACTGCTACAAACTTCTACCTCGTTCAAGGGGAGCTGAAAAAGATTGGGGGCCTAGAGATTGTAGATCAACTTGGATGTGCTGGTGGGTTAACAACCTTCGTTGTGTCATGGATGAATAACCGTAAGTATTTGTTTTCAGTGGAGTATAGACCTGAAAGCAAAGAGGAAACAATAACGTGCAGCTGCCGAAGGATGTATCGGAAAGGGCTACCTTGCAAGCACATCTTGTTTGTTTTGCATTTTGTGGGGTGCTCTGAAATTCCGAACTGTTGTGTTCTCCGAAGGTTCTCGAAGGATGCAAGGTATGGTTTGCCCTCGAGACGCGAGAGTGATTTGTACGGATGGGGATGGGAAGGGGTAGCTGAGCGGAGAAAGCATAGCGAGCTTACCCTAATTGGAGCAGAAGCTTTTGATGCAGCATTGCATGACCCAGAATCTTTCAGCGAGCTTATGAAATGTATGAAAGGCATAATATACAGGAGAAAAGGTGACCAGACCAGTCATTCAACGGCTTACCATGAGGATGCACAAAACAGAGGAGATGCACCAGTAGTGGGTGATCCTGAACAAGCTGAGACCAAAGGAGCACCTAAACAAAACAAGAAGTACTATAAGGACAAGGATACGAATCAACAGACGTCAAAACATGGCAGGATACTGTCACACGACGAGCGGAAGAAGGAGAGGTTGTGCACTGCTTGCAATCAACCAGGTCATAACAGAAACAACAAGATGAAGTGCAGGCTACATAAGGAGTGAGTATCTGGTTCAGCCCTACTTAAATAGCTTGCACTAATCTTCTACTATTTTATGTGCCACTGACTTGTGTGTTATTTCATGCAATGCAGATATGAGGGACCATCGGAAGTATGAGGAACCACCGGAAGTTCTGACAAGCATATGATGATTAATTGCTTGTCTACATTATGAACTACACTACTTGTTGCACTTGTCAAAGGGCGAATTTTGATACTTACAACACAACAAGGAGAATTTTGTTCACAAATAACATAGAGCACAACTTATGTTTTGCACATGTTGCGAATATGATTACAGACTGCACAAATCACTGAATGATACTTACAACACAACATGGAGAATTTGTTCACAAATAACATAGAGCACAACTATGTCTTGGACACATCGCGAATATAATTACAGACTGCACAAACACATTAGTACTTGCCCCCTTGAGGCTTATCACTCCAAGGCTTGCTTCTTACGCTTGGTCATGGATGAAGATTCATCCTGATTTTTGCATCTGGGGCAGATGTGGTCTGATCTCTGGAGGTGAGCTTGTCCCTCGTTCACCGTGTAGATCTTGTTGTATATCTCATAGCTGAGATAGCCGTCAATAGCTGCGTACTCGAGGTTCATCCAGGACAGTGGCTTGCATTCCCAGAAATCATGCCCTTCCTTCCTTCGCCGGTTGTACTTGAACTCCTTCTTCATGTTGGCAAACTTGGGATCAATGAGCTTTGCTGCAAGATCAGCCATTCCAGCCTGCGGTTGACCTTTAATCTTGAAAATGTCCTGGATGTCGATGTGTCTCTCTTCTGGAACAGGAAGACCGGCCGCACGAAGAACTTTTGTGTCATTTCTTTTATCAACACTTGTAAAAGTGTATTGCTTGTGCTTGAGAAAAGTCAGTAGGCGCGGACATTGATCCTTGCACCTTTGTCAAGAGCAGCACAAATAAATTCAATAAGTACCGTAATGAACACCGCAGCCCAACCATGGAAAATGTAGGGACGCTTTAAATATTCACGGAGACATATAATGATGAAACCCTACCTAATGTAGTGGAATACAAGAACGTGCTCCCTCATGGCGATTTGCATTACCGCCAACTTGTGTCCGCTAGAGTCATACTCGAGATCCAGACCAACGAACTTGAACCTGTCCTCGTCCTCGTCGAGCCAACCCTCGTACATACGAAGAATTCTATCAACAGTCGCCGCCTCATTGGTGTAGACGACGTCGATATATGTACTCCCGTGCGCAAGGATGCGGTACTTCTCCGTCGTGGACTTCTCGTCTCCGGCCACGACGGAGGAAGAGGCAGATGCCATGGACAGCGTGGGAGGAAGGGAGCACTGGGATGCGGTAGACGAACGGCCGGGGTTGGGACAGAATGGTGGAACTGCCACAGTATCGGGTGGGTATAGGGGCGGGAGGCGAACATGCAGTTAGAGGTCTGGCGGCCCATTGGCCCGTTACATGTCTGACGGCCTAACTTTTTTAGTTTTGATTTGAATAAATCTGCAGCACATCTGGTTAAATTCAAAAAATTCAAAAAAGTTTTAACCAACAGATTATGTTCACAAAAACATGTGACATATTGGGTAAAAAAATGGATTTTTTTTCGAAGGTCGAAAAATCGACTAGCTTAGAAAAACTGGTTTGATGTAACCCAAACGGTTCCGTTTCTAAAAATGTGGATTTTTCGACCTTCGAGAAACGCTCCAGAAATTTTTGCACACACTCTCGTATCCATCCTAAGACGAAGTGTTAAGTTTTTTTATTTTTTGAATTTCTGTGAAAATAAACTATTAAATTTCAGTTAAATTCGAGTTGGGAAAAAAACAGAAGAAAACTAGAGAACCCTGCTGGATGGGCCATGAGTATTCCTTCCCCGCGTCCATGCTCCACGTTAATGGGCTTAGTTCAAACCGCGTTACATGTCTGACGGCCTAACTGAAAAGTTTTTTAGTTTTGATTTGAATAAATCAGCACCACATCTGGTTAAATTCAAAAAATTCAAAAAAAGTTTTAACCAACAGATTATGTTCACAAAAACGTGTGACATATTGGGTAAAAAAACTGGATTTTTTTTCAAAGGTCGAAAAATCGACTAGCTTAGAAAAAGTGGTTTGATGTAACCCAAACGGTTCCATTTCTAAGAATGTGGATTTTTCGACCTTCGAGAAACGCTCCAGAAATTTTTGCACACACTCTCGTATCCATTATAAGACGAAGTGTGAAGGTTTTTTCATTTTTTGAATTTCTATAAAAATAAACTACTAAATTTCAGTTAAATTCGAATTGACAGAAGAAACTAGATAACCCTGCTGGATGTCCATGAGTGTTCCCTCCCCACGGCCATGCTCCACGTTAGTGGGCTTAGTATCAGCAGCACATATGCATTTAGGGTTGAAACAGAATTAACCAACGAATTATGTCCTAAAAAACGTGTGACACTAAAAATAGTCTGAATTATAAAAAATAGTTTTGACTACAAAATGCACGAAAGTTTTTGCTGACATAAAAATAGTACAACCCAATACAATGATGAATTACAATTTCTCCTTTCATTCTATGAGGATTCATCCATATGCATATCTTATGACGTGATATCTTCAATCTCAAGCCTGATGCACAAATCCCTGAACTCAATCTTCAAACATACTAATGAACCTATCCAAGGTGAGCCGCGATCAAGACGATTTGAAGATATATGCGTGGAGAGATATGTAAATCGGCCTTGTGTATCAAGTTTGGGCTAGTTAGCCCGTGTATCTTTACTTAGTAGGTTACGTAGAGTTTGTCTCGTGCACGGTTTAGTGCACGCCCGCATTAGAAAGTCCCTGGACTATAAATATGTACCTAGGGTTTATGGAATAAACAACAACCAACGTTCAACACAAACCAATCTCGGCGCATCGCCAACTCCTTCGTCTCGAGGGTTCCTCCGGTAAGCATCATGCTGCCTAGATCGCATCTCGCGATCTAGGCAGCACAAGCCTGCCTAGTTGTTCATGCGTTGCTCGTACTGAAGCGTTTTTGATGGCGAGCAACGTAGTTATCGTAGACGCGTTAGGGTTAGCATCGTTCTTAGCATCATATGCTCGCGTAGTGCAACCCTTGCGCGTCTAGCCGTCCTTGTGCCTCATCATGGGTGCAGGGGCGGCACCCCGCTTGATCTTTATTTAGTAGATCTGATCCGTTATGGTCGATCCTTGATTCATCAAGGATTAGTTTAATATCTGCAATAGTTAGGCCTTACAAAGGGTTGGAGGATCCAGCGGCATGCAGGGTGTAGTTTGCTGTCCCTAGACAGGACGTTCCGAGGATCAACCTAGTGTTGGTTTTTAGGCCTTGTCTAGGGCTGGCTTACGTTTACCGTGCGTGAGCGCGAGGCCCAATCGTGAGTAGGATGATCCGATTATGCGGTGAAAACCCTAGATCGTCGTGGATCTCATACACTCTATATTGATCAAGCAGGACCACCATATATTCGGCCACCTTGGACGAATCATGGGTGAATCGGCTCCCTGAGCCGATTCACAGGACAACCTGAGAGCCGATCGAGGCTCGTATTTAACGTGTACGTGTGTGCCCTGCAGAAACTAAGCGAGGCATCATCCACACCTTCCTGACCAGGTAGGTCGGGTGGCACGCCCTTGCGACCCGGCATCGGCGCGCGACCAGGGAGGCTTTGCGGGCGTCGCTCGAGGGACTGGGGCCAGCCGCAGCCCTAGTCATTCCCGGCTCTACCGTGTTGGCCGGTCACTGCCCGCCGGTGGGTTTACGACCCAACACATTCTGCACGCCGGTGGGACAAATCTTCAACGACAACCATCTCGCTATCCACATCAGAGATGGCGAAAGACACCATACCGTCTTCATCGAAGTGGCGAAGAAACTCCGGTCACGTACGGGGATCTCAATGGCGAGCTCAAGAAGAAGTACGACGAGATCAAGTCTGCCCTCGAAGCCGACCTAATCGGCTCTTTCCACAGACCCGCTCCCATGGCATCGAGATGGAAGGGGTTCACACGAAGGCGCACTTGATGGAGTGGACCTGTCCACCCCGTCCGAAGAACGCACCAGGTCGCTGCGTCGGAGATCAATTTCATGGTGGCTCATTCGCTGCACCGCCATTCTGAGAGCCTGGTGAATACGTTGGAGCGCGTCGCGCTGCGCGTGATCCAGGAGATCATGAGCCATCATACTCTCCGTCGGACCAGCCCTAGGGACTCACCAAGGGGAAGCGCTGCTCCATTCCCGTCCCCGTTGCCATTCGCGTTGGCAGCGCCCGGCGCCGAACTCATCGGCTTTTGTCGTCTACAAGATTGGTGGTGACCCCAGTGACTACCAGTTCCTACAGGACGCGCCCAAGGAGATCCCGCACGGATACGCATGTGCATACGTGCCAGCAGCTGGGCACCCTCGAACCAGGTTGCTATAGCAGGGACTTCTGGGGCAAGGAGGAACGTCGGAGGGAGAAGCAAACGTGGCTAGCTAAATACGCCACCCCGACAAAGCTCCCGAGCCCAGCTCCTGCAGTTGGCTCAGAACCGAGAAACAGGCGTGGCTGGTTAAGTACGCCACTCCGACGAATCTTCGGGGTTCGGCACCTGCAGCCATCACCGCGGATCAAATTTGTACGATCTGAAAGATCAGTTCGGCATGATGCCGAAGAGAAGGCGATCGGCTATACCAAGCCGTACCCCAATGAGTACGAATTGATCCCGCTACCACCCAAATATCGGCTCCCGGACTTCACAAAGTTCAGCGGATCAGATGGCTCCAGCTCCATCGAGCATGTGAGCCGGCACTTGGCATGATCTCAGCGTCGATGAGCTGCGCGTGAGGTACTTCTCGCAGTCCCTCACAGATCGGCTTTCGGATGGTACACGTCGCTGCCACCGAACTCAATCCAGAGGCAGCTGGAAGAACGGTTCCACGAGCAATATCACTCGGAGGCTTCCGAGGCTGGCATTGCCGATCTAGCCCAAGTACGACAGCGCGGAGAAACGGTGTCCGAATACATTCAGCGCTTCAGGACCGTTAGGAACCGATGCTATTCGGTTCATGTAAGCGAAAAGGAAGCAGTCGAATTGGCGGTGGTGGGCCTATCATCATCGATCAAGGAAGTGGCCTCCCAGGCGGACTATCCTTCATTAGCACACATGGTGCAGAAGTTGTCAGCTTATGAGCAACGCCACCCGGATATCTACCAAGATAAATTCAAGCGCGTGGTTACCATGGTTGACGCAGGCGAAGATGAAGGTCCTACGGGAGAGCGAGAGGTCGCAGTAGCTGAGTGGACTCGAGCTGCAGGCCCAGTAACCTGCAAATGGGTAAAGCCACCAGGGCCTCCAAGAGGGTTCGACTTCGACGTGACGAAAACCGAGCAGATTTTCGACCTCTTACTCGCGGAGAAGCACATAAAGGTACCCGAAGGCCACAAGTTTCCTACGGTGCAAGAGCTGAACGGAAAGCCATACGCAAGTGGCATAACACGTTCACCCACACCACCAACGACTGCAGGGTGTGGCGTCGAGATCCAAGTGGCGATAGAAAATGGGCGATTAATTTTTAACCAGTACGCCATGAAGGTCGACACACACCCCTTCCCCGCCGTCAACATGGTGGAGTTTACCCACCTTGGAGGGTGTCAGCCTGATTTCTCAGCCAACATCAGTATGGTAGAGCTTGGACACCGCTCTGAGAAGGACGGGGATGAGGACAGCTGCTCTCAGAGCAAGGACACCGAGGGGGCCGCTCCATGCGATCGGCTCGTCAAGATGGCAAGCGCTACGTCACAGAGGGAAGTGAAGAACATAAGATACCAACGACCCCTCTCTGATCACCTCCTCAACAAGTATGTTAGTCGATATGACCAACGCCGGCGATACAACAACAATGATGAAAGAGGTCGTTGACCAGAAACGACGAAAGGCAAAGCCGGCATAATCATGATGAGGAGCGACAGGAGCGCCATGGCAGGGAGCAGGACGATACGGACAGGCATTGGCACTGCCCCTTCTTTAGACACTGCTGGGATTCAGGAATGAGCCGATTACCAACAATCGGAAATTGCCCAGAATGCAACCGGAAGAAGAAGGAGACAGCCAACGTATCGTGTTCGAGCGCTTAGGGCCTCTCCCACCGCAAAACCGACGGGCTGAGACCCCTCCGTTGGAAGATCTCGATGATTCGGAAGACGAAGGGGAATACGAAGAAGACAGGTGCCACCGTCCAAGGTGGTGCCCTGACGGTCTCAGCCATACACAAAAACGCAGGGTTCAGCGATTGCGCGGTCTGGAGGAAGCTGAAAGGATGTACTTGCATACGCGAGGAAGGCGCGGCCTGGGCTGCGAAAGTCCAGAGGACCCTGGATGAGGAGGGGCTACCGCAAAGAAAAGAGTGGCGCCCCAAGCAAAAGAGAGCCGATGATGACACATCGGCTGGCACAAACATGGTGTTCATTCGTCCGGCGGGGTGTAGTGCTCCACGATTACACAGTGCACCTGACATGGATAACAGCAAGCACACCAACGTGCTAAAGTCAGAGATTGGGCTGGTTTTATCCGCCGACAAGCAACGTGGAGGCCGATTCGAGCAAGCAACTGATGAAGGGATATTACAAAACCTTCACCGAGCAAGCAACGTGGAGGCCGATTCGAGCAATCGGCCAAAATTGTCCTCACCATCTGCTTTGCCTGGGATCAACGTTTGACCCAATAGGGACTACCTAAAAGCCGATACCATCAATTCTCTTGACAGAATCGGCTCGGGGGGCACCTAGATGGATAAAACACTAAGTATGGAGGCCGACACACAAGTCGGCCTGAAATTTTTAAATTTTTCATAGCCGATGCATGGCCATCGACTTTAGAATTGAGAAGCAGCCGATGCATGGCCATCGACTCAAGAAATACAATTGTCAACCAGAAGGTCAGCCCTAGTAAATTATGAAGAGAAGCCACAATGGAAGAACTCCTCAAGAGAGAGGTTTAACAGCTCAGATCTTCTCTTCAAGAACAGTGCTAAGGGCAGCTTGGGCGAGATCTGACTTGCAAGGGCAAAGAGGCGCACTGAGGAAACTCGGGGGGCAGCCCACCTTGAAGGTTCTCTGCAAACCGATTTACGTGCAAATCGGCTGGCTCTGCATGATCAAGCCCAGGCTAATTCGGCTGAGTGTTTGCCTTGGCCAAGACTCGGGGGGCAGCAGGCCTGGTGGATGTTCTGCCTTGCTCTGTTTTTTACGAGCCGATTGAGCGATCATCGGCTGATCCTTCATTGCAAACCTTCGTCACAAATGATGAGTGCTAGAAAGGATTATTGGGTTTGGTTGGGAAAGTTCAAAAGTTTCCTGAAGATCCTACATTTTTCTGCCAGATTTAGAAAATCATCAGTTGAAGAAGGAAGAGCAAATCTCGAAGGACCGATACGGTGCTATCGGCTCGTTACGCATTGGTAAAGGGGGCGAGTCGGCAAGGACAGTAGAAGAGGGAATCGGCTTAATTAAGCTCGGAAGAAATCGGCAAAATCAAATTGGGAAGAGATTCTTCATTGATGGGCAAGATTTCTTACATGAAGAGCTAATTGCTCTCAAAAGGAAATATGCGGGGTACATTGCCCCGTCTGGTCCTATTCTAGAAGTCCTAATCTACGGGCCGTCACTGCCCTCGTCGTCGCCTTCGTCGCTGCCGTCGGCGCTGCTCCCGGCGGGCTCGTCATCGCTCCAATGGCCGCCGACTGGGCCCTCATCGTCTTCATCTTCTCCGACAGCGTCGTCCTCGTCGCTGTCGAAGTCACTGAAGTTGCCTGCCCAAGGGCAGAACCGCTTGGCCGGCGGCTCGTCGGAGGAGCTCTCATCGTCGTTTTCCTCCTCCTCTCCTGCTCCCCTTCCTCCCCGGAAGAGGTGAAGTCGCAGGAGAAGTTGTCATCGTCGCTCTCCTCCACCGGTTCCCCAACGGCGAGGAAACGGAGGTCACTCTCCCCGTCGGTCGAGGATTTGTCATCCTCGGACCATACGAAGGAGTCATGATCCTCTTTGTCCCACTTCGTTGGGGCGAGGATATCGTACGCCGCCTGCGTGCCCCACGAGGGCGTCTCCTCTCGGATGGGAGAGGACACGTAGGAAAGACCCGATGAGGAGGAAGAAGAGGAGGACGAGGACATGCTGGTAGAGGGGGGTTTTTTGGAGGCTAGTGCGAAGGGGATGAGGAAGATGACTGTTTGCTGCGGTTAAATAAAAGGGAGCGATGACGAGCCCGCAAGGGCCGCCAGGCAGCGGCGGCGACGACGAGGGCAGTGACGGCCCGTAAATTAGGACTTCTAGAATAGGACCAGACGGGGCAATGTACCCCGCATATTTCCTTTTGAGAGCAATTAGCTCTTCATGTAAGAAATCTTGCCCATCAATGAAGAATCTCTTCCCAATTTGATTTTGCCGATTTCTTCCGAGCTTAATTAAGCCGATTCCCTCTTCTACTGTCCTTGCCGACTCGCCCCCTTTACCAATGCGTAACGAGCCGATAGCACCGTATCGGTCCTTCGAGATTTGCTCTTTCCTTCTTCAACTGATGATTTTCTAAATCTGGCAGAAAAATGTAGGATCTTCAGGAAACTTTTGAACTTTCCCAACCAAACCCAATAATCCTTTCTAGCACTCATCATTTGTGACGAAGGTTTGCAATGAAGGATCAGCCGATGATCGCTCAATCGGCTCGTAAAAAACAGAGCAAGGCAGAACATCCTCAGACCATACGAAGGAGTCATGATCCTCTTTGTCCCACTTCGTTGGGGCGAGGATATCGTACGCCGCCTGCGTGCCCCACGAGGGCGTCTCCTCTCGGATGGGAGAGGACACGTAGGAAAGACCCGATGAGGAGGAAGAAGAGGAGGACGAGGACATGGTGGTAGAGGAGGGGTTTTTGGAGGCTAGTGCGAAGGGGATGAGGAAGATGACTGTTTGCTGCGGTTAAATAAAAGGGAGCATAGTAAAAATTCAAGGCCACAGCAGTTCCCGAGGAGGTGGTGCCCGAACAGTCTAATCGCGCAGAGAAGTTGAGAAGGCAAGCTATCATGATGAAGGACTCTGCGACGTTTCTGCTCTGCCACGACATGACCCGACGAAAGAAAGGCGTAATGATTTTGGAAATATCATTTCCAAAACCAGGGGGCATGTGTTATCACCGATTTGACCAAGCCAGAGGTGGGCCGCGATCAAGACGAATTTGAAGATATATGCGTGGAGAGATATGTAAATCGGACTTGTGTATCAAGTTTGGGCTAGTTAGCCCGTGTATCTTTACTTAGTAGGTTACGTAGAGTTTGTCTCGTGCACGGTTTAGTGCACGCCCGCATTAGAAAGTCCCCTGGACTATAAATATGTACCTAGGGTTTATGGAATAAACAACAACCAACGTTCAACACAAACCAATCTCGGCGCATCGCCAACTCCTTCGTCTCGAGGGTTCCTCCGTAAGCATCATGCTGCCTAGATCGCATCTCGCGATCCAGGCAGCACAAGCCTGCCTAGTTGTTCATGCGTTGCTCGTACTGAAGCGTTTTTGATGGCGAGCAACGTAGTTATCGTAGACGCGTTAGGGTTAGCATCGTTCTTAGCATCATATGCTCGCGTAGTGCAACCCTTGCGCGTCTAGCCGTCCTTGTGCCTCATCATGGGTGCAGGGCGGCACCCCGCTTGATCTTTATTTAGTAGATCTGATCCGTTATGGTCGATCCTTGATTCATCAAGGATTAGTTTAATATCTGCAATAGTTAGGCCTTACAAAGGGTTGGAGGATCCAGCGGCATGCAGGGTGTAGTTTGCTGCCCCTAGACAGGACGTTCCGAGGATCAACCTAGTGTTGGTTTTTAGGCCTTGTCTAGGGCTGGCTTACGTTTACCGTGCGTGAGCGCGAGGCCCAATCGTGAGTAGGATGATCCGATTATGCGGTGAAAACCCTAGATCGTCGTGGATCTCATACACTCTATATTGATCAAGCAGGACCACCATATATTCGGCCACCTTGGACGAATCATGGGTGAATCGGCTCCCTGAGCCGATTCACGACAACTGAGAGCCGATCGAGGCTCGTATTTAACGTGTACGTGTGTGCCCTGCAGGAAACTAAGCGAGGCATCATCCACACCTTCCGACCAGGTATAGGTCAGGTGGCACGCTTGCGACCCAGCATCGGCGCGCGACCAGAGGCTTTGCGGGCCGCGCTCGGAGGGAGGGCCAGCCGCAGCCCTAGTCATTCCCGGCTCTACCGTGTTGGCCAGTCACTGCCCGCCGGTGGGTTTCTGACGCCAACACAAACATACTAATGAACCTATCACAAGATGAGCTGCTACACAGAACGCATTTCATCCATCTACAAACTCAATATGCTGCCCCTTGTAGATTGTATAAGCTCCAACCATTTGTCCATTAATAGATCTGCTATAAAAAATAGCAGCACCTTCTCTCGGCCTATAGTATCCACGAGCAACATCAAATGGAATGAGCTACAAAAAAGTAAAATATAAACAAACAAAACGTTATAACTGTTAGTATGTTATGAATGAAACTTAAAAACAGTGATCCAATAATAAAAACAAGTGAAAAAGTTACTAACCAAACGAGTAAGAGAAGATTCATTCAACCTCGTCACAAAGAACTGAGGTACTTCGAAGAAATCAAGGAATTCGCTTTCCTCCACTTTATTTAGCTCTTTGAATATAGCCCATGTAACTGCATTCATCTCTGCGGAGTTAATATCTAGCAAATTTGAGAAAATGGTTTTCTCAAAAGTAACTCTACAGCACTCCAAAACCTCCCAACAATCTGAACAAACAAAAAAATAAAACAGAATGAACAATGAGAAATATGTGAAAACAATATCACAATAATAATTAAGAAACAAAGAAACATGCCTGGTAACTGAACCCATGGTTTTTCGTCACGGTCAGCATTGAATACAACAACTTCAAACTTGGAAGTAGTTTCATCATATGTAAACTCCACAATGTCATTTTCATCCATAACATAAGCGTCTACAAAAGAACTCCAGAATGGTCCACAAAGGTAAGTTCTTGCTTCAGTCTTCTCCACATGGAAATGATAAACAGAACCATGATTGCATTCAACAACAACCCACTTATCTACTAAACTATGTAGCATCTCCCTAGCATGGCAAGGCACGGCCTAAAGAGTTGAAAACAAAAAAACAATTTATTTAGAAAACATCCAAGAAACAAATGCAAGTAGTACTAACACTGCGGAAAAAAATGTATATCTAGCTTGTACTATGCAAAACATACATACAATTAGTTCTTCAAACAAATGCACCATCGCTACATCGAATGAAAATGCACGACGCTTGGACCGGAAGCAGTTAGTGTCTGGCTGGCCACAAATAAGACATCCTTCTTCATCCATCTCTGACAAAAATAATATAACGTATCAAACACATTCGAAACATTCCAAAAACAGAAATCCAAAAAATTAAATCAATGTTCACAATGAACTACACCAACATTCTTGCTAGAGTCCCTAGATTTCTGGGTACTAACCCTAACAGATAGCTACCCTACAACAGCGGCGGCGCGCGGCAGCAAGTCGTGGAGGGGGGCGGGCAGGATGTAGTGCAGGGGCTCAGAAAAGTACCACCGGGGCTACGACCAAAAGAAGAAGCGCCTCCGCTCTCTCCGCCCGTCGCCGTCGCCGTTCGCCGTCGCTCCTCGCCGCTCGGTGTCCCCGCTTCAACAATAACCGTAGACGATCTCCGCACAAAAGCCTCGGGCTATAGAAATGGGCCAACAAAATCCGGGGACAACAGAAACAAAAGGCCCAACATGTGACTAGTTCGAACTGACTACACGGTTAATTCATGTGAGAACCCTAGGAGACTTTACACGGAATGGTACATCCCAAAGGTAAACATGGTACGTAGACCAAGTTTTTGTGAAACTAATGCACCTTTAGTCAACAATATATAGGGCATATTTCATTTTGAACAAAAAAAAGAGGTCTATTATATACCTCTAGCTCATATATGTGACTATTTGTTTTGGGTTCACAAGTCTACGAATATGTGAATATTTTTTACTCATTTCTTACCCTAGATCTAAACCAAGCTATGCCTTTTGGACTAATAAACTAGAGAATGCAAGAAAGTTAGACACTTGGCATAGGGCCGACAGGGGATTTTCATTCCTTCTAAGTTTCTTACACAAGATTGAACAGCAAAGGGAAGAAAAAAACCCTAAATCGGCGGCCTCCACATCTTGCTTGTCCCTCCAAGACATGCCGCCCGGCTAATCCTCTTCGTCGGAGGACCACCATTTTTCGCCCTCCGCTTCGGCCTTGGAGTCCTGGAGCGCCTTGGCGAGCCCCGGTGTATCGGCTGGGTCATCGTGAGCCCGCATCTGGGCCTGGTAACTCAGTTCCACATCTCTCAATATCACTTCCTCATCATCGTCGGAGGACCACCATTTGTCATCCTCCACTTCGGCCGTGGACTGCTGGAGCGCCTGTGTGAGGCCTGGTGTGTCGGCGCGGTCGTCGGGAGCCCGAATCTCCGACTGGTAATTGAGATACGCAGTCCACCTCGGCTGCGGCTCGGGCTCCGGATCCGGTTGCGGCTCCGGCTTGGGAACGCGCAGATGAGGTGCAGGGCCGCGAATCGAAATTTGGTCCCGCGGCTCGCTTGTCGCTGGAGGTGGAAGGACGATCCCTTCGTGGCGGCGCGGCGGAAGAGCTGGAGGTGCCCGTGGTTCGCCGTACGGTGGTGGTAGGCGGCGTGGCGCGCCGCGAGGAAGAGGGACATAGCCGTGCGCCGCGAGCACGGTGTCCACGTCCTTGCCGGCCCAGAAGGACTGCCGCCCTAGTTGATTGTACCTCCCGCCGGCGTACATACCGTACTGGTTGGCGAGCTCGGCGACGCGCTCCACCTCGAACCGGGGCCTCCACAAGGCGCTGTCCTCCCCCCAGTCTGGGTTCGCCCGATCCCACGGCGTGAGGGCAGCTCGACGGCGGCGGATGTAGCCGCGAGACCTCGTCCCGGCAGCGCACACGAGCCGGGAGGCGCCCGACTGCTGGTGGGCCCTGGTCCCTCGGGCGACGGCCCGCAAAGCTCCGGCACGCACATCCGATGCTGGTGCAAGGGCGTGCCACCTGACCTATACCTGGTCAGGAAGGTGATGGATTGCTTCGACTAGTTTCCTACATGGCATACACGTAAACATTAAATACGAGCCTCGATCGGCTCTCAGGTTGTCCTGTGAATCGGCTCAAGGAGCCGATCCACCCATGATTCGTATGAGATCTACGATAACATGGTGGTCCTGCTTGATCGATATTAGGCTAAAACGATCTACGATGATCTAGGGTTTTCACCACATAACCGGAACATCCTACACGTAATTGAGCCTGGCAGACACGAAAGATGATACCAAACCAGCCCTAGACAAGGCCTAAAAACCAACGTGGAGTTGATTCCCGGAACATCTTCTCTAGGACTAGCAAACTACACCTTACGTGCTACTGGATCCTTCAACTCGTTTGCAAGGCCTAACTATGTAGATATCAAACTAATCCTTGAAGCAACAAGGAGCAATCATAACGGATCGAATCTGCTAAACAATGACTAAGCAAGGTCCCACCCTTGCACCTAAGATCGGTACAAGGGTGGCTAGATATCCAGGGGTAGCATGACTAATCAAACACATCAAGAAAGTACCGATGCTAACCCTAACATATCCATGATAACGGTGTTGCTCGCCATCAACAAGGCTTCAGTACGAGCAACACATGAACAACGAATAAACAAGATTCTGCCTAGATCGCAAGATGCGATCTAGGCAGCACAGCGCTTACCCGGAAGAAACCCTCGAAACAAGGGGTGGCGATGTGCCTAGATTGGTTTGTTGTGAACGTGATCGTCCTCCTTTCTAATAACCCTAGATACATATTTATAGTCCGTAGACTTCCTATCGTGGGAATAATCCCAACCGTGTACGAGCTAAACTCTGCCTTCTAATCCTAACCGACACGTATCCTACTATATTTACAGATACACGGGCAATTTAGCCCAAACTCTTTATACAAGGCCGATTCACGAATAATTTCTACGTATAATTGCTAAGCCCATCTCAATCATGGCCCACTTCTGATTTGGTTAAAATCTGGTGATAACACATGCCCCCTGGTTTTGGTAATGATAATTCCAAAACCACTATGCTTTTTCTTCGTCGGGTCATGTCGTGGCAGAGCAGAACCGTCGCAGTATCCTTCATCATGATGCCTTGCCTTCTCAACTTCTCCGCTGACGATTTTTTCTTCTTGGCACCACTTCCTCGGAAACTGCTGTGGCATTAAATCTCCACTATATCCCCTTTTATTTAACCACGCCGAGCAGTTCGCCTCTTCATCCCCTTGCTCTGTTCTAGCCATCGGCACCAAAAAACCCCCATCTCCTGTAGCAATGTCTTCCTCTTCCTCCTCCCCCGCCTCGTCGGGTCTCTCCTTTCAGTCCTCCTCCAGCGAGCCAATGCCAGAGCAAGATCTGATGGCGCAATACGAGGAGGAGGCTCCCGAACACTGGGACGATGAAGAGTGGGACTTCACCGTCCGGGTGAACGACGACCTTCCCCTGGCCGCCGTCGGGTCGGACGACGACCTGTCCATGACCGACGGGGAGGCGGACCTCCGGTTCCTTGTCGACGGGGAACTGGAGGGAGAGAGCGAGGACGACCTCTACTCCTGGGCGAGCTTCACCTCCTACGACGAGGAGGAGGAAGAGGAGGAAGAGGGGGAAGAGGAGGAGGATGACTCCTCCTCCGCCGGATACCCGCCGGCAAAGCGCTTCCGCGCTTGGTCGGAGAGCGACGACGATGATGATGATGAGGAGGAAGAAGCCCCGGCCGAGGGCTGGGGTAGCAGCGACGAGGAGTTCTCCGGAAGCAGCGCCGACGGCAGTTACGACGCCGACGACGAGGCCAGCGACGGCCCTTAGAATAGGAACTACTAGTATAGGATTAGTAGTAGTTCTTGAGCAATCAGCTCTTCTTTTGTTCTTCCTTCCTTGAGCAATCAACTCTTCATTGTAAAAAACCCCTTTTATTAATGAAGAAGTGCTTCCAATTAATCTTGCCGATAGTCAAAGTCAGTCAACCCCCAAAGAGCCGATGGCGTCGCATCGGCCTTTACCATAAAACGCGAGTAAGGCCAAATCAGTTGTCCCTTGAAACGGTAACCTGCAACCTCCGTCTGAGAGAGTAAACTCAGATCCCCAAATCGCCGCTCGAACAGATCCAACTCACGGCCACACGAATCTCAGATCTCAATCGTGCCAAACCAACTCCGCAGCGCACCCAATGGCGGAATCATCCAACGCCAATGCTATGGTCTCCGGTCTGAAGGTAATCCTTAACCGCTCCTCGCCATTCGAGTAAATGTTAGGATGAACAGCAAACACCTGAATTAATGTCCTATTTCGTTAATATTTTTAGGTTTCAGACATCCTGCTGCCGCATCCTTCTCTCCCAAATTCTCTGTGTCTTGGCCCCCGTTCTTCCGAGAGTCCCGCTCATTTAATTTCATGCGAGGCCAATAGAATTCCCTTCGTAAACCAGAATTTAGATCTGACTTCTTGGGCCGACTGCCTACGAGCCTGGCCTAATCCTCCTGAGGGTTGGGTGGCATGGTACAGTAGAGTATCCAAAACTCACCATGCCATATGGGAAACTATAGGGATAGCTGATGCTCTGTCATTATCATTGTCTCCCCTTGAGAAGCATGAAAACCTTCTGAAAACCATCGGCTACTTCTGGTCTGATGCACTGAATTGCTTCATGTTTGGCCATGGTCCCATGACACCAACTCTGCTGGACGTGGCCATGATCACAGGTCTAGATATTGCATCCCCAAGCCCCTCTGCTTTTATGCTGCCAAAGGTTCCTTTCACCCTCTCCTCCAAAACAGAGTGTACCAGCTGGGGTGCCTACCTTAGGCGTTACATGAAAACCAAAGGGCATGTGACAGAGAAAGAACACACAGCCTTCCTGAACTTCTGGCTAGAACACTTCATATTTTGTGGCCCATCACTCGCCCCAACTAAGAATTACCTTTCCCTGGCCTATGAACTTGCCAAAGGCACTCAGCTTGGCATCGGCAAACTATTCCTTGGAGAGGTCTATCGATCTCTCCAACTGATGTATGTCAAACTGTTTTCCCAAAAGACAGTTAAAACAGGAGGCCCCTGGTGGTTTATTCAGCTATGGGCTCAACTGTACTTCAGAAACCAGGTCCCAAACTCCCCACCTCTGGCTACTTGCACCTTCCCAGATGCTAATGGGAAGCAGATCCGATGCACTAGCTATGGCCAAGCTCTATATAGCCTTCCAGGCAGCAGGCTGATCCCTAAGGAAGCATCAGAGTGGTTCAGAATTTTCTTCCAAGGCCTGGACAGTCCCCTGTTCTTTCCTTACACTGAATCTGAAAATTTGGAAAATCCAGTTTCCTTCAGGTTGGACAGTTTTGCCGATGACCCCAGCACTCGGCACTTGTACTCCATCATGATCCGTCCTTGCTTCCTCCCAGTTGGCATGAGCACCTCAAACAGGATCATCAAACCTGGTTATGAGTCTTACCAGCCGGTGGTAGTAGCCCGGCAGTTTGGTCTCGGGCAAGTGTCTCCGCACTTCTTCCTTCACCACTTGACAAAGAGCTGAGCTGCCTGACATCCTCACTGGCCAGAGGTGCTATTCCTTCTTTGATGCTCTAGCCATTCCAATCCCCCACAGCCTTCGTTTCACCACCACTACCGATGGTTTTGAGACTTGGTGGTCAATGTGGAAGACTGATGTCTACGGGTGCTTCTATTCTTGTAGACAGTGTTGGGCCTCCAAGAGCAGAGGTTTGTAGAACAGCAGCAAGTTTCCCTTAAGTGGATTACCCAAGGTTTATCGAACTCAGGGAGGAAGAGGTCAAAGATATCCCTCTCATGCAACCACAACCACAAAGCAAGAAGTCTCTTGTGTCCCCAACACACCAAATACACTTGTCAGGTGTATAGGTGCACTAGTTCGCGAAGAGATAGTGAAATACAAGTAATATGGATGTATATGAGTGGTAATAGCAATCTGAATAAAATATGGCAGCGAGTAAACATGTAACAAAACAGTAAACAAACGGAGATTCGATGCTTGGAAGCAAGGCCTAGGGATCATACTTTCACTAGTGGACACTCTCAACATTGATCGCATAATAAATAACTCTTTCTCATATGTGCTACATACACTCTTGTTTGATAATGAACATCATTCGTTGCGTAGGATTACACGAACCCTCAATGCCGGAGTTAACAAGCTCCACAACATTCGATATTCATGTTTAAGTAACCTTAGAGCATAATAGATCATTGCAAAATAAACCAAGAACTAACATAGTGCACACACTGTCCACATTACACTATGAAGGAGGAATAGATCACATCAATACTATCATAATGACAATTAACTCCACAATCTACAAGAGATCATGATCATAGCCTACGACAAGAACCACACGGTGCACACACTAATCACCTTTACACCATGCGGGAGGAATAGACTACTTTAATAACATCACATGAGTAGCACATAACTAGTAGCGATACAAAGCTCATCATATGGATCTCAATCATGTAAAGCAGCTCATGAGATCATTGTATTGAAGTACATAGGAGAGATTAACCACATAGCTACCGGTACAGCCCCGAGCCTCGATGGAGAACTACTCCTCTTCATGGGAGCGGCGGCGGTGAAGATGGCGGTGGAGATGGCAGCGTGTCGATGGAGAAGCCTTCCGGGGCACTTCCCCGTCCGGCGAGTGCCGGAACAGAGACTCCTGTCCCCGGATCTTGGCTTCACGATGGCGGCGGCTCCGGAAGGTTTCGCGTACGTGACTTCCTCCGTCGGGGTTTCGATGCGGGGGCTTTAAATAGGCGAAGAGGCGGCGCAGGAGGGTCGAAGGGGCGACCACACCATAGGGTGGCGCGGGCCCAGCCCTGGCCGCGCCACCCTATCATCGGGGCCACAGGGCCCCCCTCCCGCTCTCGGGTGTTCTGGATGCTTCCGGGCAAAATAGGAACAGGCGTTGATTTCGTCCAATTCCGAGAATATTTCGTTACTAGGATTTCTGAAACCAAAAACAGCAGAAAGGCACTTCGGCATCTTGTTAATAGGTTAGTTCCAGAAAATGCACGAATATGACATAAAGTGTGCATAAAACATGTAGATATCATCAATAATGTGGCATGGAACATAAGAAATTATAGATACGTTTGAGACGTATCAAAGACCCATGCCTTCAGGAGAGCCCTAGGACCGTTGCTGAAGCAACTTGATGCTGAATACGACATTCCTGCAAAACAGGTACCACTACTCACAATTTTCTTGCAGTGGCTCACAATGATTATCTGTAACCCGGCTCTATTTCCTTGCAACAACAAGATGGTCCAGAACCTGTGCAGGCTGACGGCTCCTCCTTCAAATTCCTTCCACCAGCTCCAGTGGTTCTCTTCTGCAAGAGCTCACCATCCCTGAAAAAGGTTATGATGCAGAGCCAGCCGATTTCACCGAAATCGGCTCCCAAGAGCAGGGCATCCTCGGGGCCAGCTGCCCCCCGAGCCTCAATCCAGGCGAGGAAAGCAGTGAGGAAAGTAGCTGCCAGGAAGACCTTGAAGCGCCACACCCCCATTCCCGCTCAAGAAAGCTTGCACGTAAGCTGATCTATGCCTTGACTAATTTCATCTGTCCTTCTAGGCTTCTGCAACATGCTTGTATTTCTTTTACAGACCTCCACCGAGGAGAACTCCAGCGAGGAGACACAGTCCAGTCGAAGGGACTCGAGCTCAGGTAATTCTGGGAGAACCACCACACAGAGCCAGACAGACTTGCCATCGTCGGCTTCCAAGAAAAGGTCAGCTCCCGAACCTGCTGCTTTCCAAGCTCCGATCAGAGCAGGGCTACGCACGAAGAGTCGATGCGTCAAGAGGGCTCACAAAGAACCGCGAGCTTCTTCACCAAGCCATGAGGTTTCAAATGTAATTACTCCCCTGGTTCATATTTCATACCATCCCATCGTTACTCGGATCGGCTAACCATCTCCCTTGTAGACTGATGAGACCTCCAGCGGGGACGTCGAAGAGATACTGATGCCATCCGCCACGCTGGATCTAGCAACTTCAAAGAGTGCGGCTGACAAGGTGGCCAACCTAGCCAAGCCCACGGAAGAGCCGATCATCACAGCATCGGCTGTCCCTCCTGTCTTAGGAGAGGTACACTCTATTCCCTTGGCTCTACCGTTTTCTTTCGCTGCGTACTAACGTTGTTCTTGTTCGTCTGTCAGGGTTATGACCTCTTGAGCTTGCTGACGTTCGACCCCGAATCCATCGAACCAGCTACTTCCAGGGCGGGTGAAGAGCCAAGACCTAGCACGACCCATGGCCAACTCCAGAGTCTCAAGGCTTTGCTCTCCTCCCCAGTTGAGACATTGGTTGAAAACCCCGAGGAAGTAAAGGGCATTCTTGAAGACATTCAGCCCCATCTCCCGGTGACACTGCAGGTGAAACTCTGGCCAGCTGTGACCTTGTCGGCCTTCAGGTCAAGGGTGCAGTTGGCTCGTCAGAGAATTGACCTTCGCCACGCCCAGCTACCGTTGAAAGCCGATATTGCAGCCAAGTGTCAACGGCTCAATGAGAAAAAAGGCCGCCTTGGACGCCAAAACTGACACCTCTGTCAGCAGTGCCGAACTCGAGACCCTGCGTAAGGAACTGTAGAACCTTGAAGAGAGGGTCAGGGTGACCACGCAGCTCATCCAAGATAAGGAAGCTCTTATTGCCCGCTCTCGAGAGGAAGCAAAAGGCCTCACAGCTGAACTGAAGCTGATCTGGCTGAAATTCGTGCCCCGGACAGTCAGCTGGTGACGGGCAAAGACGAGGATGACAAGGCTGAGATCGCCGAGGTGGATCGTATCCGCGCTGACGCCCTTCATGCCCTCAACGTATTCCTTCAGTAGAGCCTTTCCGTGTAAACTGATAAATGCTTCATTGAACTTGTACCTCTAGAGTCGATGGCTATGCATCGGCTTTTTTATTCTGAAGTCGATGTCTGTGCATCGGCTGTACCTGTATACTGTTGTCTCGCATATTTTCTCAAGTCGATGTCTGTGCATCAGCTGTGATTTGTATGTACATTTTCCCGATTTTTGTGCATCGGCCCCCAATATTTCACTGTTCATGGGTTATGTGCCCCCCGAGCCGAATCTTCCAAGTAATTGAAGATATCGGCTCTCCAGTCATCCTGCCCGTATGGCTTGATGAACCCGGCATCCAACACTCCCTTGACTTCTTCTAGAGTCACCATGATGCTCCTGTCGAACCCAAGCGTCTCTGTGTAATCCCATGCAGAGCAATCTGGGTATTCTTTTAACAGAGCTATCATCTGGTTCCTGAGATGTGGATCTAGCTTTTTGCTGATAAAAGTTGGTCGTGGCTTATCCCCAGGACCAATGTCAACCTCTTCTAGCTCATCAGCCAATGTAAACCCATACCCTAGCTTTCCGTCGCCTGCTAGATCGATGTTAAACACAGGTAAAACGTATGGCGAGGATAGTATGGGCCGATTGCTGGAATCGGCCCCCATTTTTATTGCATTGCTCAATGAAGGTTTACATCTTGCTCGTGCTTTATTATGAATACGTGGCATGCTTGAGATGAAATCATCACTTTTTTATTTTTTGGGGCCGATCGCACGGATCGGCCTTGCCACGTATGTCCGTTGCCTTTGCTCTTGCTATACTGTCAGGCCGGTGGATAAGACCAGCCTCACCCCGTTTTTTGTCACGTCGATGAACTCGCAGCCGTCCAAACTGATTCCGGAGAGTGGCTCTTGGCCTCCCGTTTCCCAAATGTTCATGCCAGCCGTTGAGATTTCGGCTGAATCATCTGCATGGACGACCTCCACTTCATCTCCATCCCACTGTATCAAGCATTGGTGCATCGTGGATGGAATGCAGCAGTTAGCGTGAATCCAATCTCTCCCTAGCAGGACAGCGTAGGTGCTTTTACTGTCGACGACGAAGAATGACGTAGGGATGGTCTTTCGGCCTACAGTTAAATCCACGTTCAGAACGCCTTGTGCTTCTGACGCTTGGCCGTTGAAGTCGTTCAATGTGACATTGGTCTTGATCAGGTCTGCGCTAGAACGCCACAAACGACGTAGCATGGAGTATGGCATTATATTGACTGCCGCTCCCGTGTCAACCAGCATCTTATTGACATGCTGCCCGTTGATATAACCTCTCAAGTACAGGGCCTTCAGATGTCTGTAGCTCCTTTCTCGTGGCTTCTCAAAGATAACTGGCCGTGGGCCGCAGTCGAGCTGTGCTATAGGTGCCTCTTCTGTTCCTGGAGCACAAAACTCCGATGGAAGGATGAACACCATGTTCGTGCCAGCCGATGTCTTATCATCGGCTTTCTTTTGTTTGGGGCGCCATTCTTTCTTCTGTGGACGACCCTCCTCGTCCAGAGTTTGCTGAATTTTCGCGGCCAGATCAGGCCGCGCTTTCCTTAACGCGTGTAGGTATCGTCTCTCGGCTTCCTCTACGCTACGTAGTCGCTGAACCCTACGCTTCTGAGAATGACTGAGTCCATCAGGGCACCACCTTGGCCGGTGGTATCTATCTTCTTCTTCTTCATCGTCATCTTCTAACTCCTCGAGATCTTCCACCCGAGAGGACTCAGCTTGCTTGTTCCGAGACGGGAGAGGCCCTAGACGCTTGAACACTGACACGTCTCCTGTGTCCCTCTTTTTCTGTCTACATTCTGGGCAGTTGCCGATTGTAGGCAATCGGCTCATCCCTGAATCCCAGCAATGTTTGAAGAAAGGACAATCCCAGTGTCTGTCCACGCCGTCCTGCTCTCTTGATTTTTCTTTGGCACGGCGCTCATATCTTTCGTCGTCTCGATCATACCGACGATATTTCCTGTTATCCACACTAGACCGACGATCTTTTTCGTCGTTGCTGTCGTATCGCCGGCGCTGGTCGTACTGACGCTCATATTTGTTTAGGAGGTGCTCGGAGAGAGGTCGCTGGTATCGCACATTCCTCACTTGCTCCTCTGTTACGTAGCGCTTGTCATTACGTTGGGGCCGGTCGCGTGGAACGGCCTCTTCTTTGTCCTTGCCACGAGAGCGGCTGCTCTCGTCTTTGTCCTTGCCAGGGTGGTGCACAGGTCCTACCATGTTAATGCCGAACGAGAAACCTGGCTGGCACCTCCCGGGGTAAGTGCACTCCACCATGTTAACGGCGGGGAAGGGGTGCGTGACAACTTTCATGGCGTACTGGCTGAAAATTAGACGTCCTTGTTCTATCGCCATTTGGATCTGCTGACGCCACACCCTGCAGTCGGTGGTATGGGTGAACGTGTTATGCCACTTGCAGTATGGCCTTCCGCTCATCTCTTGCACCATAGGGATTTTATGGCCTTCGGGCAACTTCAGCTGCTTCTCCTTGAGTAAGAGGTCGAAAATCTGCTCAGCTTTGCTTATGTCGAAGTCAAACCCTTTTGCGGGGCCTTGTGGTTTAACCCATTTGCAGGACACGGGGTTTGCCCCCGAGCCCATTCAGCCACGGCTACCTCCTGATCTCCTGCAGAGTCCTCATCTTCTTCCGTCTCAACCAGGACTACCGAGCGCTTGAACTTGTCCAGGTACAACTCTGGGTGGCGCTGTTCATATAATGATAGTTTCTGAACCATATGCGCCAGTGAAGTGTACTCTGCTTGGGAAGCCATATCCTTGATCGGCGATGCGAGACCCACCACTGCCAGATCGACTGCTTCTTTTTCATTCATACGAGCCGAATAGCATCGGTTCCTGACGGAAGCGCTGAATGTATTCCGATACCGTTTCTCCGCGCTTCTGTCGTACTTCTGCTAGATCGGCAATGCCAGCCTCGGAATCTTCTGAGTGATATTGCATGTGGAACTGTTCTTCCATCTGCTTCCAAGTCCGGATTGAATCTGGTGGCAGCGAGGTGTACCACCCGAAAGCCGATCCTGTGAGAGATTGCGCGAAAAACCTCACACGTAATGGGTCTGATGCTGAGATCATGCCCAACTGTGCCAAATATCGGCTCACATGCTCAACTGAACTAGAGCCTTCCGATCCACTAAACTTGGAGAATTCAGGGAGCCGATATTTGGCTGGTAGTGGGATCAAATCATACTCGTTGGGGTACGGCTTGGAATAGCTGATTGCCCTCCTCTTCGGCACCATGCCGAACTGGTCCCTCAAGATTGCACTGATCTGATCCACGGTGCTAGCTGCAGGAGTTGAGCTTTGATGATTCGTTGGAGTGGCATATTTAGCTAGCCACGCCTGCTTCTCGGGATCCGATCCAGCAACCCCTCCTGCTGTTCCAGAAATCCCTGCTGCTGCAACTTGGTTCGTGCGCGCCCAGTTATTGCAGTCTGGCACATATGTGCACATGTATCCGTGCGGGATCTCCTTAGGCGGTTCATACAAGAACTGGTAATCACTAGGATCGCCACTGATCTTGTAGATGACGTATGCCGGTGAACTCGGCACTTCTGGTGCTGCTAGCGCGAACGACAGCTGTGGTCTGGTCTGGAACGGTATCTCCCCTTGGTGAGTCCCTAGAGCAGGTCCCGATGGAGAGTACTGATGCTTCATGATTTCTTGGACCACGCGAAGCGCGGCACGCTCCAAAGTGTTCACCAGGCTCTCAGAATGGCGGTGTAGCGAATGAGCTACCATGTGATTAACCTCCTGACGTAGAGACCTGGTGCGTTCTTCTGAAGGAGCAGACAGATCCACTCCATCGAGAGCGCCTTCAGCTGAGAACCCTTTCCACATGATGCCATGCAGTGGCGGAGCTTGGAAAAGAATCTTGGGCGGGCCAGGTTAGAGTAACACAAAAATTGTTTCGAAATACACCATTGCACTACACAAAAGATGGCTGCTGCTGAAGGATTTTTTTTCAATTTCACTTGTATCATCTCGTTTTCTTTTCAAGACAAAATCATTTCTTCTTTGAGTGACCTTTTCCATAGCTGTTGGCCTGTTGCAATATGCAAAAATGAAAACAATTTTGTTATCAATCCTCCGTTCTCTGAAATTGAAGAAGAGATGGACTCGATTTGGTCACAGCATTGTTCACGGGCTGCTAGAACTCCGGCCGGTTCGCCACATAGTGTGGCCGTGTACATGTAGGCTGCAGTAGCGGCAGTCCCCATCGCTAGACTTAGTTGTAGCCAGGAGTCTCATTCACATGGCCGCATGCTTTCTGTTTGATTCAGTAGAACGAGGCTGCTAGGCTGGGAGAGTTGAGCTTGAGCGAAGGCAGGCAAACGTGCTGATGGGCTAGGCCTTATGATGCATACACGAGTCAGATTTTTATTGGCAAAAGACCTGGGCGGGCCATGGCCCGGTTTTGTTCCAACGAAGCTCCGCCAGTGATGCCATGTGAGCGGGTCCTCTGGAAAGAGCCGATGAGGTCGGCTTCGAAGAGAGCTTTGATCTCGTCATACTTCTTCTTGTACTCCTCATTCAGCTCTTCGTACTTGACTGGATCTTCTGCCATCTCTGATGCAGATGTTGATGTAGTTGTTGTAGAAGAAGGTCCCACCGGGCGTGCCAGAATGTGTTGACCACCAAAACCCACCGACGAGTAGCGACGGGCAACACGAAGAGCCGGGAGGCTCCCAGGACTGCTGGTGGGCCCTGGTCCCTCGGGCGACGGCCCGCAAAGCTCCGGCACGCACGTCCGATGCTGGTGCAAGGGCGTGCCACCTGACCTATACCTGGTCAGGAAGGTGATGGATTGCTTCGACTAGTTTCCTGCATGGCATACACGTAAACATTAAATACGAGCCTCGATTGGCTCTCAGGTTGTCCTGTGAATCGGCTCAAGGAGCCGATCCACCCATGATTCGTATGAGATCTACGATAACATGGTGGTCCTGCTTGATCGATATTAGGCTAAAATGATCTACGATGATCTAGGGTTTTCACCACATAACCGAAACATCCTACACGTAATTGAGCCTGACAGACACGAAAGATGATAACAAACCAGCCCTAGACAAGGCCTAAAAACCAACGTGGAGTTGATTCCCGGAACATCTTCTCTAGGACTCGCAAACTACACCTTACGTGCTACTGGATCCTTCAACTCGTTTGCAAGGCCTAACTATGTAGATATCAAACTAATCCTTGAAGCAACAAGGAGCAATCATAACGGATCGAATCTGCTAAACAATGACTAAGCAAGGTCCCACCCTTGCACCTAAGATCGGTACAAGGGTGGCTAGATATCCAGGGGTAGCATGACTAATCAAACACATCAAGAAAGTACCGATGCTAACCCTAACATATCCATGATAACAGTGTTGCTCGCCATCAACAAGGCTTCAGTACGAGCAACACATGAACAACGAATAAACAAGATTCTGCCTAGATCGCAAGATGCGATCTAGGCAGCACAGCGCTTACCCGGAAGAAACCCTCGAAACAAGGGGTGGCGATGCGCCTAGATTGGTTTGTTGTGAACGTGATCGTCCTCCTTTCCTAATAACCCTAGATACATATTTATAGTCCGTAGACTTCCTATCGTGGGAATAATCCCAACCGTGTACGAGCTAAACTCTGCCTTCTAATCCTAACCGACACGTATCCTACTATATTTACAGATACACGGGCAATTTAGCCCAAACACTTTATACAAGGCCGATTCACGAATAATTTCTACGTATATTTGCTAAGCCCATCTCAATCACGGCCCACTTCTGATTTGGTTAAAATATGGTGATAACACGAGCAGATCTTCGTCTTTTTCAGGGACCGGCGGGATGGCGTACCCGGCGGCGCTCACCCTCCAACCAGCTGGCAGGTGCCAGTACGGTGGAACGAGCAGTCGCGCCTCGGCCAAGATCGTCGCTTCGTCGGGGTTGAGGCTCTGAGGACGAGGGGCCGCACGGCGGATTTTAGCTCCGTAGGCGCTGCTCCCACCTGCTTCGTGGTCGTTGAGGCCCATCGCTTGCTACGGCTGCTCGACGGCGGCTAGCTAGGGTTTGGTGCGGGGTGGCCTGATGTGCTCCACTGGATGGGATAAAATGGACTGTCGGTGAACCAAGTGAGTGGTGCTGCGGCCGGACTTGTACGCGTGTTCGCTGTTGACGACCTGTTGACTGGGGAGCCACGCGTGTTCGCTATTTATGATGCCACCGAATCCGTTCCCCTCCTGTTTAATGGTTGTCCAGTTGTGAAGAGACATATCTAGTTGGGACGCCACCAGTTATCCACGCGCAGGCGCCGCTGGTTATCCACGCGCAGGGGCCACGGTAAATGCGTCGCCAGGCTGCAGTGCGGCAAGTTGCCCCAATGGACGGCCATTAGATTAGGGTTCGTTCTAGTTACTTGTGCAAACTTTATTTTCCGTGTCTCTTTGATGTTTACTGTTTCGTGCAACCGCTCCCCAAAATTGGGTTCGTTCGTTGATGTTTACTGTTCTGTGCAAGTACTCCAAATTTAAATGCTCAATGAACAGAAAATAAGTTGAAGATAATAAATCGATGACACAATGGTTCTTGCAAAACATAACAAAATATTTGGAGTATGAACTAAGTGTTCATATTTCAGAGCCTATCAACTACCATCTTGAATTCACCATCGACGACACTTCGACCAAAAGCGAAGATGAATATGTCGTTAACTCTAATATCGTGCAGTTTGACCAGTTGCTTCCAGTTCGATGTTATCATGGCACCTCCTTTGGCTTTGCCTTTCACCTTTGACTTGTCCATCACCATCTTAACTTTAATAGCCTTTCCTAACAATAAGACTTCTACTTCTGATGGCAGTTCAACATTAGGTATAATGTGGCTCATGGTGAATCTCTTCAAAAAGTATTGCATAAAACAAATCAAACATATAAACAACAGTTACGGTGTAGAAAATAAATATAAATCTCTTGGTGTGTTATGTAATGTTTACCATTTTTGCTTTACCCTCCTGGACGTGTGATTTTTTTATGGTGCAGACTTATATTGGTGGTTTTAGATTTGTTGTCTGAACCATACTTCTCAGATAATCAACTGTAGTTCTCAGATAACGAAATTCTCCATCATCCATAGCTACTCGATTTGCATACTCAACAAACACCTCGAACTCATGCTCACACTTTATTCTAGGACCTGCGTAAGTATTAAATACATCAGGCCCAACAATAGAATCGCATGGAAGACATAAATGGGAGGTAATTTCGGACCTCTTATATTCAGCTTTTTGTGCAACTTAAGAGCAGCACAAACATGACGAACACGAGCAAACGATGCCACCTAGTTGAATATAGAAAAGATGTAACACAAATTTGAGATCTAACATGGTTAAGGCATCGATCACCGTCAGAGAAAATAGGGCATGGGGCAATCGGAAGAGATGAGTTTGTACTTGACTAGATTAGATCTGATATTAAATATAGACAACACGAGATGAGTTGCGTATGACTTACATCATCTTCCATTGTAACTTCACAGACGCCGCTCTTCCCGTCCAGGCTTCGATGAGAGACGATGAGGTTAGATGACGCGATTATATAGGTGGAAGTGTGCAAAAGGCGATCATAATCTTGTTACCTTAATTCGTGGGAGGGTCGATATCAACGTGACACAGTTTGTTTCCCTAAATAATGTCGTTACCTTAATTAGTGGGCAAGGTTGGGATTCGATAGTTTGGAGGCGTAGTCAATTACGGGGATCGATTATTAATGTTGTCCCCTTAATTAGTACAATCAAAGGTACACATTTTTGAATAATTGCCCGCTAATTCATGTTGTTACCTTAATTAGTACTACTCATGTCGTAGTACTGCTGCAAATAGAAATTAATTTTCACACCTTATGCGCAGAGTAATCAAAGTAGCTCAAACAGATTCTCTTAGCGACGGCGTTTGATAGTCGGAATGAGAGGAGATGGACGGAGAGCAAGGTTATTTCACGGCGTTTTTTCGTGGTTACAATGCAATATAATTTCAGTAAACTTAAAATTTTAACCACTACTGACATTCATGAATAATTTGAAAACAGTATGACATAAACGTCAAATAAAGTTTGCAACAAACATCAAAATGTCTCAGCATGACTTCCAACTTGGACAAATAAGCTAATTGTAAAAATAATGTAATGCCTTTGTTGATTTCAGAGAATATCAACCAGAAGCTTGAGACCACCACCGCGGCTACCACGGAACCAGAACACAAACACGTTTTTAACTCTCATATTAGTCTTCTTCACAACCTCCATCCAGTTTGTTGTTATCATGGCACCTCCTTTGCCTTTTCCATTGACCTGTGACTTGCTCATCACCATCTTAACTGTTTGTAACATCCCAACCTTGTTATCATAAATAAATGAGTGTTCATGTGCATCTCATGCATGTAGTTTGAGTTTGAACAAAATTTGCATCTCCATTTTTGAATTATGCAAATCCCTCTCTATCTCTTTTTCATTCAAATCTCTCAAGATTTTCAACACTAAGCAAAATGGCCTTTTTGTTATTCAATAAGTACATGTGTGTTTATTGTTCTCTGGCAAAATTGAGTTTCAAACAAAATTCAAAAGTAAGTTGAATTTGCAATTTTGTAAAGAGAAGAAAACCAGAAAAATAGAAAAAGAGAGAGAGCTCTCTCTTCTCCCTTCCCTGGGCCGCAGCCCACCTCCTCCCTCTCTCTCTTTCTCTCCGGCATGGCCCAATTCGGCCCAGCCGAAATCCACAACAGCCCAACCACCCCCAGGGGGGTTTTTGTAAAATATCCGTCGTCCTCCCCGCCGACCAAAGCAGCTGCCTGGCAGCCGCCCGGCCACCCGATGGTGCCGGCGGCCAGGATGAGCTCCGCCGCCCCCGGCGGCTATAAAAGTTGCGCCGGCGCGCCCTGGAACCCTAGCCCCATTCTCCCCCTTCCCCGTGCTCTCTCGCGCCTCCCCCGGACCTAACCCTAACATCACTGCCGGCCGGCCTCCGCCCGATTCCGGCGCCGGCGAGGCTCCCCATCCACCGGCGACCTCTCCAACGCGCTCAGCGTGAGCAGAAAAACCTCCCAGCACCCTCGCCTCGCCCCCTAGCCCCCTCTATCGCCGCCGCGCCGCACCACCTGCCCCGGCCGCCGTCGGGCTTCGTCTCCGGCGAAGCTCCGGCGACCAATTCGAGGCGGCGCCGCCCCCAAAAGGTTCCCTGCGTCGCCCCGCGTCGTTTCCCCCTCGCGCGCGGCTCAATCGCGGGCTAAATCGCCCGATTGCAACCTCACTGGAGCTCACAGTGAGCCATGGCGCCGCTGACGTCAGCATGACGTCAGCGTGACGTCATTTATCCTTTTTCCTATTTTCTGTAATTCTTTTCTATTTCTGTTATTAATTTCAGTAAATAGAAATATTTTGACATGTGGGTCCCCTGGTCAGAATTTTATTAATTTCATAAATATTTTAGAAAAGAATAAAATTATGACATGTGGGTCCAACTTTATTATTATTTATATAATTTTCAGAAATTGTTTTAAAATGAATTAAACTTGGGAAATTCATAAATAATTCATTTTAAATCAGAAAAATATAAAATTATATATCAAAATGATCAGAAAAACAAATCCTAGTTGTTTATCCATGTTTCATACATCTTTGAACCAATTAAATATGAGCCTTAGTAGAAACCCTAATTTGACCCCTCTCATATGTCGGGGTTCGAAGCCGAACCCCTTTAATTTCCATCGATGCACCTAGGGTTACCCAAACCCCTTTAATATGACATGTCATCATGTTGTATGTGCATTGCATTGTACCTTGTCTTGATTGTGCTCTTTATTTCCGGTATTTGGTTCTTCTCGATAGGGACCGAACGCGAGCCTGAGATCAACGCCACCGAAGAGCAGCATCACAACAACGAGGGACAAGGCAAGCCCTAACCTGGTTCATATATGGTTTCGAAATGCTTTTACTTCTGGTTCTTACATATTGCATTCGCTTCAAATATGTTTTATCGGCAGTTGTAGATATCCTATGTGTGCATGTTCCATCCTTGTAGCCCAGAGTTCCTGATCCACCGCTCCTAGCAAAACTAGGTCTGAGCTTGTTCGCATCGCTAGAGCCATATATGTGTTATGCTTAGCCATCACTAGTGGAGAAGAGGCCTTTGGTCCCAAGCTTTAGTCCCAGTGCAACCAAACCGGGACCAATGGGGGCATTGGTCCCGGTTCGTTTGGCCTAGGACGACCCCACCCGCTGGAGCATGTCCTGTAGTGGCCTTTAGACCCGGTTTGTATTACAAACCGGGACTAAAGGGTCCACGGCAGGGCGCGGCAGGCCGTGTCAGGCGTGGGAACCCTTTAGTCCCGGTTTGTAATACAAACCGGGTCCAAAGGCCCCCCTCTGGCTATATAACCTTGCCCCTGCCCAAGTGTGAGCCACACTTGGCCATTTTTTCACTTTCTTCACAAGAGGGGTGTATTGCTCTCCTCTCTTCTTCACATGGACAAGAGGTGTTTGATGAAATGCTTAAGAGGATTTGCCACTTGAGTTTACACAAATCAAGCCACACTTAACTTGCTTTTTTCTTCTTCATCGAGGTTAACAACTTTATTCTTTTCATCTGCAATTGATAAAATGCATGTGTATATATACATCGTGATGTTCTGTAATGGTTTTGATCAGCTTAATTATATCATGCAGATGAATCGGCAATGGATGTACATTGACCGACGGTTTGACGAGTTCACTTCGGGCCTGGATAATTTTATGGCCGTGGCGGAGGCAAACAAACATGGTGGCTTCATGTATTGTCCATGTGTGGACTGCAAGAATACCGTAAATTACACTCACTCGAGTCTCATTCACAGCCACCTTCTGCGATCCGGTTTCATGCCCAGTTACTATTGTTGGACCAAGCACGGAGAAAGAGGGGTTATGATGGAAGACAATGACGAAGAGGAAGAGGATGATGACGGTTATCCCAATTTCCCTGAATACGATGATACTGCAGAAGGCAATGAAGACAATGAAGTAGAAGATCAAGAGGCACCAGATGAGCCTGCTGATGATGATCTTGGCCGGGCCATTGCTGATGCAAGGAGAGAATGTGAAACTGAAAAGGAAAGGTTGGCCTTCGACAAGATGATAGAAGATCACAACAAATTATTATACCCAACTTGCGAAGATGGCCATAAAAAGCTAGGCAGCACACTAGAATTGTTGCAATGGAAGGCAGAGAACGGTGTCACTGACTCAGGATTTGGAAAGTTACTGACAATAATTAAGAGGAAGCTTCCAAGGGGTAACGAATTGCCCGCCAGTACGTACGAAGCGAAGAAGATTGTCTGCCCTCTAGGATTAGATGTGCAAAAGATACATGCATGCATTAATGACTGCATCCTCTACCGCGGTGAGTACGAGAATTTGGATGCATGTCCGGTGTGCACTGCATTGCGGTATAAGATCGACGAGATGACCCTGGTGATGTTGAGGGCGAGCGCCCCAGGAAGAGGGTTCCTGCCAAGGTTATGTGGTATGCTCCTATAATACCACGGCTGAAACGCTTGTTCAGAAATAAAGAGCATGCTAGGTTGTTGCGATGGCACAAAGAAGACCGTAAGAAAGACGTGATGTTGAGGCACCCTGCTGATGGCTCCCAATGGAGAAAAATCGATAGAGAGTTCCCAAACTTTGCACAGGATGCAAGGAACTTACGGTTTGGTCTAAGTACAGATGGCATGAATCCTTTTGGAGAGCAGAGCTGCAGCCATAGCACCTGGCCTGTGACTCTTTGTATATATAACCTTCCTCCTTGGTTGTGCATGAAGCGGAAGTTCATTATGACGCCAGTGCTCATACAAGGCCCGAAGCAACCCGGGAACGACATTGATGTGTACCTGAAGCCATTAGTTGAAGAACTTCTACAGCTGTGGTCTCTAGCAGGTGTACGTGTGTGGGACGAGCACAAGCAGGAGGAATTTGACCTAAGAGCGCTGCTTTTCGTAACCATCAATGACTGGCCTGCTCTTGGTAACATTTCAGGACAGTCAAACAAGGGATACAATGCATGCACGCACTGTTTACATGAGCTCGAAGGTGATTATTTGGAAAAATGTAAGAAGGTCGTGTACCTGGGGCATCGTCGATTTCTTAGGCTTACCCATCCCGTAAGAAAGAAAGGCAAGCATTACAACGGTGAGGCTGATCACCGGAGGAAGCCTCTCCATCGTGATGGTGTTGATATATTTGGTATGGTCAAGGATCTAGATGTAATATTTGGAAAGGGTCCTGGCGGACGGTCTGTTCCGAATGACGATGCCGGACACGCGCCCATGTGGAAGAATAAATCTATATTTTGGGATCTACCCTATTGGGAAGTCTTAGAGGTCCGCTCTTCAATCGATGTGATACACGTGACAAAGAATCTTTGCGTGAACCTGCTAGGCTTTCTGGCGTGTACGGGAAGACAAAAGATACACCAGAAGCACATGAGGACCAGCAACGTAGGAAAGACCCCAAAAAACTGCATGAGAGAGTTAAAGGACGTCATTACTCCAGCTACGCTCTTACAAAAGCAGAGAAGGAAATATTTTTGAATGTCTGAGCAGTAGGTCCCGTCTGGCTTCTCCTCCAATATAAAGGGAATAATAAATATGGAGAAGAAAACATTCCAGAACCTGAAGTCTCATGACTGTCACGTGATAATGACACAGTTGCTTCCGATTGCATTGAGAGGGCTTCTACCGGAAAATGTTCGACTGCCCATTGTGAAGCTATGTGCATTCCTCAATGCAATTTCTCAGAAGGTAATAAATCCAGAAATTCTACCGAGGTTGCAGAATGATGTGGTCCAATGTCTCGTTAGTTTTGAGCTGGTGTTCCCACCATCCTTCTTCAATATTATGACACATCTCCTCGTTCACCTGGTCGATGAGATTTGCATTCTCGGTCCTGTGTTTCTACACAATATGTTCCCCTTCGAGAGGTTCATGGGAGTCTTAAAGAAATATGTTCATAACCGTGCTAGGCCAGAAGGAAGCATCTCCAAGGGCTATGGAACAGAGGAGGTCATTGAATTCTGTGTTGACTTTATTCCTGACCTTAAGCCGATTGGTGTTCCTGAATCGCGGCATGAAGGGAGACTAAGTGGAAAAGGCACGCTAGGAAGGAAATCAATGATATGTAGGGACGGGATTTCTTTGACTCAAGCACACTACACAGTTCTACAAAGTTCCACCTTGGTGGCTCCGTATATCGGTGACCACAAGAACTTTCTACGCTCCCAGAACCCGGGGCAGTCGAACGATTGGATTAGACGTGTGTTGGCGTCCGAAACCCACCGGCGAGCAACGGCTGGCAACACGAAGAGCCGGGAACAACCTAGGGCTGCGGCTGGCCCTGGTCCCTCCGAGCGACGGCCCGCAAAGCTCCTGGCACACACGTCCCGATGCTGGTGCAGGGCGTGCCACCTGATCTATACCTGATCGGGAAGGTGATGGATTTGCTTCGCTTAGTTTCCCATGGCATACACGTAAACATTAAATACGAGCCTCGATCGGCTCTCAGGTTATCCCGTGAATCGGCTCAAGGAGCCGATCCACCCATGACTCGTATGGGGTTTACGATTGCATGGTGGTCCTGCTTGATCAATATGTAGCTAAAGCGATCTACGACGATTTAGGGTTTTCACCACATAATCGGAACATCCTACGCGTGATTGAGCCTGGCAGCCACGCACGGTGATAATAAACCAACCCTAGACAAGGCCTAAAAACCAACATTAAGTTGATCCCCGGAACATCTTGTCTAGGGTTAGCAAACTACACCCTACGTGGATCATTCAATCCGTTTGTAAGGCCTAACTATGCAGATATTAAACTAATCCTTGAAGAATCAAGGAGCAATCATAACGGATCGGATCTACTAAACAACGATCAAGCAAGGTGCCGCCCTTACACCTAAGAAAGGTGTAAGGGCGGCTAGACGTCTACGGGTTGCATGAACGAAAGCATGTGATACGATGAAAACAATGCTAACCCTAACACATCTATGATAACTACGTTGCTCGTCATCAAAAAGGCTTCAGCACGAGCAACGCATGGATAACAAATAAACGTATACTGCCTAGATCGCAAGATGCGATCTAGGCAGCATGATGCTTACCCGGAAGAAACCCTCGAAACAAGGGGTCGGCGATGCGCCAAGATTGGTTTGTGATGAACGTGATTGTTGTTTTTCTCAATAACCCTAGATACATATAGTCCGTAGACTTTCTAACGTGGGAATAATCCCAACCGTGCACGAGCCAAAATCTATCTAACCGACACGTATCCTACTATATTTACAGATACAAGGGCAAACTAGCCCAAACTTCGTGTACAAGGCCGGTTCACGTATTTCTTCCATGTATATTCTTCAAGCCCAATCTTGATCGCGGCCCACCTCTGATCCGGTCAAATTCTGGTGATAACACATGCCCCCTGGTTTTGGAATTGGTAATTCCAAAATCACTCTGCTTTTTCTTCGTCGGGTCATGTCGTGGCAGAGCAAAACCGTCGCAGCATCCTTCATCATGCCTCGCCTTCTCAACTTCTCCGCGTGATTTGACCGTTGTTTTTTTTTCTTTGGGCACCACCTCCTCGGAAACTGCTATGGCATTGAATCTCCACTATATCCCCTTTATATTAACCGCGCCAAACAGTTCGCCTCTTCATCCCCTTGCTCTGTTCTAGCCATCGGCACCCAAAAAACCCCAATCCAAAGCAATGTCTTCTTCCTCTTCCTCCTCCGCCTCGTCGGATCTCTCCTCCCAGTCCTACTCCTCCTCTTCTTCCTCCTCCTGTGAGCCGACGCCAGAGTGGGACCCGATGGCGGCTCAGATGGCGGCGCACAACGAGCGCGCCCCAGAGGAGTGGGACCAGGAGGACCACGCCTCCTCCGTCTGGTCCGAGGACGACAAGTCCTTGACCAGCGGAGACGAAGAGCTCCAGTTCCTCGCCCATGGGGAACTGGGATCGGAGAGCGAGGATGACTCGTTCTCCTGGGACGGCTACACCTCCTCCGAGGAAGAGGAGGAGGAAGACGACAACGACGACTCCCTCGAGGATTACCCACCGGCAAAGCGGTTCCGCGCCGGGTCAGACGACGACGACGACGACAACAACGATGACGATGATGAAGATGAGGAGGCCCCCAATGGGGGCCGCTGGAGCAGCGACGAGGAGCCCGCCGGCAGCAGCGCCGACGACGAGGGCAGCAACGGCCCGTAGACTAGGACCTAGTAGCATAGGCCTAGCAGTAGTAGTAGATCGGCCAATAGGCCTTTCTTTTGTTCTTCCTTCCTTGAGCAATCGGCTCTTTCTTTGTAAGAAATCTCCTTTATTAATGAAGAAAATATTCCTCTATTAATTTTGCTTTCTCGTCAATTTTGCCGATTGTCGAACGAAGTCGATGCACAAAGAACCGATGGCAGGGCATCGGCTTATGCCATAAACATGCTTTAAGGCCATAAAAGTTGCCTATTCACACAGTCAACAGATCCAATCCGTGTCCATGCCATCTCCCGGTCTCAAACGCACAGATTCAGCAAAATCCACGGGAAAATTACCTCAGATGCCATGAATTCTGGCATGAAATCAATCCGTTAACCTGCTTAATTGAGCTTGTTCCTCTAGAGTCGATGGCTACGCATCGGCTTTTTTCATTATTCTGAAGTCGATGTCTATGCATTGGCTGTACTGATATCCATATTTCTCAAGTCGATGTCTGCACATCGGCTATGATTTGTATACAAAAAAAAATTTTACCGGCCGATTTCATGAATCGGCCCCCAAATTTCACCGTTCGTCCTCCCACATGCTTGGGAAATATTTCTTGAGATGTTGGCCGTTGACAGCTACTGGGAACTTAGCGCCGTCCAGCTGCTCTAGCATGTATGCATTACCCTTCAATGCCTGGACGACTTTATATGGACCGTGCCAATTAGGAGACCATTTACCATACGCTTTATCCTTGGTTCCTAATGGCAACACAGCTTCCCATACTAGATCACCAACTTGAAACTCCTTTGGTCTCACCTTCTTATTGTATGCACGAGCTACCCTAGCTTTATTCTCTTTAATCTTTTCCAACGACCAAAGTCTAAGTTCCGTTGCATCCTCAATAGTGTCACTCATCAAAGCTGCATATTCTTCAGCTGTTAGATCATTCTGAAACGTGACACGTCTTGATCCAGCCGTAATTTCCCAAGGCAATACGGCTTCCTGCCCATAGACGAGCTGGTAAGGCGAAGTCTTTATGGCTCCTAGGCATGACATGCGGTAGGCCCACAAAGCTTCTGACAGTGTTTCATGCCAAACCCTAGGGTTCTCTTCAATCTTCCTCTTGATCAGCTTGATCAGGCTCTGATTAGACGCTTCAGCTTGCCCGTTGGCTTGAGCATAGTATGGAGATGATCGGATCAGCTTAATCCCCATGTCATCGCAGAATTTTCTGAATTCTTTAGAAATAAAGACCGAACCTCCATCGGTCGTGATTGTTTGGGGAATCCCGAACCTATGAATGACGTGTTCTTTGACAAATTTGATAACATCTTCTGATTTTACCTTCTTCATAGGGATGGCCTCCACCCATTTGGTGAAGTAATCTGTAATGGCCAGGATCCACTCGTGGCCTTTGCTCGACGCAGGATGGATTTTGCCGATCATATCCATGCCCCAACCTCGGAATGGCCAAGGCTTGATGATGGGATTCATTGCTGATGCGGGTACCATCTGAATCTTCCCGAACATCTGACACGCTTGGCACCCCTTGTAGTACTTGAAGCAATCTTCAAGCATAGTGGGCCAATAAAACCCTGATCGCCTAATCAGCCACTTCATCTTATGAGCCGATTGGTGAGTTCCACAGGCGCCTTCGTGCACCTCATGTAAGAGCCGATTAGACTCGGTTGGTCCCAGGCACTTGAGTAGTAACCCTTCCAACGTCCTGTAGAACATGTCATCTCCTATAAGGACATATTTCATAGCCTTGTATCTTATCCGTTTAGGTGCCCCCGAGCCGAATCCTTCAAGTAATTGAAGATATCGGCTCTCCAGTCATCCTGTTCCAGGAACTGCACCTGAACTTCTGACCCGTCTGGTATGTCCTTGTACCCTGACGCCATTTGCGCGAGATCATTGGCATCGGTATTCTGAGATCTTGGGACCCAATTGAAATTGATGTACCGAAAATGTGTCATCAGCTCACGACATTCCATCCAATATGGGAAGAGCGACTCACTCTCGCACTTGTATTCGTCCGTGAGCTGGGAAATCACCAACTTCGAGTCTCCAAAAAGCTCCACCGCTTCTGCCCCGGCTTCCAGCAGCAACTCCAGTCCCTTGCGTACTGCCTCATACTCAGCGACATTGTTTGTGCAAGGGGTAGATAGTCTGATGGAGAAGGAGTATGTTGCCCCCCGAGGCGACACGAGCAGAATGCCGATGCCACAACCATCGTCACAAGCCGACCCATCGAAGAACATAGCCCATGCACGTATAGATAGTGCTGCTATATTAGTATTGATCCGTTCAGCTATGAGATCGGCCAATGCTTGTCCCTTGACTGCTTTTGCAGGCTGATACCGGAGATCAAACTCCGATAACGCAAACATCCACTTACCAAGTCGGCCTTTCAAAACAGGAGCCGACAGCATGTGCTTGACAACGTCTGACTTGCATATGACGATGATTTCTGCTGTCAAAAGGATGTGATGGAGCTTGGTGCAGGTGAAGAACAGGCAGAGGCATAACTTCTCGACCTCGGGATACCTTGTCTCTGCATCCAACATCCTTCTGCTGAGGTAGAATACAACCTTTTCAACGCCCTCGTAGAGTTGCACCACCACTGAAGCAATGGACGTGTCAGCTACTGATAGGTAGATATAGAACGGCCTGTCCTGCTGAGGCGGAACTAGCACAGGCGGTGTTGTTAGATACCGCTTAATCTCATCAAACGCCTGCTGTTGTTCTGCCCCCCAGTGAAACTCGTCATCAGATTTAATCTTGACCAACGCCATGAACGGCTCAATTCGTCCTGAGAGATTAGAGATGAATCGCCGGACGAAATTGATCTTGCCGATCAGACGTTGGAGCTCCTTCTTCGTGGTAGGCGGCTGCATGGTACGTACTGCCTCCTGACTTTTCAGGCCGATCTCAATTCCTCGTTCATGAACAAGAAAACCTAGGAACTGACCGGCCGTCACACCAAAGGCACACTTCTTTGGATTCATTCTGAGTCCGAACTTCCGAGTTCGGTCTAGGATGCGTCGCAAATCATCCAAGTGTCCTTCCATGGAGACAGACTTGACCACCATGTCATCGATGTAGATTTCCACCAACTTGCCGATCAGATCATGAAAAATATAATTCATGGCTCGTTGGTACGTTGCACCGGCATTCTTCAAACCAAAGGTCATGACCACATATTCGAACAAGCCCACTGATCCTGGTACTCGGAATGCAGTCTTGTGTATGTCTTCTGGAGCCATGAAGATTTGGTTGTAGCCGGCATTGCCATCCATGAAACTCAACACCTTGTGGCCAGCAGCTGCGTTGATCAATGTTTCTGCCACAGGCATTGGATATTCATCCTTTGGAGTGGCTCTGTTAAGATCTCGAAAATCTATGGCCACACGCCATCGGCCGTCCTTTTTCTCCACAGGTACAATACTGGAGATCCATTCAGCATACCTGCATGGCCTGATGAACCCGGCGGCTAACATTTTCTCGATCTCTTTCTTGACTTCTTCGAGAATTTCGGCCTTCATCTGACGTGCTCGTTGTTGGAATGGCCGAAATCCTTTTTTGAGAGGGAGCCGATGCTCAATGATGCTCCTGTCTAATCCAGGCATCTCTGTGTAATCCCATGCAAAGCAATCTGGGTACTCTTTTAATAGAGCTATCATCTGGCTCCTGAGATGGGGATCTAACTTCTTGCTGATGAAAGTTGGTCGTGGCTTATCCCCAGGACCAATGTCGACTTCTTCCAGCTCATCAGCCGATGTAAACCCATACCCTAGCTTTCCGTCACCTGTTAGATCGACGCTGAACACAGGCAAAACGCATGGCAAGGATAATATGGGCCGATTGCTGGAATCGGCCCCAACTTGATTGCATTGCTCAAAAGAGGTTTACATCTTGTTCGTGCTTCACTATGACTACGTGACATGCTTGAGACAAGATCATTACTTTTTATTTTTTGGGGCCAATCACAAGGATCGGCCTTCCCATGTACGTTCATAGACTTTGCTCTTGTTACACGGTCAGGCCAGTGGATAAGACCAGCCTCACCCCGTTTTTTGACACGTCGATGTACTCGCAGTCGTCCAAAGTGATGCCTGAGAGTGGCTCTTGGCCTTCCGTCTCCCAAACGTTCATGCCAGCCGTTGAAATCTCGGCTGTATCGTCTGCATGGACGACTTCTACTTCATCTCCATCCCACTGTATTAGGCATTGGTGCATCGTAGATGGAATGCAACAGTTGGCGTGGATCCAATCTCTCCCTAGCAGGACAGCGTAAGTGCTCTTGCTATCGACGATGGTTTTCCACCCTACGGTCAGATCCACGTTCAGAACACCTTGTGCATCAGATGCTTGGCCGTTGAAATCGCTCAGTGTAACGTTGGTCTTGATCAAATCCGAGCTAGAGCGTCCCAACCGACGTAGCATGGAGTATGGCATGATGTTGACTGCCGCTCCGGTGTCCACCAACATCCTATTGACAGGCTGCCCATTGATATAACCTCGTAAGTACAGGGCCTTCAGGTGTCTGTAGCTTCTTTCACGTGGCTTCTCAAAGATAACCGGCCGTGGGCCGCAGTCAAGTTGTGCCACAGGCGCTTCGTCTAATCCTGGAGCACAAAACTCCGCGGAAGGATGAACACCATGTTTGTACTAGCCGATGTCTCATCATCGGCTTTCCTTTGCTTGGGGCGCCACTCCATCTTTTGTGGTCGACCCTCTTCGTCCAGGGTTCGTTGAATTTTCGCGGCCAGATCAGGCCGCGCCTTCCTTAGCGTGTGCAGGTATAACCTTTCGGCTTCCTCCAAGCCACGCAGTCGCTGAACCCTACGCTTTTGGGAACGGCTGAGTCCATCAGGGCACCACCTTGGCCGGTGGTACTTGTCCTCTTCTTCTTCGTAGTCATCTTCTAACTCCTCGAGGTCTTCTTCCCGAGAGGACTCAGTTTGCTTGTTCCTAGATGGGAGAGGCCCTAGACGTTTGAACACTGACACGTCTGTTGCACCCTTCTTCTTCTGTCTACATTCTGGGCAGTTGCCGATTGTAGGCAATCGGCTCATTCCTGAATCCCAGCAGTGCTTGAAGAAAGGACAGTCCCAGTGCTTGTCCACGTCGTCTTGTTCTCTTGACCTTTCCTTGGCACGGCGCTCGTATCTCTCCTCATCGCGATCATGCCGACGATGTCTCCTGGCGTCCCTGCTAGCTAGACGATCCCTTTCATCGTCGCTGTTGTACCGCCGGCGCTGGTCGTACTGACTTACATATTTGTTGAGGAGATGATCAGAGAGAGGTCGTTGATATCGCACATTCTTCGCTTCTCCCTCTGTGATGTAGCGCTTGCCATCGTGCCGGAGCCGATCGCGTGGAACGGCTTCCTCCTTGTCCTTGCTACGAGAGCGGCTGCCCTCGCCTTTGTTCTTACCAGAGTGGTGCCCAGGCTCGACCATGTTAATGCTTAACGAGAAACCTGGTTGGCACCCCTCGGGGTAAGCGTATTCCACCGTGTTAACGGCGGGGAAGGGGTGTGTGTCGACTTTCATGGCGTACTGGTTGAAAATTAGACGTCCTTGTTCTATCGCCATTTGGATCTGCTGACGCCACACCCTGCAGTCGTTGGTGGTATGGGAGAACGTGTTATGCCATTTGCAGTATGGCTTTCCGTTCAGCTCCTGTACCGTGGGGATTTTGAGGCATTCGGGTAACTTCAGCTGCTTCTCCTTGAGTAAGAGGTCGAAAATTTGCTCAGCTTTAGTTACGTCAAAATCAAACCCTCTGGGCGGACCTTGTGGCTTAACCCACTTGCAGGACACGGGGGTTGCCCCCCGAGTCCATTCAGCCACTGCTACCTCTTGATCTCCCGCAGACCCTTCATCTTCCTCTGTCTCAACCAGGACTACTGCACGCTTGAATTTGTCCTGGTACAGCTCTGGGTGGCGCTGTTCATATAATGACAGTTCTGAACCATGTGTGCCAGTGAAGGGTAGTCTGCTTGGGAAGCCATATCCTTGATAGGTGATGCGAGACCCACCACCGCCAACTCAACCGCTTCCTTTTCAGTCAAACGAGCCGAATAGCATCGGTTCCTAACGGCCCTGAAGCGCTGGATGTATTCTGACACTGTTTCTCCGCGCTTCTGACGTACTTGTGCTAGATCGGCAATGCCAGCCTCGGAAGCTTCTGAGTGATACTGCATGTGGAATTGTTCCTCCAACTGCTTCCAAGTCCGGATCGAATCTGGTGGCAGTGATGTGTACCACCCAAGCCGATCCTGTGAGGGACGTGCGAAGAACCTCACACGTAGTGCATCTGCAGCTGAGATCGTGCCCAGCTGCGCCAAATATCGGCTTACATGCTCGATAGAGCTGGAGCCATCTGACCCACTAAACTTGGAGAATTCAGGGAGCCGATATTTGGGTGGTAGTGGGATCAAATCGTAGTCGTTGGGGTACGGCTTGGAATAGCCGATTGCCCTCCTTTTCGGCACCATGCCGAACTGGTCTCTCAAGATCGTGCTGATCTGATCCGCGGTGCTAGCTGCAGGAGTGGAGCTCTGAAGATTCGTTGGCGTGGCATACTTAGCTAGCCACGCTTGCTTCTCAAGATCTGAGCTAGCTACAGGAGTTGAGCTCTGGAGGTTCGTCGAGTGGCATACTTAGCTAGCCACGTCGCTTCTCAAGATCTGATCCAGAGGCTCCTCCCGCTTTCCGAAGTCCTGCTGTTGCAGCTGGTTCGTGAGTGCCTGCTGTTGTACGCACGTATGTGCACGTGTATCCGTGAGGGATCTCCTTAGGCGCCTCGTACAAGAACTGGTAATCGCTAGGATCGCCACCGATCTTGTAGACAACGAATGCCGGTGTACTCGGCACCTCTGGTGCTGCCAGCGCGAACGGCAGCGGTGGTCGGCTCTGGAGTGGTAGCTTTCCTTGGTGAGTCCCTAGAGCAGGCCCTGACGGAGAGTACTGATGCCTCAAGATTTCATGGAGCACCCGAAGGGCGACACGCTCCAAAGTGTTCACCAGGCTCTCGGAGTGGCGGTGTAGCGAATGAGCTACCATGAAATTGATCTCCTGACGCAAGGACCTGGTGCGTTCTTCTGAAGGGGTGGACAGGTCCACTCCATCGAGCGCGCCTTCAGGTGTGAACCCTCTCCACCTGATGCCGTGTGAGCGGGTCCTGTGGAAAGAGCCGATGAGGTCGGCTTCGAGGATAGCTTTGACATCGTCATACTTCTTCTTGAGCTCCTCGGGCAGATCCTCGTACGTGACTGGAGTACCTTCCGCCATCTCAGATGTAGATGGCGATGCGGTTGATGTCGAAGATTGTCCCACCGGGCGTGCCAGAATGTGTTGGCGTCCGAAACCCACCGGCGAGCAACGACTGGCAACACGAAGAGCCGGGAACAACCTAGGGATGCGGCTGGCCCTGGTCCCTCCGAGCGACGGCCGCAAAGCTCCTGGCACGCACGTCCCGATGCTGGTGCAAGGGCGTGCCACCTGATCTATACTTGATCAGGAAGGTGATGGATTTGCTTCGCTTAGTTTCCTGCATGGCATACACGTAAACATTAAATACGAGCCTCGATCGGCTCTCAGGTTATCCCGTGAATCGGCTCAAGGAGCCAATCCACCCATGACTCGTATGGGGTTTACGATTGCATGGTGGTCCTGCTTGATCAATATGTAGCTAAAACGACCTACGACGATTTAGGGTTTTCACCACATAATCGGAACATCCTACGCGTGATTGAGCCTGGCAGCCACGCACGGTGATAATAAACCAACCCTAGACAAGGCCTAAAAACCAACATTAAGTTGATCCCCGGAACATCTTGTCTAGGGTTAGCAAACTACACCCTACGTGCTACTGGATCATTCAATCCGTTTGTAAGGCCTAACTATGCAGATATTAAACTAATCCTTGAAGAATCAAGGAGCAATCATAACGGATCGGATCTACTAAACAACGATCAAGCAAGGTGCCGCCCTTACACCTAAGAAAGATGTAAGGGCGGCTAGACGTCTACGGGTTGCATGAACGAAAGCATGTGATACGATGAAAACAATGCTAACCCTAACACATCTATGATAACTACGTTGCTCGCCATCAAAGGGCTTCAGTACGAGCAACGCATGGATAACGAATAAACGTATACTGCCTAGATCGCAAGATGCGATCTAGGCAGCATGATGCTTACTCGGAAGAAACCCTCGAAACAAGGGGTCGGCGATGCGCCAAGATTGGTTTGTGATGAACGTGATTGTTGTTTTTCTCAATAACCCTAGATACATATTTATAGTCCGTAGACTTTCTAACGTGGGAATAATCCCAGCCGTGCACGAGCCAAAATCTATCTAACCGACACGTATCCTACTATATTTACAGATACAAGGGCAAACTAGCCCAAACTTCGTGTACAAGGCCGGTTCACGTATTTCTTCCATGTATATTCTTCAAGCCCAATCTTGATCGCGGCCCACCTCTGATCCGGTCAAATTCTGGTGATAACACGTGAACACATGTCGACTTTCGGCGGTTGGTTGCAAAAACATCTCCTGAATAACAAAGATATTGAAGATCAGTTGTACTTGCTGGCCCAGACACCATCTTCGACTGTAGTGACTTTCCAAGGGTACGAGATAAATGGGAATACATTTTACACGATCGCCCAAGATAAAAGAGCACCAACCAAAACAGTGGTGTCCGGTTTGATGCAATAATGAATGAAGGCCCAAATGACACATATTATGGTTACATAGAGGATATATGGGAACTTGACTATGGACCTTCTTTTAAGGTCCCTTTGTTTAGGTGCAAATGGGTCAACAAAACAGGAGGCGGGGTTCAGGTAGACAAGTTGTATGGAATGACAACAGTGGATCTCAACAATCTTGGGTATAGAGACGAACCATTCGTCCTAGCCAAGGATGTGGCCCAGGTTTTCTATGTGAAGGATATGTCTACCAAACCAAGAAAAAGGAAACATAAGGAAACAAATACATCAAACGATGAGCCAAAGCGCCACATAGTTCTTTCTGGAAAAAGAAACATCGTGGGAGTGGAGGACAAGACAGACATGTCAGAAGATTATAATCAAGTTTGATGAAATTCCACCCTTCAGAGTGAACATTGATCCAAGCATCAAGTTAAATGATGAAGATGCTCCATGGTTACGGCCGAAGAAGATTAAATGATGAAGATGCTCCATCATCAAGTTAATTGAAGAATGTTCATGGCACAAATGAGTATCTCAACATGGCAATCAATTTCCCATTTATTTTTGTGTAATCATGTAACTGTATGTAAGATATTAAAAGTGGAGATGCGCCACGGGAGATTTCCCCAACACTGTTAGATGAGATGTAGTCGTTCAGGGGCTTGCAGGGAAAAATTCCAAGGCGCAGCTTCGAAGATGCCGTAGGGCGTGTGCACCAACGACATCTTCAAGAAACTGCGCCACGGGAGATTTCCCAACCCTTTCCCAACACTTTAGATGAGATGTAGTCGTTCAGGGGCTTGCAGGGAAAAATTCCAAGGCGCAGTTTCGATGCCGTAGGGCGTGTGCACCAACGACATCTTCGAGAAACGCGCCACGGGAGATTTCCCAACCCTTTCCCCAACACTGTTAGATGAGATGTAGTCGTTTAGGGGCTTGCAGGGAAAAATTCCGAGGAGCAGCTTCCGAAGATGTCGTAGGGCGTGTGCACCAACGACATCTTCGAGAAGCTGCGCCACGGAGATTTCCCAACCCTTCCCTTCATCCATGGGAATGAAACTCTGCTTGGCTTGTTGATCTGCTTGGCAAGGCGTATCGATGCTCCTTTTATAGGCACGACACCTCTTCTACTTTGTCTTGTTCCTTCGACAGGGCGTCGTGCGCTACATGCTTTATCTCATCGAGCAGTGCGTCCACCCATGCGTTCTTATCCTGCCGACATCTTTAGTCCCGGTTGTACCCACCAGCCGGGACTAAAGGTTACCCACACGTCCTTATCCCACCGACAGTTTTGTTAGATGACACAAAAAGGATCTTTAGTCCCGGTTGTACCCACCAGCCGGGACTAAAGGTTACCCACACATCCTTATCCCACCGACAATTTTGTTAGATGACACAAAAAAGGATCTTTAGTCCCGGTTGTACCCACCAGCCGGGACTAAAGGTTACCCACACGTCCTTATCCCACCGACAGTTTTGGGCGCCACTGCGTTCCCGCCTATTTTTCTTCCCGCGCTTTCCACTGCTTCCCGCCTCCGTCCTCCCGCCATTTTTTCACTATATATATGTTGGCTTGGCCTCCATTTACATATCACATCTAGACTCATATCTGCAAACCTCATCACCAGGTCACATGGCTTCCATCGTATCTCTAACCCTCCGGGAGGCGGAGGCGCTTTGCGCGTCGAACTACCCCTGCCCGCCGGGCTACCGCGTCCCTACCGGCTGGTTGCTGAGCGTCGGAGGCGTACCGGTCCCTCCTGTCCCTCTAGGTGTGGCGCGCGAGATGGCCATCACGAACCACTACTACTTCGAGCTCACGCCAGAGCAGCGGAGGAATCCCAGTGGCATCCCGACTACAGCCCGACTTGGGAAAGCTTCTTCATCAATCGGCGTGAGAGGGCGCTCGCCAGGCACGAGGAGGGCGGCCCGCCTCCTTCGAACTTCAACGAGGCCGGCCGTCGGCTGTGGTGGCGCGACCGGACTCTCCAGGGCGTCATGGCCCACCGTGGCCCCCGCCTGCGCTACCCTCGGTCCCAGCCCACGCGTGCTCTCCCGCCGAGGTTTGACTACCGCGACCCCGATGCCAGCGACGATGATGACGGCGACTACGACGACTACAGTGGCGAGTACTATAGGGCTAGGCACGAGTATGACTGAATGACTCGAACAGTCGAATCTGGCCATGTATCTTAATTAATTTTCAGTTGAGCTAGGCACGAGTACTATAGGGCTAGGCACGAGTACTATCTGGCCATGTATCTTAATTAATTTTCAGTTGAGCTAGGCACGAGTACTATAGGGCTAGGCACGAGTACTATCTGGCCATGTATCTTAATTAATTTTCAGTTGAGCTCTGTACTTTAATTCCACATGTAATCTGGCGGGAAACTTTTCTCATCATCAGCGTCTGCCACAACGACTTTATTGAAAATACAATTAAAATAGATAAACAACTAGTCTAGTCGATCTACTCGTCGTCGGAGGTTGTCTCGGTCCAAATGTCGTCCCACCGAGGGTCGTTGTCGGCCCAAGTTGTATTCGGGTTGTCGAGCTCGAACACGGCGACGGCCCGACGGTGGCGCCTGTTGGACCTGCGTTGTGCCCGGAGGTCAGCGAAGAACGCGGCGGTGTTGTCGATGTCGTTGGGGAACTGCGCCCTCCACTGGCGCATCAACTCCTCGTCGTGCTCGGCGATGCCGGCGGCGGTGCCTGGCGGTGGCGGCGACGGTCCTCGTCGTCGACGAGGCACGGCGTCGGCGCGAGGAACTCCGCCTCCTCTAGCGATTCGACGTCTGGGAAGTTCATGTCGCACCGTGGCCGCCGAAATCGCCATGCGGCCGCGTCGTAAGCGCGCGCCGCCAGCTCCGGGGTGTTGTACGTGCCGAGGGTGAGCCGGAAGCCACCGGCGCGCATCTCGGCGTAGAACCTACCGTTCGGACGCGCTCGGACGCCACGGAAACCGGACGAGCCGCGACGGCGCGGCGGCATCCCGGCGACGAATGAACGGAGGCGACGGCGACGTGTGGTTCCGCGCGCACGCGGCGCTTTATAGCACAGCGACGCGGCAAGTTTGGCGACAGGTGGCGCGGGAAGCGGCGGGGCATGGCACGTGGAAGCGGCGGTGACAGGTGGCGCGGGGAAGCGGCGGGGCGTGGCACGTGGAAGCGGGATCTACACGTCGCACGGCGGTGGCGGCGGGGCGAGGCACGTGGAAGCGGCGGCGACACGTGGCACGGGGAAGGGACACGTGTGGCGGTGGCGGTGGTGGCCAGTACATGGCGGTGGCGGTGGTGGGCAGTACACGGCGGTGGCCCGTACATGGCGGTGACGGTGGTGGCGAGGCGGTGGCGGTGGCGACGGTGGCCTGGACATGGCGGTGGCGGTGGTGGGCAGTACACGGCGGTGGCCCGTACATGGCGGTGACGGTGGTGGCCAGGCGGTGGCGGTGGCGACGGTGGCCTGTACATGGCGGTGGCGGTGGTGGGCAGTACACGGCGGTGGCCCGTACATGGCGGTGACGGTGGTGGCCAGGCGGTGGCGGTGGCGACGGTGGCCAGTACACGGCGGTGGCGACGGTGGCATGTACATGCATGGCGGTGGCGGCGGTGGCGGCGGTGGACACGTGTGGCAGTGCGGTGGCTTTTTTTTCATTTGAAATAAGGCGGGAATGAATTTTTTTTAAAAAAGTGGCCTTTGGACCCGGTTTGTAATACAAACCGGGACCAAAGGCCTTTTTTGCGCGCGCAGCGAAAACGCAGCAAAAATGGCCTTTAGTCCCGGTTTCTATTACAAACCGGGACCAAAGTTTGGTCCCGGTTTACTGAACCGGGACCAAAGGTGGAGGGAGAGAATCGCCACGCCTCCGCCGCGGATCACCGCGGACGCCCTCCGCCCGTGCAGCAATCGCCGCCGCCGTGCGCCGCCCCTCGCGCCTCTCTCCCGCGCCTCGCGCGCCGCCGCCTCCGCGCGCCGCCGCCCGCTCTCCTCCGCCGCGCACGCGTTGGCGCGCGCCGCCTGTCGCCGCCGCCCGCGCGCCACCGCCGTCGCCTCCGCCTCCACCGTCCTCGCCGCCTCCGCCACCGCCGCGCCAGGTAGCGCCCCCCGGCCTCCCTTCCTCCTCTCTCCGGCCGGCCGATCGGGCGGCGCCATTGGCCATAGTTTTCAATTTTTTGTTTGTTTGTTTTTATATATGTTAGATTAATTAGTTTAGTTACAAAATAGATTCATTTGTAAATTAGTACATAATTTGATTTAAATTAGTTACAAAAATAGTTAGTAAATTAGTTACAAAAATAGTTAGTAAATTAGTTACAAAAATAGTTAGTAAATTAGTTAGAATTGAAATAGTTAGTTTGATTTAAATTAGTACATAGTTTGAATTAGTTTAGTTACAAAAATAGTTAGTAAATTAGTTAGAAATAGTTAGTTTGATTTAAATTAGTGTAGTTATTAAGTTAGAAAAGTTACAAAATAGATTCATTTGTGTCGGCGCCGCCCCCCGCGCGCGCCGACGACTTAGACCGTGGCGGTGCCGAGTCCGTAGCGGTGCCGCCGCGACATAGACTTAGGGTCGCGAAATAGAGAAAGAGCGAGCGAGGAGGAGCGCCGAGTCCGTGGCGGTGCCGGTACTGCCGGCGCCCCTGCCGACGCCCCCAAAACAGGGTCATTCAATTCCCGCTACCGCTCCCGCTGTCGTTCCCGACCCCCGATCCGGATCGATCGATCCGGGGTCGTGGAACGCGGCGTTAGTACAAAAGTAGTGAAGTTTTTTATTTAGCATAATATCATGTTTTTTATTTATATTAATACATATATGATTTGTTTTCGTAGCTACGATGCCGCGACAGCCGCCGCGCCGTGGTCTGACTCTTCTAGAGGAGATGGAGCAGATGGGGGAGGTCCGGGACTGGGCTCCGCCGGGGTGGCACTGGGAGGTCTTAGCTTCCGGGTCGCGCACCTTGGTGCGGAATCCGGGTCCCGTTGTCGACCCGGATATTCTTTGGTGGAGGTCTTATGGGCCACGGTCGTTTCAGAGGGAGCCGGCCCCGCCGGAGGAGGTAGCTCAGCGCATTGAAGCGGAGGACCAGCACGTTCGCCGTTACATGTACGCGTTAGACAACATGTATAGGACCGGATGGAGCGTTATGCGGGGATCTCATGTTAGCTATGCTCCCGTTGTTGTTCCGTGGCTTTGGGGGCACACCCAGCGCGGCTCAGGACCCGGTCGGCGCGTTATAGGACCCGGTCGGCGCGGTTGAGAGGTTGTAGTAGTGATTGATGTATTAGGGTTAAATAAACATGAACCCGATCTATGTATGCATGTAACTGCACTATCTGCTTTCAGCACTATATTATCGATCCTTAGTTAAGAACTACATATGTAACTCCATTTTCAGTTTTCTGCATTATCCTTAATTTGATCATATGATGGTTCCTATGTATAGCTTGCAGGTCGTTGTAGAAAGCATGGACAGAGATGAAATTCAAGAAAATTTCATGGAGAACCTCATAGCAAACGGTACTCTGGATGATCGCGACGACGACGTTATTCCAGATGATGGCGGTGACGATGTCACCGCAACTTATTTGAATGACTCCGGTGAGGGAGCGGAGAATATTGAGGAAGAAGATCCTAGTGGCGCCGGTGAGGAACAAGATCATCATAATGGCTCCCGAACTGTAGTTATCACCGAGGTATATAAATTAATTAAGCCGCTGTTGATCGACTAGATGCATTAACTAATTAAATTGTACTGACTATGAATTATTTCTTTTTAGCCCTCCGGATCGAGCACTTCTTCTGTAAAGTCGAGGAAGCGAGGCCCGGCCAAAAAGTTGGATGACGGTGTTAGGCACGACATCACCCACATCGAAAAGGATGGTAAACCGATTGCTCCAGAGAAAGGTGCAAAGGCATTTATAGCTCAATGCGGAGTGCTTGTTAGGGACCACGTCCCGATCACCGTTCGAGAATGGCACAAGCCGAAGGGACTAGTGCTGTCTGCAGAGGAAGAAGCTCAAGGTCTTTATATCGATGATGTAGCCAAAAACAGCATTCTGAACAAGCTCATGTCACATTTCAACATAGTACCCGAAGAGGGGGATGACGCTGAAAAGGCCAAGATGGAGCAGGCCCTCCGCGAGTTTGGCAAGAAGAAGATGGCCGAACTATTCAAGAACCACAAGAAAAGATTGCGCCGCCTTATCAAGATAAAGAAGACTCCGGACAGTGAGAAGGTAAAAAATCACTGGGACGAATTCGTGAAGTACAACACGGAGTCAGAAGAATTTAAGAAAAGGTCGGAAACAAATAAGGCAAATGCTGCGTTGAAGCTATATCACCAAATTCTGGGTCCAGGTGGATACAGGGCTAACCGTCCTAAGTGGCAGGCAGCTGAGGCGGAACTGACCAGTAAAGGGATCAGATTAGGGACACACGGTTGGATCGAACGGTGCAAGGAGTGGGGGAACGTTGCATCCAGAAACAGGGAAGTGCATCTATAAGAAAGCTCATCTGAAGGTTCCCGTTGATGCCCTGGAAAAAGCACATAGGGACGTGGAGGCGGGGTTGTTCCAGCCCGAAAGAGAGAACGATGAGCTGACACGCGCCCTTGGGAACAAAGAACACGCCGGACGAACACGAGGCACAGAAGGCTCCGTTCCGTGGAAGTATGGCTTTCCTGCGGAAAGGAAGAGATTTCCTGATAAAAGCCATGAGAGGAGGAAGGCAAGGGAAACAGACCGCCTGGCTAACTTAGAGGAGGGTATGAGCACCATGAAAGCCCAATTAACCATGGTAACCCAAGTACTTACATCTCAGATGGCTCAGGGGCAGGCTGTAGATCCTGCATTGCTCAATGCCCTCGCCCCGCTGCAATCTCAACCACACCGGAAAAGCAGCGTGGCTTCCTCTCAGCAGGTGGATAATGATGATGATGATGACCAGGTGGTCGAGCCTCCTCGCTACCCCCCCCCGTGGATGATCTCACTGAGAGCCGTCCTTGTGAGCTGCATGTTAAAGTTTTCAACCTATCCTTCAAGGCGGCGGTCGGCATCCTCTTACCTACAAGGTCTTACCATTGCCGTCCGGTCCAAGACGACTTTGCTGTTGTGATGGTGGATGAAGTGTTGAGAGATTATGAGGGGTTGGTGCTTGAGCACCCTGCAGGTGAAGATGGGGAAATCAAAGAACTGGGAGAAGCCCGTAGAACCACCGTGCAATGGCGGAAGGAGAACATTGTGTTTCCAGGTGAGAAGCCAACAAGCAGGCCACCTCCGCCTCCTCCGCCACCTGTGCAGTCTCCTCCGCGTGATGATTCTCCTCTGCGCGATGATGATTCCCCTATGCATGACCAGTCTCCTCCGCGTGAAAATACTCCGCCGCCTCCTCCTCCTCGTCAGGAGACTCCGCCGCCTCCACCTAAGCAAAAGAGGAAGCGGTCCGCGGCACCTCCTACAGCTCCGAAGAGATCATCAACTCCAATGAGGGCACAGACTCCAGAGTTGTTACCACATGAGCAGACTGAAGAGCAAAAGGCGTTTCTTGCGCCGAAGAAGATGTTTATTCCACCGCAGACAGTGAAGCACTTTGCCGAGACGAGAATGAAGAGAGCTGAGATCTGATTATGACCGCTCTCTTGGACAGTCCTCTAGAGCGAGCAAAGAAGCAAAAAAAGTCGCCCAGCTTGGACAGCAGGACATTCAGGCCGTACCCCACTTCATCGTGGAGCCCTATCATGATCCAGAGACGGCATCGATGATCGAACGGGCGGCTAGAGCTCAGGGAGCATCAGTTGAGTACGAAGATTACTATCCAACGGCTCAAGTGGTAAACAAGTATAGATACGGATCTGATCTCGTCAAACCTGGCGAGCTCGCGCGTCTAGGGACTCAGATGCGAAGGTTGCATGAATGGTACCTGAAAGCCTGTCGAAGAGGTGATGCCTACCTCACGGTGTATCTTAGAGATGAGCATTACTTCCGGGGGAAAGACGAGATAAACCTTGAGTTAGAAGAACTGTTTCAGTTATTCAATCAAGACGCCCTCGACAAAGCTGTCATCAGTTGCTACTGCCTGTAAGTGATTTATTTGTGTAATTAAGTTTGTAGCTCATTCATTTGCACTAACAATTATCCTCATTATATTCTTTGTGTACGCTATACATTTAATTATGCAGAATGAAGAAGCTGGAATACAAAAGAGGCAAGCTCCTACCGCTGGGGTTCATAGACCCAAACACAGTTCATGAAGTTACGGTTCGAGACTTCGCCAAGGACACAGAGGACAACATCGTAATGTTTTTAGAGAAGCAAGCAGACAAAGAGGATATATTCTTTCCCTACAACTTCAAGTGAGTGTTATATATAACATACATTATGCTTGTGCACCTTCCACTTTATTCTCGTAATCATTGAGCTATGCTTGTGCAGATTCCACTTTATTCTCCTAATCATTGATCTTCACCTTGGAGTCGTAAAAGTCATGGACTCGAAACGTAAAGAATATGCGGAATGGGCGGACATGGCTGCCATCCTCCAGAGGTAGTTTCAATCAATTTCGTATTGGCATCTTCATCTGCTCTAATTCGAAGATATCATCAACTAATCAATTACTCATTTACTCATTATTTTTTGCCGGGCAGGGCTTGGAAACGGTTCATCAATACTGTTCCGGGTAAATGGAAACCGGAGCTTACATTTGAAGATTACCCTGTAAGTAGTACTATATATATAGCTATGTCCGTGAAACTTTATATATGATATTTACTTTCAATACGATGCTTGATTATTAGTTTGATCGAACTATTTTTTCGTAAAGTGTATGAGGCAGGAACCCGGGAATAACTTATGTGGATACTACGTCTGCACCTTCATTCGTGACATGGCCTGTCCCAAGGGTGGGGATGCCCAAATACACCACACTCGTGTACGATAACAAATTTTCACAATTAATCTTAATTAGTACCATCTATTGTATTGAGTTCCATTCATATATTGATCTCCTTTTTTAAATATAGATGACACGCCTGCGGGACACTCTCATAACGGAGGATCAAATAAAAGCAATTCAAGAGGAAATCGCGGGATTCTTTATTACCGAGGCCCTTACCCCAGGTGGAGAGCACTATCGGCAGATCGTGACGATGGAGGATGATACGTCTCCGACGTATCGATAATTTCTTATGTTCCATGCCACACTATTGATGATATCTACATGTTTTATGCACACTTTATGTCATATTCGTGCATTTTCTGGAACTAACCTATTAACAAGATGCCGAAGTGCCAGTTGCTGTTTTCTGTTTTTGGTTTCCGAAATCCTAGTAAGGAAATATTCTCGGAATTGGACGAAATCAACGCCCAGGGTCCTATTTTGCCACGAAGCTTCCAGAAGACCGAAGAGTCAACGAAGTGGGGCCACGAGGTGGCCAGAGGGCAGGCGGCGCGGCCCCACCCTTGGCCGCGCGTCTCCTGGGCCCTCGCGTCGCCCCCGACCTACCCTTCCGCCTACAAATAGCCTTCGTCGCGAAACCCCCGCCGAGAGCCACGATACGAAAACCTTCCAGAGACGCCGCCGCCGCCAATCCCATCTCGGAGGATTCAGGAGATCGAATCATCTCCGGAGGACTCTACGCCGCCATGGTCGCCTCCGGAGTGATGTGTGAGTAGTCTACCCCTGGACTATGGGTCCATAGCAGTAGCTAGATGGTTGTCTTCTCCTCATTGTGCTTAATTGTCGGGTCTTGTGAGCTGCCGAACATGATCAAGATCATCTATCTGTAATTCTATATGTTGTGTTTGTTGGGATCCGATGAATAGAGAATACCATGTTATGTTGATTATCAATTTATATCTATGTTTTGTTTATGATCTTGCATGCTCTCCGTTATTAGTAGAGGCTCGGCCAAGTTTTTGCTATTAACTCCAAGAGGGGTATTTATGCTCGATAGTGGGTTCATGTCTCTGTGAATCTGGGGAAGTGACAGAAATCTCTAAGATTATGGATGTGTTGCCACTAGGGATAAAACATTGATGCTATGTCCGAGGATGTAGTTATTGATTACATTACGCGCAATACTTAATGCAATTGTCTGTTGTTAGCAACTTAATACTGGAGGGGGTTCGGATGATAACCTGAAGGTGGACTTTTCAGGCATAGATGCATGCTGGATAGCGGTCTACATACTTTGTCGTAATTCCCAATTAAATCTCACTATACTCATCATAATATGTATATGCATGGTCATGCCCTCTTTATTTGTCAATTTCCCAACTGTAATTTGTTCACCCAACATGCTATTTATCTTATGGGAGAGACACCTCTAGTGAACTATGGACCCCGGTCCAATTCTCTTTACTGAAATACAATCTACTGCAATATTTGTTCTACTGTTCTCTGCAAACAATCATCATCCACACTATACATCTAATCCTTTGTTACAGCAAGCCGGTGAGATTGACAACCTCGCTGTTTCGTTGGGGCAAAGTACTTGGTTTGTGTTGTGCAGGTTCCACGTTGGCGCCGGAATCCCTGGTGTTGCGCCGCACTACATCTCGCCGCCATCAACCTTCAACGTGCTTCTTGGCTCCTACTGGTTCGATAAACCTTGGTTTCATACTGAGGGAAACTTGCCGCTGTACGCATCACACCTTCCTCTTGGGGTTCCCAATGGACGCGTGCTGTACGCGTATCAAGCTCTTTTTCTGGCGCCGTTGCCGGGGAGATCAAGACACGCTGCAAGGGGAGTCTCCACATCCCAATCTCTTTACTTTGTTTTTGTCTTGCTTTATTTTATTTACTACTTTGTTTGCTGCACTAAATCAAAATACAAAAAAACTAGTTGCTAGTTTTACTTTATTTGCTATCTTGTTTGCTATATCAAAAACACAAAAAAATTAGTTACTTGTATTTGCTTTACTTATTTCATTATGTTTCCTTTTAATTTTACCGTAAAAAACATGCCGGTAGGGCGCGGGTCTATAATTGGGAGAAATAATATAGAAGAATTTTTCAACCATGTTAGTACCGTTGACGATTTTGAAGATAGACACTTGGTAGATCTTGCTCCTACTTATGAAATTGCTGCTGCTGCTTTAGTTCGCATGTTGGAAACTAAATTTGTTAATCTCAATCCTATAATCCAACACATGTTTCTTACACTTGGTGATATGGAAGAAGGATAAAAGAAAGATTTTTTTTTGTAAACCCTTCTTAGAGAATTTGGTGGTCTAGCAAGAGAAGCTTGAAAGGTCTTTGCTAAATATAATATGCTTGGTTCTTATACCAATTTTGTTAGTCTCCTTGAAAAGATGGACATGGAGAGAATAAGGTACACTAATAATATTAATGATGGTGGGGAGATCAAAGCACCAATACCATGTAAGCTCCTAGCGATGAATGATGCACTAGAAAATAACTATGCTTGGCTTGTTCCTGAAAATTTGTTTGATGAGAGTAGCAAGCCCAAGACTAATGAAAAGGGAGACGCTAAAACGTATGTATCCAATATACTATGCATGGTTGAGAAAACTCCACATCCCGCTGTAGATGTACCATCCTTCGATAATACTTGATGCACACTTTCTGCGCCTAGCTGAAAGGCGTTAAAGAAAAGCGCTTATGGGAGACAACCCATGTTTTTACTACAGTACATTGTTTTATATTTGAGTCTTGGAAGTTGTTTACTACTGTAGCAACCTCTCCTTATCTTAGTTTTGAGTTTTGTTGTGCCAAGTAAAGTCGTTGATAGCAAGGTTCATACTAGATTTGGATTACTGCGCAGAAACAGATTTCTTTGCTATCACGAATCTGGGCAAAATTCTCTGTAGGTAACACAGAAAATTATGCCAATTTACGTGAGTGATCCTCAGATATGTACGCAACTTTCATTCAATTTGAGCATTTTCATTTGAGCAAGTCTGGTGCCTCAATAAAATTCGTCATTACGAACTGTTCTGTTTTGACAGATTCTGCCTTTTATTTCGCATTCCTGTTTTGTTATGTTCGATGGATATTTCGATTCCATTGACTTTCAGTAGCTTTTTGCAATGTCCAGAAGTGTTAAGAATGATTATGTCACCTCTGAACATGTATATTTTGATTGTGCACTAACCCTCTAATGAGTTGTTTTGAGTTTGGTGTGGAGTAAGTTTTCAAGGATCAAGAGAGGGAGATGATACAACATGATCAAGGAGAGTGAAAGCTCTAAGCTTGGGGATGCCCGGTGGTTCACCCCTACATATATCAAGAAGACTCAAGCGTCTAAGCTTGGGGATGCCCAAGGCATCCACTTCTTCATCGACAACATTATCAGGTTTCTCCCCTAAAACTATATTTTTATTCCCTCACATCTTATGTGCTTTGCTTGGAGCGTCGGTTTGTTTTTGTTTTTGTTTTGTTTGAATAAAATGGATCCTAGCATTCTTTGTGTGGGAGAGAGACACGCTCCGCTGTAGCATATGGACAAGTATGTCCTTAGTGACAAGGTATTAACTTGTCAATGCCTACGGATTGCAGACTAGGGTTTAGTTGGAAGTAGAGGGCAAGTAGATCTCGAAGGTTTCAGCCGAAAAGTACTCAACGATTAAGAAAACTAGGGTTTGTAAACAATGATTCGATGATTTCTGCGTCCCTCGACTCCCCCTTATATAGGAGGCGGAGCCGAGGGATTCGTGATGTACAAGTTACAGAGTCCGGGAAGGTTTCTAACTCATCCCGCAAGATTACAAATAAGACTTTCTATTACAACTCTGGCTTTCCTTAATAATATCTTGGGCTTCCGAATCTTCTTATTCTTCGGATAGTGGGCCTTCAGTAAACCCCGGGTACTATCTTCGGCAGGCCCATTTGGGATGCCTATGTCAGTAGCCCCCGAGATTTTGCTTGAATCGCAGAGTTAAGGAAAATCTCCACTGTTTATTTTTATTCGACAACTTCAACTTTTCTATATTTCTTCTCATAAACTTCTATATTGTACAGGGATAATGGTAGTTGGGGCTAGTTCATCTGACGGATCAGGTACTAGTTAACTGCTCTAGTGGCAATCCGCAAAACCTACTTCAAGATCACGTCCCCGGACATGACCTCGGGATACTGGTGTAAACTTCGACATGTGGCGCTTAAGGTCTTACCATTCGTCGAGTCCCGAAAATTTATCGGGTACCTAACGCGTCCGTTAGGATTTTTCTTCATATCTGTTGATACGGATAAAAAGTAGCAGAGCGCAGTCTCGGCGATGCCACACAGAACGGATCTGGGGTCTTACCTTCGCAAATTTGCGGCATTCAGAAATTGATCGCAACTTTGGCGTTCTGAGAATATATTGTCGAGTGCTTTTTCGGCTGTTGGAATGGCACATTTTATCGAGTCAAAGATGACTTATATTGCTCTCCCGATGGGAGTATATGCAGAGTTATTTATAACTCGAAATATACTCTTTTGCTCTGCTATCTTTCTTTTTGCTCTTTCATTCCTTTCTCGTCTTCCTTCTTCTCTTTTTTTTCATCGGGTGCGCGAACAGCGCTCCCGATGGGAGTAGCCCCCGAGGCTATGAGCAAATATTTTGTATTTGATCATAGGCTCACGCCATTTCTATTTTGTCTTTCTGGATCTTTTTTCTTTTTTCCAAAGTAGCCCCCGAGCATTTGATCAAAAACTTGTATTTGATCAAAGGCTCAGCATTATTTTTCCATGTCGCCTTTTATGAAGCTGTTGAGTCGAATTTTTTCTTCTGCCAAGGTGACGTTATTGCTGACGATAGCCACGATTGCGATCCGAAAATCGCGAGAAGCCTTCTCCCACTGCCTTGCGGGCCCAATTGATCCACTATCTTGACACGTCGTGCAAGTGGGGGACACACGTCCTCCGCTTTTTCTGGCGCACGTACCGTAACTTCCCCAACGTTGAATTACTTTTTTACCCTTGTTGCCACGTGGTTATCATCTGCCACACATTTTCCTTATCCAACGGTCCGCCGGTTCACCGCACCCCTATATAAGATCGTCTTCTTCCTCCTCGAGCACTTCCGCTCACGCCGTCCTCCTGCTCTCCTCTGCAAACCTCCTCCTGCGACCCACAGCCACCTAAGCTCCTCGTCTTCAAGCTGCGAACCTTGCGCCATTGTTGATGCCACCGCGTCGATTGACGAGGCACAGCACGCCGGAGTCCTCCATGGCCGCCGTGGATCTGGGGGCGGCGGAGTGGGAAAGATCGAAGATTTCCACCCAGGACATCAACATGCTGAAGAAGCTGGGGATCAGCAAGAAACCCAAGGCACTGTGCTTCCCCAGTGAAGAGAGCTACCCAACCCCTCCAATGGGGTACCGGGTAAGTTTCGTCGACCACCTCATCCGCGGCCTTTCCGCCCCCATTCATCCTTTTCTCCGCGGACTGCTTTTTATCTACGGTCTGCAACTCCACCACCTCACGCCAAACTCGATTCTTCATATCTCCATTTTCATCACCCTTTGCGAGGCCTTCCTTGGCGTCCAGCCTAACTGGGCGCTATGGAAGCGCATTTTCTTCTGTCGCCGTAATGGCTCTCCCAATGTCGCCTATAATATAGGCGGCGTTGTAATTTCTGTTCGGTCCACACTACTTCGACGTTAAACTCCCTGACTCAGTTCAAGGATGGCGCAAGAAGTGGTTGTACATTCAGGAGGAAAACCATGGATGTGCTTAGGACAACATCCCTCCTTTTGATGGCGCCGAGAAAATCTTTCGCCGCCACTCCTGGGACGCAGAAGCTACCGAAGAAGAAAAGGCGTCGACAGAAACCTTGATGGCTCGCATCCACGAGTTGCAAAATACTCGCGGCAAAGAGCTATCGGGTATCCAAATCACTGCATACTTTCTTAGGACTAGAGTGCAGCCACTTCAAGCTCGCAAATATCCTCTCTGGAAATATGCTGGCGAGAAGGATGCAGATCGGCTGTCGGTGGATTTGGAGGTCAAAGACTTGGAAAAGCTTGTCCGAAAAATCTCGTCTCTCAGCAAAAAAGATCCTGTCCCTTCTTCTTGTCGTGTAAAACCATTTAGCGCCGCCAATCCACTTCCCAAGGTAACCTTTGTCGATTGTCTTGTTATTGCTTTGCTATTTTTATTGTAACTCCTTTTCTGACATCTTCCCTGTTTTATTTTTATTTTGTACAGGACCATCCAGACCTTGTTTCACTTCCTCCTCTTCCTGAAGGTGGAGAAGTCGAATAAAGGGCCATTGTCCCTGATGACAACCAAGAGGCTCCCTCTTTTGTGAATGAACCCGTGGATTCTCTAAAATCTGCGGGTTCTTCTGAAAAAACGGTGCTTCCGAAGGTACTGCATCAGCGCAATCTCCTCCTCCTGCTGTTTCTCCCAAGAACAAAAGGAAGAGGAATGATGTCGAAGATTCCGGCACCTCCAAAGCCGAAGAAGTTGATCCTTCACGTCAGAAGGCAACTTATGATCCCTATCTTGAATCCCTCGTCAGCTCGTAAGTCACTTTCATTTCCCCTCATTTCTGTACTCGAAGATTTTTGTCTTATCTTGCTTTTTATGCTGTCGATCTTTAATCACAGTGATGATGAGGAAGAAGTACCAACTCTTGACGTGGCTCCTCGAACGAGCACGTCACATACTTTAATTGTTTCGGAGACGCCAGTTGAGGGAGAAGAATCCTCGCCTCCTCAACAAAACGTCGTCACCACCACTCCTCCTTCAAGCCCTCTTGCTCCTTCACCAAAAAGGACAAGGGTTGAAACGATCGTGGAGCCTGCCCCTCAGTTGGGTAGCTCTTCTAATCCGCTCTTAGATGATGTAAGTTTTTTGACTTTCTTGCCAGTATCTATATTTCCTCTGTTTGCTTCTTTATGCCTTCATATTTTTCTCGTACCGATGTTTTCTTTCTTTGTTCTTCTTTGACAGCCCATGATCAAAGAGCTTGTTCGCATTGGATCCCAATTCATTGGGTATCGTGAATATGCCAGCAGGACTGAAGGTAACAACTTTTTTGCTGCCATTGTTTCTAATCTTCTTGCTCCTATTTTTGTCGCAATTTTGACGGTTCTTTTGATTTTGACAGAGAAACTTGCAGAGGCCAACAAGCTTGCCGACACTCTTGCTCGGAAACTGGAGCAAAGTGAAACGGTTCGCAAGAAAGCCGAACTTGATGCTAGCCAAGCAAAAGCAGAGGCTGATGAGGCCAAGGCAAAGGCTGCTAGTGTCGAAGAACTGCAGAAGAAACTTGAGGATGCTGAAGCTGCTTTAAACGAGCACAAAGCCGCACAGGCTACTCGTGAAAAGGGAATCCTCAAGCGCTTGAACACGCAAAATCGTCGCTTCCTTGGTAACTTTGTCGATCCCTTCTATTTTTCTTAGGACTTGCTTTCTTTTGTTTTTACTTGCTGTCGACTAACATATATTTTCTATGGCAGGTCAAACAAGCCAAGAGTTTGATCTTGAGAATCCCACCAATGATCCTCTGCTTGACGCACTTTCTTATCTGGAGTTTCATGGCCAAGAAATTCGCGAAGGCGTGGTGAATGCTGACGCAGGATTGTCGAAGCTGTTCCCCTACTTCTTCCCGAAGAAAGAGGAGCCCAAGACTTTCCTTGCCCTTGCCAAGGACTTCAATCCACCGGAGGATCTTGGACTGAAGATGCGCCAGGAGAACATGAAGATCGCTGTTGAGAGCACTGTCGCCTTGGTCGCTGACAGCCAACAAACTGTTGACTGGATGAAGGTTGGCGACACCGAACAGATAGAGCAAACAAAATGGCGGTCGTTGATCAAGGCAGCCAAGCCCAACACGAAGAAAATCCTGGCCTATCTCGGGATCAAGCCATCTGCAACTCCTAGCTCATCAAGGCCGGAGGTCTAGTTGAATGCCTTTTCTTTTTCTTTCCTTTGCTTTCTCTATTTCTTTTGCTGTTGTCGCCATTTTAGCTTTGGCGACAATTATCCTGTTAGTCCCTTTGGAGAACTTCTTTTGTAATGTCCATGTAAACTTTCTAGAAATCAATGAAATTCCTCTTGGCACTATCATTGATCCTGGGATTTTCTTTTCCAGTTAATATTTGATAACTATTCGACCAACCCTTGCTCTGCCGATGCTTCACCTGCTTCTTCCTTCTCGAAGAAAATGCTAGTCGATGATAATCCCTTGAAGGTTCTTCAAGCAAACATTTGTCGGAAGATTTGCAAGAACTTCGACAACAACTTCAATCCATGAAGAAACAAACTCTGGCAATGATGGAACAATCTCGGAAAGCATCTGAAAAAGAGAAACTTGCTCTCCAACAAGCCAAAGAAGCTATGGCTGCCAAGGATGCTGCTGTGTTGGAAGCTAAGGCAGCCACTACTCGAGAAAATAGCATGCTCGAGCTGATGTCTGAAGCTAGCACAGATATGTTAGGTATGTTTTTCCAACCTCGTACTGCCTCCTTTTATTTTACTGTGCCTCCTTTAAATTTCTTGCCTTGTCGCTTAATAGGCTCGGTTCTTGATGCTGCCGCCGAAGACCAAAGAGTGAACGAGAGAACGAATCTTCTCGTCAATCTTTCCCTTAACCATGGGTGTCTGTTCCACTCCTGAACGGACCCAACAAATTGTCAGGTTCCAAGATCGTGCTTGCCAGGTGCGCGAATTTCTCAGTTTTTGCACGACAACGTTAACCCTTGTTTACAAGACTTTGTTTCCTCGAAATGAGGTTCCCAAAACTCTTCCTGAATTGCTGGAGATATTTAGAGATGCTCCCCGCATTCATAATTTTGTGCGAGCTCAATTGACTGCTGGAGCAAGGTTCGCCATGATTATGATAAATATTTGCCATCCAAAGTTAGACCTGACGAAGATTGTTGCTGATTGCCTGGCCAAGAAATCGCGGCGAAAAAATGATATTGACACAATCAATGAGATGGTAACTCCTGTGGCCGAGTCGATGATAGATGAGCTTCTTCGGATGGACTCAGAATTCTTCGTCAAGGGGTCCTATGCTGAACACAAGACAACCAGAGGCTTGTCCATAGATAGTATTTTAGGCTTTGACTGAGTTGTACTATATTGCAAGACATTGTGTCTGTATCTTTTTTGATTTCTTTTTTATTTCCAAAGAGATTTGTTGTATATTGTAAAGTGATCTATATTGTTGGAGCCCCCGAGCCTCTGGCTAGAGTTTGTACTGTTTTGCTATCTCGAAGATTTTTCCTCTTGTCGTAAGAAGATGTCTTTATTTTTCCATTGATAAGTTGCGAGGTTTTCAGACCAAAGCAATGAGTATACTATATTTATAACTTGTTAACTTCCGATGTTATATTTGGCGAGGTATTATTGTACCAAGGCGAAATATTTCGGTAAGCCTAATTTATCTATATTGTACTTATTTTGAGATTTGAAGGCGTTAAGCCCCCGAGCGTGTCGAAGAATAAGAAGTATATCTCCACTATCTTTATTATATTGCAGCACCGCGAGCCCGCCTCATTAAAAACCTTTCCGGCCCCACTCGGTGCCCCGAAAAGGAAAAGAGTGCGTCTGAAAACTCGCGGGCGTTTCAGTACATTGAATTTTTACAGAGGAGGACTATATTTCAACTCTAGGCGTAGAATCGCCTGAGCTGCGCCACGTTCCAGGGGTTTTTCTCGGGAGCCCCTGTCTTCTTGTCCTTGATCCTGTATGCTCCTCCGTCGATGACTTCCGTGACAACGTAAGGCCCCAACCATGGTGATTCGAGCTTTTCAGTACTTTTTTGATTTAACCGCAAGACCAAATCCCCGACCTGGAAAGATCTGGGCCTTAACCGTCGACTGTGGTAGTTTTTGAGGTCCTGCTGGTATTTGGTGACTCGTGAAAGTACTTCGTCTCGAGCTTCGTCGAGTGCGTCCATATCATCCTCCCGAGCTTTTTGTGATGTTTCTTCGTCATACTCTGTTACTCTTGGAGAATCATGCTCTATTTCAATTGGTAATACTGCTTCGGCTCCGTGGACGAGAAAAAACGGAGTTTCTTGTGTCGCCGTATTTGGTGTTGTTCGGATACTCCACAAAACACTTGGCAATTCCTCTGGCCAGGTATGTCTAGCTTTTTCAAGTGGTCCTAGCAGGCGCTTCTTGAGGCCGTTGCAGATGATACCATTGGCTTTCTCGACTTGGCCGTTGGTTTGCGGGTGCCCAACTGACGCAAAGTGCAATTTAATGCCTACTTCTGCGCAGTACTCCTTGAATTCCTTGGACGTAAAGTTTGAACCGTTATCTGTAACAATGCTATGAGGCACTCCAAACCGAAAAACGAGGCCTTTCACAAACTTTATTGCCGACGCTGCATCTGGTGAATTTATTGGCTTCGCTTCTACCCACTTGGTGAATTTGTCGACAGCGACCAGCAGGTACTCATATCCTCCTGGCGAAGCTTTGTGCAATTTTCCCACCATATCAAGTCCCCATTGGGCAAAGGGCCACGACAATGGTATTGGTGTTAATTCTGCCGCTGGAGAGTGAGGTTTTGCGGCAAATCTTTGGCACGCGTCGCAGGTTCGTACTATTTCCTTGGCATCCTCGATTGCTGTCAACCAATAGAATCCTGCCCGAAAAACCTTGGCTGCAATAGCTCGACTACTTGCGTGGTGGCCACATATTCCTTCGTGTACATCCTTCAGAATTATTCTTCCTTCTTCGGGTGTGACGCACCTTTGCAGGACGCCTGAAATACTTCGCTTGTATAATTCCCCTTTGATCACTGTGAAAGCTTTGGATCGTCGAATAACTCGCCTTGCCTCAACTGGATCGTCGGGTATTTCTTTCCTGAGGATATATGATATATATGCTTGCATCCAAGGAACTTCTACCATCATCACAAGCTCTTGGTCCTCTTCGTCCTCCGTGGTTTCTTTGAGGGGCGCCGAAGTTTTTCCTTCCTTTGCTTTTTTCTGCACCTTTTTCGGCTTCGTGGATCTCTCCGCTATTTCTTCCCAAAATACTCCTGGCGGGATTGGGAGGCACTGCGACCCGATGTTTGCGAGAACGTCGGCTTCATCATTGCTCAATCTACTGATGTGATTTACCTCGCACCCATCAAACAGCTTCTCGAGCTCATTGTATACCTCCTTGTATGCCATCATGCTATCATTGACTGCGTCACATTGGTTCATAACTTGCTGAGCCACCAATTGTGAGTCGCCAAAGATTTTTAATCGAGTTGCACCGCAAGCTTTCGCCATCTTCATCCCGTGTATGAGGGCTTCATATTCTGCTTCATTGTTGGATGCGTTAGGGAACGTCATCCGAAGGACGTATTTTAACTTGTCGCCTTCAGGTGATATAAGTACCACTCCTGCGCCAGCTCCTTCTACTCTCTTGGACCCATCGAAGTTCATGGTCCAAGTTCTCGACAAATCTGGGGGTCCCGTGTTTTGCAGCTCCATCCACTCTGCAATGAAATCTGGCAGAACTTGCGACTTGATTGCTTTTCTTTTTCGTACGTGATGTCCCGAGGGGAAAGTTCTATTCCCCAAAGGGAGACACGCCCTGTAGCTTCTGGATTGTTCAATATATTGGAGAGAGGTGCTTCGTTGACTACTATTATCGGGTGTGCCGAAAAATAGTGGCGCAACTTTCTTGCCGTTGCGATTACTCCATATGCTAGTTTCTGGTACTGCGGGTACCGCTGTTTGGAAGGCGATAAAACTTCACTGATGAAATATACCGGCCTTTGCACTCCATGGAGCTTCCCTTCTTCTTCTCTTTCGACAACTAGCACCGTGCTAACCACTTGGGGTGTGGCTGCGATGTACAACAGGAGAGGTTCTTTTTCCTTCGGCGCCACCAAGATTGGTGGTGTCGAGATCGTGCGCTTCAGATCCTCGAAAGCTCTATCAGCCTCTTCGTTCCACTAGAATTTCTCCCCTTGCTTTATCAGAGCGTAAAATGGTAACGCTTTTTCTCCCAGCCTGGCGACGAATCTGCTCAATGCTGCGACTCGCCGCTAGCTGCTGTATTTCTTTCAACTTTGTTGGCTTCCTCATTGTTACAATAGCTTGTATTTTGTCGGGATTTGCTTCAATCCCTCTTGCTGAAACTAGAAACCCCAGAAGTTCTCCTGCTGGGACACCGAAAGAACACTTCGTCGGGTTCAGCTTGAGGCAGAATTTGTCGAGGTTGTCAAAGGTTTCCTTGAGATCCTCGATCAGCGTCGCCCCCTTTTTTGACGTTATGACGACATCGTCGATGTATACTTGCACGTTTTTCCCAATCTGTGTCGCCAAACACTTTTGCATCATCCTCTGATATGTTGCTCCCGCGTTTTTCACAAAGGGCATTGTTCTGTAGCAAAACACGCCATAAGGTGTGATGAACGCTGTCTTTACTTCATCTTCTTCTTTCAATCTGATCTGGTTATAACCAGAATATGCGTCTAGGAAGGAAAGACGTTCACATCCAGCCGTGGAGTCGATAATTTGATCGATCCTCGGGAGGGGAAAGTGATCCTTTGGACAATGTTTATTGAGGCACGTAAAGTCGACGCACATGCGAAGGACCTTAGTGTTTTTCTTCGGCACCAACACAGGATTTGCTACCCATGTGGCTTCTGTGTGCAACTCCTTGATAAAACCAGCTTCTCTTAGTCGATCGATTTCTGACAGCATAGCCTTGCGATTTGGCTCCGAAAAACGTCGCAAATGTTGTTTGATTGGTCTCGCTAGTGGATCCAAATTTAGGTGGTGCTCGGCAAGTTCCCTGGGTACTCCTGGCATGTCAGCTGGACACCATGCGAAGATTTTCCAGTTCTCATGGAGGAACTCGACGAGCGCGTTTTCCTATGCGAGGTCCATGTTGTTTGCGATGGACGTCGTCTTTTTTGGGTCTGTCGGTGAATCTGAACCTCCTTAGAGTTTTTCTCAGTATTGAAAGTCGATTCTTTATTTGGCCTTCCAACGTCTGGCAGCACGTCGTAATCAGTCATACTCCTTGACGCCAAGTACTCAGCTTGCATCCCGAAAGTTTCTGATATCCGATGAAAATCCTTGTCGCACTTATCGGCTAAGGCGAAGCTTCCTTTGACCGTGATTGGTCCCTTAGGTCCAGGCATCCTCCACAACAAGTATGTATAATGTGGTACCGCCATAAATCTAGCATATGCTGGTCGTCCCAACAAAGCGTGATACTGCGACGGAAAATCCACAACTTCAAACTCCAGCTTCTCGATTCTATAATTCTCTCGGGTTCCAAACTGAACGTCGAGATTAATCTTCCCCAATGGATAACTTGGTTTCTCCGTGTGATACCGTGGAACCTCGTGTCTGTTGGCTTCAAGTTTGCTAAGGATATATTCATCTTCCTCAATGTATCTGCATACATAAGGTTTAAGCTGCTGCCGCCGTCTATGAACACTCGAGGGACATCAAATCCCGCAACGACCGCTGGTAAGATAAGTGCTGACTGCCCTGGTCGAGGAACTTGCTGCGGATGATCTGCTATGGTGAAGCCAATATCTTGCCCTGACCAATTAAGATACTCGACTGTTGGTGGAGGCATCTTTTCTGCCATGAACACCTGTCGCGAGATTACTTTCTGAGCTCTATTGGATGGCTTTCCCTTCTGAATCATCGACACCGCTCTATTGGAGTTAGGATCAACGTAAGGTGGTGGTGGAGGTGCTGCCGCTATTCTGAGCTGATGTCGATTGTCTTCTGTAATCGCTGGAGGAGGTGGCAAGTGAATCTCGCTCCTGGGTTCTCGAGATTTCTCTGTGCTGCTCGAGCGTTAGCATGCTCTGCCCACCTTAACATTGCCTGGAAATTGCGAAATCTTTCTGGATGTCCTGACTGTCTTTTCCCGTTGCTATCGAGGAAAAAGTGCATCTGACACGGCCCATTCATCATCTCTTCAGGAGACACGAAAGGCCTCGGGAACCTAGGCCCACTATTTTGCCTGTTGTTTCGAGAGTCATCTCTGTTGTCGCCTCGCTGCTCATTGCTTCTCTGATAATCATCTCTGTTGTTTCCTCCGGTGTTTGCTCGAAAACCTGCCGAAATTTGTCCTGGGGCATCATAGCTCGGGTACTGCCGAGGAAATCGTCGCCTCGGTTGATAATTTCGACCACGGTCCTCCTCTGGCGACCTGTGCCGTTTGTTGTGGACAGCATCTTCTCCATCTGCCCATCTGTTTGCTATTTCCATTAACGTGGATACTGTCTTTGGGTTGGTCCTCCCCAAGTCTTCGACAAAATCTCCATGCCTGATTCCTGCGACAAACGCATCTATCGCTCTCTCGTCAGATATATTTTCTGCCGAGTTTTTGATGATGTTCCACCTTTGGATATATTTTCTCATTGGCTCGTCTGGCTTTTGTCGGCATGCTCTCAACTCCTCTAATGACGCAGGTTTCTTGCACGTGGACCGGAAGTTCTTAACGAACACGTCCTCGAAGCTTTCCCAGCTGTCGATAGATCCTGGGGAGTTTCTTTATCCAAGATCGCGCGGCTCCACTCAAATGCACTTGGATGCTTTGCATAGCTGTTGCTCTGGTACCTCCTGTGAGCTTCACCGTCTCGAGATAATCAACTAGCCAATCCTCTGGATCTTGAAGGCCGTCAAATTTTTTGAAATTATCAGGCAACTTGAATCCCGAAGGTACTCGAGTTTTCCGCACTCTCCTCGTGAAGCACGGCAACCCACACATATCCTCGTCGTTTAACTCTGGGGACTGCCGATGTTCCCTTCTGCTTTGTCGCGCTCTGTCGACCCTTGCTTGTGCTGCCGTATCTCTTGCTCCACTTGGTCCTTCAGGAGCTGCTGCTGCTGCCGCAGGTCGTGGACTATTTTGCCTTGCTGTTCCTTCGGGAGGTGTTGATACAAACGCCGTCCCCATGGCTCCAACTCCTGCTATCGCCATGTTGTACAGTGTTTCCCTTGGATCTCCTGGAGGTGGTTTAGATGCAAGGATAAAAGCATGTGTCGCCATATACCCAGCCTCTGGTGTCTTAGGGATGATGTTTCCTCTTGTGTCTATCGACATAAAAGACATGTCGAGGTTTTGGACCAGGTACTCTCTTTCTGCTTCGGGTATGTGTTGTAACCTTGATCTTGTTCTGTTCCGAGCCTCCCTGTGGCTATCACCCGAAGTTTTAGATTGTCGACTCAGCTCTGCCCTTCTCCTGCTGGATGCAGAAGCTGCCTCCTTTCTTCTGTTTAACTCAGCTGTCTGTTTTTCCAATTCTCTTGCAGCTCGTGCGAGCCTATATTGATATGCTTGTAATTCCTCTGGCGTGGCTGTGGTGGCCATTGGTTCTGAGCCGTCCATAGCTCTCGCGGCTCTATCCCATGCTGCTTGCGGGAGTCGAACTCTGTGTCGCGGCTGTGGCCCGACGTATTTATTGCCCAGGCCTCGTCGCAGATCGGAGGGATCGACGTATGGATTTCCCAGATCGTCGAAAGCCTCAGATGTTTCCTCTTGGTCATGGCTTGGCTCTCCAATGACATAAATCTGATGATATTTTGTATTCAGATCTATGTTGGGTTTGGTGACACCATCGTTGAGATTGGTGAAGACCTTGCCCACTGTAGTAGATTTGTCGATGAAGTCGTAACTGTCGACACTGCTTGAGCCATCGCTTATATATGAGTCCGCAGATGACTCAAACGACATGTCGCTGAAGATCTTGGCGAGTTTCTCTCTTGCCCTGGTGCTGATGTAGCGTGACGACGAAGTTTCTTCTTCTCCTGATTCGGTTGACGATGTATAGCTTGAAAAATCGGAATCGACCGCCGACGATCCCGACGAAATCGGAATTTCGACACGATACGATCCTTCTTTCTCGACGCGAAAGCGAAACCTTCCGAACGTCATCTCCATAGGCTCCGCCAGATACGCATATGCATCCAAACGGGAGGGTGGGTGAGGAACAAAATCAACAGACCAGTATCTGTTTACCTCGATCCATTGCGTTGCTTGCGATTGATGAAGTCGATGATTTTGCGGTTGATGAAGTCGATGATCTTGAACGTGCCATCGAGACCAGATCCTTGACGCCTCTAGTTCCCACAGACGGCGCCAATTGACAAGGTATTAACTTGTCAATGCCTACGATTGTAGACTAGGGTTTAGTTGGAAGTAGAGGGCAAGTAGATCTCGAAGGTTTCAGCCGAAAAGTACTGACGATTATGAAAACTAGGGTTTGTAAACAATGATTCGATGATTTTGCGTCCCTCGACTCCCCTTATATAGGAGGCGGAGCGAGGGATTCGTGGTCACAAGTACAGAGTCCGGGAAGGTTTCTAACTCATCCCGCAAGATTACAAATAAGACTTTCTATTACAACTCTGGCTTTCCTTAATAATATCTTGGGCTTCCGAATCTTCTTATTCTTCGGATAGTGGGCCTTCAGTAAACCCCGGGTACTATCTTCGGCATGCCCATTTGGGATGCCTATGTCACTTAGGCTTTACTCATAATATTCATGGCGAAAGTTTCTTCTTCGTTAAATTGTTGTATGGTTGGAAACGGGAAATGTTGCATGTGGTAGTGTATAATAAAATACTTGTAGAACATTGAGCTTTGATAACTTGATTCTTTGCAAATGTTTTGAGGTATTTAGATGGTAAGGCTTGCTGGATAAATAAGTTAAAATTAGTAGTGGATTGTTGTCTTTAAGCTTGTGCCATACTACAAACTCTATTTAAATAGTTGAAGGCGTAGTTGGACTTGATAGCTTTCCATGTCTGAGAGTTCATCGTAATAACTAAGTTGTGCTGAAGGTCGAGGGAGCTAGCGGGGTACTTGTGCCACCGTGAACGGCCCTCCTTGGAGTAAATTTTAATCATGCTCTTAATGATGAACCTGCTAGTTGTTTGCAATAAGCTTGTGAGTTCTTTTTGACTAATGTTAAGCTACGGTTTTTGGCACTTCCACCATCCAAATTTGCTAGCCTCTTCGGTACTGTGCATTGCCTTTTGCTCACATTGAGAATTGTGCATACTTCGCCGGTACATCCAAACCCGTGGGAGAACTTTCTCTTGTTCTCCTACACATAAGCCCATACATCTCCTCAAAACAGCCACCATACCTACCTACCACAGCATTTCCATAGCTGTTCCGAGATATATTGCCATGCAACATCCATTTTTACATTACATGCCATGTTGTCATTTATTATTTATATATTGCTTTGCATGATCATATACAGCTGATGTGTGGTTTACCCATGTTACGCTAGATCATTGCACATCCTGCTACACTGGCAGAGGCATACAGTTTCATACATCATGTTTCATTCATTATGAGTTATTTGTACCAAAAAGTGTGTTGTCATATTAGGATGTTGCCCCTAAAAATGAAAAGAGCCGTGGAGGCCATCAAAAAGAAAAAAGAAAAAAAAAAAAGAAGAAAGAAAAAAATGAAAAAAAGAAAAAAAAAAAAAAAAGAGAAAAAAAGAAAAAAGAAAAAAGGGGGCAGCATTACTATCTTTTATCCACACTTGTGCTCATGTTTTAGCACCCGCATTATTCATAGTCATCATTTGTGCTCATGTTTAGCACCTACATTCATATGAGAGAGTTTTCATGTTTTACTAGTATAACTATGTGGGGAATTTACACTATAGAACTTGGGTTGTATATTCCAATGATGAGCCTCCTCAAAAGTGCTCTAGGTCTTCGTGAGCAACCAAGTTGGATGCACCCCCACTAGTTCCATTGGAGAGCTTTCATACACATATAGCTCTATGTGCATCCATTGCATGGCAATCACTACTCCTTGCATAGCATCGATCATAAGGCTTCCTCTTGTCTAATGGTCATTTACAGCTTTGCAAGCCTTTCTTCCATTTGGCCTTCCAAACCCCCATTAACGTTCTTTATGCCATAACATCCTGGTGCTAATACCAAATGCTTGCGCTCACCGGTTGAGTAGACTTCGAAACAGTTGATTCATGACGTTCATGTTTATGTTTACTTGACTGAATCCTTCTTATGTTGTGAAAATTTACTTGATGCTTGGAATGAAGGATAGAACTTCTATGCTGAATACTTAATACATCTTTAATGAACTTTGTACGGTTGCATGTCTTTAAAGCAATAGTTCATGAAAACTTCTAGCTTGTCTAACTCTTGCATTATCATCTCTTATATCAATATAGATACTTGCTTTGAATGATTTGATCTCAGCTCATATGCTTTACAATAGTATGATCAAGGTTATGATGGCATGTCACTCCAGAAATTATCTTTGTTATCGTTTACCTACTCGGGACGAGCAGGAACTAAGCTTGGGGATGCTGATACGTCTCCGACGTATCGATAATTTCTTATGTTCCATGCCACATTATTGATGATATCTACATGTTTTATGCACACTTTATGTCATATTCGTGCATTTTCTGAACTAACCTATTAACAAGATGCCGAAGTGCCAGTTGTTGTTTTCTGGTGTTTTTGGTTTCAGAAATCCTAGTAAGGAAATATTCTCGGAATTGGACGAAATCAACGCCCAGGGTCCTATTTTGCCACAAAGCTTCCAGAAGACCGAAGAGTCAACGAAGTGGGCCACGAGGTGGCCAGGAGGGCAGGCGGCGCGCCCCACCCTTGGCTGCGCCGCCCTGTCTCCTGGGGCCCCGCGTCGCCCCGACCTACCCTTCCGCCTACAAATAGCCTTCGTCGCGAAACCCCCACCGAGAGCCACGATACGGAAACCTTCCAGACGCCGCCGCCGCAATCCCATCTCGGGGATTCAGGAGATCGCCTCCGGCACCCTGCGGAGAGGGGAATCATCTCCTGGAGGACTCTACGCCGCCATGGTCGCTCCGGAGTGATGTGTGAGTAGTCTACCCCTGGACTATGGGTCCATAGCAGTAGCTAGATGGTTGTCTTCTCCTGATTGTGCTTAATTGTCGGGTCTTGTGAGCTGCCGAACATGATCAAGATCATCTATCCGTAATTCTATATGTTGTGTTTGTTGGGATCCGATGAATAGAGAATACCATGTTATGTTGATTATCAATTTATATCTATGTGTTGTTTATGATCTTGCATGCTCTCTGTTATTAGTAGAGGCTCTGGCCAAGTTTTTGCTATTAACTCCAAGAGGGGGTATTTATGCTCGATAGTGGGTTCATGTCTCCGTGAATCTGGGGAAGTGACAGAAATCTCTAAGATTATGGATGTGTTGTTGCCACTAGGGATAAAACATTGATGCTATGTCCGAGGATGTAGTTATTGATTACATTACGCGCAATACTTAATGCAATTGTCTGTTGTTAGCAACTTAATACTGGAGGGGGTTCGGATGATAACCTGGTGGACTTTTTAGGCATAGATGCATGCTGGATAGCGGTCTATGTACTTTGTCGTAATGCCCAATTAAATCTCACTATACTCATCATAATATGTATGTGCATGGTCATGCCCTCTTTATTTATCAATTGCCCAACTGTAATTTGTTCACCCAACATGCTATTTATCTTATGGGAGAGACACCTCTAGTGAACTGTGGACCCCGGTCCAATTCTCTTTACTGAAATACAATCTACTGCAATATTTGTTCTACTGTTCTTCGCAAACAATCATCATCCACACTATACATCTAATCCTTTGTTACAGCAAGCCGGTGAGATTGACAACCTCGCTGTTTCGTTGGGGCAAAGTACTTGGTTTGTGTTGTGCAGGTTCCACGTTGGCGCCGGAATCCCTGGTGTTGCGCCGCACTACATCTCGCCGCCATCAACCTTCAACGGGCTCTCTCTACCGGTTCGATAAACCTTCATAGAGGGAAAACTTGGGACTTTACGCACCCTTCCTCTTGGGGGTTCCCAACGGAGATCGTGACGCGGAGGATATTCGTGGAGGAGCTGTTGTATTGTAAATATGCATGCATTACGTGTACTGTTGACGATGTCTATATATATTCATGACGATTTTTTGTGGTTTCTTGAATGATATAGATGCATTGCTGAAACTCTGCCGCGGCAGAGAAACGCTGGTACAGCCTAAACCTGTGCCGCGGCAGAGAAATAGCAATTCTCTGCCGCGGCAGAGAAACCTAGGCCCGGTTCGTACCACGAACCGGGACCAAAGGCCTTCCACCGCGAGCTCCCTGGCCGCACCACGTGTCGAGGCCTTTAGGCCCGGTTAAACTTTGAACCGGGACTAAAGGGTACCCCCTTTAGTCCCGCCTAATTGGTCCCGGTTTGGGAACCGGGACTGAAGGCCCAAATGGACCGGGCCTATTGCCCCGTTTTCCACTAGTGCAAGCTTAGCTATTGAAGTCTGATCCATCCGGTTGATGAATCAGAGCTACGAATGAACCTAGTTTGACAGGATGACGTGGTAAGATCAGTGATGATGTTAATAAACATGCTAAAGGCTTGGATGGGCCGCCACATGGGGATGTGGTGATTTGACTCGTTCTCGCCGATACTAGGACCTGAGTTCTCGCCTTCGGAACCAAGACTGAGCGTACAACCACACGGGGCCCATGGGAACCCCTTGGCCCTAACTTACCTAGCTTACCCATGAGTCAATTAGTTTGCGAGTTCCATTTGCCATACGCATGGGGGAAAGGTGGAAAAGGTTTTCAAAGTGCATCATACAGGGCGTGGCTAGGGTGAAGGATGCTGGAGGCATTGAACTGGATCCCCTGCACACAATGACCGGGACCGCCTCGGAGAATGGCTACCTACGATGACGGAGCTCCCCAGTTAGTTTGACTCATGGAATAGGCGAAGTAAGGGAAAGGTTTTGGTCGACCACCCTCTGCCAGCACACCAAGGAAGTGTGTTAATCTATAGTGGCATTAAGAGTCGGTCGGCGCGTGTGGGTAAAGTTGTACACCCCTGCAGGGTAAATCTTTTCGAAAAGCCGTGTCCACGGTTACGGACGACTTGGTGATGGATTCTGTGATCATAGACAACTTGAACCTAATCGTAAAACTTGATGTCAATGTGTGAATAAGGATCCCTTCTCAGGGTGTCGAGGGGGTGATCCTAGGTGATAGGTTCAGGTAATGATGAAGATTCGGTGGATTCAACATGATGATCTTAGAGCTAGAGTTGATATCGCTCTCTTACCTCTTTTTAAAATGATCTGAATAGACGAGCTTCTGCTCCCTCCTGTTTACAAAGGAAAACTGGCTTTCCGCAAAATAAGCTCCACATAAAGCCTCGCATACCCGCTTTGCTAAAAGGTTGTACTAAGTCTTGCTGAGTCCCTGTACTCAGCTTTGCATGCTTTGTTTCAGACGAAGATGGCTTCTACCTTGACGTCGACGAGTAGTTCGGAGTTCCTCAGGCGGCAGCCTGAGACTTATGGGCTGGGACGTCGCCTTATGTTATGGCCTCTTAGGCCCTTTGCAGTCTTGTTATCTAGATAACATAATTTGCTTTCCGTTGCTTGTTGATTTGTGGTCAGTGACCTCTGCGTGTAATAAATTTGGATCTTAACTCTGCTAAGAGTTGTAATATATTTGTTTTCAGTCGTAGAGTCACTGTTGTGTTACCGATTCTCACCCTGTAGGCCCTAGAGATCTAGGTTAGGCTTATGCCAGATGTGATATCTGGGTTTGTCTAGCCCCGACCTCCGGGGTCGCGACAGGTTTTGGTATCAGAGCAGGACTGCCTATAGGAAACCCTTTCGACTGGTCGATGTTGAGTCTAGTAGTTGTGAAAACTATTTGAAAGCTAAAAGTATTTGCAAAAGCATCTGAATAGGATTCTTTTTACTCCTTATCTGGTGTCATTCTAATGCTGAGTCATCTTACCTTGTTTTGATTGAAAAAGGTTTTACCTCTACCCTGTTATTTCCAAACTTATAGGATCTACGGGTTTGGGTTGTTTTCTCCATAAGTACTCCGTACTTGGTTGCTTAACTCAGTGTTCCTAAAGTTACATCAGTTGATCTGAATCTTGTTCCTTCCATTCAGTGAATGTTATCATTCCGTTGAATCCTTTCCAAGGAATCTGTTTCTCATGATCTTTGTCTTTCTCTTCAGGATGGCTGGTCGTGGTCGTGGTCGTAACCGACGTGGACAAAACAATGCTGAACAGGAACTGCCGCCACCTCCCACAATGGCGCAGGTTCTTAACAACATTGAGACCAACCGCCTGAGGAATGAACAACTCCTGGAGCGTGTAGCTCAAAACACAGAACGTCGTCCCGACAACTGTGTCACACTTGGGGACTTCATCCGTGCACTGCCTCCTGTCTTCACCCACCCCAAGGAGCCTCTTGATGCTGATGATTGGCTTCGCACCATCGAGCGCAAGTTCAACGCTCTTCATGTTCCACCAGGTGAACGCGTGAACTTCGCCACCTACCAGTTAGAAGGTGCCGCTGGTTCTTGGTGGGAAGGTTTTCTGGCTCTTCAAGCGCCAGGACATGATGTTACCTGGGAGGAGTTTGTCACAGCTTTCCGTGCAGCCTATATCCCCAAGACTGTCATGGACATCAAAAGGAGGGAATTCCTGGACTTCACTCAGGGGAAGCTGGATGTGGAGACATATGGACGTGAGTTCACTCAGCTGTCTCGCTATGCACCCCGTGATGTGGTTGATGATGCTGATAAGCAAGATCTGTTCCGCAAGGGACTTAACCCCGAGCTTCGCTATGAGATGCTGCCTTTCACCTTCCAGTCATTCCAAGACCTGCATAACCGTGCTCTTCTGATGGAGAACGGAAGGAAGGATATGGAAAAATCCAAGAAGCGTGAAGAAGGTGATTCTCGTGCGTCTTCCTCTCACAACAAGAAGCGCCGAGTCTGGATCCCTTACAGTGCTGTACCTCGTGCTCCCTATGCACCAAGGTCTTCTGGCAATAACTCTAAGCCACCCTCTGGTGGTTCAAGCTATCGTCCTGCCATGGGTACTGTGCCTAGTGGTGCCTGCTACTCTTGTGGTCAGCCTGGCCACTACTCAAAGGAGTGCCCCCAGAAGTCTGCTGGTCGTGGATATTCTCAGCCCAAGAAGGATGACAAATATCCCTCTGGTCGTGCTCGTCTGACCCATGTCTCTGCTGATGAGGCTGAAGAGGATCCAAGCGTCCTAATGGGTACGCTCTATATAAACTCAATCCTAGCTACAGTTCTGTTTGATTCTGGAGCATCGCATACATTCATATCTCAAGAGTTTGCACAAAGGCATGATATACCCTTCGAGACAATGCCCTCCCCTCTAGAGATCACAACTCCTGGTTCTCATTGGCAAACTATCTGGATTACCCCTGAGGTTATAATCAGTATAGGGCCAGTGTGGTTCCCCACCTCTCTCATTGCCCTCAAGTCAACTGACATTGATATCATCTTGGGCATGGATTGGCTAGTAAAGCATAAGGCTGTCATTGATTGCGCAGCTAGGTCTGTTGTACTAACCAATCTTTCCGGCAAAAGTGTTCTGTACTGGGCTCCATCCGCAATACCTCCGTCGGCAAGGTTTACCCCTGAAGCCGAGTTGTATGCCATTGAAGCCCTACCTAAACCAGAAATCTCCGATGTCTGGGTGGTCCGTGACTTCCCAGATGTCTTCCCTGAAGAGTTACCTGGCATGCCACCTGATCGAAGTGTGGACTTTGTCATTGAGTTGGTTCCCGGAACTGCTCCTGTTTCCCGGAGACCATATCGTATGCCTCCGGAAGAGTTGGTTGAACTGAAGAAGCAGTTAGAGGAGTTGGAAGAGAAGAACTTCATACAACCCAGTACTTCTTCCTGGGGTTGCCCTGCCCTCTTTGTCAAGAAGAGAGATACCAACATTCCGCGGCTGGTTGTTGATTACCGTCCGCTCAACGCAGTGACAATCAAGAACAAATACCCTCTTCCTATAATCAATGATCTTTTTGATCAGTTGTCCGGTGCCACAGTCTTCTCCAAGATGGATTTGAGATCAGGGTACCATCAAATCAAAATCCGCAAGGAGGACATTCCAAAGACAGCGTTCACAACTCGTTATGGTCTTTACGAGTACACTGTCATGTCCTTTGGCCTTACAAATGCTCCAGCCACTTTTATGCGGCTCATGAACTCTGTTTTCATGGAGTATCTTGACAAGTTCGTCGTGGTCTATGATACGTCTCCAACGTATCGATAATTTCTTATGTTCCATGCTACTTTATTGATGATACCTACATGTTTTATGCACATTATATGTCATATTTATGCATTTTCTGGAACTAACCTATTAACAAGATGCCGAAGAGCCAGTTGCTGTTTTCTGCTGTTTTTGGTTTCAGAAATCCTAGTAAGGAAATATTCTCGGAATTGGACGAAATCTTCGCCCAGGGTCCTATTTTTGCACGGAGCTTCCGAAGACCGAAGAGGGAAGGAAGTGGGGCCACGAGGTGGCCACACCATAGGCGGCGCGGCCCAGGCCCTGGCCGCGCCGGCCTGTGGTGTGGGCCCCTCGCGCCGCCTCTTGACCTGCCCTTTCGCCTACTTAAAGCCCCCGTCGCGAAACCCCCAGCACCGAGAGCCACGATACGGAAAACCTTCCAGAGACGCCGCCGCCGCGAATCCCATCTCGGGGATTCAGAGATCGCCTCCGGCACCCTGTGTTGACGTCGAAACCCACCGGCGGGCAGCGACTGGTCAACACCGTAGAGCCGGAACAACTAGGCTGCGGCTGGCCCTCCCCTCGAGCGACGGCCCGCAAAGCCTCCGGGTCGCGCGCCGATGCAAATTGCAGGCGTGCCACCTGACCTATACCTGGTCAAAGGTGTGGATGATGCCTCGCTTAGTTTCCTGCAGGGCACACGTACACGTTAAATACGAGCCTCGATCGGCTCTCAGGTTATCCTGTGAATCGGCTCATGGAGCCGATCCACCCATGATTCATCCGAGGTGGCCGAATATATGGTGGTCCTGCTTGATCAAGATAAAGCATATGAGATCCACGACGATTTAGGGTTTTCACCGCATAATCGGATCATCCTACTCACGATTGGGCCTCGCGCCGCGCACGGTGATCGTAAGCCAATCCTAGACAAGGCCTAAAAACCAACACGAGGTTGATCCTCGGAACGTCCTGTCTAGGGCCAGCAAACTACACCCTACACGCCGCTGGATCCTCCAACCCTTTGTAAGGCCTAACTATTGCAGATGTTAAACTAATCCTTGATGAATCAAGGAGCAACCGTAACGGATCGGATCTACTAAATAACGATCAAGCGGGGTGCCGCCCGCACCCGTGATGAGGTACAAGGACGGCTAGATGCGCAAGGGTTGCACTACGACAGCATATGATACTAAGAACAATGCTAACCCTAACACATCTATGATAACTACGTTGCTCGCCATCAAAAAGGCTTCAGACGAGCAACGCATGAACAACGTAGGCAGGCTCGTGCTGCCTAGATCGCAAGATGCGATCTAGGCGGCATGGTGCTTACCGGAGAAACCCTCGAGACGAAGGGGTTGGCGATGCGCCGAGATTGGTTTGTGTTGAACGTTGGTTGTTGTTTATTCCATAAACCCTAGATACATATTTATAGTCCAGGGGACTTTCTAATGTGGGCGTGCACCAAACCGTGCACGAGATAAACTCTAACTTCTACGTAGCCTACTATATTAAGATACACGGGCTAACTAGCCCAAACTCTGCGCATAAAGGCCGATTCACCTATTTCTTGATGACATATCTTCAAGTCCATCTTGATCGCGGCCCACCTCTGGCTTGGTCAAATTCTGGTGATAACACATGCCCCCTGGTTTTGGAAATGATATTTCCAAAATCATTATGCTTTCTTTCGTCGGGTCATGTCGTGGCAGAGCAGAACCGTCGCAGTACTGTTTATTACCACCTCCTCTGCATGACTTGACAATTTCGGCAGTCTCTGAGCAATCGGCTCTTTTCTTTCACGTGATCGGCTTCTAGTTAACTTGGCCGATAGTCAAAGTCAAACAAACCCCAAAAGAGCCGATGGCGTCGCACCGGTCCCTACCATATAACAAGCAAGGGCGAACCTGGTTACCCCTCCAAACGGTCACCTGCAACCTCCGTCTGAGAAAGCAAACTCAGATCCCCAAAATCCGCCACCTACGCGATCTCGCGAGCTTCAGATCTCAACCGCACCGCCCCAACTCCGCAGCGCATCAAATGGCGGAACCGTCCAACGCCGACGCCATGGTCTCCGGCTTGAAGGTAATACTCCACCGCTTCTCCGCCATTAGGGCCAATATCAGGATTGAACAGAAGAACACCTGACTTAATGTTCTACTCCGTCATTAATTTTAGGTCTCCGACATCCTATTGCCGCATCCTTCTCTCCCAAATTCCATGTGTCTTGGCCCCCGCTCTTCCGAGAGTCCTGCTCATTTAATCTCCTGTGAAGCTAACAGAATCCCCTTCGTGAATCAGAACTTAGATCTGACCTCCTGGGCCGACTGCCTGCGAGCCTGGCCTAATCCCCCTGAAGGTTGGGTGCCATGGTACAATAGAGTATCCAAAACCCATTACGCCACCTGGGAATCTATAGGGATAGCCGATGCCTTATCATTATCATTGTCTCCTCTTGAGAAGAATGAAAATATTCTGAAAACCATCGGCTACTTCTGGTCTGACGCGCTGAACTGCTTCATGTTTGGCCATGGCCCGATGACACCAACCCTGCTGGATGTAGCCATGATTACAGGCCTGGACATTGCGTCTCCAAGCCCTTCTGCTTTCAAACTGCCGAAAGTCCCTTTCACCCTTTCTTCTAAAAAGGAGTGTACCAGCTGGGGCGCCTACCTCAATCGTTATATGAAAACCAAAGGCCCTGTGACAGAGCGAGAACACACAGCCTTCCTGAACTTTTGGTTGGAACACTTCATATTCTGTGGCCCATCACTTGCCCCTACCAAGAATTACCTTTCCCTAGCCTATGAACTGGCCAAAGGCACCCATCTCGGCATCGGCAAACTGTTCCTTGGAGAGGTATATCGATCTCTTCAACTGATGTCTGTCAAGCTGTTCTCTCAGAAGACAGTTAAAACTGGCGGTCCCTGGTGGTTTATTCAGCTATGGGCGCAGTTATACTTTCGGGATCAGATCCCAGACTTCCCACCTTTGACCTCCTGCACCTTCCCAGATGTTAACGGGAAGGATATTCGATGCACCAGTTATGGTCAAGCCCTGTATGGTCTCCCAGGCAGCAGGCTGATCCCTAAGGAAGCAGCAGGGTGGTTCAAGATCTTCTTCCAAGGTTTGGACAACCCCCTGTTCTTTCCTTATACTGAAACGGAGGATTTTGAAAATCCAGTCTCCTTCCGATTGGGTAGCTTTGCCGATGACGATAGCACCCGGCATCTATATTCCATCATGATTCGTCCTTGCTTTCTCCCTGTTGGCATGAGTACCTCAAACCGGATCATCAAGCCTGGTTATGAGTGTTATCAACCGGTAGTGGTAGCCCGTCAGCTCGGTCTCGGGCAAGTGCCTCCGCACTTATTCTTACACCACCTGACCGCAAGCAGAGCCGAACTGCCTGACATCCTTACTGGCCAAAGGTGCTACACCTTCTTTGATGCTTTGGCCCTTCCAATCCCTCACAACCTCCGTTTTTCCTTCACTACTGACGGCTTCGAGACCTGGTGGTCCATGTGGAAGACCCATGTTTTTAGGAGGGCGTTAGGACCGCTATTGAAACAACTCGACGCCGCGCATGACATCTCCGCTGACCAGGTACCATTCCTCAAAATATTTCCCGTAACCACTTATGGTGATTTGCCTGTGAACTGACTTCACCTCTTGGCAGCAACAAGACGGCCCAGCTCCCATGCAAGCTGATGGTTCTCCCTTCGTATTCCTTCCTCCGGCCCCAGTGGTCCTCTTCTGTCAGAGTTCGCCACCTCTGAAGAAAGTCATAATGCAAGGCCAACCGATTTCACCGAAATCGGCTCCCAAGAGCAAAGCATCTTTGGGGCCGGTTGCCCCCCGAGCCTCGACCCGGGCGAGGACGGCGGTGAGGAAGGTGGCTGTCAGGAAAACCCTGACGCGCAGAGCTCCTGCCCAAGCGAGTTCGCAGGTAAGTTGTACCATATTTCGATCGACCGCACTTGCCCTCCCAACCTTTGTAAGGTGGTCGTACCTCTTCTTTCAGACTTCCACCGAAGAGAACTCCAGTGAGGGAGAACAGTCCAGTCCCAGGGACTCCTACCCACGCGGTACGGAAAGATCCACCACACAGAGCCAGACGGACTCGCCAACCTCGGCTTCTAGAAAAAGGTCGACTCCCGAGCCTGCCGCTCTTCAGCCTTCAGTCCAAACGAGGTCGCGCATAAAGCGCCGATGTGTCCAAAGGGCTCGCACGGGCCCACAAGCCTCCTCGCCTAGCCAGGAAGTTTCAAAGGTAACCCTCTTGACAGCTCGTGTTCCCCGTTGTCTTGTCACTAACTGGATTGCTTTACCATTCCCCTTGCAGATTAATGAGACTTCTAGCGGGGTCGTTGAAGAGGTGCCGATGCCATCTACTGCCCCTGGCCCATCCAACTCGCCACGCGTGACGGACCAAGTGTCTGACCAGCATACTGCAAAGCCGATTGTTACCACCTCGGCTTCCCTTCCTTTCTTGGGAGAGGTACACTCTCTTCCTCTCTTTTCTCTCTCGGGCCTACTCTTTTCCTCTGCCGCATGCCCATGCCGTTCTTGTTCGTTTGTCAGGGGTGTGATCCTTCAAGCTTGCTGACATTCGACCCCGATTCCATCGAGCCAGCCGCTCCCAAAATAGGCGAAGAGCCAAACCTTGGTGCAGTTGACGGTCCACTCCAGCGTCTCAAAGTCCTGCTCTCCTCCCCAGTTGATACCCTGGTTGAGGACCCTGAGACGATCAGGGGCATCCTCGTGGACATCCAGCCCCGTCTCCCAGTGGTGCTGGAAGCTAAACTCTGGCCGACAGTGACTTTGTCAGTTTTCAAGTCAAGGGTGCAGTCGGCCCGTCAAAGGATTACTCTCCGCCGCGCCCAACTCCCGTTGAGAGCCGATATTGCAGAAAAATGCCAACGGCTCAACGAGAAGAAGGCTGCTTTAGATGCGAAGACCGCCACTTCCACTCATAGTGTCAGACTTGAGACCTTACGCAAGGAGCTGGAGGACCTCGAAAAGAGGGCCAGGGAGACCAAACGACTCATCCAAGACGAGGAATCCCTCATTGCTCGCTCCCAAGAGGAAGCACAAGGTCTCACTGCTGATCTGAAGACCGACCTAGCTGAAATTCGTGCCCTAAGCAGCCAGCTGGTGATGGGGAGAGACGAGGATGATGAGGTCGAGATCGCTGAGGTGGATCGAATCCGTGCCGATGCTCTTCACGCTCTTAATGCATTTCTTCAGTAGGGCCTCTTTGCTTCTGTGTGTGAACTGATACTTGTAAACTCGCTTTCTGTTCTTGTCAAAGTCGACTGCCACGCATCGGCTCCGGTTGCATCCGAATTTTTTTTTTATTCGGCTACCAAAATTTCTCCGCACATGCTCAACGGCGTCGCGCGCGCTCCATGATTAGGTGCCCCCCCGAGCCGATTCTGCCAGGTGACTGCTGAAATCGGCTCTATGTTTAGCCAAGGTATTATGGTGTGAACGTCGGCTTCATTAGGAACAACATGGATTCCTTCCAGCGCATCAGACGACGCACCCCATTGCTCATTAGATCGACGTTGAGCCCGGACCGGAAACCTGGTGAGGACGATTTTAGCCGACTCCTAGAATCGGCTCCTACGTTCGTAGGTCCACGAGAGTCTGGTGATGCTATTTCACAGGCCGTTGGGGCCGATCCCACAGACCGGTATAACTGTGTTTGCCCATACATAATGCCGGAGCCTGTGGCATCGGCCTTCTTGGTATCATTGTTTAGTACGCCACCTTTTCGAGCTCGTCGGGTAGATCTTGTCTTTGTCTTTGTCATGGCGGCATGTGAGCCCCGCCGTGTTGATGCCAAAGGAGAACTCTAGCTTCCCTCCGCGGTGGCTAAGATCCACCATGTTGACACCAGGCCGCGGGCGCGTGTCTCCGTTGAGCTTGATGCCGTGCGAACGGGTCTCCTCACAGGAGCCGACGAGTTCGGTTTCGAGGACTGCCTTGATCTTGTTATGCTTCTTCTTGAGTTTGTCAGCCAGGTCCTCGTACTTGACCGGAGTGCTTTCCGCCATCTCCGATGTAGACGGCGATGTGGTTGATGTTGAGGATGGTCCCACCGGGCGTGCCAGAATGTGTTGACGTCAGAAACCCACCGGCGGGCAGCGACTCGGTAGAGCCGGGAACAACTAGGGCTGCGGCTGGCCCCAGTCCCTCGAGCGACGGCCCGCAAAGCCTCCTGGTCGCGCGCCGATGCAAATTGCAAGGGCGTGCCACCTGACCTATACCTGGTCAGGAAGGTGTGGATGATGCCTCACTTAGTTTCCTGCAGGGCACACACGTACACGTTAAATACGAGCCTCGATCGGCTCTCAGGTTATCCTGTGAATCGGCTCATGGAGCCGATCCACCCATGATTCGTCCGAGGTGGCCGAATATATGGTGGTCCTGCTTGATCAAGATAAAGCATATGAGATCCACGACGATTTAGGGTTTTCACCGCATAATCGGATCATCCTACTCACGATTGGGCCTCGCGCTCGTGCACGGTGATCGTAAGCCAATCCTAGACAAGGCCTAAAAACCAACACGAGGTTGATCCTCGGAACGTCCTGTCTAGGGCCAGCAAACTACACCCTACACGCCGCTGGATCCTCCAACCCTTTGTAAGGCCTAACTATTGCAGATGTTAAACTAATCCTTGATGAATCAAGGAGCAACCGTAACGGATCGGATCTACTAAATAACGATCAAGCGGGTGCCGCCCCTGCACCCGTGATGAGGTACAAGGACGGCTAGATGCGCAAGGGTTGCACTACGACAGCATATGATACTAAGAACAATGCTAACCCTAACACATCTATGATAACTACGTTGCTCGCCATCAAAAAGGCTTCAAACGAGCAACGCATGAACAACGTAGGCAGGCTTGTGCTGCCTAGATCGCAAGATGCGATCTAGGCAGCATGGTGCTTACCGGAGAAACCCTCGAGACGAAGGGGTTGGCGATGCGCCGAGATTGGTTTGTGTTGAACGTTGGTTGTTGTTTATTCCATAAACCCTAGATACATATTTATAGTCCAGGGGACTTTCTAATGTGGGCGTGCACCAAACCGTGCACGAGATAAACTCTAACTTCTACGTAGCCTACTATATTAAGATACACGGGCTAACTAGCCCAAACTCTGCGCATAAAGGCCGATTCACCTATTTCTTGATGACATATCTTCAAGTCCATCTTGATCGCGGCCCACCTCTGGCTTGGTCAAATTCTGGTGATAACACCTGCCGGAGAGGGGATTCATCTCCCGGAGGACTCTTCATCGCCATGATCGCCTCCGGAGTGATGAGTGAGTAGTTCACCCCTGGACTATGGGTCCATAGCAGTAGCTAGATGGTCGTCTTCTCCTTGTTGTGCTTCATTGTTGGATCTTGTGAGCTGCCTAACATGATCAAGATCATCTATATGTAATACTATATGTTGTGTTTGTCGGGATCCGATGGATAGAGAATACTATGTTATGGTGATTATCAATCTATTGTTTATGTGTTGTTTATGATCTTGCATGCTCTCCGTTATTAGTAGAGGCTCTGGCCAAGTTTGTACTCTTAACTCCAAGAGGGAGTATTTATGCTCGATAGTGGGTTCATGCCTTCATTGACACCGGGGACAGTGACAGAAAGTTCTAAGGTTGTGATGTGTTGTTGCCACTAGGGATAAAACATTGATTCTATGTCTAAGGATGTAGTTGTCGATTACATTACGCACCATACTTAATGCAATTGTCTATTGCTTAGCAACTTAATACTGAATGGGGTTCGGATGATAACCTGAAGGTGGACTTTTTAGGCATAGATGCAGTTGGATGGCGGTCTATGTACTTTGTCGTAATGCCCGGATTAAATCTCACTATATTTATCATATCATGTATATGCATTGTTATGCCTTCCTCTATTTGTCAATTGCCCGACTGTAATTTGTTCACCCAACATGCTTTTATCTTATGGGAGAGACACCTCTAGTGAACCGTGGACCCCGGTCCTATTCTTTACATAGCATACAATCTACTGCAATTGTGTTTTACTGTTTTCTTTGCAAACATCTTCCACTCGATACGTTTAATCCTTTGTTACAGCAAGCCGGTGAGATTGACAACCTCACTATTTCGTTGGGGCAAAGTACTTTGGTTTTGTTGTGCAGATTCCACGTTGGCGCCGGAATCCCTGTTGTTGCGCCGCATCACATTTCGCCACCATCAACCTTCAACGTGCTTCTTGGCTCCTACCGGTTCGATTAAACCTTGGTTTCTTTCTGAGGGAAAACTTGCTACTGTGCGCATCATACCTTCCTCTTGGGGTTCCCAACGAACGTGTGAGTTACACGCCATCAAGCTCTTTTTCTGGCGCCGTTGCCGGGGACCCTAAGGAAAGTTGCACCCCAGAGATTTCTAACTCCCACATCAACTACACGCCAGCTCTTTTTCTGGCGCCGTTGCCGGGGAGATCAAGACACGCTGCAAGGGGAGTCTCCATTTCTCAATCTCTTTACTTTGTTTTTGTCTTGCTTTATTTTATTTACTACTTTGTTTGCTGCACCTAAACAAAACACAAAAAAATTAGTTGCTAGTTTTACTTTATTTATTGTCTTGTTCTCTATATCAAAAACACAAAAAAATTAGTTACTTGCATTTACTTTATCTAGTTTGTTTTATTTACCGTTGCTAAAATGAATACCCCTGAAAATACTAAGTTGTGTGACTTCACAAATGCAAATAATAATGATTTCCTATGCACACCTATTGCTCCACCTGCTACTACAGCAGAATTCTTTGAAATTAAACCTGCTTTACTAAATCTTGTCATGAGAGATCAATTTTCTGGTGTTAGTTCTGATGATGCTGCTGCCCATCTCAATAATTTTGTTGAACTTTGTGAAATGCAAAAGTATAAGGATGTATATGGTGATATTATTAAATTGAAAGTATTTCCTTTCTCATTAAGAGGAAGAGCTAAAGATTGGTTGCTATCTTTGCCTAAGAATAGTATTGATTCATGGACTAAATGCAAGGATGCTTTTATTGGTAGATATTATCCTCCCGCTAAAATTATATCTTTGAGAAGTAGCATAATGAATTTTAAGCAATTAGATACTGAACATGTTGCTCAAGCATGGGAGAGAATGAAAACTTTGGTAAAGAATTGCCCAACCCATGGACTGACTACTTGGATGATCATCCAAACCGTCTATGCAGGACTAAATTTTTCTTCGCGGAATTTATTGGATTCAGCTGCTGGAGGTACCTTTATGTCCATCACTTTGGGGGCGGCTACAAAACTTCTTGATGATATGATGATAAATTACTCTGAATGGCACACGGAAAGAGCTCCACAAGGTAAGAAGGTAAATTCTGTTGAAGAAACCTCTTCCTTGAGTGATAAGATTGATGTGATTATGTCTATGCTTGTGAATGGTAGATCTAATGTTGATCCTAATAATGTTCCTTTAGCTTCATTGGTTGCTCAAGAAGAAAATGTTGATGTGAATTTCATTAAAAATAATAATTTCAACAACAATGCTTATAGGAACAACTCTGGTAATAACTATAGGCCATATCCTTCTGCTAATGGTAATGGTTATGGTAATTTTTATGGGAATTCTTACAACAATAATAGGAGTGTACCCTCTGGTCTTGAAGCCATGCTTAAAGAATTTATTAGTACACAAACTGCTTTTAACAAATCTGTTGAGGAAAAGCTTGATAAAATTGATATTATTGCTTCTAGAGTTGATAGACTTGCCTCTGATGTTAATCTTTTAAATTTGAAAGTTATGCCTAATAATGATATTGATAATAAGATTACTACTACAGCAAATGCCATCCAAGTTAGAATTAATGAGAATATAAGATTAATGGCTGAATTGCGTGCTAGGTGGGATAGAGAAGAAAATGAAAAACTAGCTAAAGAGAATAATGTAGCTAAAGTTTGGACTATTACCACCACTAGTAATGCTAATTCTTCACATGTTGCTGCACCTCCTACTATCAATGGCAATATAATTGGTGTTGGCAATGTTTCTACTCCTAGTGCAAAGCGAACAAAACTGCCTGAAATTGCTAAAACTGCTGAAACTGCTTGTGATAAAACTGCTAAAAAATTTTCCAACCTTGGGAACAATGATCCCATTGCTGTAGCTCATAATGATTTAGATTTTGATGATTGCCACATCTCTGAAGTTATAAATTTCTTACAAAAACTTGCTAAAAGTCCTAATGCTAGTGCTATAAATTTAGCCTTTACAAAACATATTACAAATGCTCTCATAAAAGCTAGAGAAGAGAAACTAAAACTTGAAACTTCTATTCCTAGAAAGTTAGACGATGGTTGGGAGCCCATCATTAAAATGAAATTCAATGACTTTGAATGTAATGCTTTATGTGATCTTGGTGCAAGTATTTCATGCCTAAAAAGATTTATGATATGCTTGACTTGCCACCATTGAAGAATTGTTATTTGGATGTTAATCTTGCCGATAATATTAAAAAGAAACCTTTGGGGAGGATTGATAATGTGCGCATTACGGTTAACAATAACCTTGTCCCCGTTGATTTTGTTGTTTTGGATATCGAATGCAATGCATCTTGTCCTATTGTGTTGGGAAGACCTTTTCTTCGAACCGTTGGTGCTGTTATTGATATGAGGGAAGGTAATATTAAATATCAATTTCCTCTCAGAAAGGTATGGAACACTTCCATAGAAAGAGAATGAAGTTGCCTTTTGATTCTATTATTAGAACAAGTTATGATGTTGATGCTTCTACTCTCGATGTTACTTGATTTGCACTTTCTGCGCCTAGCTGAAAGGCGTTAAAGAAAAGCGCTTATGGGAGACAACCCATGTTTTTACTACAGTACTTTGTTTTATATTTGAGTCTTGGAAGTTGTTTACTACTGTAGCAACCTCTCCTTATCATGTTTTTGTGCCAAGTAAAGTTTCTATGTCAAAGTTGATGTTATATTTGGGATCGCTGCGCAGAAACAGCATTGCTGTCTGTCACGAATCTGGGCACAGTTCTCTGTAGAAAATTTGAAAAATCTTCCAATTTACGAGCGTGATCCTCGATATGTACGCAACTTTCATTAGTTTTGAGTTTTTCCATTTGAGCAAGTCTGGTGCCAGCTTTAAATTCGTCTTTACGGACTGTTCTGTTTTGACAGATTCTGCCTTTTATTTCGCATTGCCTCTTTTGCTATGTTGGATTCATTTCTTTGATCCATTAATGTCCAGTAGCTTTATGCAATGTCCAGAAGTGAAAAGAATGTTTGTGTCACCTCTGAATGTGTGAATTATTAATCGTGCACTAACCCTCTAATGAGTTTGCTTGAAGTTTGGTGTGAAGGAAGTTTTCAAGGGTCAAGAGAGGAGAATGATATACTATGATCAAGAGGAGTGAAAGTCTAAGCTTGGGGATGCCCCCGTGGTTCACCCCTGCATATTTTAAGAAGACTCAAGCGTCTAAGCTTGGGGATGCCCAAGGCATCCCCTTCTTCATCGACAACATCATCAGGTTCCTCCCTGAAACTATATTTTTATTCAATCACATCTTGTGTTCTTTACTTGGAGCGTCGGTTTGTTTTTGTTTTTGTTTGAATAAAATGGATCCTAGCATTCACTTTGTGGGAGAGAGACACGCTCCGCTGTTGCATATGGACAAATATGTCCTTAGGTTTTACTCATAATGTTCATGGCGAAGTTTCTTCTTCGTTAAATTGTTATATGGTTGGAAATGGAAAATGCTACATGTAGTAATTCTAAAATGTCTTGGATAATGTGATACTTGGAAATTGTTGTGCTCATGTTTAAGCTCTTGCATCATATGCTTTGCACCCATTAATGAAGAAATACATAGAGCTTGCTAAAATTTGATTTGCATATTTGGTCTCTCTAAGGTCTAGATAATATCTAGTATTGAGTTTTGAACAACAAGGAAGACGGTGTAGAGTCTTATAATGTTTACAATATGTCTTTTATGTGAGTTTTGCTGCACCGGTTCATCCTTGAGTTTGCTTCAAATAACCTTGCTAGCCTAAACCTTGTATCGAGAGGGAATACTTCTCATGCATCCAAAATCCTTGAGCCAACTACTATGCCATTTGTGTCCACCATACCTACCTACTACATGGTATTTCTCCGCCATTCCAAAGTAAATTGCTTGAGTGCTACCTTTAAAATTCCATCATTCACCTTTGCAATATATAGCTCATGGGACAAAATAGCCTTAAAAACTATCGTAGTATTGAATATGTACTTATGCACTTCATATTTTATTAAGTTGCTTGTTGTGCGATAACCATGCTTCTGGGGAACGCCATCAACTATTGTTGAATATCATGTGAGTTGCTATGCATGTCCGTCTTGTCTGAAGGATCTATCATTTTAGTGGTTGGAGCATGCAAAATTGTTAGAGAAGAACATTGGGCCGCTAACTAAAGCCATGAATCATGGTGGAAGTTTCAGTTTGGACATATATCCTCAATCTCATATGAGAATAATAATCATTGTTACATGCTTATGCATTTAAGAGGAGTCCATTATCTGTTGTCCATGTTGTCCCGGTATGGATGTCTAAGTTGAGAATAATCAAAAGCGAGAAATCCAAAATGCGAGCATTCTCCTTAGACCTTTGTACACATGGAGGTACCCCTTTGTGACACTTGGTTGAAACATGGCATGCAAAGATCCGGTAGTCCAAGCTAAGTAGGACGAGGTGCGGACACTATTAGTATACTATGCATGAGGCTTGCAACTTGTAAGATATAATTTACATAACTCATATGCTTTATTACTACCGTTGACAAAATTGTTTCATGTTTTCAAAATAAAAGCTCTAGCACAAATACAGCAATCGATGCTTTCCTCTTTGAAGGACCTTTCTTTTACTTTTATTGTTGAGTCAGTTTACCTATCTCCTTCCACCTTAAGAAGCAAACACTTGTGTGAACTGTGCATTGATTCCTACATACTTGCATACGCTGAAACTTAATCTTCCTTTGTGTTGCTTCAACACCTTTACTTTGATTTATTGCTTTATGAGTTAACTCTTATGCAAGACTTATTGATGCTTGTCTTGAAGTACTATTCATGAAAAGTCTTTGCTATATGATTCATTGTTTACTCATGTCATTACCTTTGTTTTGATCGCTGCATTCATTACATATGTTTACAAATAGTATGATCAAGATTATGATGGCATGTCACTTCAGAAATTATCTTTGTTATCGTTTTACCTGCTCGGGACGAGCAGAACTAAGCTTGGGGATGCTGATACGTCTCCAACGTATCGATAATTTCTTATGTTCCATGCTACTTTATTGATGATACCTACATGTTTTATGCACATTATATGTCATATTTATGCATTTTCCGAACTAACCTATTAACAAGATGCCGAAGAGCCTTGCTGCTTTTGGTTTCAGAAATCCTAGTAAGGAAATATTCTCGGAATTGGACGAAATCTTCGCCCAGGGTCCTATTTTTGCACGGAGCTTCCGAAGACCGAAGAGGGGATGAGGTGGCCACACCATAGGCGGCGCGGCCCAGGCCCCCCGCGCCGGCCGTGGTGTGGCCCCTCGCGCCGCCTCTTGACCTGCCCTTTCGGCTACTTAAAGCCCCCGTCGCGAAACCCCCAGTACCGAGAGCCACGATACGGAAACCTTCCAGAGACGCCGCCGCGAATCCCATCTCTGGGGATTCAGGAGATCTCCGGCACCCGGCCGGAGAGGGGATTCATCTCCCGGAGGACTCTTCATCGCCATGATCGCCTCCGAGTGATGAGTGAGTAGTTCACCCCTGGACTATGGGTCCATAGCAGTAGCTAGATGGTCGTCTTCTCCTTGTTGTGCTTCATTGTTGGATCTTGTGAGCTGCCTAACATGATCAAGATCATCTATATGTAATACTATATGTTGTGTTTGTCGGGATCCGATGGATAGAGAATACTATGTTATGGTGATTGTCAATCTATTGTTTATGTGTTGTTTATGATCTTGCATGCTCTCCGTTATTAGTAGAGGCTCTGGCCAAGTTTGTACTCTTAACTCCAAGAGGGAGTATTTATGCTCGATAGTGGGTTCATGCCTTCATTGACACCTGGGACAGTGACAGAAAGTTCTAAGGTTGTGATGTGCTGTTGTCACTAGGGATAAAACATTGATTCTATGTCTAAGGATGTAGTTGTCGATTACATTACGCACCATACTTAATGCAATTGTCTATTGCTTAGCAACTTAATACTGAATGGGGTTCGGATGATAACCTGAAGGTGGACTTTTTAGGCATAGATGCAGTTGGATGGCGGTCTATGTACTTTGTCGTAATGCCCTGATTAAATCTCACTATATTTATCATATCATGTATATGCATTGTTATGCCTTCCTCTATTTGTCAATTGCCCGACTGTAATTTGTTCACCCAACATGCTTTTATCTTATGGGAGAGACACCTCTAGTGAACTGTGGACCCCGTCCTATTCTTTACATAGCATACAATCTACTGCAATTGTGTTTATTGCTTTGCAAACATCTTCCACTCGATACGTTTAATCCTTTGTTACAGCAAGCCGGTGAGATTGACAACCTCACTGTTTCGTTGGGGCAAAGTACTTTGGTTTTGTTGTGCAGATTCCACGTTGGCGCCGGAATCCCTGTTGTTGCGCCGCATCACATTTCGCCACCATCAACCTTCAACGTGCTTCTTGGCTCCTACTGGTTCGATTAAACCTGGTTTCTTTCTGAGGGAAAACTTGCTACTGTGCGCATCATACCTTCCTCTTGGAGTTCTTGACAACGTGTGAGTTACACGCCATCAGTCTACATCGACGATATTCTGATCTACTCCAAAACCGAAGATGAACATGAGGAACATCTCCGTCTGGTGCTAACCAAACTTCGTGAGCACCGTCTCTACGCCAAATTCTCCAAATGTGAGTTCTGGTTAAAAGAGCTCATATTCCTTGGTCATGTTATCTCTGAAAAAGGTGTTGCAGTCATTCCAGATAAAGTTCAAGCCGTTCTTGACTGGAAGACACCTAAGTCAGCTAAGGAGATTCGAAGTTTTCTCGGTCTGGCGGGTTATTACCGCCGATTCATTGAAAATTTCTCCAAGATTGCCAAGCCAATGACCGATCTTCTCAAGAAAGACAAGAAGTTCGAATGGTCAGAAAAGGCTGAAGAGAGTTTCCAGGTTTTGAAAACCAAGCTGACTACTGCTCCTGTGCTCGTCCTTCCGGACACAAGCAAAGACTTCGTTGTCTATTGTGATGCCTCTCTCCAAGGGCTCGGATGTGTGTTGATGCAAGATGGTCATGTGGTGGCCTATGCCTCTCGACAGTTGAAACCACATGAGCTCAATTATCCTACTCATGATCTCGAGCTTGCAGCTGTGATCCATGCTCTTAAGCAATGGCGACCTTACCTTTATGGTAATCGTTGCGAGTTGTACTCGGATCATCAAAGTCTGAAGTATCTTTTCACCCAGCCAGATCTGAATATCAGACAGAGAAGATGGTTGGAAGTCATCAAAGATTATGACTTGGGTCTCAACTATAAGCCCGGCAAAGCCAATGTCGTTGCTGATGCGCTAAGTCGGAAGTCCTATTGCAACAATCTGATGGTTAAGCAAGCGCAACCTTCTCTCTATGAGGAACTTGCAAAACTCAACCTTGAGATTGTTCCTAGTGGATACCTTGCTAATCTAGAGGTGAAGCCCTCTCTTGAAGACCAGATCAATAAGGCTCAGAAGCAAGATTCTGGCATTACCGAGATCAAGAAGAACATTGCTAGCGGAGTTGCTAAATGTTTCTCCATTGATGATCAAGGTACCGTTTATTTCGGTAAGCGTCTAGTCGTGCCGGATAAATCGGATCTCAAAGAGCTAATCCTTAAAGAAGCTCATGAATCACCACTCTCCATCCATCCTGGTAGTACCAAGATGTATCGGGATCTTCGCCAAAGATTCTGGTGGTCCGGGATGAAGCAAGAGATCGCTAAGTTTGTTGCTGAATGCGACGTTTGTCGTCGCGTAAAGGCTGAACATCAAAGACCTGCTGGCACTCTCCAACCTCTATCAATTCCAGAGTGGAAATGGGATGAAATTGGCATGGATTTCATTACCGGTCTCCCCAAGACCAAAAATGGAAGAGATGCTATATGGGTAGTCATTGACCGTCTATCCAAGGTTGCTCACTTCCTTCCTATCCGAGAAGACATAAAAGCTAGTCAACTAGCAGATCTGTATATCTCACGGATAGTCACTCTTCATGGTGTTCCTAAGAAGATCATCTCTGATCGTGGAAGTCTTTTCACCTCAAAGTTCTGGTCTAGCTTTCAACAAGCTATGGGAACTCGTCTTTCCTTCAGCACAGCCTATCATCCTCAAACCGGTGGTCAAACCGAAAGAGTGAATCAAATTCTTGAAGACATGCTCAGGGCCTGTGTTATATCCTTCGGTAAAGATTGGGAAAAGTGCCTTCCATTTGCCGAGTTCACCTATAACAACAGCTTCCAATCTAGCCTGGGCATGGCACCTTTTGAAGCTTTGTATGGCAGAAGGTGTAGAACTCCTTTGAACTGGTCCGAAACCGGAGAAAGAAAGTTCTTTGGACCAGATATAATCAATGAAGCAGAAGATCAAGTTCGCATCATTCGCGAGCGTCTGAAAACTGCTCAGTCACGTCAAAAGAGCTATTATGATCGCCATCATCAAGAAGTGAAGTATGAAATTGGTGATCAAGCTTATCTTCGGGTCACTCCTCTCAAGGGTGTCCGTCGCTTCGGTATCAAAGGCAAACTAGCACCTCGCTATGTTGGTCCTTTCCGCGTCCTTGCCAAGCGTGGTAATGTTTCCTACAAGTTGGAGTTACCTTCCAATTTTCCTGAAGTTCATGATGTCTTCCATGTGTCTCAACTCAAGCGTTGCTTCAAAGATCCTATCCGTGGTGTTGATCACGAGACTCTTGACCTTCAAGAGGATCTAACTTATCGAGAACATCCTGTTCGTATCCTTGATGAAGCCGAGCGTAAAACTCGACGTCAGAGCATCAAGTTCCTGAAAGTTCAGTGGTCTAATCATTCTGAGCAAGAAGCAACCTGGGAACGAGAAGATCGTTTACGATCTGAGTACCCTTCCTTCTTTTCTAAAATCTAGGAATCTCGAGGACGAGATTCTTGTAAGGGGGTAGAGTTGTAACATCCCAACCTTGTTATCATAAATAAATGAGTGTTCATGTGCATCTCATGCATGTAGTTTGAGTTTGAACAAAATTTGCATCTCCATTTTTGAATTATGCAAATCCCTCTCTATTTCTTTCTCATTCAAATCTCTCAAGATTTTCAACATTAGACAACATGGCATTGTTGTTATTCAATAAGTACATGTGTGTTTATTGTTCTCTGCAAAATTGAGTTTCAAACAAAATTCAAAAGTAATTTGAATTTGCAATTTTGTAAAGAGAAAAACCAGAAATAGAAAAAGAGAGAGAGAGCTCTCTCTTCCCTTCCCGGGCGCAGCCCACCTCCTCCCTCTCTCTTTCTCTCTGGGGCCCATGGCCCAACGAAATCCACAACAGCCCAACCCCCCAGGGGGGTTTTTGTAAAATATCCGTCGTCCTCCGCCGACCAAAGCAGCCTGGCAGCCGCGCGGCCACCCGATGGTGCCGGCGGCCAGATGAGCTCCGCGCCCGCGGCTATGTGCGGCGCGCCCGGAACCCTAGCCCCATTCTCCCCCTTCCCGTGCTCTCTCGCTCCCGACCTAACCCTAACATCGCCGCCTCCGCCTCGATTCCGCGCCGCGAGGCTCCCCGTCCACCGGCGACCTCTCCAACGCGCTGGGTGAGCAGACAAACCTCCCAAGACCTCGCCGCCCCCTAGCCCCTCTATCGCCGCCGCCGCACCACCCGCCCCGGCCGCTGCTTCGCTCCGTGAAGCTCCCGACCACCCGACGGGCGCCGCCCAAGGTTCCCTGCGCCGCCCGCGTCGCTTTCCTCGCGCGCGTCAATCGCGGGCTAAATCGCCCGATTGCAACCTCACCGGAGCTCACAAAGTGAGCCATGGCGCCGCCGACGTCGCATGATGTCGCGTGACGTCATTTATCATTTTCCTATTTTCTGTAATTCTTTCTATTTCTATTATTAATTTCAAAATAGAAATAATTTGACATGTGGGTCCCCTGGTCAGAATTTTATTAATTTCATAAATATTTTAGAAAAGAATAAAATTATGACATGTGGGTCCAACTTTATTATTATTTATATAATTTTCAGAAATTGTTTTAAAATGAATTAAACTTGGGAAATTCATAAATAATTCATTTTAAATCAGAAAAATATAAAATTATATATCAAAATGATCAGAAAAACAAATCCTAGTTGTTTATCCATGTTTCATACATCTTTGAACCAATTAAATATGAGCCTTAGTAGAAACCCTAATTTGACCCCTCTCATATGTCGGGGTTCGAAGCCGAACCCCTTTAATTTCCATCGATGCACCTAGGGTTACCCAAACCCCTTTAATATGACATGTCATCATATTGTATGTGCATTGCATTGTACCTTGTCTTGATTGTGCTCTTCCTTTCCGGTATTTGGTTCTTCTCGATAGGGACCGAACGCGAGCCTGAGATCAACGCCACCGAAGAGCAGCATCAGAACAACGAGGGACAAGGCAAGCCCTAACCTGGTTCATATATGGTTTCGAAATGCTTTTACTTCTGGTTCTTACATATTGCATTCGCTTCAAATATGTTTTATCGGCAGTTGTAGATATCCTATGTGTGCATGTTCCATCCTTGTAGCCCAGAGTTCCTGATCCACCGCTCCTAGCAAAACTAGGTCTGAGCTTGTTCGCATCGCTAGAGCCATATATGTGTTATGCTTAGCCATGCTTAGCTGTTGAAGTCTGATCCATCCGGTTGATGAATCAGAGCTACGAATGAACCTAGTTTGACAGGATGACGTGGTAAGATCAGTGATGATGTTAATAAACATGCTAAAGGCTTGGATGGGCCGCCACATGGGGATGTGGTGATTTGACTCGTTCTCGCCGATACTAGGACCTGAGTTCTCGCCTTCGGAACCAAGACTGAGCGTACAACCACACGGGGCCCATGGGAACCCCTTGGCCCTAACTTACCTAGCTTACCCATGAGTCAATTAGTTTGCGAGTTCCATTTGCCATACGCATGGGGGAAAGGTGGAAAAGGTTTTCAAAGTGCATCATACAGGGCGTGGCTAGGGTGAAGGATGCTGGAGGCATTGAACTGGATCCCCTGCACACAATGACCGGGACCGCCTCGGAGAATGGCTACCTACGATGACGGAGCTCCCCAGTTAGTTTGACTCATGGAATAGGCGAAGTAAGGGAAAGGTTTTGGTCGACCACCCTCTGCCAGCACACCAAGGAAGTGTGTTAATCTATAGTGGCATTAAGAGTCGGTCGGCGCGTGTGGGTAAAGTTGTACACCCCTGCAGGGTAAATCTTTTCGAAAAGCCGTGTCCACGGTTACGGACGACTTGGTGATGGATTCTGTGATCATAGACAACTTGAACCTAATCGTAAAACTTGATGTCAATGTGTGAATAAGGATCCCTTCTCAGGGTGTCGAGGGGGTGATCCTAGGTGATAGGTTCAGGTAATGATGAAGATTCGGTGGATTCAACATGATGATCTTAGAGCTAGAGTTGATATCGCTCTCTTACCTCTTTTTAAAATGATCTGAATAGACGAGCTTCTGCTCCCTCCTGTTTACAAAGGAAAACTGGCTTTCCGCAAAATAAGCTCCACATAAAGCCTCGCATACCCGCTTTGCTAACAGGTTGTACTAAGTCTTGCTGAGTCCCTGTACTCAGCCTTGCATGCTTTGTTTCAGACGAAGTCCTTCCAACAGATGGTGGCTTCTACCTTGACGTCGACGAGTAGTTCGGAGTTCCTCAGGCGGCAGCCTGAGACTTATGGGCTGGGACGTCGCCTTATGTTATGGCCTCTTAGGCCCTTTGCAGTCTTGTTATCTAGATAACATAATTTGCTTTCCGTTGCTTGTTGATTTGTGGTCAGTGACCTCTGCGTGTAATAAATTTGGATCTTAACTCTGCTAAGAGTTGTAATATATTTGTTTTCAGTCGTAGAGTCACTGTTGTGTTACCGATTCTCACCCTGTAGGCCCTAGAGATCTAGGTTAGGCTTATGCCAGATGTGATATGGGTTTGTCTTGCTCACCACCATCTTAACTGTTGCAATTTTAGTATTCGATGAATAAACTTCTATTTCTGCTGGTAGCTGTGTATGCCTAGCAATGTGGTTTAGTGTGAATCCCCTCGAGAAGTACTGCATATAAGATTACAATCAATTAGATAATTCAATCAGCTATGTTAGGAAATTGTGAAAAATTTGGTGTGTAATCCAGCGCTTACCATTTTTGCTTTATTCTTCACGACGTTTGATTTTTTGATCGTGCAGACATACGGTGGCTTTCTTGGCATGTGCTTGTCAACTAGCTGTTTCAATGTAGCAAATTGTGCATCATCCATTCTTACGCGATTGGCATACCTGATGAAACCTTCAAAATCCTCACCCTCCTCACAGTTAGGACCTGCATACAAAATTATATACATAAACCAGAATATTACAATTTCCTTGGAAAACAAGAGTGTCCTAAATTTGTGTACCTCTTACGATATGCTTTTTGTTCTTCCTCACAGCAGCACCGCAACGCCGTGGGCTAACACGTTGTGCCACCTAGCAAAGTGTACAACACATATAACTGATGAGTTCTTGTGTGGAATACTCAAGCGTCCCGGATATAGAGATCTAACTAGTGGCGATTAGTGCAAATCTTTGTGATAAAATAAGGAGGGGACAATCGATTATTTACCCAAACGTTAATCTGCCCTGGATGATCTAACCATAGTTGTAGATTACACATTAAGGACATGGCGGCCTAAGGACATTATATATACTTGTGTTTATGATCTACCCGAAAGGGGTTTTCGGAGAACTAGAATCTGTTAAGTATAAACTAATAAGTATGAAGCGCCGACTCTATCCAATGAGATTTTGGATGTGTTGATCTGGTCGATTCCCATGGCGGCCTCCCATACCTAATTTGCGATCTATCTCGACGACAAGTCAAATAATATTACGACAGGTGAAAGTCTTGACATACCTGATCCATGGCAAAGGGGTGCCGTCGATGATCAACACTAGTTCTCTCAGATGAACAGGTGAAAGATGTTGCTTGGTCGGCCGCCCAGACGTCGCTGAGATGAAACGGTGTGAAGAGACGACGATGATATAGTTCGTGGGGGTGTGGGTTACCCGTGATGGGTAGTACGTGTTGCCGCAAATTACGCCCTGCACAATTAAAGTTGTTAACTAATATGTTGGGTGGGTGGGCTTGATCGTTTCGTGCCGGAAATTCGATTCGTGGGCCGGATCATCGTCCAAGCAAGGCAGGCTTTGTTTATTTTCTTATATTTAAGAGGGAAATATAGGGTTTTAGGCCGAAACATGCACTTTTGGGGCAAATCAAGTGGCTGGGGATGCCAGGTGAGGCCACACTTGGCACATGGGTGCACCAATGCATGCCCCACACTGCTACCCTTGGAATTTACATGAATAATATGGGGTAGACCATGGTGATTTGCACCCAGACACCCCAAATATAGGGTTTTAGGCCAAAACATGCACTTTTGGGGCAAATCAAGTGGCTGGGGATGCCAGGGTGAGGCCACACTTGGCACATGGGTGCACCAATGCATGCCCCACACTGCTACCCTTGGAATTTACATGAATAATATGGGGTAGACCATGGTGAGTTGCACCCAGACTCCCCAAATATAGGGTTTTAGGCCAAAACATGCACTTTTGGGGCAAATCAAGTGGTTGGGGATGCCAGGGTGAGGCCAAACTTGGCACATGGGTGCACCATTGCATGCCCCACACTTCTACCCTTGGAATTAACATGAATAATATGGGGTAGACCATGGTGAGTTGCACCCAGACACCCCAAATATAGGGTTTTAGGCCAAAACATGCACTTTTGGGCCAAATCAAGTGGCTGGGGATGCCAGGGTGAGGCCAAACTTGGCACATGGGTGCACCAATGCATTCCCCACACTTCTACCCTTGGAATTTACATGAATAATATGGGGTAGACCATGGTGAGTTGCACCCAGACACCCCAAATATAGGGTTTTAGGCCAAAACATGCACTTTTGGGGCAAATCAAGTGGCTAGGGATGCCAGGGTGAGGCCAAACTTGGCACATGGGTGGACCATTGCATGCCCCACACTGCTACCCTTGGAATTTACATGAATAATATGGGGTAGACCATGGTGAGTTTCACCCAGACACCCCAAATATAGGGTTTTAGGCCGAAACATGCACTTTTGGGGCAAATCAAGTGGCTGGGGATGCCAGGGTGAGGCCACACTTGGCACATGGGTGCACCAATGCATGCCCCACACTGCTACCCTTGGAATTTACATTAATAATATGGGGTAGACCATGGTTAGTTGCACCCAGACACCCCAAATATAGGGTTTTAGGCCAAAACATGCACTTTTGGGGCAAATCAAGTGGCTGGGGATGCCAGGGTTGGCACATGGGTGCACCAATGCATGCCCCACACTGCTACCCTTGGAATTTACATGAATAATATGGGGTAGACCATGGTGAGTTGCACCCAGACACCCCAAATATAGGGTTTTAGGCCAAAACATGCACTTTTGGGGCAAATCAAGTGGCTAGGGGCACTACAAGAAAAGTTGCCATGGCCGACGAAGTTGAAGTCGCGCCGTGGGTGCTGGTGTACCATGGCCGACGATTTTTGGTCCCTCCGTGGTGCATGTCAAAACTTTTTTTTTCTCGTTTTTGAGGCCACCCAAAACGTCGCGTATGGTGGCCCGGGATGTGGTGCATCTCGAAATCTCGGGTTCGCCGGCCGAGTCAACGCAAATCCGCACCGCCGAGGGATGTAGGGCCCAGATGGCAGCCTCTCTGGCATTGTTTTTTTCTAGATCGCGCCATCTCGTTCAACGTTCTCCGATCGAGCCGTTTACGATGCAGGATCATGGGTCCCGCATGTCATCCTCTATGAACCAAAATTCTTTCTATTCTTGGATTTTTTTGACCCCCTGATTTCTGGCTACTTCCTTTTTCTTTTGATCCCTTGCCGCCTTGGAAACGTTGAGACCGCTGCTGCTAAATGGGACCCGCATGTCATCCTCTATGTGCAATCAACTTTCTTTTCTTGGAGTTTTTTTTGGCACCTCAAATTTGGTCACTTGCCTTTTTCTTTCGATCCCCTGCCACCTCTCAAACGGTGATACCGCTGCTGCTAACTGGGCCCGCATGTCATCCTCTATGTACTATAAAACTTTCTTTTCTTGAATTATTTTTGGCACCTCATATTTGGTCACTTACCTTTTTCTTTCGATCCCCTGCCGCCTCTCAAACGGTGATACCGCTGCTGCTAAATGGGACCCGCATGTCATCCTCTATGTACTATAAAACTTTCTTTTCTTGAATTATTTTTGGCTCCTCATATTTTTTCACTTGCCTTTTTCTTTCGATGCCCTGCCGCCTCTCAAACGGTGATACCGCTGCTGCTAAATGGGACCCTGATGTCTACGGGTGCTTCTATTCTTGTAGACAGTGTTGGGCCTCCAAGAGCAGAGGTTTGTAGAACAGCAGCAAGTTTCCCTTAAGTGGATTACCCAAGGTTTATCGAACTCAGGGAGGAAGAGGTCAAAGATATCCCTCTCATGCAACCCCGCAACCACAAAGCAAGAAGTCTCTTGTGTCCCCAACACACCTAATAGGTGCACTAGTTCGGCGAAGAGATAGTGAAATACAAGTGGTATGAATGAATATGAGCAGTAGTACGGCGCCAGAAAATAGCTTACTTGCGTGCAGTTGATGGTAGTAATATTATAGGAAGTAAACATGCAGTAGTAACGCAGCAATAGTGATTCAGTAAAACAGTAAACAAGTAGCGATAGCAGTATTTAGGAACAAGGCCTAGGGATTAGACTTTCACTAGTGGACACTCTCAACATTGATCACATAACAGAATAGATAAATGCATACTCTACACTCTCTTGTTGGATGATGAACACATTGCGTAGGATTACACGAACCCTCAATGCCGGAGTTAACAAGCTCCACAATTAGATGTTCATATTTAAATAACCTTAGAGTGTAAGAAAGATCGATACGACTAAACCAAGTACTAGCATAGCATGCACACTGTCACCTTCATGCTTATGTAGGAGGAATAATACACATCAATACTATCATAGCAATAGTTAACTTCACAATCTACAAGAGATCATGATCATAGCATAAACCAAGTACTAACACGGATGCACACACTGTCACCATTACATCGTGCAGGAGGAATAAAACTACTTTAATAACATTGCTAGAGTAGCACATAGATAAATTGTGATACAAAACATATTGCAATCATAAAGAGATATAATTAAGCACTTCACTATGCCATTCATAACAGTGAATAAGTATTCTGTGAAATATAGCCTAAGAGACCCACACGGTGCACACACTGTCACCTTTACACACGTGGGACAAGGAGTCTCCGAGATCACATAAGTAAAACTCACTTGACTAGCATAATGACATCTAGATTACAAGCATCATCATATGAATCTCAATCATGTAAGGCAGCTCATGAGATTATTGTATTGAAGTACATAGGAGAGATGAACCACATAGCTACCGGTACAGCCCCGAGCCTCGATGGAGAACTACTCCCTCTTCATGGGAGCAGCAGCGTTGATGAAGATGGCGGTGGAGATGGCAGCGATGTCGATGGAGAAGCCTTCCGGGGGCACTTCCCCGCTCCGGCAGGGTGCCGGAACAGAGACTCATGTCCCCCAGATCTTGGCTTCGCGATGGCGGCGGCTCGGGAAGGTTTTGCGTACCGTGGCTTCTTCCGTAAGGGTTTTCGATGCGGGGCTTTATATAGGCGAAAGGGCAGCGTCGAAGGTCGAAGGGGCGACGACACCATAGGCTGGCGCGCCAGGGCCCAGCCGCGCCACCCTATCATCTGGGGCCCACAGGGCCCTCCTCTGGCGGCTCTCGGGTGTTCCGGATGCTTCCGGCAAAATAGGAACACGGGCGTTGATTTCGTCCAATTCCGAGAATATTTCGTTACTAGGATTTCTGAAACCAAAAACAACAGAAAACAGAACTGGCACTTCGCATCTTGTTAATAGGTTAGTTCCAAAATGCACGAATATGACATATAATGTGTATAAAACATGTAGGTATCATCAATAAAGTAGCATGGAACATAAGAAATTATCGATACGTCGGAGACGTATCAGCATCCCCAAGCTTAGTTCTGCTCGTCCCGAGCAGGTAAAACGATAACAAAGATAATTTCTGAAGTGACATGCCATCATAAACTTGATCATACTATTTGTAAGCATATGTAATGAATGCAGCGATCAAAACAATGGTAATGACATGAGTAAATAACTGAATCATAAAGCAAAGACTTTTCATGAATAGTACTTCAAGACAAGCATCAATAAGTCTTGCATAAGAGTTAACTCATAAAGCAATAAATCAAAGTAAAGGTGTTGAAGCAACACAAAGGAAGATTAAGTTTCAGCGGTTGCTTTCAACTTATAACATGTATATCTCATGGATATTGTCAACATAAAGTAATATAACAAGTGCAATATGCAAGTATGTAGGAATCAATGCACAGTTCACACAAGTGTTTGCTTCTTAAGGTGGAGAGAGATAGGTAAACTGACTCAACAATAAAAGTAAAAGAAAGGTCCTTCAAAGAGGAAAGCATCGATTGCTGTATTTGTGCTAGAGCTTTTATTTTGAAAACATGAAACAATTTTGTCAACGGTAGTAATAAAGCATATGAGTTATGTAAATTATATCAAAGATAATTTCTGAAGTGACATGCCATCATAAACTTGATCATACTATTTGTAAGCATATGTAATGAATGCAGCGATCAAAACAATGGTAATGACATGAGTAAACAAATGAATCATAAAGCAAAGACTTTTCATGAATAGTACTTCAAGACAAGCATCAATAAGTCTTGCATAAGAGTTAACTCATAAAGCAATAAACCAAAGTAAAGGTATTGAAGCAACACAAAGGAAGATTAAGTTTCAGCGGTTGCTTTCAACTTATAACATGTATATCTCATGGATATTGTCAACATAGAGTAATATAACAAATGCAATATGCAAGTATGTAGGAATCAATGCACGTTTACACAAGTGTTTGCTTCTTGAGGTGGAGAGAAATAGGTGAACGACTCAACAATAAAAGTAAAAGAATGGCCCTTCAAAGAGGAAAGCATCGATTGCTATATTTGTGCTAGAGCTTTGGTTTTGAAAACATCAAGAGAGTATAAAAGTAAAGTTTTGAGAGGTGTTTGTTGTTGTCAACGAATGGTAGCGGGTACTCTAACCCCCTTGCCAGACAAACCTTCAAAGAGCGGCTCCCATTTTATTTTATTTTTGGGTGGCACTCCTTCCAACCTTTCTTTCACAAACCATGGCTAACCGAATCCTCGGGTGCCTGCCAACAATCTCATACCATGAAGGAGTGCCTTTTTATTTTGGTTTTATTATGATGACACTCCTCCCAACCTTTGCTTACACAAGCCATGGCTAACCGAATCCTTCGGGTGCCGTCCAACAATCACATACCATGGAGGAGTGTCTATTTTTGTTAATTAATTTGGGACTGGGAATCCCATTGCCAGCTCTTTTTGCAAAATTATTGGATAAGCGGATGAAGCCACTAGTCCATTGGTGAAAGTTGCCCAACAAGATTGAAAGATAAACACCACATACTTCCTCATGAGCTATAAAACATTGACACAAATCAGAGGTGATAAGTTTTGAATGGTTTAAAGGTAGCACTCAAGCAATTTACTTTGGAATGGCGGAGAAATACCATGTAGTAGGTAGGTATGGTGGACACAAATGGCATAGTGGTTGGCTCAAGGATTTTGGATGCATGAGAAGTATTCCTCTCGATACAAGGTTTAGGCTAACAAGGTTTATTTGAAACAAACACAAGGATGAACCGGTGCAGCAAAACTCACATAAAAGACATATTGAAAACATTATAAGACTCTACACCGTCTTCCTTGTTGTTCAAACTCAATACTAGAAATTATCTAGACCTTAGAGAGACCAATTATGCAAACCAAATTTTAGCATGCTCTATGTATTTCTTCACTAATAGGTGCAAAGTATATGATGCAAGAGCTTAAACATGAGCACAACAATTGCCAAGTATCACATTACCCAAGACATTATAGCAATTACTACATGTAGCATTTTCCAATTCCAACCATATAACAATTTAACGAAGAAGAAACTTCGCCATGAATATTATGAGCTAAGAACACATGTGTTCATACGAACCAGCGGAGCGTGTCTCTCTCTCACACAAGGATGAACTTATTCGAACACAAACAAAAACAAAAACAAACAGACGCTCCAAGTAAAGTACATAAGATGTGACCGAATAAAAATATAGTTTCAAGAGAAGGAACCTGATAATTTGTCGATGAAGAAGGGGATGCCTTGGGCATCCCCAAGCTTAGATGCTTGAGTCTTCTTGAAATATGCAGGGATGAACCACGGGGCATCCCCAAGCTTAGACTCTTCACTCTTCTTGATCATAGTATATCATCCTCCTCTCTTGACCCTTGAAAACTTCTTTCACACCAAACTTTAAGCAAACTCATTAGAGGGTTAGTGCATAATCAAAAACTCACATGTTCAGAGGTGACACAATCATTCTTAACACTTCTGGACATTGCTCAAAGCTACTGGAAGGTAATGGAACAAATAAATCCACCCAACACAGCGAAAGAAGCAATGCGAAATAAAAGGCAGAATCTGTCAAAAACAGAACAGTCCGTAAAGACGAATTTTAAAATGGCACCAGACTTGCTCAAATGGAAAAACTCAAAAATAATGAAAGTTGCGTACATATCTGAGGATCACTCACGTAAATTGGCATAATTTTCTGAGTTACCTACAGAGAATTAGACCCAGATTCGTGGCAGACAGCAATGCTGTTTCTGCGCAGCAATCCAAATCTAGCATCAACTTTACCATAGAGACTTTACTTGGCACAAACATGCAACAAAACTAAGATAAGGAGAGGTTGCTACAGTAGTAACAACTTCCAAGACACAAATATAAAACAAAGTACTGTAGTAAAAAAACACATGGGTTATCTCCCAAGAAGTTCTTTCTTTATAGCCATTAAGATGGGCTCAACAGTTTCAATGATGCACTCGCAAGAAATAGTAGTTGAAGAAAAAGAGAGCATCAAAAAGCAAATTCAAAACAAATTTAAGTCTAACATGCTTCCTATGCATAGGAATCTTGTACACAAATAAATTCATGAAGAGCAAAGTAACAAGCATAGGAAGATAAAACAAGTGTAGCTTCAAAAATTTCAGCACATAGAGAGGTGTTTTAGTAACATGAAAATTTCTACAACCATATTTTCCTCTCTCATAATAACTTTCAGTAGCAACATGAGCAAACTCAACAATATAAGTATCACATAAAGCATTCTTATTCACATGCATAAAAGTATCATTACTCTCCACATAAGCATAATCAATTTTATTAGTTGTAGTGGGAGCAAATTCAACAAAGTAGCTATCATTATTATTCTCATCATCAAATATAGGAGGCATAGTATCATCAAAGTAAATTTTCTCCTCAATGCTTGGGGGACTAAAAATATCATGCTCATCAAAGCCAGCTTCCCCAAGCTTAGAATTTTCCATAGCATTAGCAACAATAGTGTTCAAAGTATTCATATTAATAACATTCCCATTAGTTTGCATATAAAGTTCCATGGGTTTTTTAATTCTCTCTTCAAACACATCATGTCCTAATTCAAGATAAAGTTCATAAAGATCTCTCATATTTTTGTTGTTTTCCATTATGCCTAACTAGTGTAAACAAGAAACCAAATGTCGCAATTGAGTCTAAAGGAAATAGCTTCGAGTACTTACAACGGCGCCGGAAAATAGCTTAGTAGCCGAGATCCGGAGTGTGAGTACCTTTTACCTTTCCTCCCCGGCAACGGCGCTAGAAAATAGCTTGATGTCTACGGGTGCTTCTATTCTTGTAGACAGTGTTGGGCCTCCAAGAGCAGAGGTTTGTAGAACAGCAGCAAGTTTCCTTAAGTGGATCACCCAAGGTTTATCGAACTCGGGGAGGAAGAGGTCAAAGATATCCCTCTCATGCAACCCTGCAACCACAAAGCAAGAAGTCTCTTGTGTCCCCAACACACCTAATAGGTGTACTAGTTCGGCGAAGAGATAGTGAAATACAAGTGGTATGAATGAATATGAGCAGTAGTACGGCGCCAGAAAATAGCTTGCTGGCGTGCAGTTGATGGTAGTAATATTGCGGGAAGTAAACAAGCAGTAACGCAGCAGTAGTAACTCAGTAAAACAGTAAACAAGCAGCGATAGCAGTATTTAGGAACAAGGCCTAGGGATTAGACTTTCACTAGTGGACACTCTCAACTTTGATCACATAATGATGTCTACGGGTGCTTCTATTCTTGTAGACAGTGTTGGGCCTCCAAGAGCAGAGGTTTGTAGAACAGCAGCAAGTTTCCCTCAAGTGGATCACCCAAGGTTTATCGAACTCAGGAGGAAGAGGTCAAAGATATCCCTCTCATGCAACCCCGCAACCACAAAGCAAGAAGTCTCTTGTGTCCCCAACACACCTAATAGGTGTACTAGTTCGGCGAAGAGATAGTGAAATACAAGTGGTATGAATGAATATGAGCAGTAGTACGGCGCCAGAAAATAGCTTGCTGGCGTGCAGTTGATGGTAGTAATATTGCGGGAAGTAAACATGCAGTAACGCACGTAACGCAGTAAAACAGAAACAAGCAGCGATAGCGTATTTAGAACAAGGCCTAGGGTAGACTTTCACTAGTGGACACTCTCAACATTGATCACATAACAGAATAGATAAATGCATACTCTACACTCTCTTGTTGGATGATGAACACATTGCGTAGGATTACACGAACCCTCAATGCCGGAGTTAACAAGCTCCACAATTAAATGTTCATATTTAAATAACCTTAGAGTGCAAGAAAGATCGATACGACTAAACCAAGTACTAACATAGCATGCACACTGTCACCTTCATGCTTATGTAGGAGGAATAATACACATCAATACTATCATAGCAATAGTTAACTTCGCAATCTACAAGAGATCATGATCATAGCATAAACCAAGTACTAACACGGATGCACACACTGTCACCATTACATCGTGCAGGAGGAATAAAACTACTTTAATAACATCACTAGAGTAGCACATAGATAAATTGTGATACAATGCACATTGCAATCATAAAGAGATATAAATAAGCACTTCACTATGCCATTCATAACAATGAATAAGTATTCTGTGAAATATAGCCTAAGAGACCCACACGGTGCACACACTGTCACCTTTACACACGTGGGACAAGGAGTCTCCGGAGATCACATAAGTAAAACTCACTTGACTAGCACAATGACATCTAGATTACAAGCATCATCATATGAATCTCAATCATGTAAGGCAGCTCATGAGATTATTGTATTGAAGTACATAGGAGAGAGATGAACCACATAGCTACCGGTACAGCCCCGAGCCTTGATGGAGAACTACTCCCTCTTCATGGGAGCAGCAGCGGTGATGAAGATGGTGGTGGAGATGGCAGCGGTGTCGATGGAGAAGCCTTCCGGGGCACTTCCCCGTCCGGCAGGTGCCGGAACAGAGACTCCTGTCCCCAGATCTTGGCTTCGCGATGGCGGCGGCTCGGGAACTTTCGTATCGTGGCTTCCTCCCTAAGGGTTTTCGATGCAGGGGCTTTATATAGGCGAAGAGGCGGCGCAGGGGTCGAAGGGGTGCCCACACCATAGGCTGCGGCCAGGGCCCAGGCCACGCCACCCTATCATCCGGCCCACAGGCCCCTCCGCGCTCTCGGGTGTCTGGATGCTTCCGGCAAAATAGGAACCCGGGCGTTGATTTCGTCCAATTCCGAGAATATTTCGTTACTAGGATTTCTGAAACCAAAAACAGCAGAAAACAGGAACTGCACTTCGGCATCTTGTTAATAGGTTAGTTCCAGAAAATGCACGAATATGACATAAAGTGTGCATAAAACATGTAGATATCATCAATAATGTGGCATGGAACATAAGAAATTATCGATACGTTGGAGACGTATCAGCATCCCCAAGCTTAGTTCTGCTCGTCCCGAGCAGGTAAAACGATAACAAAGATAATTTCTGAAGTGACATGCCGTCATAAACTTGATCATACTGTAAACATATGTAATGAATGCAGCGATCAAAACAATGGTAATGACATGAGTAAACAAGTGAATCATAAAGCAAAGACTTTTCATGAATAGTACTTCAAGACAAGCATCAATAAGTCTTGCATAAGAATTAACTCATAAAGCAATAAATCAAAGTAGAGGTATTGAAGCAACACAAAGGAAGATTAAGTTTCAGCGGTTGCTTTCAACTTGTAACATGTATATCTCATGGATAGTTGTCAATGCAAAGTAATATAATAAGTGCAATATGCAAGTATGTAGGAATCAATGCACAGTTCACACAAGTGTTTGCTTCTTAAGGTGGAGGAGATAGGTAAACTGACTCAACAATAAAACTAAAAGAATGGTCCTTCAAAGAGGAAAGCATCGATTGCTGTATTTGTGCTAGAGCTTTGGTTTTGAAAACATAAAGAGAGCATAAAAGTAAAATTTTGAGAGGTGTTTGTTGTTGTCAACGAATGGTAGTGGGCACTCTAACTACCTCATCAACCAGACTTTCAAGAGCGGCTCCCATGAAGGACGTTATCTCTACCAGCAAGGTAGATCATCCCTCTTCTCTTTTGTTTACACATGTACTTTAGTTTAGTTTTTCTTTATTTATGGATGACACTCCTCCCAACCTTTTGCTTACACAAGCCATGGCTAACCGAATCCTCGGGTGCCTTCCAACATTCACATACCATGGAGGAGTGTCTATTTGCAAAATTAAGTTGCTTACTGATGAATCAGAGCAAAACATGTGAAGAGAATTATTAATGAAAGTTAATTAATTGGGGCTGGGAACCCCATTGCCAGCTCTTTTTGCAAAATTATTGGATAAGCGGATGTGCCACTAGTCCATTGTGAAAGTCTGTCAAAAGTAAATGACAAGATCGAAAGATAAAACACCACATACTTCCTCATGAGCTATAAAACATTGACACAAATAAGAGGTGATAAATTTTGAATTATTTAAAGGTAGCACTCAAGCAATTTACTTTGGAATGGCGGAGAAATACCATGTAGTAGGTAGGTATGGTGGACACAAATGGCATAGTGGTTGGCTCAAGGATTTTGGATGCATGAGAAGTATTCCCTCTCGATACAAGGTTTAGGCTAGCAAGGTTATTTGAAGCAAACTCAAGGATGAACCGGTGCAGCAAAACTCACATAAAAGACATATTGTAAACATTATAAGACTCTACACCGTCTTCCTTGTTGTTCAAAACTCAATACTAGATATTATCTAGACCTTAGAGAGACCAAATATGCAAATCAAATTTTAGCAAGCTCTATGTATTTCTTCATTAATGGGTGCAAAGCATATGATGCAAGAGCTTAAACATGAGCACAACAATTGCCAAGTATCACATTATCCAAGACATTTTACCAATTACTACATGTAGCATTTTCCAATTCCAACCATATAACAATTTAACGAAGAGGAAACTTCGCCATGAATATTATGAGCTAAGAACACATGTGTTCATACGAACCAGCGGAGCGTGTCTCTCTCCCACACAAGGATGAACTTATTCAGAGAACTAAGATAACAAAACAAAAATAAAAGCACACACACGCTCCAAGTAAAGTACATAAGATGTGACCGAATAAAAATATAGTTTCAAGAGAAGGAACCCGATACTTTGTCGATGAAGAAGGGGATGCCTTGGGCATCCCCAAGCTTAGATGCTTGAGTCTTCTTAAAATATGCAGGGATGAACCACGGGGCATCCCCAAGCTTAGACCTTTCACTCTTCTCGATCACATTATATCACCCTCTTCTATTGACCCTTGAAAACTTCTGCACACCAAACTTCAAGCAAACTCATTAGAGGGTTAGTGCATAATCAAGAATTCACATGTTCAGAGGTGACACAATCATTCTTAACACTTTTGGACATTGCACAAAACTTATGAAAGTTAATGGAACAAAGAAACCCATTCAACAAAGCAAAAGCGGCAATGCGAAATAAAAGGCAGAATCTGTCAAAAACAGAACAGTCCGTAAAGACGAATTTTAAAATGGCACCAGACTTGCTCAAACGGAAAAACTCAAAACTAATGAAAGTTGCGTACATATCTGAGGATCACGCTCGTAAATTGGCAGATTTTTTCGAATTTTCTACAGAGACTTGTGCCAGAATTCGTGACAGACAGCAATGCTGTTTCTGCGCAGCGATCCCAAATATAACATCAACTTTAACATAGAAACTTTACTTGGCACAAAAACATGATAAGGAGAGGTTGCTACAGTAGTAAACAACTTCCAAGACTCAACAAAACAAAAATTGCTGTAGTAAAATAAACACATGGGTTATCTCCCAAGAAGTTCTTTCTTTATAGCCATTAAGATGGGCTCAGCAGTTTTAATGATGCACTCGCAAGAAATAGGAGTTGAAGCAAAAGAGAGCATTAAGAGGCAAATTCAAAACACATTTAAGCCTAACATGCTTCCTATGCATAGGAATCTTGTAAATAAACAAGTTCATGAAGAGCAAAGTAACAAGCATAGGAAGATAAAACAAGTGTAGCTTCAAAATTTCAGCACATAGAGAGGTGTTTTAGTAACATGAAAATTTTTACAACCATATTTTCCTCTCTCATAATAACTTTCAGTAGCAACATGAGCAAACTCAACAATATAACTATCACATAAAGCATTCTTATCATGAGTCTCATGCATAAAATAATTACTACTCCCAACATAAGCATAGTCATTCTTATTAATTGTAGTGGGAGCAAATTCAACAAAGTAGCTATCAAATATAGGAGGTATATTGTAATCATAATCAAATTTATCCTCCATAACAGGTGGTAACAAAAGACTACTATCATTATAATCATCATAAATGGGAGGCAAAGTATCATCAAAGTAAATTTTCTCCTCAATGCTTGGGGGACTAAAAATATCATGCTCATCAAAACCAGCTTCCCCAAGCTTAGAATTTTCCATAGCATTAGCAACAATAGTGTTCAAAGCATTCATATTAATATGTTCCATGGGTTTTTTAATTTTCGCATCAAACCATCCATGTCTTAAATCAGGAAATAAAATAAAAAGGTCATTGTTGTCCATTATGCCTAACTAGTGTAAACAAGAAACCAAATGTCGCAATTGCAGAGTCTAAAGGAAATAGCTTCGAGCACACACACAATGGCGCCAGAAAAGTACTGTTACCTGGAACCGGAGTGTGAGTACCTTTTACCTTTCCTCCCCGGCAACGGCGCCAGAAAAGTGCTTGATGTCTACGGGTGCTTCTATTCTTGTAGACATTGTTGGGCCTCCAAGAGCAGAGGTTTGTAGAACAGCAGCAAGTTTCCCTCAAGTGGATCACCCAAGGTTTATCGAACTCAGGGAGGAAGAGGTCAAAGATATCCCTCTCATGCAACCCTGCAACCACAAAGCAAGAAGTCTCTTGTGTCCCCAACACACCTAATAGGTGCACTAGTTCGGCGAAGAGATAGTGAAATACAAGTGGTATGAATGAATATGAGCAGTAGTACGGCGCCAGAAAATAGCTTGCTGGCGTGCAGTTGATGGTAGTAATATTGCGGAAGTAAACATGCAGTAACGCAGCAGAGTAACGCAGAAACAAGTAAACAAGCAGCGATAGCAGTATTTAGGAACAAGGCCTAGGGAATAGACTTTCACTAGTGGACACTCTCAACATTGATCACATAACAGAATAGATAAATGCATACTCTACACTCTCTTGTTGGATGATGAACACATTGCGTAGGATTACACGAACCCTCAATGCCGGAGTTAACAAGCTCCACAATTAAATGTTCATATTTAAATAACCTTAGAGTGCAAGAAAGATCGATACGACTAAACCAAGTACTAACATAGCATGCACACTGTCACCTTCATGCTTATGTAGGAGGAATAATACACATCAATACTATCATAGCAATAGTTAACTTCGCAATCTACAAGAGATCATGATCATAGCATAAACCAAGTACTAACACGGATGCACACACTGTCACCATTACATCGTGCAGGAGGAATAAAACTACTTTAATAACATCACTAGAGTAGCACATAGATAAATTGTGATACAATGCACATTGCAATCATAAAGAGATATAAATAAGCACTTCACTATGCCATTCATAACAGTGAATAAGTATTCTGTGAAATATAGCCTAAGAGACCCACACGGTGCACACACTGTCACCTTTACACACGTGGGACAAGGAGTCTCCGGAGATCACATAAGTAAAACTCACTTGACTAGCACAATGACATCTAGATTACAAGCATCATCATATGAATCTCAATCATGTAAGGCAGCTCATGAGATTATTGTATTGAAGTACATAGGAGAGAGATGAACCACATAGCTACCACAGCCCCGAGCCTCGATGGAGAACTACTCCCTTCATGGGAGCAGCAGCGGTGATGAAGATGGTGGTGGAGATGGCAGCGATGTCGATGGAGAAGCCTTCCGGGGCACTTCCCCGTCCGGCAGGGTGCCGGAACAGAGACTCCGTCCCCATCTTGGCTTCGCGATGGCGCGGCTCTGGAACTTTTCGCGTACCGTGGCTTCCTCCTAAGGGTTTTCGATGCAGGGGCTTTATATAGGCGAAGAGGCGGCGAGAGGGTCGAAGGGGCCCACACCATAGGTGGCGCGGCCAGGCCCAGGCCGCGCCACCCTATCATCTGGGCCCACAGGCCCCCTCTGGCGGCTCTCGGGTGTTCTGGATGCTTCCGGCAAAATAGGAACCGGGCGTTGATTTCGTCCAATTCCGAGAATATTTCGTTACTAGGATTTCTGAAACCAAAAACAGCAGAAAACAGAACTGGCACTTCGGCATCTTGTTAATAGGTTAGTTCCAGAAATGCACGAATATGACATAAAGTGTGCATAAAACATGTAGATATCATCAATAATGTGGCATGGAACATAAGAAATTATCGATACGTCGGAGACGTATCACATAACAGAATAGATAAATGCATACTCTACACTCTCTTGTTGGATGATGAACACATTGCGTAGGATTACACGAATCCTCAATGCCGGAGTTAACAAGCTCCACAATTCAATGTTCATATTTAAATAACCTTAGAGTGCATGAAAGATCAATTCGACTAAACCAAGTACTAACATAGCATGCACACTGCCACCTTCATGCTTATGTAGGAGGAATAATACACATCAATACTATCATAGCAATAGTTAACTTCGCAATCTACAAGAGATCATGATCATAGCATAAACCAAGTACTAACACGGATGCACACACTGTCACCATTACATCGTGCAGGAGGAATAAAACTACTTTAATAACATTGCTAGAGTAGCACATAGATAAATTGTGATACGATGCACATTGCAATCATAAAGAGATATAAATAAGCACTTCACTATGCCATTCATAACAGTGAATAAGTATTCTGTGAAATATAGCCTAAGAGACCCACACGGTGCACACACTGTCACCTTTACACACGTGGGACAAGGAGTCTCCGGAGATCACATAAGTAAAATTCACTTGACTAGCATAACGACATCTAGATTACAAGCATCATCATATGAATCTCAATCATGTAAGGCAGCTCATGAGATTATTGTATTGAACTACATAGGAGAGAGATGAACCACATAGCTACCGGACGCCCCGAGCCTCGATGGAGAACTACTCCCTCCTCATGGGAGACAGCGGTGATGAAGATGGCGGTGGAGTCGATGGAGGAGCCTTCCGGGGCACTTCCCCGTCCGGCGGCGTGCCGGAACAGAGACTCCTGTCCCCCGATCTTGGCTTCGTGATGGCGGCGGCTCTGGAAGGTTTCTCGTACCGTGGTTTTTCCGTATCGAGGTTTTAGGTCAGGGACCTTTAAATAGGCGAAGAGGCGGAGTCGGAGGGGCGATGAGGCGGTGGCACCATAAGGCGGCGCGCCAGGCCCAGCCGCGCCACCCTATCATCTGGCCCACAGGCCCTCTCTGCGGTTCTCGGGTGTTCCGGATGCTTCCGGAAAAATAGGAACCTCGGGTCTTGATTTCGTCCAATTCCGAGAATATTTCCTTACTAGGATTTCTGAAACCAAAAACAGCAAAACAGAACTGGCACTTCGCATCTTGTTAATAGGTTAGTTCCAGAAAATGCATAAATACGACATATAATGTGTATAAATCATGTAGATATCATCAATAATGTAACATGGAACATAAGAAATTATCGATACGTTGGAGACGTATCACCAAACTTGGCACATGGGTGCACCATTGCATGCCCCACACTGCTACCCTTGGAATTTACATGAATAATATGGGGTAGACCATGGTGAGTTGCACCTAGACACCCCAAATATAGGGTTTTAGGCCAAAACATGCACTTTTGGGGCAAATCAAGTGGCTGGGGATGCCAGGGTGAGGCCACACTTGGAACATGGGTGCACCAATGCATGCCCCACACTGCTACCCTTGGAATTTACATGAATAATATGGGGTAGACCATGGAGAGTTGCACCCAGACACCCCAAATATAGGGTTTTAGGCCAAAACATGCACTTTTTGGGCAAATCAAGTGGCTGGGGATGCCAGGGTGAGGCCACACTTGGCACATGGGTGCACCAATGCATGCCCCACACTGCTTACATTAATAATATGGGGTAGACCATGGTTAGTTGCACCCAGACACCCCAAATATAGGGTTTTAGGCCAAAACATGCACTTTTGGGGCAAATCAAGTGGCTGGGGATGCCAGGGTGAGGCCACACTTGGCACATGGGTGCACCAATGCATGCCCCACACTGCTACCCTTGGAATTTACATGAATAATCTGGGGAAGACCATGGAGAGTTGCACCCAGCACTAGTAGGAAAACCCTTATAGGCGGAGCTTATTTCTGTGGCGCACCACTAAAAATGCGCCACAGAATATTATTTTGTGGCGCACCATTCTGGGTGCGCCACAGAAATAGCTTAATTTTGTGGCGCACGCTTGGGTAGTGCGCCACAGAAACTATGTGGGGCCCACATCCTGCCACCACCATTTATTACTGTAGGTATTTCTGTGGCGCACATGTCGTGCTGCGCCACAGAAATAACTCTTTCTGTGGCGCACTGGCTTCGGTGCGCCACAGAAGTAGTTTGGCGCACCTTCTCCGGTGCGCCACAGAATTAAGGGACTTATATCATCTCGCCCGTGCCCTCCCCCGCCTGTTCACCTCTCCCCTCCCGAGCCCCTCCCCTCTCCCCTCTCCCCTCTCCTCCGTGGTCGCCTGGATCCGCCGCCGCCGCCTTCCTCCGTGGTCGCCTGGAGGATTCCTCCCCTCTCCCCTCTCCCCTCTCCTCCGTGGTCGCCTGGATCCGCCGCCGCCGCCTTCCTCCGTGGTCGCCTGGATCCTCCATGGTCGTCGCCGCCGCCGTCGCCGCCGCCTTCCTCCGCGAGGGGCGCATGCCGCCGCGGTCCTCCCATCCCCGCCACCTGCAGCACAAGCTGCCCCTACGGCGAGGAGGGGCCGCCGCGAGGAGGGGCCGCCGTCGCGGCAAGGTGGAGGAGCCGCCGCCTCCTCCTCCTCCTCCACCCCTGCCGTCATCTTCAAGCTCGTCCTCCACCCCTGTCATCGGTGCTCTCTCTCCCCTCCCCTCCTCTCCCTCTTAATTCCTCCTCCGCTGCCCCTATGGCTTGTGTTTGCAAGCTCTGGTGATCATTTGATCACCAATTGGTTGATAATTACTTACTACTTTCTCTATCTATGCATGTTGCTTGATATACTGTGTTGTTGCTTGATTTGTATAGCTTCTCACCATGTACTGGTGGTTGCTTATGCTTTGAAAAGCATATGAATGGATGCATGATGCTTGCCAAGCATCCCTGTTGCCTAGCAGTTGACTAATTCATTTATCTGTGAAACTTTATCTTGTTAATGTAGATAATTGAGATGAACTACTTTGCAGTAATGATTCTATTACTGTATTTACTTAAGCTAGATGGATGCCAACTATTGTTGGGGACCCTAGCTTCATTTTGAATCCTGTTGGGTAATGATAAGTGTGTAGGCTTGGTGGTTTGGATGGTTTGGTGGTTGAATTGGCCTTTGCAGTCATGAACTGCTGGCTTGGTAAATCATCTGGGATGGTTTCCTTCCTAGTTCCATTTGGAAGATGCTACTATTCAATTGGTTGGCATAACCATGGTGACTTGAGTTGGTCAAATTCCTGGTCCTTGCCATTTGTACCAGGCTTCACTTGGTCTATGATTAAATGATGACCAAACATTGTTATTCCACCCTATGTGCTTGTGTTTGACATGGCTGTTGCTATGTCTCTGTACATATTTACTTGATGGATTCTTGTGAGCTTATGGTATGCTACTATGCTACTGGTGGGCTTGTATACATACATATTTGTAGTTGCTCTTGGTTGGCCTAAGAATGCTCCCTGGCCAGATGCTTGATGTCTTGGCTCAGCCAATGATGCAAAGGCTGAGGCAAAAACTTGTATGATGTATACTAAAATAGAGATATCCACAGTAGGGGATCATGTAAATGAATGCCACTGTGGTATCCTTTGAAGAAAATGGGAAGTTTCTGATGGTTTAAAAGACTAGGTGATGCTAGGTTATTAAGTTGGCTGTCAAGGTTGGTTTTATCTGGTTAACTTGGATAGGCTATGTGTTCTTGCTTACTTATGCATATCCATCTCTACTGGATTGACTAGCTCAGGCTTGGCCTCTCTCTTGCCAGCATCACTTGGTTACTACCAAGTGATGAATAATCCCTTATGGTACCCCAGCTTTGTTTTGAACTCAACTGAGTAATGATAAATTTCTATTTCTTGTTGGCTTTGATGAAAATAGAGATATCCACAGTAGGGGATCATGTAAATGAATGCCACTGTGGTATCCTTTGAAGAAAAAGGACTGTTTCTGATGGTTTTAAAAGGCTAGGTGGTGCTAGGTGATTCAGTTGGCTACCAAGACTTGTCTCATCTGGTTAGCTGGGATATGCTATGTGTTGTTGCTTGTTTAGGCATATCTATCACTTACTGGATTTACTGGTTCTTGATTGGCCTCTCTTTTGCCAGCATCACTTGGTCTATATACCAAGTGATGAATAATCCCTTTGGAGCATCTGCTCCATGCATGCTATGTGTGTTTGAGCATCTTGACTTATGTCACCATGGTTGCTGGTTTGTTGGTGTTTTTGTACTTGCCGATGATTAGATGGTTGGTCGATCACTCGTACACTCGGGGGTGGAGCAAGTGAGGCTTGGTGTGATGGCACAAATATCAACTTGTGCATCCTACCTGGCCTCACTTACTCCATCCCTGGATGTTAATATTTGTTTCGACCAACAAAGTATGAGGCATATGATATCTAGTTGAGATACCACTTGGCTCTTTCTTCCATTTTAGTGCCGATGATTAGAATGTTTGGTCACCTATACGCCGCAATATACTTTGTAGACGAGCCCCCCTTTCCCGGCCGCCGTTCCGTGAACGAGTCCTTGACGAGACAACAACGCCGACATGCCTCTCCGGCGCAGCACCACTTTTCTTCTCTCGCCGTCCAGTACGTGAACGAGTCCTTAATGCCAAGACGGTGCCAGCCTCCCTAGCATCATGCCGACCCCTGTTGTCGCGCTTCAGGCCGTGTCGATCACGCGCCCTGCACTCTTCGCCTTTTTGCCCGGTGAACGAATAGACTAATCGTTGGAATAAGGAAGCCGATGACGGCCGATCGCAATTTAATCTTGCGACCGGCTGTCATCGGTTTCCTTATTCCAACGATCAGCCTATTGGTTCACCGGGCAAGAAGGCGAACAGTGCAGGGCGCGGGACACACGGCTTGAAGCGCGGCAACACGGCCCGGCATAATGCTGGGCAGGCCGGCACGGTCTTTGCATCAAGGACTCGTTCACTGGACAGCGAGGGACTGGCGTGGTTCTGCGCCGGAGATGCAGATCGGCGTTGTTGTGTCGTCAAGCACCCGTTGACGGAACGCCGACCGGGGAAAGGGGGCCCTTCTGCAAAGTATACGGCGGTGTATACTGCAACTATGGTTTCTAACCATAGTATTTGTGTTGACCAACAATGTATGAGGCACATATTCTATTTTGTCATTCCATTTGCTTTGAGATTTTCAAAATGCCGATGATTAAAATGTTTGGTCACCGTACACTTGGGGGTGGCGTAAGTGAGCCTGGTAAGATAGCACAAATATCAATCTCTTGTGCATCCTACCTGGCCTCGCTTACACCATCCCTGAATGTTAATATTTGTGTTGACCAACAATGTATGAGGCACTTATTCCATTTTGTCATTCCATTTGCTTTGAGATTTTCAAAATGCCGATGATTAAAATGTTTGGTCACCGTACACTTGGGGGTGGCGTAAGTGAGCCTGGTAAGATAGCACAAATATCAATCTCTTGTGCATCGGACTTGGTCTCACTTACGCCATCCCTGAATGTTAATATTTGTGTTGACCAACAATGTATGAGGCACTTATTCCATTTTGTCATTCCATTTGCTTTGAGATTTTCAAAATGCCGATGATTAAAATGTTTGGTCACCGTACACTCGGGAGCGGCGTAAGTGAGCCTGGTAAGATAGCACAAATATCAATCTCTTGTGCATCGGACTTGGTCTCACTTACACCGTCCCTGAATGTTAATATTTGTGTTGACCAACAATGTATGAGGCATTTATTCCATTTCTCTTGTGCATCGGACTTGTTGGTCTCACTTTCTTCCATTTTCATCATAGTAGGAACTGGATGAAGGACCCCGATGCAAGCGAGCCTGGTGGGTAGAGATGAGGGAGCAAAGGAGGAACCGGATGAAGACTACTTTGTATCTCGAAATTGTGAATTTTGTATGAATTAAGAGTTGTATGCAAAACATTTGACACTTGCCACTATATATGTATCTCGATCGGGATCTAAGTAATGTGATGATGATGTCTATGTTATATCTGTGCAATGTACATGATATTTATATTATATCTGAATGTTGCTGTATATAACCTGTATATCTGTATATTGCTGTCTATAAACTGCATGTGTATAGCAGGCAGCACAAAATCGTGTATAATACAAGCAAATTCTGTGGCGCACTGAAAACCAATTCTGTGGCGCACGCTTTTCTGTGGCGCACCTAAGAACACGTGCGCCACAGAAACCTTAACTCTGTGGCGCATGGGCTGGTGCGCCACAGAAAGCTTATTTTTGTGGCGACGTTTCTGTGGCGCACCTCCCATGCGCCATAGAATCCATTTTTGGTGCGCCACTGATGAGGCTTTTCCTACTAGTGCAGACTCCCCAAATATAGGGTTTTAGGCCAAAACATGCACTTTTGGGGCAAATCAAGTGGCTAGGGATGCCAGGGTGAGGCCAAACTTGGCACATGGGTGCACCATTGCATGCCCCACACTGCTACCCTTGGAATTAACATGAATAATATGGGGTAGACCATGGTGAGTTGCACCCAGACACCCCAAATATAGGGTTTTAGGCCAAAACATGCACTTTTGGGGCAAATCAAGTGGCTGGGGATGCCAGGGTGAGGCCAAACTTGGCACATGGGTGCACCAATGCATGCCCCACACTGCCACCCTTGGAATTTACATGAATAATATGGGGTAGACCATGGTGAGTTTCACCCAGACACCCCAAATATAGGGTTTTAGGCCGAAACATGCACTTTTGGGGCAAATCAAGTGGGTGGGGATGCCAGGGTGAGGCCACACTTGGCACATGGGTGCACCAATGCATGCCCCACACTTCTACCCTTGGAATTTACATGAATAATATGGGGTAGACCATGGTGAGTTGCACCCAGACACCCCAAATATAGGGTTTTAGGCCAAAACATGCACTTTTGGGGCAAATCAAGTGGGTGGGGATGCCAGGGTGAGGCCACACTTGGCACATGGGTGCACCAATGCATGCCCCACACTGCTACCCTTGGAATTTAGAATGAATAATATGGGGTAGACCATGGTGAGTTGCACCCAGACTCCCCAAATATAGGGTTTTAGGCCAAAACATGCACTTTTGGGGCAAATCAAGTGGGGGGATGCCAGGGTGAGGCCAAACTTGGCACATGGGTGCACCATTGCATGCCCCACACTGCTACCCTTGGAATTAACATGAATAATATGGGGTAGACCATGGTGAGTTGCACCCAGACACCCCAAATATAGGGTTTTAGGCCAAAACATGCACTTTTGGGCAAATCAAGTGGCTGGGGATGCCAGGGTGAGGCCAAACTTGGCACATGGGTGCACCAATGCATGCCCCACACTGCTACCCTTGGAATTTACATGAATAATATGGGGTAGACCATGGTGAGTTGCACCCAGACACCCCAAATATAGGGTTTTAGGCCGAAACATGCACTTTTGGGGCAAATCAAGTGGCTGGGGATGCCAGGGTGAGGCCACACTTGGAACATGGGTGCACCAATGCATGCCCCACACTGCTACCCTTGGAATTTACATGAATAATATGGGGTAGACCATGGAGAGTTGCACCCAGACACCCCAAATATAGGGTTTTAGGCCAAAACATGCACTTTTGGGCAAATCAAGTGGCTGGGGATGCCAGGGTGAGGCCACACATGGCACATGGGTGCACCAATGCATGCCCCACACTGCTACCCTTGGAATTTACATGAATAATATGTGGTAGACCATGGTTAGTTGCACCCAGACACCCCAAATATAGGGTTTTAGGCCAAAACATGCACTTTTGGGGCAAATCAAGTGGCTGGGGATGCCAGGGTGAGGCCACACTTGGCACATGGGTGCACCAATGCATGCCCCACACTGCTACCCTTGGAATTTACATGAATAATCTGGGGAAGACCATGGAGAGTTGCACCCAGACTCCCCAAATATAGGGTTTTAGGCCAAAACATGCACTTTTGGGGTAAATCAAGTGGCTAGGGATGCCAGGGTGAGGCCAAACTTGGCACATGGGTGCACCATTGCATTCCCCACACTGCTACCCTTGGAATTAACATGAATAATATGGGGTAGACCATGGTGAGTTGCACCCAGACACCCCAAATATAGGGTTTTAGGCCAAAACATGCACTTTTGGGGCAAATCAAGTGGCTGGGGATGCCAGGGTGAGGCCAAACTTGGCACATGGGTGCACCAATGCATGCCCCACACTGCTACCCTTGGAATTTACATGAATAATATGGGGTAGACCATGGTGAGTTGCACCCAGACACCCCAAATATAGGGTTTTAGGCCAAAACATGCACTTTTGGGGCAAATCAAGTGGCTGGGGATGCCAGGGTGAGGCCACACTTGGCACATGGGTGCACCAATGCATGCCCCACACTTCTACCCTTGGAATTTACATGAATAATATGGGGTAGACCATGGTGAGTTGCACCCAGACACCCCAAATATAGGGTTTTAGGCCAAAACATGCACTTTTGGGGCAAATCAAGTGGCTGGGGATGCCAGGGTGAGGCCAAACTTGGCACATGGGTGCACCAATGCATGCCCCACACTGCTACCCTTGGAATTTAGATGAATAATATGGGGTAGACCATGGTGAGTTGCACCCAGACACCCCAAATATAGGGTTTTAGGCCAAAACATGCACTTTTGGGGCAAATCAAGTGGCTGGGGATGCCAGGGTGAGGCCAAACTTGGCACATGGGTGCACCATTGCATGCCCCACACTGCTACCCTTGGAATTAACATGAATAATATGGGGTAGACCATGGTGAGTTGCACCCAGACACCCCAAATATAGGGTTTTAGGCCAAAACATGCACTTTTGGGACAAATCAAGTGGCTGGGGATGCCAGGGTGAGGCCAAACTTGGCACATGGGTGCACCAATGCATGCCCCACACTGCTACCCTTGGAATTTACATGAATAATATGGGGTAGACCATGGTGAGTTGCACCCAGACACCCCAAATATAGGGTTTTAGGCCAAAACATGCACTTTTGGGGCAAATCAAGTGGCTGGGGATGCCAGGGTGAGGCCACACTTGGAACATGGGTGCACCAATGCATGCCCCACACTGCTACCCTTGGAATTTACATGAATAATATGGGGTAGACCATGGAGAGTTGCACCCAGACACCCCAAATAAAGGGTTTTAGGCCAAAACATGCACTTTTGGGCAAATCAAGTGGCTGGGGATGCCAGGGTGAGGCCACACTTGGCACATGGGTGCACCAATGCATGCCCCACACTGCTACCCTTGGAATTCACATGAATAATATGGGGTAGACCATGGTTAGTTGCACCTAGACACCCCAAATATAGGGTTTTAGGCCAAAACGTGCACTTTTGGGGCAAATCAAGTGGTTGGGGATGCCAGGGTGAGCCCACACTTGGCACATGGGTGCACCAATGCATGCCCCACACTGCTACCCTTGGAATTTACATGAATAATCTGGGGAAGACCATGGAGAGTTGCACCCAGACTCCCCAAATATAGGGTTTTAGGCCAAAACATGCACTTTTGGGGTAAATCAAGTGGCTAGGGATGCCAGGGTGAGGCCAAACTTGGCACATGGGTGCACCATTGCATTCCCCACACTGCTACCCTTGGAATTCACATGAATAATATGGGGTAGACCATGGTGAGTTGCACCCAGACTCCCCAAATATAGGGTTTTAGGCCAAAACATGCACTTTTGGGGCAAATCAAGTGGCTGGGGATGCCAGGGTGAGGCCAAACTTGGCACATGGGTGCACCATTGCATGCCCCACACTGCTACCCTTGGAATTAACATGAATAATATGGGGTAAACCATGGTGAGTTGCACCCAGACACCCCAAATATAGGGTTTTAGGCCAAAACATGCACTTTTGGGGCAAATCAAGTGGCTGGGATGCCAGGGTGAGGCCAAACTTGGCACATGGGTGCACCAATGCATGCCCCACACTGCTACCCTTGGAATTTACATGAATAATATGGGGTAGACCATGGTGAGTTGCACCCAGACACCCCAAATATAGGGTTTTAGGCCAAAACATGCACTTTTGGGGCAAATCAAGTGGCTGGGGATGCTAGGGTGAGGCCACACTTGGAACATGGGTGCACCAATGCATGCCCCACACTGCTACCCTTGGAATTTACATGAATAATATGGGGTAGACCATGGAGAGTTGCACCCAGACACCCCAAATATAGGGTTTTAGGCCAAAACATGCACTTTTGGGCAAATCAAGTGGCTGGGGATGCCAGGGTGAGGCCACACTTGGCACATGGGTGCACCAATGCATGCCCCACACTGCTACCCTTGGAATTTACATGAATAATATGGGGTAGACCATGGTTAGTTGCACCCAGACACCCCAAATATAGGGTTTTAGGCCAAAACATGCACTTTTGGGGCAAATCAAGTGGCTGGGGATGCCAGGGTGAGGCCACACTTGGCACATGGCTGCACCAATGCATGCCCCACACTGCTACCCTTGGAATTTACATGAATAATCTGGGGAAGACCATGGAGAGTTGCACCCAGACTCCCCAAATATAGGGTTTTAGGCCAAAACATGCACTTTTGGGGTAAATCAAGTGGCTAGGGATGCCAGGGTGAGGCCAAACTTGGCACATGGGTGCACCATTGCATTCCCCACACTGCTACCCTTGGAATTAACATGAATAATATGGGGTAGACCATGGTGAGTTGCACCCAGACACCCCAAATATAGGGTTTTAAGCCAAAACATGCACTTTTGGGGCAAATCAAGTGGCTGGGGATGCCAGGGTGAGGCCAAACTTGGCACATGGGTGCACCAATGCATGCCCCACACTGCTTACATTAATAATATGGGGTAGACCATGGTTAGTTGCACCCAGACACCCCAAATATAGGGTTTTAGGCCAAAACATGCACTTTTTGGGCAAATCAAGTGGCTGGGGATGCCAGGGTGAGGCCACACTTGGCACATGGGTGCACCAATGCATGCCCCACACTGCTACCCTTGGAATTTACATGAATAATATGGGGTAGACCATGGTTAGTTGCACCCAGACACCCCAAATATAGGGTTTTAGGCCAAAACATGCACTTTTGGGGCAAATCAAGTGGCTGGGGATGCCAGGGTGAGGCCACACTTGGCACATGGCTGCACCAATGCATGCCCCACACTGCTACCCTTGGAATTTACATGAATAATCTGGGGAAGACCATGGAGAGTTGCACCCAGACTCCCCAAATATAGGGTTTTAGGCCAAAACATGCACTTTTGGGGTAAATCAAGTGGCTAGGGATGCCAGGGTGAGGCCAAACTTGGCACATGGGTGCACCAATGCATGCCCCACACTGCTACCCTTGGAATTTACATGAATAATATGGGGTAGACCATGGTGAGTTTCACCCAGACACCCCAAATATAGGGTTTTAGGCCGAAACATGCACTTTTGGGGCAAATCAAGTGGCTGGGGATGCCAGGGTGAGGCCACACTTGGCACATGGGTGCACCAATGCATGCCCCACACTTCTACCCTTGGAATTTACATGAATAATATGGGGTAGACCATGGTGAGTTGCACCCAGACACCCCAAATATAGGGTTTTAGGCCAAAACATGCACTTTTGGGGCAAATCAAGTGGCTGGGGATGCCAGGGTGAGGCCAAACTTGGCACATGGGTGCACCAATGCATGCCCCACACTGCTACCCTTGGAATTTAGATGAATAATATGGGGTAGACCATGGTGAGTTGCACCCAGACTCCCCAAATATAGGGTTTTAGGCCAAAACATGCACTTTTGGGGCAAATCAAGTGGCTGGGGATGCCAGGGTGAGGCCAAACTTGGCACATGGGTGCACCATTGCATGCCCCACACTGCTACCATTGGAATTACATGTATAATATGGGGTAGACCATGGTGAGTTGCACCCAGACACCCCAAATATAGGGTTTTAGGCCAAAACATGCACTTTTGGGGCAAATCAAGTGGCTGGGGATGCCAGGGTGAGGACAAACTTGGCACATGGGTGCACCAATGCATGCCCCACACTGCTACCCTTGGAATTTACATGAATAATATGGGGTAGACCATGGTGAGTTGCACCCAGACACCCCAAATATAGGGTTTTAGGCCGAAACATGCACTTTTGGGGAAAATCAAGTGGCTGGGGATGCCAGGGTGAGGCCACACTTGGAACATGGGTGCACCAATGCATGCCCCACACTGCTACCCTTGGAATTTACATGAATAATATGGGGTAGACCATGGAGAGTTGCACCCAGACACCCCAAATAAAGGGTTTTAGGCCAAAACATGCACTTTTTGGGCAAATCAAGTGGCTGGGGATGCCAGGGTGAGGCCACACTTGGCACATGGGTGCACCAATGCATGCCCCACACTGCTACCCTTGGAATTCATATGAATAATATGGGGTAGACCATGGTTAGTTGCACCCAGACACCCCAAATATAGGGTTTTAGGCCAAAACATGCACTTTTGGGGCAAATCAAGTGGTTGGGGATGCCAGGGTGAGCCCACACTTGGCACATGGGTGCACCAATGCATGCCCCACACTGCTACCCTTGGAATTTACATGAATAATCTGGGGAAGACCATGGAGAGTTGCACCCAGACTCCCCAAATATAGGGTTTTAGGCCAAAACATGCACTTTTGGGGCAAATCAAGTGGCTAGGGATGCCAGGGTGAGGCCAAACTTGGCACATGGGTGCACCATTGCATGCCCCACACTGCTACCCTTGGAATTAACATGAATAATATGGGGTAGACCATGGTGAGTTGCACCCAGACACCCCAAATATAGGGTTTTAGGCAAAAACATGCACTTTTGGGGCAAATCAAGTGGCTGGGGATGCCAGGGTGAGGCCAAACTTGGCACATGGGTGCACCAATGCATGCCCCACACTGCTACCCTTGGAATTTACATGAATAATATGGGGTAGACCATGGTGAGTTGCACCCAGACACCCCAAATATAGGGTTTTAGGCCAAACATGCACTTTTGGGGCAAATCAAGTGGCTGGGGATGCCAGGGTGAGACCACACTTGGCACATGGGTGCACCAATGCATGCCCCACACTGCTACCCTTGGAATTTACATGAATAATATGGGGTAGACCATGGTGAGTTGCACCCAGACACCCCAAATATAGGGTTTTAGGCCAAAACATGCACTTTTGGGGCAAATCAAGTGGCTGGGGATGCCAGGATGAGGCCACACTTGGCACATGGGTGCACCAATGCATGCCCCACACTGCTACCCTTGGAATTTACATGAATAATATGGGGTAGACCATGGTGAGTTGCACCCAGACTCCCCAAATATAGGGTTTTAGGGCAAAACATGCACTTTTGGGGCAAATCAAGTGGTTGGGGATGCCAGGGTGAGGCCAAACTTGGCACATGGGTGCACCATTGCATGCCCCACACTGCTACCCTTGGAATTAACATGAATAATATGGGGTAGACCATGGTGAGTTGCACCCAGACACCCCAAATATAGGGTTTTAGGCCAAAACATGCACTTTTGGGGCAAATCAAGTGGCTGGGGATGCCAGGGTGAGGCCAAACTTGGCACATGGGTGCACCAATGCATGCCCCACACTGCTACCCTTGGAATTTACATGAATAATATGGGGTAGACCATGGTGAGTTGCACCCAGACACCCCAAATATAGTGTTTTAGGCAAAACATGCACTTTTGGGGTAAATCAAGTGGCTAGGGATGCCAGGGTGAGGCCAAACTTGGCACATGGGTGGACCATTGCATGCCCCACACTGCTACCCTTGGAATTTACATGAATAATATGGGGTAGACCATGGTGAGTTGCACCCAGACACCCCAAATATAGGGTTTTAGGCCAAAACATGCACTTTTGGGGCAAATCAAGTGGCTGGGGATGCCAGGGTGAGGCCACACTTGGAACATGGGTGCACCAATGCATGCCCCACACTGCTACCCTTGGAATTTACATGAATAATATGGGGTAGACCATGGAGAGTTGCACCCAGACACCCCAAATATAGGGTTTTAGGCCAAAACATGCACTTTTTGGGCAAATCAAGTGGCTGGGGATGCCAGGGTGAGGCCACACTTGGCACATGGGTGCACCAATTCATGCCCCACACTACTAACCTTGTAATTTACATGAATAATATGGGGTAGACCATGGTTAGTTGCACCCAGACACCCCAAATATAGGGTTTTAGGCCAAAACATGCACTTTTGGGGCAAATCAAGTGGCTGGGGTGAGGCCACACTTGGCACATGGGTGCACCAATGCATGCCCCACACTACTACCCTTGGAATTTACATGAATAATCTGGGGAAGACCATGGAGAGTTGCACCCAGACTCCCCAAATATAGGGTTTTAGGCCAAAACATGCACTTTTGGGGCAAATCAAGTGGCTAGGGATGCCAGGGTGAGGCCAAAATTGGAACATGGGTGCACCATTGCATGCCCCACACTGCAACCCTTGGAATTAACATGAATAATATGGGGTAGACCATGGTGAGTTGCACCCAGACACCCCAAATATAGGGTTTTAGGCCAAAACATGCACTTTTGGGGCAAATCAAGTGGCTGGGATGGGGTGAGGCCAAACTTGGCACATGGGTGCACCAATGCATGCCCCACACTGCTACCCTTGGAATTTACATGAATAATATGGGGTAGACCATGGTGAGTTGCACCCAGACACCCCAAATATAGGGTTTTAGGCCAAAACATGCACTTTTGGGGCAAATCAAGTGGCTATGCCAGGGTGAGGCCAAACTTGGCACATGGGTGGACCATTGCATGCCCCACACTGCTACCCTTGGAATGTACATGAATAATATGGGGTAGACCATGGTGAGTTGCACCCAGACTCCCCAAATATAGGGTTTTAGGCCAAAACATGCACTTTTGGGGCAAATCAAGTGGCTGGGGATGCCAGGGTGAGGTCACACTTGGAACATGGGTGCACCAATGCATGCCCCACACTGCTACCCTTGGAATTTACATGAATAATATGGGGTAGACCATGGAGAGTTGCACCCAGACACCCCAAATAAAGGGTTTTAGGCCAAAACATGCACTTTTTGGGAAAATCAAGTGGGGATGCCAGGGTGAGGCCACACTTGGCACATGGGTGCACCAATGCATGCCCCACACTGCTACCCTTGGAATTCACATGAATAATATGGGGTAGACCATGGTTAGTTGCACCCAGACACCCCAAATATAGGGTTTTAGGGCAAAACATGCACTTTTGGGGCAAATCAAGTGGTTGGGGATGCCAGGGTGAGCCCACACTTGGCACATGGGTGCACCAATGCATGCCCCACACTGCTACCCTTGGAATTTACATGAATAATCTGGGGAAGACCATGGAGAGTTGCACCCAGACTCCCCAAATATAGGGTTTTAGGCCAAAACATGCACTTTTGGGGTAAATCAAGTGGCTAGGGATGCCAGGGTGAGGCCAAACTTGGCACATGGGTGCACCATTGCATGCCCCACACTGCTACCCTTGGAATTAACATGAATAATATGGGGTAGACCATGGTGAGTTGCACCCAGACACCCCAAATATAGGGTTTTAGGCCAAAACATGCACTTTTGGGGCAAATCAAGTGGTTGGGGATGCCAGGGTGAGGCCAAACTTGGCACATGGGTGCACAAATGCATGCCCCACACTGCTACCCTTGGAATTTACATGAATAATATGGGGTAGACCATGGTGAGTTGCACCCAGACACCCCAAATATAGGGTTTTAGGCCAAAACATGCACTTTTGGGGCAAATCAAGTGGCTGGGGATGCCAGGGTGAGCCACACTTGGCACATGGGTGCACCAATGCATGCCCCACACTGCTACCCTTGGAATTTACATGAATAATATGGGGTAGACCATGGTGAGTTGCACCCAGACACCCCAAATATAGGGTTTTAGGCCAAAACATGCACTTTTGGGGCAAATCAAGTGGCTGGGGATGCCAGGATGAGGCCACACTTGGCACATGGGTGCACCAATGCATGCCCCACACTGCTACCCTTGGAATTTACATGAATAATATGGGGTAGACCATGGTGAGTTGCACCCAGACTCCCCAAATATAGGGTTTTAGGGCAAAACATGCACTTTTGGGGCAAATGAAGTGGTTGGGGATGCCAGGGTGAGGCCAAACTTGGCACATGGGTGCACCATTGCATGCCCCACACTGCTACCCTTGAAATTAACATGAATAATATGGGGTAGACCATGGTGAGTTGCACCCAGACACCCCAAATATAGGGTTTTAGGCCGAAACATGCACTTTTGGGGCAAATCAAGTGGCTGGGGATGCCAGGGTGAGGCCACACTTGGAACATGGGTGCACCAATGCATGCCCCACACTGCTACCCTTGGAATTTACATGAATAATATGGGTTAGACCATGGAGAGTTGCACCCAGACACCCCAAATATAGGGTTTTAGGCCAAAACATGCACTTTTTGGGCAAATCAAGTGGCTGGGGATGCCAGGGTGAGGCCACACTTGGCACATGGGTGCACCAATGCATGCCCCACACTACTACCCTTGTAATTTACATGAATAATATGGGGTAGACCATGGTTAGTTGCACCCAGACACCCCAAATATAGGGTTTTAGGCCAAAACATGCACTTTTGGGGCAAATCAAGTGGCTGGGGATGCCAGGGTGAGGCCACACTTGGCACATGGGTGCACCAATGCATGCCCCACACTACTACCCTTGGAATTTACATGAATAATCTGGGGAAGACCATGGTTGCACCCAGACACCCCAAATATAGGGTTTTAGGCCAAAACATGCACTTTTGGGGCAAATCAAGTGGCTAGGGATGCCAGGGTGAGGCCAAACTTGGAACATGGGTGCACCATTGCATGCCCCACACTGCTACCCTTGGAATTAACATGAATAATATGGGGTAGACCATGGTGAGTTGCACCCGACACCCCAAATATAGGGTTTTAGGCCAAAACATGCACTTTTGGGGCAAATCAAGTGGCTGGGATGCCAGGGTGAGGCCAAACTTGGCACATGGGTGCACCAATGCATGCCCCACACTGCTACCCTTGGAATTTACATGAATAATATGGGGTAGACCATGGTGAGTTGCACCCAGACACCCCAAATATAGGGTTTTAGGCCAAAACATGCACTTTTGGGGCAAATCAAGTGGCTAGGGATGCCAGGGTGAGGCCAAACTTGGCACATGGGTGGACCATTGCATGCCCCACACTGCTACCCTTGGAATGTACATGAATAATATGGGGTAGACCATGGTGAGTTGCACCCAGACACCCCAAATATAGGGTTTTAGGCCAAAACATGCACTTTTGGGGCAAATCAAGTGGCTGGGGATGCCAGGGTGAGGCCACACTTGGAACATGGGTGCACCAATGCATGCCCCACACTGCTACCCTTGGAATTTACATGAATAATATGGGGTAGACCATGGAGAGTTGCACCCAGACACCCCAAATAAAGGGTTTTAGGCCAAAACATGCACTTTTGGGCAAATCAAGTGGCTGGGGATGCCAGGGTGAGGCCACACTTGGCACATGGGTGCACCAATGCATGCCCCACACTGCTACCCTTGGAATTCACATGAATAATATGGGGTAGACCATGGTTAGTTGCACCCAGACACCCCAAATATAGGGTTTTAGGGCAAAACATGCACTTTTGGGGCAAATCAAGTGGTTGGGGATGCCAGGGTGAGCCCACACTTGGCACATGGGTGCACCAATGCATGCCCCACACTGCTACCCTTGGAATTTACATGAATAATCTGGGGAAGACCATGGAGAGTTGCACCCAGACTCCCCAAATATAGGGTTTTAGGCCAAAACATGCACTTTTGGGGTAAATCAAGTGGCTAGGGATGCCAGGGTGAGGCCAAACTTGGCACATGGGTGCACCATTGCATGCCCCACACTGCTACCCTTGGAATTAACATGAATAATATGGGGTAGACCATGGTGAGTTGCACCCAGACACCCCAAATATAGGGTTTTAGGCCAAAACATGCACTTTTGGGGCAAATCAAGTGGCTGGGGATGCCAGGGTGAGGCCAAACTTGGCACATGGGTGCACAAATGCATGCCCCACACTGCTACCCTTGGAATTTACATGAATAATATGGGGTAGACCATGGTGAGTTGCACCCAGACACCCCAAATATAGGGTTTTAGGCCGAAACATGCACTTTTGGGGCAAATCAAGTGGCTGGGGATGCCAGGGTGAAACCACACTTGGCACATGGGTGCACCAATGCATGCCCCACACTGCTACCCTTGGAATTTACATGAATAATATGGGGTAGACCATGGTGAGTTGCACCCAGACACCCCAAATATAGGGTTTTAGGCCAAAACATGCACTTTTGGGGCAAATCAAGTGGCTGGGGATGCCAGGATGAGGCCACACTTGGCACATGGGTGCACCAATGCATGCCCCACACTGCTACCCTTGGAATTTACATGAATAATATGGGGTAGACCATGGTGAGTTGCACCCAGACTCCCCAAATATAGGGTTTTAGGGCAAAACATGCACTTTTGGGGCAAATCAAGTGGTTGGGCATGCCAGGGTGAGGCCAAACTTGGCACATGGGTGCACCATTGCATGCCCCACACTGCTACCCTTGGAATTAACATGAATAATATGGGGTAGACCATGGTGAGTTGCACCCAGACACCCCAAATATAGGGTTTTAGGCCAAAACATGCACTTTTGGGGCAAATCAAGTGGCTGGGGATGCCAGGGTGAGGCCAAACTTGGCACATGGGTGCACCAATGCATGCCCCACACTGCTACCCTTGGAATTTACATGAATAATATGGGGTAGACCATGGTGAGTTGCACCCAGACACCCCAAATATAGTGTTTTAGGCAAAAACATGCACTTTTGGGGCAAATCAAGTGGCTAGGGATGCCAGGGTGAGGCCAAACTTGGCACATGGGTGGACCATTGCATGCCCCACACTGCTACCCTTGGAATTTACATGAATAATATGGGGTAGACCATGGTGAGTTGCACCCAGACACCCCAAATATAGGGTTTTAGGCCAAAACATGCACTTTTGGGGCAAATCAAGTGGCTGGGGATGCCAGGGTGAGGCCACACTTGGAACATGGGTGCACCAATGCATGCCCCACACTGCTACCCTTGGAATTTACATGAATAATATGGGGTAGACCATGGAGAGTTGCACCCAGACACCCCAAATATAGGGTTTTAGGCCAAAACATGCACTTTTGGGGCAAATCAAGTGGCTGGGGATACCAGGGTGAGGCCACACTTGGCACATGGGTGCACCAATTCATGCCCCACACTACTACCCTTGTAATTTACATAAATAATATGGGGTAGACCATGGTTAGTTGCACCCAGACACCCCAAATATAGGGTTTTAGGCCAAAACATGCACTTTTGGGGCAAATCAAGTGGCTGGGGATGCCAGGGTGAGGCCACACTTGGCACATGAGTGCACCAATGCATGCCCCACACTACTACCCTTGGAATTTACATGAATAATCTGGGGAAGACCATGGAGAGTTGCACCCAGACTCCCCAAATATAGGGTTTTAGGCCAAAACATGCACTTTTGGGGCAAATCAAGTGGCTAGGGATGCAAGGGTGAGGCCAAACTTGGCACATGCGTGCACCATTGCATGCCCCACACTGCAACCCTTGGAATTAACATGAATAATATGGGGTAGACCATGGTGAGTTGCACCCAGACACCCCAAATATAGGGTTTTAGGCCAAAACATGCACTTTTGGGGCAAATCAAGTGGCTGGGATGCCAGGGTGAGGCCAAACTTGGCACATTGCATGCATGCCCACACTGCTACCCTTGGAATTTACATGAATAATATGGGGTAGACCATGGTGAGTTGCACCCAGACACCCCAAATATAGGGTTTTAGGCCAAAACATGCACTTTTGGGGCAAATCAAGTGGCTAGGGATGCCAGGGTGAGGCCAAACTTGGCACATGGGTGGACCATTGCATGCCCCACACTGCTACCCTTGGAATGTACATGAATAATATGGGGTAGACCATGGTGAGTTGCACCCAGACTCCCCAAATATAGGGTTTTAGGCCAAAACATGCACTTTTGGGGCAAATCAAGTGGCTGGGGATGCCAGGGTGAGGCCACACTTGGCACATGGGTGCACCAATGCATTCCCCGCACTGCTACCCTTGGAATTTACACTACTAGGAAAAGGCCTAGCCGTAAGATTGACATCAGTGGCGCACCATGATGGCCGTGCGCCACTACTACTTAGCAGTGGCGCACCAAAAAATGGTGGGCCACTGTTACAAATGTAGTAGTGGTGCACCTCGATTGTGGTGCGCCATAAGTAAGTGGTGACAGGAGTCCAGCTCCTCCCTCAAACTAGTAGTGGCGCACGTCTCTGTGGTGCGCCATTGCTACATTTCTTACCTATGGCGCACGTTTGTGAGGTGCGCCACTGCTAGGAGGTGTCCAGAGCCCGTTTAGAGATGATAGGCTTAGCAATGGCGCACTTCAGTGGTGCGCCACTGCTACATAGGTTACCTATGGCGCATGTCTTTAGGTGCGCCACTGCTAGGGGGTGGCCAGAGCCCATTTAGAGATGAGAGGCTTAGCAGTGGCGCACCACCTAGCAGTGCGCCATTGCTATGTCACCCTAGCAGTGGCGCACGGCTAGGTGGTGCGCCACTGCTAACCTGGGACCATTTCCTGCTTTTAACCCCTCCACTCACATGTGCCACCCACTTTCCCCAAACACTCTTCCACCACCACCTCCCACCAAATCTGGATCTGGTCGTGTTGCCCCTCCTTCCCACCTCATTTTCACCTCTTCATTCACCAAAATTAAGTTGGTAAACTTAATTTTCTTCATAGGTAAGTAATGGTGAAGTTTTCTTAGCTCAATACCCTACTCAATCTCAACTTTTTACCTCATCCAACACTCTAGGTCTCGCCGTATCGGTAACTTTGTTGGTTTTATGCTTTGTGTGTGACCGGTTCCGATATGATCGTCTTGCACACGTGCATGTGTGTTGTATGCGAAGCCTCCGGATCCATGTGTGTTGTATGCGAATCCACGTGCATGTGTGTTGTATGCGAAGCGTCACGTGCATGTGTGTTGTATGCGAAGCCTCCGGATCCACATGTGTTGTATATGCGAAGCCTCCACACATGTGTTGCATGTGTTTTTGTTTGCAGGGATTTGAAATGCGATGGAGTTGCCAATATTTTGCCGAAACGTTGATTCATTTCCGTTTCGGCGAATGTTGGGCATACTACGCATATACATATGTCCTATTTTTAGGGAAGGTCATGCCAAAATTTTCTTTTGGTATGCTAAGATATCCATTTTCTCTATACCCGCAGGCGACCATGGTCCGCATGATGAGCGAAGGCGTTGTGGCTAGGTTTTTGAAAGCCGCGACAGCCGAGATGATTAGAAATAACCAAAAGGAGATAAGATGTCCGTGTCGAAGATGCAAGCTGACGAGCCTTATGGACCCTAAAGCCGATATGGTGCGGGACCACCTTCTCATGCGTGGTTTCATGGATGGCTATCGGTGGGAAGGCGACGAAGATGATTATGAATTTGTCCATGGGATTTCAACAACAAATAAGGAAGGAGGTGATCAGGATGTAGAAGATCTCGGACATGATCAGGATGTAGAAGATCCCGGAGATGATCATGATCACAATGTAGGAGATCCTGGACCTGATGATGAGGAAGATCAAGATGGAGGTCATCATGACGATCATGAAGATGAAGACGATGGACCATCGTCGATGGACTGGGTGCAGGACCCTTATCTTCAAGAGCTGCTTCTCAAGCAGACGAGTAACGCAAGAGCTGCCGCCCGAGAGAAAGCCAAGATGGATCAACTGGAGGTAGACGCGGTTACTCCATTGTATGAAGGATGCAGGCCGGAGGATACCCGCCTGAAAGTAACGCTCATGGCTCTGGAGATGAAGGTAAAGCACAGAATGACGGACACATCCTTCAACGACAACATGTTATTCTGGCAGGAACGTCTTCCCAAAGGTAACACGTGTCCGACTAGTATCGAGGAGGCCAAGAAAATCGTGTGTCCTCTGGATTTACCGCATGTGAAATACCATGTGTGCTTGAACGATTGCATCATTTATCGGAACGAGCACGCGGAGTGTACCATATGTCCGGTGTGCGGCGTCAGTCGGTACAAGAAGGGGAAGAAAGCTCCTCGGAAGGTGGTGTGGTACTTTCCGATCACTCCTCGTCTGCAGCGGTATTTCGCGGATCCTAAGCAAGCAAAGCTAATGCGCTGGCACGCGGAGATGAGGAAGGGAGAAGATGACGCAGATGATCCGAAGAAAAAGAAAAAGGACAGGATGTTGAGACACCCTTCGGATGCTAGCCAGTGGAATGCGTTGAACCTCGAGTACCCAGAATTTGGGGACGATCCTAGGAACATAAGGCTGGGCGCGAGCACCGATGGAGTCAATCCGTTTGGCAGCCAGAGCAGCACGCATAGCACCTGGCCCGTGTTTGTGTGGATGTACAACCTCCCCCCTGGTTGTGCATGAAGAGGAAGTACATTCAAATGAGTATGCTAATTGAAGGGCCGAAACAACCAGGGAACGACATCAATCTGTATATGGGGCTTCTGAAAGAGGAGCTAGCCACGCTATGGGACGCGCCTGCCAACACGTGGGACGCCGCCGCAGAAGAATATTTCCCTATGAGAGCCGCGTTGCTCACGACGGTGCACGACTTTCTCGGTTACGGATATGTCGCGGGGCAGGTGGTCCACGGATTCAATGCATGCGTCAGGTGCATGGACGACACAACGTACCGCCAGCTAGATAGAGATCCTGGGTCCTCGAAAACGGTGTTCATGGGACATCGAAGGTGGCTTCGCGAGGACGACCCATGGAGGAAACGCAAGGATCTGTTCGATGGTCAAGACGAACCACGAAGACGGCCACGTACGAGAAGCGGCGAGCAAATAGACGAGCTATTGAAAAATTGGAAAGAGTGCCCACCGCCGGGAAAGAAGCGAAAGGCGCCGGAGCCGCTGCTTAAGGTATGGAAGACGAGGTCTGTTTTCTGGGACTTGCCGTACTGGAAGATCCTCCGTGTGCCTCACAGCCTTGATGTCATGCACATCACGAAGAACGTGTGCGAGAGTCTGCTTGGTACCCTCCTCAACATGCCAGAGAAGACCAAAGATGGGCCGAAAGCAAGGTACGACTTGCAATCAATTGGGATCAGGGAGGAGCTTCACGCGGGACGCCCTAATGATGATGATGATGATGATGATGATGACGATGACGATGATGAGGCGGAGGACACGCAAAGTCGTCGCAAGGGAAAAAAAGGCCAAAAACATCGAATATTACTGCCCCCGCGTGCTTCACTCTAAGTCAGAAGGAGATCGAGCAGTTTTTCGGTTGCCTCCTAGGAGTAAACCTTCCTTACGGTTACGCAGGGAAGATAAGCAGGTACCTAGACAAAGTGAAGTAGAGATTTAGCGGGATGAAGTATCACGACTGTCACGTGCTGATGACGCAGATACTTCCGGTTGCAATCCGTGGGATCATGGACGCGCACGTCCGTGAAACGCTTTTTGGCCTATGCAAATTTTTCGACGTCATCTCTCGGAAGTTTGTTGGCGTGAGGCAACTTAGAAGGCTACAGGAAGAGATCGTGGTGATACTGTGCGAGCTTGAGATGTACTTCCCGCCCGCATTCTTCGACGTTATGGTGCATCTGCTGGTACATATCGTGGAGGATATCATCCAACTGGGGCCGACGTTCCTGCACAGCATGATGCCGTTCGAAAGGATGAATGGTGTCATCAAAGGGTACGTTCACAACAGGGCACGTCCAGACGGAAGCATAGCCAAGGGCTTTCTGACCGAAGAGTGCATCTCCTTCTGCACGAGTTATCTAGAAATCGAGAATCCCGTCGGTCTGCCCGTAAACAGGCACCTCGGGAAGCTCGCTGGATGGGGTCACCGCGAGGGTAGCCGCGAAATGCATGTCGACTTCAAGGGTCGAATCGCCGACTTTGAAAGAGCAAACCTAGTCGCGCTACAACACATAGACGTGGTCGATCCTTGGGTGGTAGAGCACAAAACCTTCATCGCCACGACGTACAATGATCAGGGCCAACAGAGGATGGACAGAGATATAATCAAAGAGCACAACTCAACCTTCACGCGGTGGTTCAAGGACAAGATGCTGACGTACCCTATAGACGAGGATTCTTCTGCGGAAGAAAAACTCATCTTCGCCTTGTCACAGGGCGCCGAACACAACCTGATGACATTTCAGGCGTACGATATCAACGGCTACACATTCTACACCGAGGAAAAGGACATGAAGAGCGATTATCAGAACTCCGGGGTAACGATGGAGTCCTACACCGGTGACATCAAGCAGAGATACTACGGAAAGATCGAGGAGATCTGGGAGCTGAGCTACGCCGGAGAGAATGTGCCGATGTTCCGTGTCAGGTGGGCCAAGAACGTCGTAAAAGAAGACCGACATTTCACCACCATGGTTATACCCGAAGCCAAATCCAAGACAGCGGGCGCAAAGGTCACCACGAAATATGAGCCATGGGTACTAGCTTCCCAAGTGGACCAATGCTTCTTCATTACCGACCCGCAAAAGCCCAGCCGTGTTGTCGTGAGGAGAGGCAAAAGGAGCATCATCGGAATGGATGGAGCCGCCAACGAGCTAGACTTTGACCAGTACGGCGATCCGAAGATGGAAGATGACGACGACGATGATGAAGAACCATACACAACAAGAAGAAGCAGGACCACCCTACCTAAAGGCCGTCCGTTCAAGAGAAGAAGTCTAGGAGTTCCGGGGCTAAATTATTCAACCGCGAGAAAGAAGGGCAAGAAGATTGTGAAAAGATAATTATGTATCATTTTCTTGTATGAATAATGGATGTCATATTGTTAATCTACACATTGTACCGATCAAAATAGACATATAATTCATATTTTTGGATATTTTCTAGATTCTATAGTATTTTAAATATTCTACATAATTACAATTATTTATGCCTTTTGTTTTGGTGTATTGTGCTATTTTGGATGTTTATGATAGTGTTAAATCAATTTAAAAAGAAAAGGAAAAAAATGGGGCCGCCAGGGTTCGAACCTGGGCGGCAGGGTTTGGAACAAACCAACCAGGGACAGAGCCAGTGCGTTATGGTTCGGGATATGTCAAATCCCCACACGACAGCCTTTTGACCTAAACCTAAAGACGCAGTGGCGCACCCCTAGAGGTGCGCTATTGCTAAGCCACATAGTGGCGCACCCCTAGAGGTGCGCCATTGCTAAGGGGAGTCGGGGACTTAGAGAAAAATCCCCTTCTCTTCCCCGTCCCGACCAGATCCCACCTGAGCCACCGTCCCCTTCTTCCCCTGAGCGACGCCGCCGTCCCTCTTCTTCCTCTGAGCGACGCCACCGTCCCTCTTCTTCCCCTGAGCGACGCCGCCGTCCCTCTTCTTCCTACCGCTGCCCCTACCTTCCCCTTCTTCCTCTCCGCCGGCGACGCCCAACCTTTCACTTATAAACTCTAGTATAGGCACCTCTCCCATGAGCTTGGCCTCCCGGTGATAACCAACTATTCTCCCGGGAACTGCACGGGGCTTGGGTCGTACATTCACCTCATTTCACGTCATTTCACTTTCAACGGAGGCAGCCTCGGCATAACCTCTATGACGCTTGTTTAGAGGGAACCCATACTAAAATGCACAAGTTTCTAGTTAAGCCTTACCCAAAATCAGGTATTGTGGGGGTACTCAAAATTGGAAAGGTATCGCATTCAAACCCAATCATCAGTTTTTGTCAAAGTCACCAAGTCATTCATGTCATCTTCAACTTCAAAATCTTTCAATAGAATGACTCATCATTCCAAGGTTTTCAAAGTCATTAGTTTTCACATGTTCCCATCTAGAATAGTCATTTTTAGTTTAGCACTAGCAACTAGTCCTGAAGGGTGCTAATCTATCTTGTCTTTCTCTAGGCTACCTTTGATGTTCTGGTAACATTCTAAACTTAGACCAAAGTTAACTATAAGGTAAGCTTTGATAAAAATAAGGTAAAAGCTTGCAAGAGTAAAACTTGGCATTTGGATCCTTAAGTAGAAATAGAAAGGTAATGGTGCCTTGCTCCATTTGAGCTTCGCACTTGGGAACTTTGCAAGAGTGTTAGCTTGCCTTGAGTGGTGTAGTGATCAAAGTTCTCTTCCTCCTCCTGAGAGTAAACCTCCTCCTCCTAGTACTCCTCGGTACTAGCGTCTATACACGAATATGAGGTATACAATCACTAAACAAAACTTAAGTGCTAGACTAAAACACACAAGGGTTCACACAAGCCATTCTAACATCACAAACTTATTCACATGGTTGTTGACTTGGTGTTCTTATTTAAGAGAAAATAATGTCCTCTCATTATATCTTGTTAAGATTTAATCTCCTCAAATAACAAAGTATGAATACATGTTGACCAAGGTCAACACTTCATAATGGTCATTTGGCAAAAGATTTAAATGAGATACTATATCTCATGTTATTTAAAACTTCTAGGAAACAATTTAATATCATTAAGTAATCACACATGAGGTTCTATAAACTAAGATCATTACCTTATATTGGATTACTTAAGACCATGATTTAAATGAGAGAGTAACTCTCATACCATTTAATCAATTTAATTTAGATGATTTAAATGGACTAGAAATGGCTCCATAGCCATTATTTTTCTCTAGTCCATGATCATACAAACAACTATGCTATCTTTTTGCAAAAACAATTAGAGTATGTCAAATGTGATTTATGAGAGTTGGCATCAACTCAAAATCACTTATGGTTGAAATTTAAATAAAGTTTGAAGTTTGAAAAGGCCCTGCCTTGTTATTTTTACTATTTAAATTCTACACTGAATCTGAGGGTGAGACCACTGTGGTTGCTTAAATCTATTTCCAAGCTTTCCAAAAATATAAAGTTCACAAAATTTGGTTCAGCCGATTTGAAACTATTTAAGTTTTAGCAAAGCATCTGCAAGCATTTCAAATAAATCCTAAATCCAAATTCAAACGTGTGGGCTTTAGGCGGGAAGGAAAACTGGGCCGCAGAGGGGGAAAGAAGTTGGGCCAGCCCATCTGCGCGTCTCGCGCGAGTGGGCTGCCTGACTGGTGGGGCCCTCTGTCAGTGAGCGTTTTACAGCAAAACGGTATGGATGAATCTGAGGCGTAGGATTAGAAATAGATCTAACGGCCGGCGCTCATCGTCGTCTCCGACGAGAACCCGTAGTGCTGGCGGCGGAGCTAGGGGGTGGGAGAGCCTACCGGTGCTCTGGCGGTCGACGGCGAGGTGCGCGGCGACGTTGGCGTGGACGACGAGGCTCCAGGTACCGGCGGCGTGGCTTGGGGAAGCTCCAATCGACAGCGCCGATCCGCGGGTACTGGCGGGCTCCGGCTTTGAATTGGCGCAGCTCCGGTGACGATTTGGCTAGCTAACTGGTCGAGGAGAATCAGAGATGGGAGGAGAAGCAGTGAGTGTGAAGAATTGGGGTGCGGGAGGGTCCTATTTATAGCGGCGAGGAGGAGCTGCGGGTGTCCGTGAAGGTCGAGTATGGCGCGGCGTCTCCGGTGCGCGAAAGGCCAAGGCAAGGACGGCGTGGCGTAGCTGCCATCCTGGCGATGCTCAACGGCTAGCTGGCGCAGAGAAAAGGTGACGGGATCGCTCGCGATGATGAAGAATCTGCCACGATACTGGCGGCGGAAAGTCGACGAGGACGACGGCGATGGTGCACGCGCAGGTGCTCAAGAGTGTCTACGCGCTAGAGGGTGCAGTGGCGGTGCTTGATGCAGAAAGAGAGGTGTAGGGGAGGACGGTGGAGATGGGTCGAGGCCATGCTCTGGCGCGTCCAGTACGCGGTGAGCGCGCACGCTGGCGTGCCTGGGCGTTCTGGGCGCGAGCTGGCCTTGCCAATGCCAGCCTCTCGGATGCCAGGGCCGTGCACGGTGATGATCAGGGTGGCCAGGAGATTCTGCTGGACAAGAAGAAAGTGAGAGGGGGAGACTGTGGTGATCGATGGCATGAGGGCCGGCACGGTGCACGACATGGCATTGCTTTAGCCCTCTCCAGGCTTTAATCACCACGGGAAAGTACATGGCTTGATGCATGAGATGCAGAGGGACCATAATGAGCGCAAAGCAAAAGAGGTTTAGGCCAAAATCCGCTGGATAAAGAGGTGTGTGCCAATTCCAGATTAGTGCCTGCAAAGTATTCGACGAAATGGCCGCATGAGCATTTTGTTCAAATTTTGCAAATCTTTTTGGTGAGATTGATTTGAATAATGAACGGAGTAGAATGGTGGTGGTGGTTTGAGAAATGGTGCTGGTTTGCAAAGTTTCAAAAAGGGGATGATCTTCACTTTTTTTCAAAGTCTCCACTTGTCACCCTTATATTGGTCAATGTAAGCAGAGTCAACCCTGGTGGTCAACACAATAAATTCTCACCTTGATATGCTCTTGGATGAGGTGGCAAGAGCTGGCAAGGTTTAGTTTGGGATTTGCTAAATAGAAGGGCTCAAAGTGGGTGACATTTTATTTTGGGCCGAAATGCCCATTATCATATGTGATGGAAATTTGAATTTTCCTTTGCTTTGAAAAGTGTTTCTTTGATTCCAAAATGTTTGTTATTGATCTATTAAGGTTTCCCAAGCATTGGCACAAGCCAACATGGTCTTGGTTGAGGATTTGCAAAATTGGCCAAATGTGTATGTGAGTGAGATTTGCAATTTTTCCCATTTCTTTTATTTCCCTCCTTTTTGAGGTTCTAAGATCATGTACTAGGGTTTAAGCACCCTTGGTAAACACACAAACACTTATCATGGCAATTGCACAAAAGAAAGCATGCACACTATGTATAGCACTATATGCAAAAAATGAAAGATTTGTTAGTTCCAAAATTTGAGCATTTGAAATCTTTGTCTTCATTGAATTGAAAACTTGGGATGTTACAGTGTGCTTGGAGCTGGGCAATGCTTGCTTCGAGGATGCGGTTGCCAAGAGGCACGAGCTACTCCTTGACTGTGAACGCCTCCGCGAAGAGAATCTAACTCTAAATGGGAAGCTCAATGAGGCTATGGATGACGCCATCTTGGCGGACAGCGAGCTTGTGGATGCCTAGATGAAGCGCTCTGAGATGCGCAACACGCTTTTGGATTTAAAGGATAAGCTAACTCGCTTCAGGAACTCTAACGACGATCTGAGGAAGAAGATCAATGACATGCGCGCCCGAAAACGTTTGGTGGAGGTTGTCGATCAGCTCGTTAATCTTATCTGATGTTCCCATTGTACTTTTACCAGGAATGACTCATGTAATTATAAATTCTATAAGTGGTCTGCCACTCGTATGAATCTAGTTAATATTTGCTAGTTCTCCGCTAGCTGAGAATTAAGTTTGTGCTCAGTCGAGTCCTACACTGTTTACCGAGCGGCAGGTTCGGTTAGCTGCTTGTGAACAAACAATCAGCAAAAAAAAAGTCCTACACTGTTTGATTTGTTATGTGATTCGTCATAGTTATCACTTGCAACATTAATTGCAACTAAAATTTGATGACAGAACGAAGTTAGTTCTCGACTGAGAAATAGCCACACCCATATTTAATAGCGATTTTAAAGTTACTTACTCCCTCTGTCCCGGTGGATTGGGCTCAATAGTAGTTTCATCGGGACAGGCAGCAGGGGATTGGGCGCTTAAACTTTTTCACACAAGATATTTCATCCAATCACGACCCTAATACTCCACATTAGAGCAGCTATTGTTGATTAAGGATGGGAACCGATGGAGGACATCTAGTGCATACACGCATGCACATTGACTAGTCAAAGAAGAGGAGAGTATGTTAAACTAAGAATAGTAGTTGAGCCTTAATCCATGGTTAAACTAGGAAAAATATATTTTGGAGGTGAGCACAATTCACCGGGACGGAGGGAGTACTCCCTATGTTCACAATTACATAGAACCTTTTCAGAGACTGATTCTGTACGATGGAGTACTACGTACTTTTTTGTATATGTGTTACTAGTTGGATTATAAACTTGGATACTCGTTCTGCATTTTTTTGTATTGAGAATCGTTGTATAACATTTATCAGAAAGTTCAGTTTGTTCGGATATTAGGCCCAAGAAGGCAGAGGCCCCAAATATAAGTCCACCTTCATTTGCCGTAGAACAAATAATTGGAGCTAACTTCTTAAAAACAAACTGGCCAGTCGGAGCAACAGACTATATAAGCTGGGCTCCTCTGCGTGTCTGTGTTCATTTAATCTCCCGAATATAGCTAAGGGCACATCGGAGAGTAATTGGCCAGTCGGTCCAACAGACGATATAAGTTGGGCTCATATGCGTGTCTTTGTTCAAGCTGAATAAATAGGCCTTGGGCCTTTAGTCAGCCAATCTGGCCCAAGGACACCACGACGCGTAGCTGGTAGGTGGGATACATAGTGAATCCAGTAGGTCCCACAGATACATGTGGGCCCGACGGGGTCTAGACAAGGGACCCACCAAGCTCCGACATACGGGTCCCACAAGTTCTGACATATTGGGTCCATACTCTGGCATGTTTGGCCCACCAAGCTCGGGCATGCTGGGACCCACCAAGCTCTGACATGCGGACCCCACAGATCTGTGGCACGCATGACCCACTAAAACTGTCATGGTCCCACAAGGCTCTGAAATGCGGCCCCCACAGATCTCTAGCATGCCGGACCCACCAAAGCTGTCAGAGAAGGGTCCCACCAGGCTCTGACATGCGGCCCCCACAGATCTCTCATGTCGAACCCACCAAAACTGTCAGAGAAGGGTCCCACTAGATCTCTGTCATGCCGGACCCACTAAAACTGTCAGAGAAGGGTGCCACCAGGCTCTGACATGCGGCCCACACAGATCTCCGGCCGCCGACCCACCAAAACTCTCAAAGAAGGGTCCCAGCAGGCTCGACATGCGGCCCCACAGATCTCCGTCATGCCGGACCCACCAAAACGTAGAGAAGGGTCCCACCAGGATCGACATGCGGCCCCACAGATCTCTAGCATGCCGACCCACCAAAACTCTCGAGAAGGGTCCCAGAGGCTCGACATGGCCCCCACGATCTCTGTCATGCAGGACCCACTAAAAATGTCGAGAAGGGTTCCGCAGGCTCGACATGCCCTCATATCTCTCGCATGCCGGACCCACCAAAACTCTCGGAGAAGGGTCCCAGAGGCTCGACCTGCGCGGCCATGCGTCCAGAATTGACAGCAGGCAGACGCTTGTGCTGGCACGTGCGCAAAAAAATTTGCATGTCAACTGATATGTGGAACCCATATTGGTGGCACAGATAGTTCTGGTCCACTTCGCATGCTAGAGGCTGTCGGAACGGGTGGCCCCACGCAGGTGGGTCATGTCGACACCTGACATGCGGGCCCGAGTGGTGCAGGCCAGGTACATGTGTGTAGACAGTGGTTGTCTCCCCTTACAAATATGGGTCCCAGTGCTGCAGGCCTTGGACTCTTGTGCGGGCAGACACAAAAGTACGTGAACATGAACGTGCAGAGTGTGGGTCAAGTGTATCCACCAGCCCGAAGCCCAGTTGTTGTGACGCCCGCCCTGACTCAACAATTCGGGCAGCCAACCACCCGCGACGCTCATTTCTGCACGATCGCTGACATTTAGACCTCGTCCGTCACTATTTTCGGGCCGAGCAGCCCAAATCATCATATGTGACGCAAAAACGCCCTATCGTCATAGAAAAAGACAATCGCTGATGGATTTCTAAACTGTCAGTATCATACCGTCATTGAAGACCCATATGTTACTAGTGCAATGTGGCGTAGGCATATTCTCGGCCGAACAATGCACTTGTGTCTAGATGGTCCAAGCCTTAACCGAGGCAACTAATGATCAACGTTGGTGCATCTTTCCACATTGATGTTTGTGCAGGTTCCCTTGGAGCGGTGATTCGAGACGACCGTGAGACCTTTATCGTTGCTTCAATGGCTTATCTACCTCACGTGGCTTCGAGAAATGAGGGATTATAACAGTAAGTAGCAATTTATCATTTGCTAGTACTCTTATTCATTATCCTTCCTTACTAATTTGATTTTCTCGTGCTCACTCTATACATATAAGGTTGTTCATAGTGCTAAGTATCATATAGTAGTATCATGCATATGATATTTCTGTATGATACTATGTCTATAGTGGGTGATATCATGGAGTAGTATCATAGTTATGCTATATTTATTGCTATTTAGAATCTCAATACAAATTGATGTACATATTTGTTTGGCATTAATTTTCTCATGATATGCGCTATGATACGGTATCCACCTATGATACTCTAATCTCATCTCTCCTCCTTAATTAGCTGCCACATCAATATTTTTGTGGGACCATGATACTAGCTAAGATACTACCAATATGGCTAGCCTAAGCTCATTACATACTCCGGGAGAAGTTCAACCATTAATTTAGTCAACAAAATAGATAAAATTAATGGTCAAAAAATTTCCCGGAAACTTTAGGGGGGATGTGAGCAGTACCATTCATTGATTCTTCTTCATTACTGTACTCATTTGATTTACTTGCACTATCTTCATTTATTAATTTGATATGGTATTACTACTACATACCATGAAGAAAAATGAATGGACATATCGTAATTAAGGAGCATCATTTATCGTAAGGATTTTCTCCCGTCCAGCGTCCTCCATATATGAGTTGCACGCGTTCGGTACAGGTAACAAATCCTAGGTGCAAACTGCATACGAGCACAATGGCGAGGGCAGCAACGATGTCCCTACCTATGTCTCTCATCCTACTCGCCGCGATGTTCTCCACCCTTCCCGCCGCCCACGCCGACGCTGGCTTCATCTCCTACATCTGCAACAAGACCAAAAACGCCACCATGTGTGTGGCCGTGCTGCGCGACGACCCGGAGAGCGCCAAGGCCTCCACCGTGCGCGACCTCGCCAACATCGCGCTGCAGATCACCATCAACACCACCGACCACAACGCCGATGTCATCGACGACCTGGCCAAGAAGAGCCAGGGTACGTCCCAGGGAGACGCGCTGGCCGTCTGCCACAAGGCCTATTTCGGTGCCTCCATAGACCTCAACATCTTCGGTCGCCACTGCTTCGACGGCGGGGACTACGCTGAAACGTCCAAGATCTTGTCGAGCGCAAAGGGCGCCAGCGATAAGTGTGAGAACGCGTTCAAGGGAATCGGCAAAATGCCCCCCGTTACCGCCATTGATATCATGATGACCGAGCGCTGCAGTGTTGCCGCTGACCTCGTTGACTTGCTTGTCGACAAGTGACCACAAATTGTTCTTGGCTTGCTTATGCATGTTGCTATCAATTATGAAATAAGTTTTATTTACGTCAAACCTTGTTGGTGATTGATTTTTTCATAAAGAAATGAGAGAACGCATATCGTTTTATTTACGTCAAACCTTGTTGGTGATTGATTTTTTCATAACAAATCAGTTTACACCCCAAATTATCTAGTATTAAAAGTAAATAGACCTCACAATTCAGAATTTACCTCGAATGTATGTGATTTTCAATGCAGCTGATGTCAATGCAAGTAAGTCCTCGATTGTTTTTTCAATCAGCACTTCTGTGGTAAACTTTTATTGGCCAAGAACATTTCACTACAACATGAGTTCCCTTTAGCCCACTCTTTTTTTAAGACAGAGTCATTATTTGTTTTCCTTGCTCTTTTCTGCGTAGTAAATTTCATCTATTTTTTTGCACTATCCTAGAATGCTTTACCAACTGTTGTCTGACATTAGCCGGCGAACACTGGTTGCCAGAACATAAAAAAATGCAGTTCAAGAGGCTCAAAGGTGCTTCGAGGATTTTCAGACGTCTGATGGACTTGATAAGTAATATTGCTCCCAACCCAATTGATTTTTTGGAGGGAATCCTTTTTGATTCTTATTCCCTTTGCCCAACCTATCCCTTGAGAGGATGAGTACTACTCTTGGATTTCGTTGCAACCGGCACCGTACCCACATGAGCAACTGACTGAAATAATTCCCCAACAATAGCACATCAGTTGTCTCACTTGTTTGTTGATGAAGAAAACATCTCCAGTCGCGTGATCGCATCGTACTTTTATTTTTCTTACCGATGCCCTTGTAACTTCCAGGTTGAGAAATGACGAGTGGTACCAGCAGCACCGATGGTTGACTCGGTAGATCTCCAGGCGAACCCTTGCCAGGTCTTGGGCAGCCGAAGACTAGGTAAAGCTGCCTGCTATCGCAGGTCTTTCTTCATTGGACTCCTCGATGATTGGCATGGGGTTGTATCTACTTAGACTCCGATATTTTTTCCAACAAGGTCTACCATTCTAATACATAGCTTTGTGTCATATGTTGTTTCCTAATTCTGATACTAGACAACTTTGCTGGTTTAGCTTGTAACTAATTTTGTTATGTATGTGTTTTTGTTTGTTATCGTCGGTAAAAAGCCAAAATCACTGTTGTTTTGCTTGCTAATTTGAAGATCTGCGGTGATAGCACCCTTCTGATCCTATAGTTCTCTCCGGCGTCGTTTCCTCTTCAAGGTGATATCCCATGGCCCCTCATCCGCTTGGGCGTTGGAAGGTTTCCTTTGAAGTTATTCTGGACTCTGGTAAGAGCAAGTCCTCTCCTGGTTTTCTTCTACTTTGGCCAAGAAATTGGCTAGTGCTGGTTAATCACAAGGATTCTCCTGTGGTGGGCAAACATCTTAAAAATGGAGAGGTTTTTTTCTCTGGATCCACCATTAGATTTCAGTCACACGTGGCTTTTGTTGAAGCATGTCTGCTTTCTCCACCTGGGTTTTCTTCTTTCCCTGAGGCACCACCGGTTAGATGGAGACTAACCTATGCAGATTTGGTTCCTCATTCTGGTGTTAGAGATTCAAAGCCAGATCTAAATAGGCAAGCTTTCCTTATTTTGAAACCACATGCTAAGAGGCTTGTTTTGCTTGATTCCAAGGAGCAAGTGTTAGATGCCAGGTTTTTACTAGTCAATGAGAAAGTTAAACCTGGTCATCTCTTGGACCTTAATATCTTCACTGTCTTGGTGGGAGATCGTGTGCTTTCAGATTCTATAGTGCATGCTTTGCAAAAGGATATCTCTTGCACACCCAATTCTTATGCTGAAGTTGTTACTGGTTCAGTGATCAAGCATGTTAATAATCCTTCTTTACCAAGTGAAGCCTTCAAGGGTTTAGATTTTGAGAAAGGGAAGGGTTTTGCTAATGACTGCTTAAAGAAGTTTGGCCAAAGAGTAAATTTGGATAAATTTTCATCTAGGAAGCCTTTCTTTCTGGTCTGTTCTTTTGGCAGAGCAAATTTCAGATTGGATGTACACACAGTTGCACTTGCTCTTCAAGCTTGCTTTGGTGGTATTGCAGCACTGTACAATGTCAGAGGTCTGCGTGATAGAAGCTTCAGATTCTCAGTTTCTTCAAGTGCTGTGGGTTTTGAGATTTACAATCAAGGTGCTCTTGCACAATCTTCATTCAAGATATTTTTTAATCTCTGGGGACAAGGTGGGCCAAATTGGATTGTCGAGGAAAAGAAATTCTATAAAGAACAAGACAAAGAATGGACTGAAGTAAGATCAAAAACTGCAAATCTCAAGTCTGCTGTTCCAAGCTCACCCCTTGCTCAAAAAGTTTCAAGGTCGCACGGAATTTCAGTCTTTGAAAGATTGGAATATCCAACGGCAACCTCAACGGCCACTAATTTTGGACAGAATTATGGGGATTTCAAGGATCCGTTTAATGGGCAAATTAATGAGCATTATTCCACGGGTCAAAGGTATTATCATAACTCCCCCAATCAGCCGACAAGGTTCTATTTGGGCGCCAAATTGCCGGGCTTTCTTTCCGCTTATAAGTTTCCAAGCTTTCCTTCTTTGCCCTGGCCCGATTCGTCTTACCAAAATTGGTTCAAAGCCCATGGGCCTGCACCCCAAATTCAGCGAGTTTCCTCTTTTGGAGAATTTTCTTTGTCACAGAAACAGGTGGCAGACTCTGCCTTACGCGTTGCCTCCTCGGCTTCTTCGTCACTCTCTCTCCATCTTGAAAACTCTCTGCCAACCCCTGCTCTTCGGTCGCCGTCGAGTTCGCCGACGGTAATGGCGAACATTCCCATCGATCCTCGGCCATTTGTTCTGCATGGATTCGAGATACAGCAGGTTGAAGGCAGAGTCGGAGTCAAGAGGGTGGTCGTCGCTCGGAAGCCTCGTCTTCATGAACAGTACGCCATTGCCACTATCCACCCCTTCCCCCAAGGTCAGGTTCATTTTCCAAATGTTCGTGGGGTGTTGGAAGATTTCTTGAATGAGGTGGCAGAGGTTGGTTTCCTAAGCATCCAAGAATGCCCTTTTGGTGCAGCGTATGTGCAGTTTAATAATGTTAGTGACAGGGAAAGGTTGATCCATTCTAGTCCAAACCCTTTTGGTGATGTGGATATTTCTTTCTGTAAGCATAATGAAGGAGTGAATTGGTGTGCTGCAAACTTTAACAGAGATGTTTGGGTACTTCTGGTTGGGCCACCTTTGGATCATATGAACACTGAAGACCTTAATGCTTGCTTTCATGATATTGGCACTTTGATCCTGTGGGAAAGAGACCCAAACAAAAAAGGTAGAGTAGTGTCAAAGGTTAGAGTCACTGACCTGGTGGACATTCCTAAAAGCATTAGACTTACAGAGGGAAATAGGCCAGAATCTAAATCCTGGACATTTTCTATTGAAGTTCTGCAGCAGAATATTCTTGGTGGGGGCCCACCTGATGAGGACCCACTCCCAGGTGATGGAGTGGACCCACATCCCTTACCAAATGTCCTGGCACCTCCAGCTGTACCCTTGGCACCAATACAACCTGATGATGACTTGGAAGAAGGAGAAATTGCTGGATGGGGGCACTGGGCAATGGGGAACAATGTGCAGGAACAAGAGGAGAATTTGATGGAAGAAGATCTGGCTCCCAATGCTGCATTCCAGGGACTTCTAGATGCCATCCAAGCTGAAGAGATGGATTTGGATAACCCTCCTGTGGCAGATTCTAGTAGTGACATTACTTTCTCTTCTGGCAGTTCAAATTCTGACAATGCTGCTAATCAGCAACTGATTGTCCATGCTGGTCCCATTATGGATATGGTTCCTTTCAATCAGATTGGGGAAGGGCTGCAAAACATTGCTCTAGCTTATTTGGAAGAAGATGATGAGAGCTCAGATGAAGAGAATGGTTTGCTTCTACAACATAATGCAGATGATCAACAGGATGGGAACAATAATGCACTGCAGCTGTTAGAAGATGTTAACTTGGTTCCACCCCAGGAAGCACATTTGATTATTGGTAGAGTTCAAACCACTTTCTTCTCTGTTCCAGAGGAGCATGATATCTCCACAAGGTTTTCCAAGCAGGGTTTGAAGATTTGGGAAACTTATTTTGCACCCAAGATGGATTCATCATCTGCAAGTGTGTTCTCCTGTGACATACTTGTAAGTTGGTTTAACTTTGTCACTCTTATGCTCATGACACCAGAAAAATTTGATTGGGCCAAAGGGTTCTTGTCTTCTCAGTTATGGAGCATTATTAAGGAATCTATTGCTTCTGAACATACCATCTCTTTTGTTATTCCTGATAAATGTGTTGCCAATCAGGCCCCTGTTTGCTCTTTGTTGGAGGAGGAGCAGATTAGCCCTAAGGACACAAAAATGCTAGATGATTCTACTCCTTTATCCCCAAAAAGGAAGAGGAGAGAGGGAAAAGTTCCTCTGGTAGAATCTGAGGTAAGGAGAAGCCCTAGACTGGTTCTGCTAAATGATGGATTCAAAAATCATGATAACTGTGTTGATAAGAATTGCTTGACATGTAATGCTGCTCCTCCTTTGATTAATACAAAAGTGGTAAAGAACTTGGCTGCTTCTTTCTGTAAGGTTCAAGAGGAGGGCCTTGAAGGAAAGTTACTGAAGAAAAACAAGTTGGAGGCCAAGAAAAAAGCACCTGGGCCATCCCAAGCTACTGCTGCTCCAAGTGCAAAAGGTGCCAGAGGGAAAGCTCAAGGCAGCACTGCTGGAGGAAATAAAACAAGGGGACAAAATGCTACTGATGGGGTAGCATCCCAGGCCAAGTCAAGGCCATCTAAATAGAGTGATATCATGTTAGACAAGTCTGATGCTTTTGTGGCAAGTATGGAAGTTACTTGCATTATCTGTAATGACTGGATGCTCTGTTACCTTATGTTGTGCTTGCCTTTGAGGATGTTATGCTGGTTTATGATATATGTACTGGATGATATTATGTGCAGTGGTGTGTTCTTGTTTTGGCTTCTTTGTTCTCTCCCTGGAATGTCTCTGTATTCAATTGGCAGCATTAATAATCATGGTATTGCTGGGATTACCATGTACTTGATAATAACTCCTGAAGTTATCTATGGAACACAACAGATCATGGAAAATTCTTAATTGGAATCTGAGAGGAATAAATTCTGAAAAGAAATGGGTTGCTCTTGCAAGTAAAATTGATGAATCAAATTGTGATATTATCTGCCTACAAGAGACCAAAAGAGAAGTTTTTGATATGGAATATATAAGAAAATTCTGCCCCAAAAAATTTAACAAGTTTGAATACCTGCCATCTATTGGAGCTTCTGGAGGTATTATTATTATTTGGAATGGCACCTTGTTTTCTGGCACTTTGGCATTTCAAAATGACTTCTCAATCTCTGTTCAGTTCATTTGTAACATCTCTACCAACACATGGATTTTAACCAATATTTATGGCCCAAGCCAAGCAGAAAGAAAAGCAGATTTTCTTGAGTGGTTTTCCAACATAGACATGCCTATTGACATGGATTGGATTATTATGGGTGATTTTAACTTTATCAGAAAACCTTCAGACAGAAACAAACCAGGAGGAGATGTGAATGGGATGCTCTTGTTTAATGAATCAATTAGTAACCTTGGACTGGTTGAATTGCCTCTAAAAGGAAGAAAGTATACCTGGAGTAATATGCAACAGTCACCTCTCCTTGAAAGATTGGATTGGTTTTTCACTTCATCATCTTGGGTTACCAGCTATCCTTCTTCACTGGTTTTCCCATTAGTAAAGCCCACTTCAGACCATGTTCCTTGTGTTATCTCCATTGGAACAAGCATTCCAAAGGCAAGAATATTCAGATTTGAAAATTACTGGTTGCAGCACAGTGATTTTAAAAGCATAGTGGAAGCAAGTTGGAATATACCAGTTGGTTACTCAGATCCTGCTAAGAGAATTACTGCAAAATTAAAAAATCTGAGGAGAAGTATTAAGATTTGGGCAAAAAACTTACCTTGTCTTAAAATGCTTATTGACAAGGTTAATTCTGTCATCAATCTCTTGGATACATTGGAAGAAGTTAGAACCCTGTCACTTGAAGAATGGAACTTGAGGGATATTCTTAAAGATCATGTGATAAAACTGTTGCAAAACCAAAATGCCTACTGGAAACAAAGAGGAAAAATAAAATAGGTTAAGCTGGGAGATACTAATACTAGATTCTTTCATACCAAGGCAACAATTAATTATAGACACAACTACATCTCTATGCTGGTGAATGATAATTTAGCAGAAATATCTGATCATGATGGAAAAGCTGATATTCTATGGAAGGCCTTCAAAGAGAGAATGGGTATGACTGACAATCCAACTATGCAGTTTAATTTGCAAGATTTTTATGGAGAAGGTATGAATGCAGAAACCAGTGCACAATTGGAAGCTCCTTTTACTGATAAAGAAATCAATGAGGTTATAAAAGAATTGCCCAATGATAAGTCACCAGGTCCTGATGGATTTAACAATGAATTTTTCAAGAATTGTTGGTCAATTATTGGTAATGATGTCAAGGAGTTGATAACAGCTTTCTATGAGGGAAATATTAACTTGGAAAGCATAAACTCCTCATATATTACATTAATTCCAAAGAATGATTCCCCAATGCTTCCTAGTGATTTCAGACCTATATCTTTGATCAATACAGTCCTCAAAATCATCACTAAGTTGTTAGCAAACAGACTGCAGAAGATCATTCTTCAACTAGTTCACAAAAATCAGTATGGATTTCTGAAACAAAGATCCATCCAGGATTGCTTAGGTTGGGCCTTTGAATACCTCTTTCAATGCCATAAGTCAAAAGAAGAGATTGTTATTCTTAAGCTAGATTTTGAAAAGGCTTTTGACAAGATTGAACATGGTACTATTCTGGAAATTTTAAGAGCTAGAGGTTTTGGAGAAAGATGGATCTGATGGATTCAATTAATTCTTAGTTCTGGAACCTCTGCTGTTCTACTGAATGTATCACCTGGGAAAAAATTCTATTGCAAAAGAGGGGTTAGGCAAGGGGATCCCTTATCACCCCTTCTCTTTGTGCTGGCAGCAGACCTCCTACAATCAATATTGAATAAAGCTATGGCCCAAGGATTAATAGATAAACCAATTCCTTCAGCTGCATGCCCTGACTTCCCTATTATCCAATATGCTGATGACACTCTAGTAATATTGAAAGCTGATGCTAGGAATTTATTTTGCCTTAAAGCTCTTCTCCAAACTTTTGCTGATTCTACTGGTCTGAAAGTGAACTATAACAAATCAAATATGATTCCCATAAATTTGAGTGAGGAAAGGCTTAATCATTTCTCTGCAACAATGCATTGTCAGAAAGGATCTCTACCTTTTACATAACTTGGATTACCTCTCTCTATTATTAAACCTTCCATGGAGCATTTCTTGCCAATTGTGCAAAGAACACAGTCAAGGTTAGGTGGGATTGCTGACTTCCTAAACTATGGGGGCAAGTTGCAACTGGTTAAATCTGTTCTGGCTTCCATGCCAGTTTTCTTCATGTGCTGCTTTGATGTTCCAGTAGCCATTAAGGAGCAAGTTGTGAAATACATGAGACACTGTCTTTGGAGGAAGAAAAATGCTGATGTTCAGGCCAATGGTTCTGCCCTTGTTGCATGGAAAAAGATATGCAGACCAAAAGAGCAAGGAGGTTTGGGAGTACTCAATTTGGAAATACAAAATAAGGCACTAATGTTAAAGAATCTTCATAAGTACTTCAACAACCTAGACATTCCCTGGGTGCACCTAGTAAAGGAATCTTATTATTCAAGTGGTAATCTTCCCACTATTAATCTAGAAGGGTCCTTCTGGTGGAAATCTCACCTAAAATTATTGGACATTTATAAAGCTATGGCAAGATGTAACATTGGTGATGGGAGTTCTGTGAGTTTTTGGACTGATCTTTGGGAGAATAATTGCCTTCATCAGACATTTCCACACCTTGTAACTTTTGCTAAATTTACAGACTGGACTGTAGAAAAGGTAGTTCATACAGAGTACCTAGAGGATATGTTTCATCTTCCTCTTTCGCAGCAAGCTTATGAAGAGTTTCAGTCACTGGAATCATTATGTCAAAGAACTCTCAGAACAATACATGCAGGCAACAAAGATACTTGGACATATATTTGGGGCAATGCAAAATTCTCTTCTCAAGATGCATATAAGGCTATGATTGGATATTCACCAGCACCAAAGATTTTCTCCTTAATCTGGAAGTCTTCTTGTCAAGCAAAACACAAGTTCTTCTTTTGGCTATTACTTCATGACAGATTAAACACAAGAAATCTTCTGAGAAGAAAGAAGCTACAGCTGCAATCTTATCAGTGTGTGGTCAGTAATTGTGATGAAGAAGAAACGCTTGTCCATCTTTTCTGGGCATGCCCTTTTGCAGATCAGTGTTGGAATTTTGTATGTCTCCAGAGGGATAGAAGATTATCAATATTAGAGGCGTTTGAAGATATGATAACAAAAATAAACCAACCTTTTGCTATGGAAATTGTCATCCTTTCAGTTTGGGGGATTTGGATTATCAGAAATAACAAGGTCTTCAAGGATCAGAATGCTGTCTTCAACAGTTGGAAAGCAATATATATACAGGAGCTAAAACTTTTAGAACATAGAATGAAGAAAAAGCATATTTCGGCTCTTAAAGATTGGATTCAATCACAACTTTAGTTTATTTTTTTGAGAGTTCCTCACTCTCTTTTGTACATCTTTGTAATTTTGTAACTCTATTTTTATATAAATAAAAATTGCAGTGGGCATTCCCACTGTTTTACCCTCAAAAAAAAGATCTGCACCTCATATCTGAACTTGTGGAAGTAACCCCAGAGAGAACAGTGTGCTGCTAATTTTATATACAAATCAAGGGTTCTTGGTTTGAATTATGAGTAGACTGTGACTTGTGAATAGTAAATGAAGACTTCCAAGAAGGATTTAACTACCATCTTTGCCAAGGTGTAGTATTCATTCTATGTTCATACGATAAAAAGTGGTGAAAAGGAACAAGTGCGAAGAACATGTACAAACATGTACGGAGTAGGCCCGTAGCGTCCACTCCTATTCTGACAAATGATAAATTTAACACACACACACACACGTAACTAATCCTGCAGGGAACTGGTTGACAACACGAGCTACACCACACATAGGCTACTTCGACAAGATGCAACAACCAAACAATCAAACATGACGGTTAAATAGCCAAGTTCCCTTTCTTGTGCAATGTAAACCGCCACCCTCTAGTTTGTACTAGCAATGGAGAACTGAGGCCATAAACGATTACCTCTTCCACCTTTTTGGCTCAACCTGCAGTTTATGATACCAAATTAAAGAGGGATGCGAGATACAAATGTAATGAGGAAAAGCTATATCATATACTCCCTCCATCCAGAAAAAGGATATCGCAGATTAGTCTAGATACACGGAACAGATGGAACCGAGATGCTAATGGATGACAATATCTTGTGTTAGGCCAGACAATCTGTACACACACACACATACACACAAACCCTATCACTGCTAAAAGATTAGGCCATAAAGCAGATCACAAACATTCTCTACATTCTACAAGTTACTCTTGTCAGAGCTTTAATTATGTATTCCAAGATAATCGCACAAATCACTTTAAGGTCCAAACTTATCTTGTCAACCAAAGGACAGTAACATTAACCAGATAACATAAATAGAGCTCGGGGTCCTTGGAGTTCATGTAAAAGAAAATCGAAAAACACATTTCATTTGTTAAAAAGGTCTTAAATTTTTCAACAGCTATACGTATATATATTTATGCTGACTACATACCTATTAAATTTTACATAATTTCTTTTTTTTAAAAAAATTTTGGGCTCCAAGGCTCTGGGGATCCAAAAAACCACACTCGGCCTATTTAAGATTGCCAGCAGATGCAAGATTGCTTGACAAGAGACAAACTAATGTCCCGCAAACACAATACAGTAATCTTTTTCGTAAGAAAGAATAAGCATGCATAGACTCAAGGAACTCATGAAACAAAGTTTAACTATCGCATGACTACTTGTTTAGATAACACCAAACATTATCCAAGGAAAAGTTGAGGAACAAAGGAAGAAACACCAACTTTGAATATGGAATTCTTGAAGTTTGTACTATAAGATAGATAAAGCTATCTACAGGCAGAACATTTAGTTAACTTCACGAACCTTAGAATCAGAACTTGGTGAGCCTGGGTATGAATTTAAAGTTCTCTATGTGTCATTTTGTTAGCATGATCCGAGCACACGTAATTATCTAACTCTTTGCTCTCCTCAATACTCATTTACATGTTGGATGGAACCTGCACATGTTCAATGGTACATAATCAATATGCAAGCAAAGAAGGCCAATGTTAGCTTACAAAGAAGAGAAAATGAAGGTGCAGGATACCAAATAGCAACATTTTTGCTAAATAGTATGAAAGGGCACAATCGCATGTCTACCCAGTTGGTGGCAATAGGAAGTAGGAAAAGAAGTGTTGAATGCACAGACCCTGATTGGTGGTCAGATAAGATAGAAGTGTAATGGCAAATTTGCTGAACCAAATACTCCTAAAAGAGACCAAACATTATTTACGCAGAGCAGGCGACATTTTAGGAAGAAAAGACAAACATTTTTATTTGTTGTGCACCTTTATGAAGTAATAAGTGGACCAAATCTCTTTTGTTTTGCATCTGTACGGGGCAATAAATATGCAAGGATGTTGTTCCTTGAATCCTTGAGATGATAGTCTGTATGCCTGTAGGTTAGGTGGTCCTTGCACCAAATAAGATGAGATGAAATGCCTTAGCCACAGATAATGATCATTTTTAGGACTGAAAATAAGGATATGCTTGTCAAATGCTGATTTTTAAGGCCTTACATGGTATGTCTAAGAGATGTACGTACTTATTATGAAGGCCATCTTTGTTGTTAGAAAAAACAGCTGCAACTTTTATGAACACCAGAGAGGCCTTCAGTTGTGAGTTGCAACCAATATTCACTTCCCAAGCATAGAAGGGGAAATGGCAATAAAGCTGGGACACTGTTCTTTTAAAAGAGATTGCTGAATTTTCTATCCAAGAGAAAAGCAGCCCCCTGCAAATATACAAGCTTAACATCGTTCATTTGAATTATATGTCTGATGAAAACAATGAATGCAACATCAATGTTGTCAACACCCGGATTTTTAAGTCCAGATGCCTGTTATGCCATACATCGCAATCCCAGGAATATTGTTGTTGCGAGACATAACAGTTGAATATCATAAGTCATCATTCATTACATACCATAGTCGTCTTACAAATTCAGATCACATGATCCATATTACACAAATAGTTGATCTATTGATCAACGGACACAAAGTTCATAGTTCATAGCGGAAGCGTAAGTAGAAAGGACTCTCTAGTCCACAGGCCAACGTCTGACGTCAGAAGATTCCCTAGTTGTCGTAGGCGTCCTGCTGGTCGGCATCTTGATAGTTCTGCTCCTCTTCATAGTCTGGCCATTTGAATAGCCAGGGACACAGCCGTGAGTACTTTAAAGTACTCGCAAACTAATACTAATGTAAGTGCTAACAATTCTAGTAAGGGGTGCTAAGCTCTAGTTTATTTTGCATAAAGCCAATTTTAGTTCACAAGTATTTGAGAAAAGACTTATTCAAGTGCTAACTAACTCAAGTGGGAACATTAGTGTCATTCCCACAACTCTGTTGTGATTCGAAGTCAAGTCACCTTTCCAATTCAAATTCACAAGTCACCATTCAATTCAAATTCACAAGTCACCATTCACCATTCATAGTTTTTAGAAAAGTTCTGATGACGGAACAGTATGGCCTTTCCAACTGTCCATGACCGCGGACGCGGCTATTCGAATAGGTTTAACTCTGCAGAGGTTGTACACTTGTGCCACAACAATTGCAATAGTTCGTCAGGGGTAACTGGCCCTGATTTATCGTACGCAGTACGCGAACTACCAATCCTAACCTTTCATTTACATACCCTAGTATAGGCACCTCTCCCCATGAGCTTGGCCTCCCGGTGAAAGCAAACCGCCAACCCGGGAACTGCACAGGGCTTGGGTAGGACATTCACCTCATTTCACGTCATTTCACATCATTCCTTTTGTAGAGGCAGCCTCCGGCATAACCCCGATGACGCTTGTTCAGAGGGAACTCATACTAAAATACATAAGTTTCCAGCTAAGCCTTACCCAAATTCAGGTATTGTGGGGGTACTTGTAAAATTGGAATGGTATCGCATCCGAACCCAACCATCAGTTTTGGTAAAATTCACCAAGTCATTTGATGACCCACAAGTATAGGGGATCGCAACAGTCTTCGAGGGAAGTATTACCCAATTTATTGATTCGACACAAGGGGAGACAAAGAATACTTGTAAGCCTTAACAGCGGAGTTGTCAATTCAGCTGCACCTGGAAACAGACTTGCTCGCAAGAGTTTATCAGTAGAACAGTTTTATAGCAGTAGGAATAGTGAAATAACAGCAGCGGTGAAATAAAGACAGCAGTAGTGATTATAGTAAACAGCAGGATTAAAATACTGTAGGCACAGGACGGATTTAACGGGTGTTGCATGGATGAGACTCATGTAACAATCAAAGCAGGGGCATTTGCAGATAATAATAAAACGGTATCCAAGTACTAATCAATCAATAGGCATGTGTTCCATATATAGTCGTACGTGCTCGCAATGAGAAACTTGCACAACATCTTTTGTCCTACCAGCCGGTGGCAGCCGGGCTCTAGGGAAACTACTGGATATTAAGGTACTCCTTTTAATAGAGTACCGGAGCAAAGCATTAACACTCCGTGAACACATGTGATCCTCACATCACTACCATCCCCTCCGGTTGTCCCGATTTCTGTCACTGGGGCCATCGGTTCCGGACAGCGACATGTGTATACAACTTGCAGGTAAGATCATAAACAACGAATATCTTCATGAATCAATAACATGTTCAGATCTGAGATCATGGCACTCGGCCCTAGTGACAAGCATTAAGCATAACAAGTTGCAACAATATCATAAAAGTGACATCTACGGATACTAGGCACTATGCCCTAACAATCTTATGGCTATTACATGACCAATCTCATCCAATCCCTACCATCCCCTTCAGCCTACAGGGAATTACTCACACATGGATGGGGAAACATGGCTGGTCGATGGAGAGGCGTTGGCGGTGATGGCGGTGAAGATCTCCTCCAATTCCCCGTCCGGCGGAGTGCCGAACGGAGACTTCGGCCCCGAGACGGAGTTTCGCGATGTGGCGCTCTGGAGGGTTTCGGTGACTTCGACTTCTCCCCGTGCGTTTTTAGGTAGGACCCGATAAGTAGTCCGAAGGAGGGCGTCGGAGGCCAGCCGAGGGGGCCACACCACATGGCCGCGCGGCCCCCGGGCCGCGCCGCCTATGTGGGGCCCTCGCCTCCACCTCTCTGCCCTTCTGCCTCAATATTCTGGTAAAATAGGGCCTTCGCATAAATTCCGAGGATTTTCCTGAAAGTTGGATTTCTGCACAAAAACGAGACACCGAGCAATTCTGCTGAAAACAGCGTTAGTCCGTGTTAGTTGTACCCAAAATACACAAATTAGAGGCAAAACAATAGCAAAAGTGTTCGGGAAAGTAGATACGTTTTGGACGTATGAACTCCCCAAGCTTAGCTTATTGCTTGTCCTCAAGCAATTCAGTTAACAACTGAGCGATAAAAGAACTTTCACGAACACATTTGCTCATATGATGTATATATTCTCATGCTATGGCTAATACTCAAGCAGTTCATAATGAGATACATGCAAATAAGATCATCCAACAGCTATGTCAATCATGGGAAGTACCAACAATTAATAATAAGCACCATGAATCATGTATATAAGCAGGATTGCAATGTTCATAAGAGAATATGATAAAGTGGTATCTCGCTTGCCCGTATTTGATCGGCAAAACATAAATGCCGAGGCACCTCTGGAGTTCATAGAAAGACTAGAAGTAGTGATTGTCAAAGATAAAAGCATCAAAGTTATACCACAATCAATCATATTTTGAGACAAGCATATTATACTAAGAATGACAGTTGTGCTCTCAAGATAGTGCTCAAAGAAAGAATGAAGACACAACATAAAAGTAAAAGATTGACCCTTCGCAGAGGGAAGCAGGGATTAACATGCGCTAGAGCTTTTTATTTGTAAAGCAGGAGTAAAATTATTTTGAGAGGTGTTTGTTGTTGTCAACGAATGGTAATGGGTACACTAACTACCTCATCAACCGGACTCACAAGAGCGGCTCCCATTTTATTTATTTTTGGTTGGCACTCCTTCCAACCTTTCTTTCACAAACCATGGCTAACCGAATCCTCGGGTGCCTGCCAACAATCACATACCATGAAGGAGTGCCTTTTTATTTAAGTTTTATTATGATGATGACACTCCCCCCAACCTTTGCTCACACAAGCCATGGCTAACCGAATCCTTCGGGTGCCGTCCAACAATCACAAACCATGGAGGAGTGTCTATTTAAGTTAATTAATTTGGGACTGGGAATCCCATTGCCAGCTCTTTTTGCAAAATTATTGGATAAGCGGATGTGCCACTAGTCCATATGAGAGTCCGTCAAAAGTAAATGACAAGGTTGAAAGCTAAACACCACATACTTCCTCATGAGCTATGAAACATTAACACAAATTGAGAAGCATTTTGAAAGTTTTAAAGGTAGCGCATGAGAATTTACTTGGAATGGTTTGAAATGCCATGCATAGGTATTTATGGTGGACACTTTGGAACAACTTGGTTTCAGGTGTTTGGAAGCACGAGCGGCGTTCCCGCTCAGTACAAGTGAAGGCTAGCAAAAGACTAGGGAGCGACAAATCAAGAGAGCAGTAACTGTCATAATCATGCTTGCGGCAAAATAAATTAACGAAGGCATAAAAGTGATACAATAACTCTGAAGCAATATAAATCATCGAGGCTTAATTGACTTTTTGTTCAGTCATATGCATGCGTGAGCATGTGCCAAGTCGATATAAATGAATTATTCAGAGGAGGATACCACAATGTCATACTTACTTATGAATAAAACAATGCAAGCGAACATCCATGACATGTTACTCATATTAATAAATTGGAGCTAAACATGAGGGATCATGAACTACTAGACTTTCTCAAATAACATATACCTCACATGAACCAACTAAGCATGCTCATATGGATGAGTATATGTACAAAAATTAAAGCAAATAGAGTTCATACCAGCCTACTCACCACAATCAGATTGTCGTAGATCGTCATTATTGCCTTTTCACTTGTGTAGCTTGGATAATATGAAATGAAAACCACGCTCCAGCCACCGAAGACCATTGAACTCATGATGAACTTTACAAACCAAAGAAGAACAGCAAATATTTTTGGTGTTTTCGAATTGAAAACAAGAACGAAAGAAAACAAGCAAACAAAGCAAAATCTTTTTGGGTTTTCTCATAGCAAACTAACGATAGCAAATAAAGTAAACTAAGAGCAAGGAACCAAATAAACAAATGGTGAAGAGAAACAACAGAAATATTTTTGGTCTTTTGTGTTTTAGGAAAGAAACAAAGCAAAAACAAAAGAATGCAAACTAACAGAAACACAGAAAAGCAGGATGACAGAAATCTGCCAAATCCTGACAGCAGTACAGAAATCGAAATTAACAAAAATCTTCCATTGCTCAGACCAAAAAGTGTTCAACTAATGAAAGTTAGATAACAACCTGGGGAACATGCTCAAAAATTGGCAACTCAAAATAACATTCTGGCTGTGCGCACGAATGTTTTTGGTAACAGCCCAGAATCTGTTTTTGGACAGCACTTCCCAAATATCATCTCCCTCTCATTAGAAAACCACTCTAAGAGACTAAACAAGTATGTACAAGTATCCAGAAACCATAATATGCAAAGAATGAGTGATGCCGGTATACCTCCCCCCAAGCTTAGGCTTTTGGCCTAAGTGGAGTTCATTCCCACGGTCCCCATGAAGTGGTGTCTCCGTAGTACGACGAAGAACGACCCGGTTCCAGGTATGTGCTGGAGGAAACGTCGGGGTATGTGACGGTGTAGTCGTAGGAGGGCTCGGCGTTCTCGGAGTCATGTTGCTGGTGGAATTCTTGTATCTTCATATGTTCCTCCACCGCCTCCTTAGTGAGCGACCATGATTGCCTGTCAATATTGAACAAACCTGGCTGGGGAAGAGGGATTTCCTTCTCATTCCCATCAGCAAACAACATTCTATAGACCATATTATCTATAGTGGAGTCAGTAGTAACAAAATGATGGCTCTTCATAGCAGCAATATCTAGTCTCCTAGGGGTTAATGGTACATCATTAGAATCAAGAGGAATCTCTAGATGTGTTAAAATGCGCAGTGCAATAGTTCCTCCAAAAATAGGCCCCCTGCTAGACAGGCGGCGAGCAATAAGAGAACCAAGATGATAAGATGTCTCTCCAGTAAGTGCAGCATTCAAGAAAGCAAGATGGTAGCTAGAGATATTGCTAGTATTTTCTCTACCCAAAATGCTAGTAGCAATGTAATATGCGAAATATTTGATAGCAGGGAGTTGAATGTTTCTTATCTTCCCTCGCTGGATGGTGCGGCAATCATCCTCGGTGATCCCTCGGTAGAGCTCCAACAGGTCTCGGGGGTTGTCATCAATCCTCCTTGCTGTACCTACAGGGGCAATATCCAATGCACGACAAAATTCTTCCAATTCCATAGTAACAGGAATATCATAGATCTTGAATGCAACTGTCGGCTCAAATTGCGCGTTGTGGAACTTGAAGCTCTCAACGAAAACTTTGGTGAGCCTGTAGTATTGTTCCCTTTCATCTCCCACGTAGGTGGCTAAGCCTGCCCTGTTGACAAGGGTGAAGAAGTCATCCAATATCCCTGCATTTGTCAGAAAATCATAACATGGGAAGGATGAAGCATTAGGAGCCCCATTGTCCTCCTCGGGCGCGAAGCTAGGCGCGATGACATCCTCATTGTAGGATCGCCTAATCTGAGTAGACGCCCTCGAGGGCCTACCGGTGCTGGTTGTTGCTTTCTTGAACAATTCTCCAAATTTGAATTTCTTCATCTTCCCCTTCTGAAATTTTCAACAATCATTATAAAATTTGATTTCAAGGTATATAATTGAAGGGAACTACTATAGGAACTTGCTAGAGTACTAAACATGCATCAAAACTAATTTCTTCCACTTAGAACAAGCATGCAAGCTCACTAAACATGTTATCTACAGCAGCAAAATATTCAAGATATACTCAACCAAACAAAATTCTAATTGGACAATCAAAGGAGTCACATACCAAGGAGTAAATGTGCCAAATTTCAAGCAGAAATCTGGGCTGAGCAAGGAGATCGAAAAATCGCGAGTTCTTGAGCAGAAACACGAGTGAGAGGAACTTGGTACGAGTTTTTCGGGAGAGAGAAGATGCTGGGAGGAAGAGATGATGTAGTGGGGCAAGGAGGGGCCCACACCACAGGGTGGCGCGCCCACCTCCTTGGCCGCGCCGGCTGTGGTGTGGCACCTCCTGGTGCCCCACAGGTCATCCTCTGGTGCTCCCAGTGCCTCGTCGAAAAATAGGACCAACGGTGTAATTTTTGTAATTTTTAGAGAACTTCGAAAAATGCACATTTCTGGGTATTAAATTAATGATTACTGCGCAGGAAAATGATTTCCAAAATCTTAACCAACTAAAGCATATTGCAAAACAAAAGTGCTACAGCAAGTAAAATAAGTGGAGGGAGAAAGAAAGAAAGAAATGTTGTTTAGCTCTTTTATGCAATAAAATATACTTGTTAACAAGGTTGATCAAGTCTTGCTACCAAATAAATTTTATATGACATAAGAAGAAATAAACCTCAAATCAATCATGTTACCTTATATTGAATTGATATGGATCCAATCACAAGAGTTTGATATTCTTCTTTAGGCTCATATATAGGACAATCAATGGATCCCACTTTGATAGTTTTCACATTAAAAATTGTATTGACTCCACATACTTTATCAATCCTCTTGGGAAAATAGACAGTGTGTTCCTTATCATCAACATTGAAAGTAACCATGCCTTTATTGCAATCAATAACAGCCCCTGCAGTATTAAGAAAGGGTCTTCCAAGAATAATGGACATATTATCATCTTCAGGCATTTCCAACACAACAAAATCAGTTAATATCAAGCAATGCTGAGTAACTTGAACAGGAACATTTTCACATAAACCAACAGGAATAGCAGTAGATTTATCAGCCATTTGCAAAGATATATCAGTTGGTATTAACTTATCTAAATCAAGTCTCTTATAAAGAGAAAAGGGCATTACACTAACTCCTGCTCCCAAATCACATAGAGCAGTTCTAACATAATTATTCTTGATGGAACAAGGAATAGTAGGTATACCTGGGTCGCCCAACTTCTTTGGAATCTTACCATTGAAGGAGTAATTAGCGAGCATAGTAGAAATTTCCTCATTGGGGATTTTCCTTTTGTTAGTAACAATATCTTTCATATACTTTGAATAAGGAGGCAATTTAATACCATCAGTCAAAGGAATTTGCAAAAATAAAGGTTTCATCCAATCACAAAATTTATTATAATGTTCCTCCTCCTTTGATTTTAGTTTCTTAGCAGGAAAAGGCATTTGCTTTTGAACCCAAGGTTCTCTTTCATTACCATGTTTCTCATTAATAAAATCTTCTTTAGTGTACTTTTTATTTTTAGCATGCTTTTCAGGTTCTTTTTCAATTTCTTCTTTATCAGGAGTATCATTCTTATCATTATCTTCCTCATGTTCATTACCACTTTCAGTTTCAGCATCAGAAATAGAAATACTATTAGGATCATTAACAGGTTCAGAGGATTCTACAACATTCTTATGTTTCTTTTTCTTTTTCTTAGATGGAGCACTAGTTTTAGTTAGTTGAGAATCTTGTTCAACTCTTTTGGGATGCCCTTCAGGATATAGAGGATCCTGGGTAGAAACACCACCTCTAGTTGTTACTTCATAAGCATGTTTTTCTTTAGAATTATTTCCCAACAAGTCATTTTGCACTTTAGTAAGTTGATCAATTTGAGTTTGAACCATTTGAAAATGTTTAACAAGTATCTTAACATCATTGGAGGTTCTCTCCACAATACCATGCAATTCACTAATAGCTCGAGAATTTTCCATTAAATGATTCTCTACTCTCATATTAAAGTTTTGTTGCTTAACAATATAATTATCAAACTCATCTAAGCATTGAGCAGGAGGTTTTGAATATGGAATATCTTCCCTAGTAAAGCGTTGAAGAGAGTGTACCTCAATCATGGATGAAGGGGAGTTATCTCACATAAATCTTCTATAGGAGGTAAATTCTTCACATCTTCAGGTTTAATACCCTTCTCTTTAAGAGACTTCTTGGCTTCCCTCATATCTTCATCATTTAATTTAATCATACCCCTCTTCTTCACTATCGGTGTCGGGGTTGGTTCAGGTGTAGACCAATCATCATGATTCCGGCCTATTTTAGCCAATAATTCTTCAGCGTCGTCTGGAGTTCTTTTCCTGAAAACACAACCAGCACAACTATCCAGGTATGCCCTAGACTCAATAGTTAGTCCACTATAAAATATATCAAGTAAATCATGCTTTTCCAAATCATGGTCAGGCTGAGCTCTAATAAGAGAGCAAAATCTCGCCCAAGCCTCAGGCAATTTCTCTCCATCTTCCTGGTCAAAATTATAAATTCTCTGCAAAGCAGCATGTTGAGCACTAGCAGGAAAGTATTTCCGGAAGAAAACATCAAGCAATTCTTTTGGACTTTTAATAGGCAAATTATTATACCAAGTTTTAGCATCATCCTTTAATGAGAAAGGAAAAAATTTAGCGACAAAATAAGTACGCATCTTAATATCATCAGAAAACAAGCCACTAAGAGTAGATAACTCAGTCATGTGTTCAACAGCACTTTCTTTTTCAGTACCACAAAAGGGTGTTTTCTCAACAATAGCTATATGAGATAAATCAAGAGAAAAATCATAATCTTTATCCCTAATGTTTATAGGAGATGTGGCAAATTTAGGATCAGGAGATAGTTTATATCTAACAGCATGTTCTGCAAGCAACTTTTTAATTTTTCTTGCATCAGTAGTAGCATTGCATTTTTCAATAAAATCATCATCAAGCTCTACATAATCTTCATCAAGATCATCACTAGAATATTCAACAGACTCAGGTGAATTAACAGGTGTAGCAGCATTTTCATTAGGAGTTTCAGTATTTTCAATTTGTCTAGACTTAGCAATTATAGCATCTAGAAAAGATCCTAACGAACCATCATTATCAAGCACAGCAGGCATCATCACAATTATGAGAGGAATTTTCAGATTCAGCAGAAGTACCAGCATTTGAAGCTTGTGGTGGTGAAACAAGTTTACTTATCACAGATGGTGAATCAAGAGCAGCAGAGGTACTAAGAGTTGTACCTTTTCTTGTAGTGGATGGTAATATAGATCTTAGTATCGCGAGGTTTACCCATGATGAAGAATGCGAACAATATCAATCCAAGTGAACTTCCAAATAAAGCTATGCTCCCCGGCAACGGGCGCCAAAAATAGTCTTGATGACCCACAAGTATAGGGGATCGCAACAGTCTTCGAGGAAGTATTACCCAATTTATTGATTCGACACAAGGGGAGACAAAGAATACTTGTAAGCCTTAACAGCGGAGTTGTCAATTCAGCTGCACTGGAAACAGACTTGCTCGCAAGAGTTTATCAGTAGTAACAGTTTTATAGCAGTAGGAATAGTAAAATAACAGCGGCGGTGAAATAAAGACAGCAATAGTGATTATAGTAAACAGCAGGATTAAAATACTGTAGGCACAGGGACGGATTTAACGGGCGTTGCATGGATGAGAGAAACTCATGTAACAATCAAAGCAGAGGCATTTGCAGATAATAATAAAACGGTATCCAAGTACTAATCAATCAATAGGCATGTGTTCCATATATAGTCGTACGTGCTCGCAATGAGAAACTTGCACAACATCTTTTGTCCTACCAGCCGGTGGCAGCCGGGCCTCTAGGAAATCTACTGGATATTAAGGTACTCCTTTTAATAGAGTACCGGAGCAAAGCATTAACACTCCGTGAACACATGTGATCCTCACATCACTACCATCCCCTCCGGTTGTCCCGATTTCTGTCACTTCGGGGCCATTGGTTCCGGACAGCGACATGTGTATACAACTTGCGTAAGATCATAAACAACGAATATCTTCATGAATCAATAACATGTTCAGATATGAGATCATGGCACTCGGGCCCTAGTGACAAGCATTAAGCATAACAAGTTGCAACAATATCATAAAAGTGACATCTACGGATACTAGGCACTATGCCCTAACAATCTTATGGCTATTACATGACCAATCTCATCCAATCCCTACCATCCCCTTCAGCCTACAGCGGGGGAATTACTCACACATGGATGGGGGAAACATGGCTGGTCGATGGAGAGGCGGTGATGGCGGTGAAGATCTCCTCCAATTCCCGTCCAGTGCCGAACGGAGACTTCGGCTCCCGAGACGGAGTTTCGCGATGTGGCGGCTCTCTGGAGGGTTTCTGGCGACTTCGACTCCCGTGCGTTTTTAGGTCGAACCCGATAAGTAGTCCGAAGGGGGCGTCGGAGGCCAGCCGAGGGGCCACACCACATGGCCGCACGGGCCCCCTGGCCGCGCCGCCTATGGTGTGGGGCCCTCGGGCCTCCACCTCTCTTGCCCTTCTGGCTCAGTCAATATTCTAGTAAAATAGGGCCTTCGCATAAATTCCGAGGATTTTCTGAAAGTTGGATTTCTGCACAAAAACGAGACACCAGAGCAGTTCTGCTGAAAACAGCGTTAGTCCGTGTTAGTTGTACCAAAAATACACAAATTAGAGGCAAAACAATAGCAAAAGTGTTCGGGAAAGTAGATACGTTTTGGACGTATCATCATTCACCAGTCATATTCACCTTCAAAATCTTTCAATAGAATGACTCATCATTCCAAGGTTTCAAAGTCATTTCACTTCACAAGTTCCCAACTAAAGTAGTCACTTTTAATTTAGCACTAGCATCTAAGTATGAGGGGTGCTAAGTACTTTGCTTTTCTTCTAGGCTAACCTTGATACTCTTGTACTAATCCAATACTAATCAAGTGAATCATAAATCAAAAAGTACTTTGATAAAACAAAAGTAAATAAAGCTTGTAAAGTAAAACTGGGAAATAGGATCATAAACATAAAGTAAATGGGGTAATGCCTTGCTCATGGTGAGCTTTGCACTTTGCAAGAGTATTATCTTACCTTGGTTGGGGAATTGGTCAAAGTGGTATTCTTCTCCTTGGAAGTAGACCTCCTCCTCCTCTGGATACTCCTTGGTACTAGCGTCTAAAATACGAATACGGGGTATAGAATCATCATACCAAACTTACATACTAAACTAAGCACACACAAGATTTACACAACTTAATCTAGCATCACACACTACTATTAAGTGGGTGGAGGTGTTCCTTTCTTATTTTAAGAAAAATAATTTCTTCTCATACTAACTTAGGTGTTACTTTTAATTACTTAGAGAAATAATTTCCTCTCATTATCTTATTAAGATTTAATTTTTCTCATGAATAATATGTGACCTAGGTTGACCAAAGTCAACCTCTTCACACTTATCATTTAAGAAAAATGATTTAAATGAGGTGAGCACCTCATACCATTTAATCCTAACATGTTAAAGATTTAATATCAACAACAATTCATATGAGACTTAAATGACCAGAGTCTCTACCTCATTTTGAGTTGTTGGTGACAAGATTTAAGTGAGAGAAAAATTCCCTTATGATTTATTAATAGTTTTGGACAATATCTTTGACTAGAAATAGCCATATAGTCCTTTAATTAATCTAGGCCATGATCATTCAAAATAAGCATGGCATATTTTTTCATAAACAATTAGTACAAGTGTAATGTGATTTATAGGAGTTGGAATTTACTTAAAAGCATTTGTGGTTGATTTTTAATAATTATTCTAAGGCAGAAAAATCACTGTCTTGTTTATTTTGCTACTTTAATTCTACAGCAGATATGGGTTTCAATCCAGTGGCATTTTGTAGAGAAAACTCTAAGCTTTCCAAATATATAAAATTTGTAAAATTTGGTTTAGTAGATTTGGAGTTATGCATTTTTGAACACAGCACCAGTATTCAAATTTGATTTAAAACTAGGGTTTGAAATGTGAAGGACTTGGGCTGGCGGGAACGTAATTGGGCCTAAAGATTTGAATCGCAGACAGGCCAGCCCAACTAGCGGCGCGGCCAGCTGACAAGGGGTCCCACGAGTCAGCGAGAGTTCTCACCCGAAACGGTACGCAGTGCTTAAGGTCGTTGGATCAGACGACGATCGAACGGCGCAGGGACGTCGTCTTCGTCGGGGGAGGAGCTTGCTGGAGCGGCGGGGGTAGGGGGTCGGAGCGGCCGTCGGAGCTCCGGCGATCGTCGGAGTGGTGCGTCGCGACGTTGGAGTCGATGAGGAAGTCCCTGGAAGCAGTGGCGTCGTCTGGTGCGGCCTTCTTCTCCGGCGATTGCTGGCGATGGTGCGCGGCAGTGACCTGGCGATTGGGGCGGTGTGGTGGCGAATCGAGCGAGCTAAGGTGGCGAGGAGAGTCAGGGTGAGGAGAGGAAGCTGTGGGCGTGCTCAGTTTGATCGGAGAGGGCCTCTATTTATAGGGCGAGGGGGTGCTGCAGGGTGCCGTGGTGGGTCGACGACGAGCTCGTCGATTCAGGGCGACGAAAGGGCAAGGCATGGGTGTGGATTGTTGGCGACGTCAAGGCGATGCTGAAGCGCGTCGTGGTGCGGCCAGAGGAGGAAAGGTCGCGTCGTCATCGTCATCGTCCTCGAGTCATGGCAGTACGGCGGCGGAAAGTCGTGGATGATTGCATCGTCTACAGCGGGTCCGTGGCCAAGCGGCGGTGTCTGGGAGGTAGAGGGCCTCGTGGCGAAGCGACTTGTGCCTGGGGAGAGCGAGGGGAGGCGTGAGGCGACGGGGCATGGCGATGCTCTGTCGCGTCCAGGGGACGTCACCATGCGCACCGTGGCGCGCGTGGGCGTTCTCTGGGCGTGTCTGGGCGCGCTGGTCCTGGCCAATGTCGACGTCCTCTCGAGTCAGCAGGTGAATGGTCGTGATCAGTAGAGTGAGGGCAAGGTATGTGACATGCTGAGGCGACTTGGATGGGAGAGGAGAGGGGGTGAGCATGGTGAGTGACAAGAGGGCCGGCATGGTTTGATTTTGGTCAAGATGGTCCAATGCAAGGGCAGGCAAGTGGAGGGTGAGGTAAAGGAGAGGTGCAGGGAGGCTCCAGAGCAGCAGAGAGGGGCAGAGGTGGACTTGGTCCAACAAAATTTGCAGCATGGGCTTCATATTAGATTATGCCCACAAGGTGCTTGTGAAAATGGCCGCAAGAGAAAAGTTTTCAAAATTTGGAAATTCCTTTGGTGGATCTCATTCATATAATCATAGAGATGGAATGGTGGTGGTGGTGGTCAATTTGGTGTTGTTTTGCAAGTTTTCAAATTTGGGGTTAATCTTCTCTTTATTTCAAAGTCTCCTCTTGTCTCTTCTATTCTGGTCAACCTAGACAGAGTCAACCCTAATGGTCAACATCAAACTTGTTCATCTTGATGAGTTCTTGGATGACATGGCAAGAGTTGGTCAATGTTGGTTTAGGAAAAGTCAAAACCAGGGGTGTAAAGTGGGTAACATTTTATAAATGGGTCACATGACCATTATCACATGTAAGTTGCATTTGCAAATTTCTTTGATTTGAATTGGGTTTCTTTGATGCATTTGTGTTTGTTATTCATATATAAGTGTTTTACAAACAATGGCACAAGCCAAAGTGGCCTTGGTTGAAGATTTGCCAAAATGGCTAAATGTGTATGTGAGTGAAAATGGGATTTTCTCACTATTTGATTTCTCTCTTTTTGATTTGATTTTTCTTGACTCTAAAGTGATTCTTAATAGTTTAGGAACCTTTCCAAACCATTGAAACCATTCCAAAAGGTCTAGCTCAAAGATTTGCAAAATTGGCCATAACACATAAGAGGTGACATGTCAATTTTTCTTACTCTTGTAATTTGTTCTCCTTGCTTTACTTGGGCATGGGTTAGGGTCCATATAATGTGAGATTAGGTTTAGAGAAGGTTTCACACCATTTGGTCAAGGTAGAAGTGCATAGGTCAAGATTTGGTGGAATGGCTATGTGTCACATATGCCTCTATGCATATGTTGCATTTGATTTTTAATTTGACTAGGCTTGACCCAATTGATGTTGTTGAGTGTTGAAATGGTATATAAGAGTGATCCAACCATTCACTACAAGTCTTAAGGTCAAGATCCTCAATTTCACAAATTTGCTATTTTGCTCTCATATGCCTCTATGGCATTTTTAGTTTTCTTTTTATTTTCTTTGTTTTCAACTTGGAAATGATTTGAGAAGTACTAGATAAGGTTTATGAAGGTTTTCCAATCCTCTAAATAGAGTGGAAAGGTCTAGGGTAAAGTTTTATAAAAATAGCCATAGGCTCATATGCCTCTTTCTTATTTTAATTCTTTTTATTTTATTTTAACTTGGATTGAAAAAAAAAGAATGTGAGGTTTAGGGTTTAAGAGTATTTCAATATACTTTAACAAGCAATCATGGCAATAGCACAAGAATTTAGCAAGATTACTATGCATCAAACTTAATTTAATAAAAGTTTTTGTTGGTTCCAAAATTTGGAACTAGGGAAATTCATTTTGTTTGTTTTGAAATTTTTGGGATGTTACAAATGTACACTAACTATCCGTAAGAATCAAGCATCAGAAGAACCGCAGATGTTCATCGGTTGCACTTAACTATCTTCAGTTATAAGTAACCAACCATTTATCTTCAGAGACTAACTAGTCTTTGCATCCTCTGATACAGTTATGCGCTGCTGCCTGCATCTCCGTTTGACAACAAGCTGCCCTGTCCATACCTCAGCTCAACGCCCGTTAAAATAACACATCAATCAAGAAAGCAAGAAAAAGAAACAAAGTCTCGAATCCGAATCTAAATCTGAACATATCGAGAAGAAGAGGACTGTTTCTTCTAGAGCACTCTACTGGGTGGGGCGCGGCTTCTTGTTGGCGGCGGCGGCGGGGCCCTTGGCGAGGAGGGAGCCGGAGAAGGAGGCATCATCGTGCTGGCTCTGCGGTCCTCGGAGACCTTCTCCGCCTTGAGAACACCGTGATGCTAGGGTTTGATATGGTCGCGATGTAAAGGTGATGAGCATGTACCTCTGCTGAATAAATGCAAAATGTCGATCCTAGGAATTACTGCCAATGTGGCGTAGGCATATTCTCGGCCGAGCAATGCACCTGTGCCTAGATGGTGCAAGCCTTAACCGAGGCAACTAATGATCAACGTTAGTGCGTCTTTCCACATTGATGTTTGTGCAGGTTCCCTTGGAGCGGTGATTCGCGACTACCGGGAGACCTTTATCGTTGCTTCAATGGCTTATCTACCTCATGTGGCTTCAAGAAATGAGGGAGTATAACAGTAAGTAGCAATTTATCATTTGCTAGTACTCCTATTCATTATCCTTTCTTACTAATTTGATTTTCTCGTACTCACTCTATACCTATAAGCTCATTACATGCTTCGGGAGAAGTTCAACCATTAATTTAGTTAACAAAATAGACCAAATTAATGGTCAAAGTTTTTCTCGGAAACTTTAGGGGGGATGTATATAGAGTGAGTAGTAGTGCTATTCATTGATTCTTCTTCATTACTCATTTGATTTACTCGCACTATCTTCATTTATTAATTTGATATGGTATTACTACTACATACCACTAGTTAGCGTGCATGTGCAACGTACGTTTCTGTGATACTCCATTTTTGAATCCTTTTTATTCAATGAGTTGTTTTTCCACAGCTTTTGTTCTTGTCTCTTATCATATTTTAAGTCAAAATATTGTAACTTTGGGCCTTCTAAAGATGTCAATATTTATTCAATAAAATGAAGCTTTGTTATGCATCAGGTAACTCCAATAATCAAAATAAATTCAGATTCTAAACGAATCATGCATGTGCTCCCACAGATAGTTTTTAAGTTAAATCAATCACTGTACAATCTGCTTCAAATAGAGGAACATTTTTTCCCTAATATTCAGTGCGAATAACATAAACTAAGATAAGAAAAAACAAAAAAGGTCTATTGCAGTCTTCTATAGTTCCATATGAACGGCTCAATAATTTGTGCCTATATGACAAAGAAGAACTGCCATATAATCCGTTCTCCACGTTAGCACAAAACCTCATCAAACCGTGGTCTCGATTTCCTTCAAACAAATAAGGACATAACCCTGTTAAGAGCATAAAACAAAGAACCTCTTATACTGCACAATTTTATGCAATTCCAACTCGTCTACTAATTACAAAATATCCTGCTCATTAACTCTTTGCTTACCCCTAGTTGATTCAGCTATGACAAGTTGTCAAAGACATACATCTCTACTATAAAAAAAAATTAAGAATTCTCATAGTATTACAATAAAATCACATTAGGCAACATAACTACTTATTTATTAAAAACTTGCATGACTTATGATCTTGCAAGAGCTGCATATCTGATAGAGGGAAACATATATAACATTTACCTGTTGCATTTCAAGAACAGTAGTAGCAGTCCAATAGTATGGCCGGTAAGTTCATATCAAAGACCTCTGACTTTTGTACAATAATTACTAACCTTGTATGCTGCCACACAAATCAAGAAAGAACAATATAGGGACCATCAGGAGCTCTATACTTCAGGTGTTCAAGAAGCAAGAAGACTCTACCGAAAGTGGTAATGAAAAACGGCTCTAGATGTTCACAGCCAATTGCAATACTGCAGTTACTCATTATTATGTCAATCCCCAATCACTTAGGCTGAAGAGGACATGTAAGGAAGCCCCAAATTCTAAACCGAGTCACAATATTAAGAACAAAAATAATAAGATATCAATGATCACCCGCTCATCAGTACAATAACACAAGTGGTCTACAAATTCTGTAATTGGCATCTCCTAATAAATTAGCATGGCAATCTGAAATTAGAACAGAACAATGCACACTTTTATGAAATATCTTCTTCACATCAAATTATTCATCAAATAACTTAACGAAAAATATCGGAAGTGGATTTTCGTAGTTGAATTACGTGGTGACTGAGAAATAGTTCATGGCAAGTCTGAAAGAGGACAAAATGGACTGTAAACTGCAATATATCCTTCTGATTGGTGGTTAATTATTTCATTCATAAAGGCCCTAACAGAAAAGGTGGATGGCTATTGATTGACCAACATAAGAAAAGCACACAGTATACATGTTTACCAGATGGCATGAATAATCATTTTGTTCATTGTACCTTGTGTTGCTGACATGATTCTCAAAAATATAACAGACTTAAACTTGAATGAACAAATTTTCTTCAACACATAACCAAAGGATCCTTACCATATCATATTCTAAGAGCTTGGCTAAGCTACCTTACGTGTAAGTTATTTTATACAAATCAATATGCTGAACTGACAATATGAACCCTAATTTCCCAATAATCTGAGTGAGAAAGAGAATAGTAATTATAAGCTAGTGCCTCTCAGCCTGATGCAATCATGCCACTGAATCAAATTAACTAACCCTTGTTACAATGTTTTTCTTGTGAATAACTAAATCAAAAGTCAGCAAATTGGTTCGTTTTATTTTTAAACGAAAATTGGAAGCTCATATTCAGCATAAACATTCTTAAGCTGACCATAAAACGTTTTACCACATCTTGAGTTCAGCTTGAGGGATGTGAAGAGGATACGTCTGAATATGCAGTAACCTGTGCGGAGAAAAATACAGTACATGATAATCATGCAGACAGAACTGGATGAATATTTGTCCAGCATCGTATAATGAGGAAAGTAGATCAAAGTAGCATGACACGCAATTATCAACATCTATACATTCATTTGAATTTTACGCACAGACCAAACAATACATCGGAATCCCCATACTTTAAATTTGAGGTACCATCCATCCACGCCAAGAAACTAACAGCAAAACACATGAAAAAGAAAAGAAGAGAGCACTAGTAGATAACAGGCCTTTTGTTCCGGGTGGTAAGGGCCTTTTGTCGCGGGCGGCCAGCCGCGACAACAGAGGCGCGATAAAAGGGTCCACCTTTTGTCGCGGGTCGCTTACGACCCGCGACATAAGGTCCACCACGTGGCAGCTGCGGGGCGCGCACGGCACAGGCCCTTTTGTCGCGGGCGGTGTTACCACCCGCGACAAAAGGCCCTATACGTGGCGCACGCACAACGCTGCTGCTTTAGGGTTTGAGGGGTGCAGCACCCCTCCCCCCCGCCACCGACCGCCTGTTATATCATTTTTTTCGTTCGAAAATAAAAGTTGCATATATTTGTACGCTACTAGAAATTGTACACGTTCATTCAATATATATATATATATAGATCGATCAAACAAATATTGGAAGCAAAAGTCGATTCCTCTTTACATGTAGATTCCCCTTACATATATATATACATTTAGCTCACGATCGACAAGCGGTACTAACAACCGTCTATTTGGAGGTAGAGCTTCTATTTGGACTAAACAAGCCTTTGTTGTTTAGTACTTCTCTAACCAAAAGTCCCGCCACTTCCTCCGCAATTCCTAGTAGGTGTTCCTTTGGTTGGAGTTTGTCCCGCATGCACTCGACCTATATACGAAAATGAGATGAGTATGACTATATCAATCTTGATAACGAAATATTGACGATAATAAATAAAGTTGTGAATGTTATTGCTTACGTTGAATTTATTGTTGTTCTGCTTCTCAGTGGTTAACATGCGAATGGACTCGCAAACGTAGTATCCACATAGATTCGTCCCTTGTGGCTGCTGAGGGCACGGTACAGGAGTAAATGTTAGCTTCTCTGCCCAGGTACTCTGCTTATGATGGTTCTTGAAAGCTGTCCAAGCCCTGCCAAGCAAAAGAATGATTGAATGAGTGGATAATTAATTGATATCTCACAAAAGATATAACGCGGCGATGAAGGAAATTACACTTGGAGCAACTTCTGCAAGTCGCGGAACCCGTCCACGCCTCTACTCAGTGGGTCTCTTACTTCAACTATTCCCTTATCAACTTTAATGTCTAGTAGTATCCAGTGGAAGCTGCACATGATGTTATGTATATACGTCAGGAATTACACTTAACATCGAGTAAGAAAAAATCATTAATTGGATGTGCATAAAAGATCATTAAGACTCTCACTCGTAGTTGTAAGGAAACAATATTGAATCACAGAAATATTGCTCCCCCAAAAACCTGAGTAGGTTTCCCCCCGTTTCTTCTTTGTTATACTTTACCGTTTGAACATTTACTTTATCTGGGTCAACAAACCCAATATTGATAATATTGTGACTTTTGCATTCACTGATCTTCAGTCTGCATAAGAGAACACATAAGAAATAATGAGTATATGCAATGAAAACGAATATGAACTGAATGAAAATGAACTTATATGTAGTTAACAACTTACAAGCAATAGCAACTCATGAGAGATTTGTCGAGGGCATCTAAATTGAATAACTGCCAGAGTTCATTTATCTCAATATGGATCTCCTCCTTTCGGTAGTAATATTCACGTGGTATATGCGCCACGATGAACCTTATGTTCTCCTTGCATGCATCAAGGTACCACTGATGCAAATTCCGCATATGTGTTGGCAGTTTATGCAGCTGCTCTTTGCTGACCAAGTCGGCCCCGTAGACAAATTGAGGAACTATATCAGCAGTGGGAACTATATCTGCTGCAGACATCAATTCCTCCACGGTAACGTCACAGGCAGCCGCTAGCTTTGCAGCTTCTTCCATATCGAAACCACCCTGTTGCTGGTACAACTTGGGAACATTAAACACTTTGAGTGCTGGGATCGATTGTTTGGGCTGATTTCCGAGGAGGGGAACTGATACGTCTCCAACGTATCGATAATTTCTTATGTTCCATGCTACTTTATTGATGATATCTACATGTTTTATGCACATTATATGTCGTATTTACGCATTTTCTGGAACTAACCTATTAACAAGATGCCGAAGTGCCAGTTCCTGTTTTCTGTTTTTGGTTTCAGAAATCCTAGTAACGAAATATTCTCGAATCGGACGAAATCAACGCCCAGGTTCCTATTTTTCCGGAAGCTTCCAGATCACCGAAGAGGGGCCAGAGATGGGCCAGGGGGCCCCACACCACACTTGGGCGTGGGCCAGGGCCTGGCCGCGCCACTGGGGTGAGGGCACCCTGGTGCCCCTCCGAGGCTCCTTTCGCCTATTTAAAGGTCCTGACCTAAAAACCCCGATGGAGGAAGCCACGGTACGCGAAACCTTCCAGAGCCGCCGCCATCGCGAAGCCAAGATCTGGGGGACAGGAGTCTCTGTTTCGGCACCCGGACGGGGAAGTGCCCCCGGAAGGCTTCTCCATCGACACCGCTGCCATCTCCACCGCCATCTTCATCACCGCTGCTGCTCCCATGAGGGAGTAGTTCTCCATCGAGGCTCGGGGCTGTACCGGTAGCTATGTGGTTAATCTCTCTCCTATGTACTTCAATACAATAATCTCATGAGCTGCCTTACATGATTGAGATTCATATGAGTTTTGTATCACTATTCATCTATGTGCTACTCTAGTGATGTTATTAAAGTACTCTATTCCTCCTCCACGTGTGTAAAGGTGACAGTGTGTGCACCGTGTGAGTACTTGGCGTAGGCTATGATTGTGATCTCTTGTAGATTATGAAGTTAACTATTGCTATGATATATTGATGTGATCTATTCCTCCTACATATGCATGAAGGTGACAGTGTGCATGCTATGTTAGTACTTGGTTTAGTCTTTTGATCTATCTTACACTATAAGGTTACTAAAATATGAACATTAATTGTGGAGCTTGTTAACTCCGGCATTGAGGGTTCGTGTAATCCTACGCAATGTGTTCATCATCCAACAAAAGTGTAGAGTATGCATTTATCTATTCTGTTATGTGATCAAAGTTGAGAGTGTCCACTAGTGAAAGTCTATTCCCTAGGCCTTGTTCCTAAATATCGCTATCGCTGCTTGTTCTTGTTTTCTTGAATTACTACTGCTGCGTTACTACGCTTGTTTACTTCCGCAATATTACTACCATCAATGCACGCCAGCAAGCACTTTTCTGCGCCGTACTACTGCTCATACTTATTTATACCACCTGTATTTCACTATCTCTTCGCCGAACTAGTGCACCTATTAGGTGTGTTGGGGACACAAGAGACTTCTTGCTTTGTGGTTGCAGGGTTGCATGAGAGGGATATCTTTGACCTCTTCCTCCCTGAGTTCGATAAACCTTGGGTAATCCACTTAAGGGAAACTTGCCGCTGTTCTACAAACCTCTGCTCTTGGAGGCCCAACACTGTCTACAAGAATAGAAGCACCCGTAGACATCAAGCACTTTTATGGCGCCGTTGCCGGGGAGGAAAGGTAAAAGGCTCTCATACTTCGGTTCCAGGTAACAGTACTTTGGCGCCATTGTGTGTGTGCTCGAAGCTATTTCCTTTAGACTCTGCAATTGCGACATTTGGTTTCTTGTTTACACTAGTTAGGCATAATGGACAACAATGACCATTTTATTCTATTTCCTGATTTAAGACATGGATGGTTTGATGCGAAAATTAAAAAAACCATGGAACATATTAATATGAATGCTTTGAACACTATTGTTGCTAATGCTATGGAAAATTCTAAGCTTGGGGAAGCTGGCTTTGATGAGCATGATATTTTTAGTCCCCCAAGCATTGAGGAGAAAATTTACTTTGATGATACTTTGCCTCCTATTTATGATGATTATAATGATAGTAGTCTTTTGTTACCACCTGTTATGGAGGATAAATTTGATTATGATTACAATATACCTCCTATATTTGATAGCTACTTTGTTGAATTTGCTCCCACTACAATTAATAAGAATGACTATGCTTATGTTGGGAGTAGTAATTATTTTATGCATGAGACTCATGATAAGAATGCTTTATGTGATAGTTATATTGTTGAGTTTGCTCATGATGCTACTGAAAGTTATTATGAGAGAAGAAAATATGGTTGTAAAAATTTTCATGTTACTAAAACACCTCTCTATGTGCTGAAATTTTTGAAGCTACACTTGTTTTATCTTCCTATGCTTGTTACTTTGCTCTTCATGAACTTGTTTATTTACAAGATTCCTATGCATAGGAAGCATGTTAGACTTAAATGTGTTTTGAATTTGCCTCTTGATGCTCTCTTTTGCTTCAACTCTTATTTCTTACGAGTGCATCATTAAAACTGCTGAGCCCATCTTAATGGCTATCACTACAAGAAAAGTTCTGATAGACAACGTCCCAAAATCGTCAACTAAGGGGCATTTTTCGTCGCCTATGGGCCTAACCCGACGATATGGGTTCCGTTGTCGAAACTGCGTCAAGCAAAGTCCAACGACGATTTTTTCGGTCCGTCGCGCTTGGGCGCCCTTCCGCCACGGAAAATCGGACCGTTGCGGAAGTGTTTCGGGAGCCCGTTGACTGCTGACGTCATGCAAACCGACACGTGGCAGACGCCGTTAACTGCCGTTAACGGCGTTAACCGGCTGAAACCCCGTGGTAGATGGTAGGCCCACACGAGGCCTGCCACGTCTTAAGTGGGCCGGGACATAGTTTGACCGGTCAACTATATAGCTGGGCTGGTCCATTAGTTACGTGGGCCGGGCCTAACCTCTAAGGTTGACTGGTCAAAACTTAAATGGGCCGGCCCATTTAACATGTGGGGTCCACCTTACAGCAACTGGGCCGGCCCAAAAGCAAGTGGGCCGGGCCAAAAACACAGGTGGGTCCCACTTTCCTTAAAAGGCGCCCATTTAGTGTGTGGGGTCCACCGTATAGCAAGTGGGCCGGCCCAACAAGCTAGTGGGCCGGGCCAAAACACAGGTGGGTCCCACTTTCCATTAAAGGGTCGGCCCATTTAGTTTGTGGGGTCCACCATATAGCAAGTGGGCCGGCCAACAAAATAGTGGGCCGGCCAAAAACACAGGTGGGTCCCACTTTCCTTAAAGGGCCGGCCCATTTAGTGTGTGGGGCCCACCATATAGCAAGTGGCTGGCCCACCAAGATAGTGGGCGGGCCAAAAACACGTGGGTCCCACATTCCCCAATGGGCCACCCATTTGGTATGTGGGGTCCACCATATAGAAAGTGGGCCGGCCCAACAAGATAGTGGGCCGGCCAAAACACAGGTGGGTCCCACCTTCCTATTAAAGGGCCGGCCCATTTGGTGTGGGTCCACCATATAGAAAGTGGGCCCCACCAAGATAGTGGGCGGGCCAAAAACACAGTGGGTCCCACCTTCCTATTAAAGGGCCGGCCATTTACCATGTGGGACCACCATAGAGCAAGTGGGCCGGCCCAATAAGCATGTGGAGCCCATTATCGTGTAACCGGGCCGGCCTACTAAAGAAGTGGGCCGGCCCAAAATGAAAGTGGGTCCCACACTACTGTAAGTGGGCCGGCCCAATCTGTTGTAGGGCCCTACTTGTTTGACTAGTCAACTTGCATTAAATTTCATGAGCCTAAAATCTGATTTCAATGATACACACAAGTACATACACAAATAAAACAAATAGGAAAATTACAAGGCAATTAATGTGCCCAAATAAAAAAATTACATAGAATCATTGAGGACTTCTATTAGCATCATCAATAACACGTTGACATTTGGCAATCGCCTTGATTGAATCTTGTGTACTCTTTGTCAACATATCAGCTACAGATCTTAAAGCAGCAATACCATGTCTTTTATAAAGTACAGCCTTGAGATATTTACTGTCTGATGAAAGAAATGGTCTAGGTTGACGGCTATGAGAAGATGCATCAGAAGAAAGATCAGAACTTTTTGTGGGCCTCACTGGTAATGAAGATTGCTTCATCACAACTGCATTCTGATAATAATGCAAAAAGAGTTAAACGATGAACTATGCAAACATTTATTATGCAATGTAGATATAAGATAATAACAAGTTGCATAAATAAGACATGTATGGAACTTGTACTAAGCACAAACTTACATCATAATGTTGCACAGGGTCGCTACAGATCCTTTTTTGGCGACTATCTTCTAATGATGACTGCTTCATTAAAACTGCATTCTGGTAACATTGTAAACATAGTTACAACAATTAACTATTCAAACATGTATTACGCAATGTAGAGATCAGATAACAGCATGTAGCAGAAATAAGCACAAGATAAGATAAGATGCATGTACTAAGCACATACTGGCTCACTGCAGGTCCTTCTCTTGCGTGCACTAGTCGTGGTCAACATGCCTATCATTTTAGGTTCAGCCATCAAGTGAAATGCTAATCCTCCTGCTCCATTGTCCTTAATCTGTGTTTAGATATCACATTTAAGACCAAGTCAGCTGGTTTCAAATAACAAAAAACTTGAGCTGCCAAATGAATAAGCCAATAGTTACCAGATATCAGATTAAAACCAACTAGATGTTGCTTTGCATGAGATACGAATTTCAGACATTCAGATTTAGAGTAGGGTAATGCCAAGGTTTTACACATAAAGTAAACTGGCATTAAGAATGACCAAATGTCAGGTTCAAATCACCCTCGAAGTTTCTCCAAGACAAGCATATCAAATAGGCAGAAACATAGTAAAGCATGAATGGCATTGCTATGGCAGGGTTCCAAGTGTTAATCTCTTGCATAAGGAACAATGCATATAGGTTATAGATAATAACGGAAGTAAACTGCCAAAATTACCAACCACGAACTCAGATTCCAACCTTACCTAGCGTCCCCGCTGTTAATGTTGGATGTTCTAATAAGTGGTTCGCATGATCAATCCCAAGGAAAAATAACATTGACAAGTCAGTCTACGATAATACAAAGACCAGACATGCACGCAGCAATAACTATATAAGCTAAAGACGAGGTATAAGAGCAAGCAGATTGGAAATGCACATAGCATGATTATAAAAGCAGTGTGAGAATAGCAGACACGAGAAAACAGCTAGCGGTGAGCTAATGACGTGGTATAAGAACAAGCAGATTGGAAATGCCCATAGCACGACTATAAAAGCAGTGCGACAATAGCATGCAGTACAAAAACAGTTGGCAGCAAATGAATGGGTACAAGGCTATAAATATGTGGATGCACACAGGTGTCAGTAGAATGAACAGGATGGTAGCGACCGGATAATGCTTTTGTACTGTACAACATTTAAACAAACTTCATGCGAAGCAACACATCAAGAAAGTTAACGGCATATGAGATCTGCAAATAACTACACAAAACATGGCTAAAGAAACACCGCGATCTAACGGGCCAGCGTACTAACCAAGCTGCGGCGGGGTGGACGGGGGCGGCAACTTGCATTCCAGCGGCGGCGAACGCGGGAGACGATGAATCGACCCTGTTTCAGTAGAAGCGGGCGTTAGTGAAGCAGATCTGGTTGGCTGGCAAGGTATTCGGTGAAGTTGATACAGCCGCTGCGGCGAGGTAGTCGGTGGCGAGGTCGGCGGTGAAGCAGATCCGTCGGTGGCGAGGTCGGCGGTGAAGCAGATCCGTCGGTGGCGAGGTCGGCGGTGAAGCAGATCCGTCGGTGACGAGGGCGGCGGGGGAGCGGATCAGGTGGGTGGACAGCCAACACGATCAAGGCTACGCTGTGGAGGAGTATGCCGGCGGCGAAGCAGATCTAGTACTGTAGAGAGTCAGAGCTTTGGCGTGTGAGAGTATTTTTGAGCTAATGGGGCGAATGGTTGGTGGGTGGGTGTGGGCCTGTGGGGAGGGTTCGGGATCTAGGCAAGATATTTCATTGTTACCGAATGAGCCCTCCATGGTCGGTGGGTTGTAGCTTCCGGACCAGGGTTAAAAGGGTAAAACTGGTCACGGGATTTTCGAATGGATGCGGCGGGATGATTTGGCGCGTGGCCGAAATTTTCAGTTTCAAGCTACAGTACGAGCAGAACGACAAAAATAATGTTCTTCCCCAGGGAGCTCTCATTTCTTCCTCTTCTCTTTCTCTCTCGAGTCTCTCCCACTCCCCCGGCTCCTCTCCCCCTTCTCTCCGGCGGCCTCGCCGGCCGGAGACGAGGCCGACTTCTCTCTGTATATTGTACACCCTCCGAACTAAATTAATTGATTCAACTTTCCTTAGACGTGTATGTATCTAGAGTAAAAACATGTGTGGATACATCCATATTTAGATAAGCAAAGTTGAGTCAGCTAATTTGGATCCGAGGGAGTTAGTGTTGTTGTAAGCTTAGATCCAGTGTTTCCCATGAGCAGAATGGCGCAATGGAGTCGGGGATCTCGTCATCGGCTTCAGATCTGGCCTATGGTGAATCTGGCGGATCTTGCCGGCCAAACCCCGATCTGGTGCCATCAATGTGATGGCGCTAACGGTGAGGCTTGCTTTGGTCAGTGCTTCAGATCTGGCCAATGGGGAAGTCAAGCTGCTAAAGTTCACAAGCTCGGGGCATACGACGGCGTCATCCGTCTTGCCCGTGCACATCTTGGACTTTCAGCGACCCTTCTCAGAGCCAATATGCCGTTGCTGAGGCCCTTCTTCTCCTTCGTCCTGGCGACTACCGGCGACACCGTCCCAAGTGGTGCGTCCCCGGCGACGGAGTTGCTGGAAAGGATGCGGAGCAGAGATCTGATGTGCGGTCGAGAAGGACTCGATTGATTTTCTTCTATATGTTTTGGGGTCCTTTTTGTAAAGTTGCAGGTTCTATTAGTTATTGTCTAGTACTTTTGGTCCTCTATGTAATTTTTTGGACTAGTTTCCATTGGCACTGATAAACTTGAATTTTGACAAGTTCACGAGGAAAAAAATTCCTTTGCACATATGGCCTATCATGTATAAACATTCTTGAGATTTAAACTATATGTAATGTGCCATGCATTAACCCTAAACCATATATATGTAACTAACCCTAGCTGATCAAACCCTACTTAATTAAAACAAATAACCCTAAACTATACGCATGCACTTTATGCGCAAAGGCGCGGGTGCCTCTAATAATGTGTGTGCGCACTCGATCGATGATCCCTAAACCTTATACAACCCTGAAACCCTAATCCCTAATCCCTAAACCCTAAACACCCTAAACACTAAACCCTAGACCCTAAACCCTAACCCTAACCCTAAACCCTAATTAAACCCTATATATAGGCCAACGACACTTAATTGTGCATCAAGCAGGCCAGGGGTGCCTCGCGGTCCTCTAATTAAATTAAATGTGCCATGCATTAACCCTAAACCATATATATGTAACTAACCATAGCTAATCAACCCTACTTAATGAAAACACATAACCCTAAACTATACTAGCTATAACCCGATCTAATAAAAACATGCTCTATATATAGCAGCTAGCTAGCAAACCGTAGATTAACACCAATTAATATATACATGGCCTATATCGATCATGTTGTATAACATATCCCTGAGATTCATTAATTAATTATATAATTATCGTGATAAATTAATTAACTTTAATTTTGACAAGTTCTCTCGAATGAAAACACATTTGATTAAGTTGCCTCATAATATATATATATAATTAGTGTGCATGCATGGCCTACCATGCATTCGTGCATATATTTTAATGTATATTTGAACATATTCTTGGGGATTTCAATCTCTCTCTCGATCATCTATATATCGTTGGTGGCCAAAAAACACACATATATATATATGCATGCAATTTATGCGTAAAGGCGCGGGTGCCTCTAATAATGTGTGTGCGCACTCGATCGATGATCCCTAAACCTTAAACAACCCTAAAACCCCTAAATCCCTAAACCCTAAACACCCTAAACACTAAACCCTAAACCCTAGACCCTAAACGTACCCTAACCCTAACCCTAACCCTAACCCTAAACCCTAGCTAATCCTAAACCCCAATTAAACCCTATGTATAGGCCAACGACACTTAATTGTGCATCGATCGAGCGGGTCATGGGTGCCTCGCGATCCTCTAATAAAATTAAATGTGCCATGCATTAACCCTAAACCATATATATGTAACTAACCCTAGCTAATCAACCCTACTTAATTAAAACACATAACCCTAAACTATACTAGATATAACCCGATCTAATAAAAACATGCTCTATATATAGCAGCTAGCTAGCAAACCGTAGATTAACACCAATTAAAATATACATGGCCTATATCGATCATGTTGTATAACATATCCCTGAGATTCATTAATTAATTATATAATTATCATGATAAATTAATTAACTTGAACTTTGACAAGTTCTCTCGAATGAAAACACATTTGATTAAGTTGCCTCATAATATATATATAATTAGTGTGCATGCATGGCCTACAATGCATTCGTGCATATATTTTAATGTATATTTGAACATTTCAATCTCTCTCTCTCTCGATCATCTATATATCGTTGGTGGCCCAAAAAACACACATATATATGCATGCAATTTATGCGTAAAGGCGCGGGTGCCTCTAATAATGTGTGTGCGCACTCGATCGATGATCCCTAAACCTTAAACAACCCTAAAACCTTAAATCCCTAATCCCTAAACCCTAAACACCCTAAACACTAAACCCTAAACCCTAGACCCTAAACCCTAACCCTAACCCTAACCCTAACCCTAAACCCTAGCTAATCCTAAACCCCAATTAAACCCTATGTATAGGCCAACGACACTTAATTGTGCATCGATCGAGCGGGTCATGGGTGCCTCGTGATCCTCTAATAAAATTAAATGTGCCGTGCATTAACCCTAAACCATATATATGTAACTAACCCTAGCTAATCAACCCTACTTAATTAAAACACATAACCCTAAACTATACTAGCTAGCTATAACCCGATCTAATAAAAACATGCTCTATATATAGCAGCTAGCTAGCAAACCGTAGATTAACACCAATTAAAATATACATGGCCTATATCGATCATGTTGCATAACATATCCCTGAGATTCATTAATTAATTATATAATTATCGTGATAAATTAATTAACTTGAACTTTGACAAGTTCTCTCGAATGAAAACACATTTGATTAAGTTGCCTCATAATATATATATAATTAGTGTGCATGCATGGCCTACAATGCATTCGTGCATATATTTTAATGTATATTTGAACATATTCTTGGGGATTTCAATCTCTCTCTCTCTCGATCATCTATATATCGTTGGTGGCCCAAAAAACACACATATATACGCATGCACTTGATGCGTAAAGGCGCGGGTGCCTCTAATAATGTGTGTGCGCACTCGATCGATGATCCCTAAACCTTAAACAACCCTAAAACCCTAATCCCTAATCCCCTAAACCCTAAACACCCTAAACACACTAAACCCTAGACCCTAAACACCCTAAACACTAAACCCTAAACCCTAGACCCTAAACCCTAAACCCTAAACCCTAAACCCTAAACCCTAAACCCTAAACCCTAAACCCTAAACCCTAAACCCTAAACCCTAAACCCTAAACCCTAAACCCTATAAACACCCTAAACACTAATTAAACCCTAAACCCTAGACCCTAAACACTAAACCCTAAACCCTAGACCCTAAACACCGTAAACACTAAACCCTAAACCCTAAACACCCTAAACACTAATTAAACCCTAAACCATAGACCCTAAACACTAGACCCTAAACCCTAGACCCTAAACACCCTAAACACTAAACCCTAGACCCTCTAAACACCGTAAACACTAAACCCTAAACCCTAGACCCTAGCTAAACACCCAAAACACTAAACCCTAAACCCAGCTAGCTAACCCTAAACCCTAATTAAACCCTATATATATAGGCCAACGACACTTAATTGTGCATCAAGCAGGCCAGGGGTGCCTCGCGGTCCTCTAGTTAAATTAAATGTGACATGCATTAACCCTAAACGTAACCCTAACCCTAACCCTAACCCTAAACCCTAGCTAATCCTAAACCCCAATTAAACCCTATGTATAGGCCAACGACACTTAATTGTGCATCGATCGAGCGGGTCATGGGTGCCTCGCGATCCTCTAATAAAATTAAATGTGCCATGCATTAACCCTAAACCATATATATGTAACTAACCCTAGCTAATCAACCCTACTTAATTAAAACACATAACCCTAAACTATACTAGATATAACCCGATCTAATAAAAACATGCTCTATATATAGCAGCTAGCTAGCAAACCGTAGATTAACACCAATTAAAATATACATGGCCTATATCGATCATGTTGTATAACATATCCCTGAGATTCATTAATTAATTATATAATTATCGTGATAAATTAATTAACTTGAACTTTGACAAGTTCTCTCGAATGAAAACACATTTGATTAAGTTGCCTCATAATATATATATAATTAGTGTGCATGCATGGCCTACAATGCATTCGTGCATATATTTTAATGTATATTTGAACATATTCTTGGGGATTTCAATCTCTCTCTCTCTCGATCATCTATATATCGTTGGTGGCCCAAAAAACACACATATATATGCATGCAATTTATGCGTAAAGGCGCGGGTGCCTCTAATAATGTGTGTGCGCACTCGATCGATGATCCCTAAACCTTAAACAACCCTAAAACCTTAAATCCCTAATCCCTAAACCCTAAACACCCTAAACACTAAACCCTAAACCCTAGACCCTAAACGTACCCTAACCCTAACCCTAACCCTAAGCCTAAACCCTAGCTAATCCTAAACCCCAATTAAACCCTATGTATAGGCCAACGACACTTAATTGTGCATCGATCGAGCGGGTCATGGGTGCCTCGTGATCCTCTAATAAAATTAAATGTGCCATGCATTAACCCTAAACCATATATATGTAACTAACCCTAGCTAATCAACCCTACTTAATTAAAACACATAACCCTAAACTATACTAGCTAGCTATAACCCGATCTAATAAAAACATGCTCTATATATAGCAGCTAGCTAGCAAACCGTAGATTAACACCAATTAAAATATACATGGCCTATATCGATCATGTTGCATAACATATCCCTGAGATTCATTAATTAATTATATAATTATCGTGATAAATTAATTAACTTGAACTTTGACAAGTTCTCTCGAATGAAAACACATTTGATTAAGTTGCCTCATAATATATATATAATTAGTGTGCATGCATGGCCTACAATGCATTCGTGCATATATTTTAATGTATATTTGAACATATTCTTGGGGATTTCAATCTCTCTCTCTCTCGATCATCTATATATCGTTGGTGGCCCAAAAAACACACATATATATGCATGCAATTTATGCGTAAAGGCGCGGGTGCCTCTAATAATGTGTGTGCGCACTCGATCGATGATCCCTAAACCTTAAACAACCCTAAAACCTTAAATCCCTAATCCCTAAACCCTAAACACCCTAAACACTAAACCCTAAACCCTAGACCCTAAACGTACCCTAACCCTAACCCTAAACCCTAGCTAATCCTAAACCCCAATTAAACCCTATGTATAGGCCAACGACACTTAATTGTGCATCGATCGAGCGGGTCATGGGTGCCTCGTGATCCTCTAATAAAATTAAATGTGCCATGCATTAACCCTAAACCATATATATGTAACTAACCCTAGCTAATCAACCCTACTTAATTAAAACACATAACCCTAAACTATACTAGCTAGCTATAACCCGATCTAATAAAAACATGCTCTATATATAGCAGCTAGCTAGCAAACCGTAGATTAACACCAATTAAAATATACATGGCCTATATCGATCATGTTGTATAACATATCCCTGAGAATCATTAATTAATTATATAATTATCGTGATAAATTAATTAACTTGAACTTTGACAAGTTCTCTCGAATGAAAACACATTTGATTAAGTTGCCTCATAATATATATATAATTAGTGTGCATGCATGGCCTACAATGCATTCGTGCATATATTTTAATGTATATTTGAACATATTCTTGGGGATTTCAATCTCTCTCTCTCTCTCGATCATCTATATATCGTTGGTGGCCCAAAAAACACACATATATACGCATGCACTTGATGCGTAAAGGCGCGGGTGCCTCTAATAATGTGTGTGCGCACTCGATCGATGATCCCTAAACCTTAAACAACCCTAAAACCCTAATCCCTAATCCCCTAAACCCTAAACACCCTAAACACACTAAACCCTAGACCCTAAACACCCTAAACACTAAACCCTAAACCCTAGACCCTAAACACCGTAAACCCTAAACCCTAAACCCTAAACCCTAAACCCTAAACCCCCTAAACCCTAAACCCTAAAACCTAAACCCTAAACCCTAAACCCTATAAACACCCTAAACACTAATTAAACCCTAAACCCTAGACCCTAAACACTAAACCCTAAACCCTAGACCCTAAACACCGTAAACACTAAACCCTAAACCCTAAACACCCTAAACACTAATTAAACCCTAAACCATAGACCCTAAACACTAGACCCTAAACCCTAGACCCTAAACACCCTAAACACTAAACCCTAGACCCTCTAAACACAGTAAACACTAAACCCTAAACCCTAGACCCTAGCTAAACACCCAAAACACTAAACCCTAAACCCAGCTAGCTAACCCTAAACCCTAATTAAACCCTATATATATAGGCCAACGACACTTAATTGTGCATCAAGCAGGCCAGGGGTGCCTCGCGGTCCTCTAGTTAAATTAAATGTGACATGCATTAACCCTAAACCATATATATATAACTAACCCCTAGCTAATCAAACCCTAGTTAATTAAAACACATAACCCTAAACTATACTAGCTATAACCCGATCTAATAAAAACATGCTCTATATATAGCATGCAGCTAGCTAGCAAAAACGGTAGATTAAAACCAATTAATATATACATGGCCTATATATCGATCATATGTTGTATAACATCTCCCTGAGATTCATTAATTAATTATATAATTATCGATGATAAATTAATTAACTTGAATTTTGACAAGTTCTCTCGAATGAAAACACATTTGATTAAGTTTCCTCATAATATATATATAATTAGTGTGCATGCATGGCCTACCATGCATGCATTAATTCGTGCATATATTTTAATATATATTTGAACATATTCTTGGGGATTTCAATCTCTCTCTCTCGATCATCTATATGTCGTTGGTGGCCAAAAAACACACACATATACGCATGCACTTTATGCGCAAAGGCGCGTGTGCCTCTAATAATGTGTGTGTGCGCACTCGATCGATGATCCCTAAACCTTAAACCCTAAATAAACCCTAATCCCTAATCCCTAAACCCTAAACACCATAAACATTAAACCCTAAACCCTAACCTCCTAACCCTAAACCCTAAACCCTAATTAAACCCTATATATAGGCCAATGACACTTAATTATGCATCAAGCAGGCCAGGGGTGCCTCGCGGTCCTCTAATTAAATTAAATGTGCCATGCATATATATGTGTTTAATTTGGGGATTTCAATCGCTCTCTCGTATGTAGCTCTCTCTACCTCTATCTCTCTCTCTCTCTCTCTCTCTCTCTCTCTCTCGGGTGGCCAACAACACACACATGCACTTTGTGCGCAAAGGCATGCGCCTCTAATAATGTGTGCGCAGTCGATCGATCTAGTTTTGATTAATCATAGCACACAAATAAAGAAGTTGTATTTGAATCCACACAACCTAATCTAAAACACATAACCCCTAACATGGCCTAATTAATTAACCCTTCTCGATCTCTACCTAATTAGTGGAAATTGCACAAAATCAAAAGGGGTCCCTCACTAATTATGCATATCTGCTAGATTGTGATAAACTTTTGCCACATATATATTTGGTGGATGGGTGCATCTTGGCATGTAAACAATTAGTGTTTGCAAATGGCGTTGTCAAAATTTATGTACAAATGATTTCTTTCCATCCAAAGTGCATAAAATGGGAGTTTTAATGAAGAAAGTACAAATAAAACAGCTCAACATGCTTCCACACCCCGATTTTCACACGAAGTAGAGCATATTTAAAGGATAATTCCAGAGTTTTACTATTTTTCAAGCAACTTTGCTAATTTTCCCCCACTCACATGACTTTATGTCGATTTAACGAAAATATGGCGAATTTAAACTACATGGGCGGGATAGTTTGAATTGTGCGCGCGGCAAAGGGAACCGCCTATTCCTCAACCTTGTGCACGGCAAATTACACACGCAACTCCATTAAACGCCACCTACCGACCTTAATTATCACCCCGGCGGCCCGGCCGCATGACCCCCCACCCACCCGTACACAACTTATCCCCGTCCGTGCGAAGAGCTTCCCCTCCCCGTCCCGTCCGTGCGAAGAAGAAGCTTCCCCTCCCCGTCGTTCTTCTCGAGACGCACCGGCGGTCAAGTTGATCCACGGTAGGGCTGCTATCTCTAGCTCAATCATGTATCGGGCAAGACAGCCTAACGATTTATATTTTCTTGATGCTGCTAAAAAAATTCGTCAGTATGCTCGAACTAATTGGCACTTTATAGTTTTCCGCTCGATTTGTCATCGATCAATTTGTTCATTTGCGTGGGCATATAGAGTCAGTTCTGCACTCGATCCGTTAATTTGCTGAAATGCCATGGCAGAGTTTTGTACACGATCTGTTTGCTAAAATGTCGATGGGCATTTTTTGTTTTGTACTCGACATGATTGCTGAAATGCATAATCATGTAGTATAGTTTTGTACTCGATGGATATACATTTCCTACTTCGCCTTAAATTAATCACCAACCACTGTATCTCATAATTAAACAGATGGACAGAACTTGGAAACTGCATGGACACTTATGTTCCCCTTCATATATAAATGGTGTTCAACCCTTTATGGGGTTTATTAGAGCTCATGATGGTCACAACCTGGACGTGTATTGCCCGCGCTGCACATGTATGAATGGTGAGAAGAGGCCTCACCCTGTAGTGGCAGATCATTTACACATTTTTGGGATGGACCGCACATATGTTAGGCGGGTTTAGCATGGTGAACCATATAATGATCCTTTAGCAGGAGAAGCAGATCTTGCTCACACTGTATGTGTGCTGGCATATGTAGTTAATTATTTATATTGATGCTGCCGCTGTTTCAATCAATAGTTTGCATTGCTGTGCAAGGTTCTGTACTCAAATTTAACTTGTTGCAGATGGATGGACGGGAAGGAGAGAAAAAGCGCTTGCTTCAGGAAACGGGTTTCAGCTCTGGGACATGTGCTGTGCCAGATGAGAAGGTAAATATGTAAAACGGCATTTGTTCAGGTTGCATCCCTTAGATGTTTGTCTAATCGGTTGATGTACTAATTGCAGAAGCATAGAGTTAAAGAGGTCTCTCAGTTTGATGGGAGATTTGAAGATGAATCTCAGTTTGATGCACCTGTGGATGGTACTGATGACGAGCCTTTCATAGACGAAGGTCCTGCACCTGAGATTATCCAGTCTACAGAAGGAGGCCGTGGACCGAGTACACAGCTTTGCGTTGAAGTGGATGCACGCCCGGAGATCATCACGGGCGTCCGGGTAGTCTCAAGACCACCCAGCCCTGATGCACCTGTGGATGGTACTGATGACGAGCCTCTCATAGACGAAGGTCCTGCACCTGAGATTATCCAGCCTACAGAAGGAGGCCGTGGACCGAGTACACAGCTTTGCGTTGAAGAGGATGCACACCCGGAGATCATCAGGGGCGTCCCGGTAGTCTCAGGACCACCCAGCCCTGATGCAAAATGTTGAGCTACTTTATGATTCGTACTCTTATGTTCTGGTGCTGTAGTATGTTATGATTTGTACGCCTTTGGCGCTAGATTAAGCATTCAGTGGATGATCGCGTTGCAAAATTCGACACCCACACAATCAGTTCATCGTACGAGTAGTAGCACAATTACTTCTACAGCGATTCCTGCCAGCGCATTAGTTGGTAGCATGAAACACTTTCAGGTACTCCCCTCTGATTCATATTAATTGACTCAATTCTGTCTAGATATGGATGTATCTAGATGCATTTGTTAACTAGACTAACAAACTTGAGTCAGTTAATATGAATCCGTGTAAACCGCCCAAGTCCTCGAGCAGCTAGTTTATTGACTCTGGACTCCAAGCCTCTCGCGGCAAGCCATCGACGAAGCTTTGACCAGATCTTGGCCCGCAATTTTTTTTGTGTGGCGAATAGCAAAGCTTTGACCAGTTCCTCTCGGGATACAGCACGCCGGTGAGCTTGCACGGTTGCCATGAGCACTTTCCGGCGGAACTTCCTCTTCAGCGCCCTCAAGCCGCTGCTGCGAGACAGCACGCAGTGCCTCGAGGTGGACGGAATTCTGGATCTCAGGGCGGGTGGTCCGCATCGTCCGGGAACGATCTCCAGCGGGTTAACGAGGACATGCATGGCGGCCAGGGGATTTGTTTTTTGTTTTTTTTTTGGTTTGAGCTTGGGATTTGGGGTTTTTTCGGATAGGGGAGGAGGAACCGAGGAAGAGGAAGGAACAGCCGCGTGCTTGGCGCGTGGCGGTGTGCTTGAATTTCGAATTTTTGTGAAATGTTTCATTTCCCCGCTACAATTCGGGGGTTTCTTGACGCGCCAATGCGTCCCGCCGGGCAGCTTCAAGTAAATTTGGGGTGCCACACTATGGGCCCTAGTTTCAGTGAGACATGTAATGACTAGTCACATCAGTAAGTTCACTGTGTAATAAAATATGTTACCCCTCCCCTTTATGTAGCACCCCTTCTCTCCCGATCGAGTGCCGATTGCCGACGGATGCAAGCCGCTAGCTCGATCCCCTCCTTTCGCCTCCACCGTCCAGGCATCCAGCTTGGAGGGGCAAGCTGCATCTAGCCCAAGCGGATTAGGTAGGACTAGTAATGTTCTCTCCTTTCTCGAGATCGGTTCTTTTTTCCTCTCCTCGATATCTTGCGCATCTCTTTCCTATTCTGGGCAAAGGGGTGTCTTTCTGGTCACCCTCGAGCTGGGAGTGATTGATGGGGGTGGGGGGCGGGGGCTACCTTTGCTTGGATTGGGGTGTTCTTCCTTTATTTGTCGACATTTGCAACCTTTGTAGTTTCTGCTGATCCTCACTGTATCTTTTGTCAGCTTGTACAGGAAAGGTAAGACCTCGGCGGTGGGGGCAATGGAGCGTAAGGCCACCACGCATGTGGGCAGTTGGCTGAGCCTGAGCTGCGTCCCCAGCCCCGCGAAGCAGGTACTCCGTTTGCTTATCCACTCTTTACCTTTTAAGTGTCTCTCTGGTCTCTGCATCCTCAATCTGTTCCTGTTCTGGAATATGCTTAAAGTAGCACATGTCTTCAGCTGTTTGTGCGTAAAGCCTCTGTGACACCATGCTCTATATTCTCTGTATCAGGTTGGTACCTCCAGGTTCCGTGCTGAGGCTATGGGGAACGAGAATAGCGCCCCACCTGCTGCAGGAGCATGGCCCGATCTGCAGCACAAGAAGCGAAATGCCACTGCCGAGCTGGGCAGGGACCGCCCAGGGGTAATTTTTTTAACCAACTTACCATGATGTAGTCTGAATCTGATACTCCCTCAGATCCAAATTAATTGACTCAACTATCTGTAGATACGGATGTATCTAGATGTGTTTTAGCTCTAGATACTACTGCCTCCATCCCAAAGCTTTGGGCTTATATTATTTTTAGAAAGTCAAACTATACCATGTTTGACTAAGCTTTTACCAAAAATCAGTAACATGCAAAATACAAAATTAATATCATTAAATAGATAATAAAATATATTTTCCTACGGTATCTACACAGTATTATATTTGTTGATAGAATGTTCTAAAATTTTGGTCAAACTTTGCTTGTTTTGATTTCTCAAAAATAAATAAGGCTTAAGCTTTTGGATGGTGGTAGTACATTCATATCTAGACAAAGCTGAGTTAACTAGTTTTTTGTCTGTCCATAGCTAGTGTTCACGCTGCAAAAGGCTAAGAGCATCCACTATATGCATCAGTCTATCTCATACAGTAATTCAATATCACTGCTGAGGTCTGCCTTTTGTTTTGCTATTCATATGCAGACTGAAACTTTAGGGCCTTTACTCAAAAGGAAGATCAAAACTGCGGCTGATCAGGCTGCCAGTATGTTGATGCCGCCCCCATCTTCTAAATGCCTCTACAAGCACAAGGCCACGCACCAGCTGGGTGGTGATCTTTTAATGAATATGGTATATTTTCTTAATCCACAAAACATGCCTTGATTTTTCTCTGTTTATTGTCGGTTTTTTCTATGCTTGCCAAAAGTTTACAACAACAACAACAACAACCAAGCCTTTCAGTCCCAAACAAGTTGGGGTAGGCTAGAGTTGAAACCCATAAGATCTCGAAGCCAAAAGTTTAGAAACACCAAATTCGTTTGCTTACAATCATCATACAGTAATGTTCATCTACTCCAGTTCCCCTAACCCAACATAAAATGATGTTAATTTCGATTTTTAGATTAAAAGAGCACCATTAGGCGCTGTTAATTACGACTTTGAGATTAAAATGTCATTTGCAATTGTTAATTACAATTTTGAGACAATTGGTTAGTTTAACCTCGATCTCTTCTGCTCTCCATTTTTCCCAACCGAACAAAAATGTAACCATTCCATTCCTCTGAAATGGAACCATTCCATTCCATTCCACGCTGTTTCAGAACCGAACACACCCTTGCATTGTTGTGAACTGTTGTCCATACACGGCCATACCCTTCCACTTACATCTAGCACTATATGCATCAGTCTGTCTCAGAGTCATTCAATATCACTGCTGAGATCTGTTCCCATTCTTATGCAGGCTGAAACTGCTGCGCCTTTACTCAAGTGGATGCAAAATGGGGCTAATGAGGCTGCTGTGAGGACGATGGTGCCGGCACCATCTTCCGAAAACCTCTACAAGCACGAGGCCATGGGCCAGCTGGGTGGTGACCTTTTAATGAATCTGGTATATTTTCTTAATCCACATACATGATTTCATTATTATCTGTTTAATTACTGTTGGCTTTGTCTAATGCTTACCAAAAGTTCAGAAACACTGCGTTTGCTTACAATCATCATACACTAATTTTTCACTTTTCAGTCTGTCTCATCCAGTATATAAACTGTTGATTTCCATTGGCTTCTTTTGTAATCATTTGCATTGTTGTCAACTGTTCTCTATGCACAACCCTATTCTTCCACTTACACCCGCACTATTTGCATCAGTCTATCTCATAGATTTATTAAATATCAATGATGAGTTCTGTTGCTATTCATATGCAGGATGAAACTTCTGTTCCTCTACTCAAATGGATAAAAAATGATCCTGATGAGGCTGCTGTGAAGACGATGGTGCTGCCACCATCTTCTGAAAACCTCCTCAAGCACAAGGCCACGGGCCAGCTGGGTGGTACCCTTTTCAGTAAGCAGGTATATTTTCTTAATCCTCATACATGATTTGATTTTTGTCTGTTTATTGCCGGCTTTGTCTAATGCTTACCAATAGTTCAGAAACACACACACCTATTCTTCCACTTACATCCAGCACTATATGCATCAGTGTCTCATAGATTCATTTTATATATCACTGCTGATGTCTGTTGCTCTTCAATTTTTATATGCAGACTGAAACTGCTAAGCCTTCATTGGTCAAAAGGATTGCAACTGCTGCTGATGAGGCATCTGCAGAGGCTGCCACCAAGTTACTGTCAGCCCCACCTTCTGGATGCTTATATAAGCTCAAGTCCAAGGATCAGCCGGGCCGTAACCATCCAAGGGTTCGGGTATATTTTCTTAAGCCACATATACATGCCATGATTTATGTCTGATATTATCACTGGCTCTGTCTAATGCTTTTTGGAATTCGGAAACACCAAATTAGCATGCTTATATTCATCATACACTAATTTTTCACTGTTCAGTTTGTAACATAGTGTTATGCACTTGCTTGTCAACATTTGCATTGCTCTGAACTATGCACTTTACACAACCTAATTCTTCCACTTACGTTCAGCGCTACGCACCAGTAGTACCTCCCATGTTTCCTTCACCATCCCGATGCCGAGCTTGCGGGAATATGGCGGGCCCATGTACATACCCCGCATATAACACCTCCTATGGCTCTATCTACCTTTCTAGTAGCTCCTTCACAGAGTTACAGGTATGTATTCTCAGTGGTTTAGCATGAATTGGCATATAGTAAAGTCTTGTTTTTAGTCTTCCTGCTTCTTACATTTGTATCAATTTTCACATGCAGACTGTACCTTGTGAACTTCGTCCAATGATTAACCAGATGTGTCCGCATGAAGGATCTTTCACTATGCATGGCAATGGCAAATTGATGAACACCTACACGGTCTATGAGGTGTATGTCTACAAGACGCAGGCCATCACATATTTGTATGGACATGATTGGAGAAAGTTTGCTTTTGACTACGGTCTGAAGAAGGGCGACGAGCTGAGGATCAGAAACTCAAACGGGCAGATATACGTAACTGCTTACAGAGTTGGAGACACTTCCAAATATATAATATGTAACTTTTTTCTACTCATATCTTTTGATAACTGCATTCTGAGCAGTTGTTCTAAACCATTCCCTCTGTTCTAGCTTGCTGGGTTTAACATGATCAAAGCTGCAGATCCCCTGACGGAACAGGAGCGGATGTCACAAAGGGCAACCACACCAGCACCGGCACCGGCTTCCCACTCTCCTGCATCAGCACCGGTTCCTGTACCAGCTCCGTTTACTGCATCTACCCAGCAGTCCCCTACATCAGCATTGGTTCCTGTAGAGGCCCCATATACTACACATGCCCAGCAGGCTCCTGCATCAGCACTGGTTCCTCTAGCTGCACCGTTTACTGCACCTGCCCAACAGTCTCCTGCATCAGCACCGGTTCCTCTAGAGGCACCGTTTACTGCACCTGCCCAGCAGTCTCCTGCATCAGCACCAGCTCGTGTACCAGCCCAGGCTCATGCACCTGCCCCAGCCAGATCACCGAGGTCTCAGCTCATTGCTGTGGCCACCCGTGTGGTGACCAGGACGCATCTGAAGGCTATGTTCGTGAGTATATGACAGCATAACTGCTCTTATCTTGATGTCTTCTCTGCTCAAAGTCTCACATGGTTCAGTGCATTGGTGCCATTGACTAATTTTTGGTGGTATCTCTTGCTTTGAATCAGAAATTGCCTAAAAGTATCTCCAAGGATCTCAATGCTGGCCGAAGGGGCAAGATATCCCTCGTCATGGAGAGTGAAGGTCTCACCGTGGAGGGACGGTACTCTGTCAGTCCCACAGATGGCCGCTTGGCTGTTACTTCCAGGTGGAAAAAGTTCATTGACGGTGCCAAACTTCGCATTGGATCAAAGTTGAAGGTCAAGATCTTTCGATGCCGCTGTGACATGCTGGTCATAAAGTTCGCGGTTGTCTAGTTCTGTTGTCCCATGAGCCCTTAGCAAATGCATTTGTAGTTATACTTATATAAGGTTATCTTATCTGAACTGCTAATTAATTGTATGGGTGGTAAAACTCTGGCAAGCTTTTGCTCTTAGCAAGTATGTATGTATGATCAGCTATTATGATAACTAATGTTTGTGTTCATCTTAATTTGCATTTCCCTTTTAGAAAAAAACTTAATTTCTATTTTGGCTGACCTGTTAGAGAACTATCAGATTGAACCCACAACATGATTCATATAGATTCATTACACCGAGCCACATGTCTTGACCTTGCGATACACTACTTCCATTAATTAGTGCAAGAAGGCTTACCTGAGCTGCCTGAACCATGGCAGATTCGAATCCACCTTATCTATCTAGAAATACAACCTTTGCAGAAAGAGGATTTGCAGTATGGGGAGGCTGACATTGGGGACCCATGAGCCAGCAGCGTCGTCAACGTTTTAAAGGTGGCAGGAGATCGAAAGAAAAAATAAGCCAAAAATCAGTTGGTAAACAAATTCAAGAAAAGAAACATTTACCTTTCTGAGAGGATGACATGCGGGACCCATGAGGCAGCAGCATCCTCAACTATTTCAAGGCGGCAGGGGATCAAAATAAAAAAGGAAATAGCCAGAAATTAATTAGGGTCAAAAATAAATCCATCAAAGGAAACTTTTATTGTTCATAGAGGATGACATGTGGGACCGACTTGCCAGCTGCGTCGTCATCGTTTCAAAGGGGGCAGGGGATCAAAAGAAAAAGACAAATAGCCAGAAATTAGGGGAAAAAAATAAATCCAACAAAGAAAACTTTTATTGTTCATAGAGGATGACATGCGGGACCCATGAGCCAGCAGCTTCCTCAACGTTTCAAAGTCGGCATGAGATTGAAAGAAAAAGTCAAGTGACATAATATCAGGAGCCAAAAATAATCCAAGAAAAGAAACTTTATTGTACATAGAGGATGACATGCGGGTCCCATTTTGTAGCAGCGGTCTCAACGCTTCCAAGGCGGCACAGGACCAAAAAGAAAAATGAAGTAGCCAGAAATCAGGGTGTGAAAAAAATCCAAGAAAAGAAAGATTTCAATTGGGCTGTATCTGGACATCTGGGCCTTCGAACTATCCTGCTGGGCCTTTTGACTCGTACAATTTCAGCCCACTCCAAAACAGGAAAGGTCGGATTTTTCTCAAAAAAAAAACAGGAAAGTCCTATGCTTCGCAAAAACAAAAAACAAGGAGATTCAACATATAAGTTTGTTTATGTAGATATAAAGATTTAATTTATCCGTTTGCAATAGCTCAGAGCGAAATACAACGTTTATTGTCTGCAAAATAAAATATCACATGTTTCTTGTACGGGGAGGCTGACATCGGGGACCCATGAGCCAGCAGCGAGTCAACGTTTCAAAGGCGGCAGGGGATCGAAAATAAAAAAAGCCAAAAATCAGTTGGTAAAAAAATACAAGAAAAGAAAACATTTATCGTTCTGAGAGGATGACATGCGGGACCCATGAGGCAGCAGCATCCTCAACGTTTCAAAGTCGGCATGAGATCGAAAGAAAAGGCAAGTGACATAATATCAGGAGCCAAAAATAATCCAAGAAAAGAAACTTTATTGTACATAGAGGATGACATGCGGGTCCCATTTTGTAGCAGCGGTCTCAACGTTTCCAAGGCGGCACAGGACCAAAAGAAAAATGAGGCAGCAGCATTCTCAACAATTCCAAGGCGGCAGGGGATCAAAAGAAAAATAAAAAATAGCCAGAAATTAATTAGGGGTCAAAAATAAATCCACCAAAGGAAACTTTTATTGTTCATAGAGGATGACATGTGGGACCGACCTGCCAACAGCGTCCTCATCGTTTCAACGGGGGCAGGGGATCAAAAGAAAAAGGCAAATAGCCAGAAATTAGGGGTAAAAAATAACTCCAAGAAAGGAAACTTTTATTGTTCGTAGAGGATGACATGCGGGACCCATGAGCCAGCAGCTTACTCAACGTTTCAAAGGCGGCATGAGATCGAAAGAAAAAGGCAAGTGACCAAATATCAGGAGCCAAAAATAATCCAAGATTTATTGTACATAGAGGATGACATGTGGGTCCCATTTTGCAGCAGCGGTCTCAATGTTTGTAATGCGGCTTGAGATCAAAAGAAAAAGAAAGTAGCTAGTAATTAGGGGGTGAAAAAAATCCAAGAAAAGAAAGTTGATGGACATAGAGGATGACATGCGGGTCCCTTGAACCAACAGCTTACTCAACGTTTCAAAGGGGGCAGGGGATCAAAAGAAAAAGGCAAGCCAAAAATCAGAGGGTGAAAAAAAATCCAACAAAGGAAACTTTTATAGCACACAGAGGATGACATGCGGGTCCATGAGCCAGCAGGTACCTCAACGTTTCAAACGTGGCATGAGATCGAAAGAAAAAGTCAAGTTACCAAATATGAGGTGCCAAAAAAAACTCCAAGAAAAGAAAGTTGATTGCTCATAGAGGATGACATGCGGGTCCCATTTAGCTGCAGCGGTCTCACCGTTTGAGAGGCGTGATGTCTACGTTCCCCCTCCTTTCCTGTAGACAGTGTTGGGCCTCCAAGTGCAGAGGTTTGTAGAACAGCAGCAAGTTTTCCCTTAAGTGGATCACCCAAGGTTTATCGAACTCAGGGAGGAAGAGGTCAAAGATATCCCTCTCATGCAACCCTGCAACCACAAAGCAAGAAGTCTCTTGTGTCCCCAACACACCAAATAGGTGCACTAGTTCGGCGAAGAGATAGTGAAATACAGGTGGTATGAATATATATGAGCAGTAGCAACGGTGCCAGAAAATAGCTTGCTGGCGTGTAGTTGATGGTGGTAGTATTGCAGCAGTAGTAACACAGTAAAACAGTAAACAAGCAGTAGTAACTCAGCAGTATTTAGGAACAAGGCCTAGGGATTAGACTTTCACTAGTGGACACTCTCAACATTGATCACATAACAGAATAGATAAATGCATACTCTACACTTTTGTTGGATGATGAACACATTGCGTAGGATTACACGAACCCTCAATGCCGGAGTTAACAAGCTCCACAATAATGCTCATGTTTAGGTAACCTTAAGTGTAAGATAGATCAAAAGACTAAACCAAGTACTAGCATAGCATGCACACTGTCACCTTCATGCATATGTAGGAGGAATAGATCACATCAATATTATCATAGCAATAGTTAACTTCGCAATCTACAAGAGATCATGATCATAGCATAAACCAAGTACTAACACGGTGCACGCACTGTCACCTTTGCACACATGCAGGAGGAATAAAACTACTTTAATAACTTTGCTAGAGTAGCACATAGATAGTAGTGATACAAAACTCATATGAATCTCAATCATGTAAGGCAGCTCATGAGATCATTGTATTGAAGTACATAGGAGAAGATTAACCACATAGCTACCGGTACAGCCCCGAGCCTCGATGGAGAACTACTCCCTCCTCATGGGAGCAGCAGCGGTGATGAAGATGGCGGTGGAGATGGCAGCGGTGTCGATGGAGAAGCCTTCGGGGGCACTTCCCGCTCGGCGGGTGCGGAACGGAGACTCTGTCCCCCAGATCTTGGCTTAGCGATGACGGCGGCTCTGGAACTTTTCTCGTATCGTGGCTTCCTCCCTAAGGGTTTTCGATGCAGGGGCTTTATATAGGCGAAGAGGCGGCGCAGGGGGTCGAAGGGGCGCCCACCATAGGGTGGCGCGGGCCCAGCCACGCCGCGCCACCATGTCATCTGGGGCCCACAGGGCCCCCCTCGGGTCCCCGGTGTTGGAAGCTTCGTGGAAAAATAGGAACCTGGGCGGTGATTTCGTCCAATTCCGAGAATATTTCGTTACTAGGATTTGAAACCAAAAACAGCGAGAAAACAGAACGGCACTTCGGCATCTTGTTAATAGGTTAGTTCAAAATGCGTAAATACGACATATAATGTGCATAAAACATGTAGGTATCATCAATAAAGTAGCATGGAACATAAGAAATTATCGATACGTTGGAGACGTATCAGCATCCCAAGCTTAGTTCTGCTCGTCCCGAGCAGGTAAAACGATAACAAAGATAATTTCTGAAGTGACATGCTATCATAATCTTGATCATACTATTTGTAAACATATGTAATGAATGCAGCGATCAAAACAATGGTAATGACATGAGTAAACAACTGAATCATAAAGCAATGACTTTTCATGAATAGTACTTTCAAGACAGGCATCAATAAGTCTTGCATAAGAGTTAACTCATAAAGCAATAATTTAAAGTATAGACATTGAAGCAACATAATGGAAGATTAAGTTTCAGCGGTTGCTTTCAACTTGTAACATGTATATCTCATGGATAGTTGTCAATGCAAAACAATATAATAAGTGCAATATGCAAGTATGTAGGAATCAATGCACAGTTCACACAAGTGTTTGCTTCTTAAGGTGGAGAGAGATAGGTGAACTGACTCAACATAAAAGTAAAAGAAAGGTCCTTCAAAGAGGAAAGCATCGATTGCTATATTTGTGCTAGAGCTTTTATTTTGAAAACATCAAGAGAGCATAAAAGTAAAGTTTTGAGAGGTGTTTGTTGTTGTCAACGAATGGTAGCGGGTACTCTAACCCCCTTGCCAGACAAACCTTCAAAGAGCGGCTCCCATTTTATTTTGTTTTTGGGTGGCACTCCTTCCAACCTTTCTTTCACAAACCATGGCTAACCGAATCCTCGGGTGCCTGCCAACAATCTCATACCATGAAGGAGTGCCTTTTTATTTTAATTTTATTATGATGACACTCCTCCCCACCTTTGCTTTCTCAAGCCATGGCTAACCGAATCCTTCGGGTGCCGTCCAACAATCACATACCATGGAGGAGTGTCTATTTTTGTTAATTAATTTGGGACTGGGAATCCCATTGCCAGCTCTTTTTGCAAAATTATTGGATAAGCGGATGAAGCCACTAGTCCATTGGTGAAAGTTGCCCAACAAGATTGAAAGATAAACACCACATACTTCCTCATGAGCTATAAAACATTGACACAAATCAGAGGTAATAACTTTTGAATTGTTTAAAGGTAGCACTCAAGCAATTTACTTTGGAATGGCGGAGAAATACCATGTAGTAGGTAGGTATGGTGGACACAAATGGCATAGTAGTTGGCTCAAGGATTTTGGATGCATGAGAAGTATTCCCTCTCGATACAAGGTTTAGGCTAGCAAGGTTATTTGAAGCAAACTCAAGGATGAACGGTGCAGCAAAACTCACATAAAAGACATATTGTAAACATTATAAGACTCTACACCGTCTTCCTTGTTGTTCAAAACTCAATACTAGAAATTATCTAGACCTTAGAGAGACCAAATATGCAAATCAAATTTTAGCAAGCTCTATGTATTTCTTCATTAATGGGTGCAAAGTATATGATGCAAGAGCTTAAACATGAGCACAACAATTGCCAAGTATCACATTACCCAAGACATTATAGCAATTACTACATGTAGCATTTTCCAATTCCAACCATATAACAATTTAACGAAGAAGAAACTTCGCCATGAATATTATGAGCTAAGAACACATGTGTTCATACGAACCAGCGGAGCGTGTCTCTCTCCCACACAAGGATGAACTTATTCAGAGAACTAAGATAACAAAACAAAAATAAAAGCACACACAGACGCTCCAAGTAAAGTACATAAGATGTGACCGAATAAAAATATAGTTTCACTAGAAGAAACCTGATAAGTTGTCGATGAAGAAGGGGATGCCTTGGGCATCCCCAAGCTTAGATGCTTGAGTCTTCTTAAAATATGCAGGGATGAACCACCGGGGCATCCCCAAGCTTAGACCTTTCACTCTTCTCGATCACATTATATCACCCTCTTCTATTGACCCTTGAAAACTTCCTTCACACCAAACTTCAAGCAAACTCATTAGAGGGTTAGTGCATCATTAATAATTCACTCATTCAGAGGTGACACAATCATTATTTTCACTTCTGGACATTGCATAATGCTACTGGACATTAATGGATCAAAGAAATAAATCCAACATAGCAAAAGAGGCAATGCGAAATAAAAGGCAGAATCTGTCAAAAACAGAACAGTCCGTAAAGACGAATTTAGAGATGGCACCAGACTTGCTCAAATGGAAAAACTCAAAACTAATGAAAGTTGCGTACATATCTGAGGATCACGCTCGTAAATTGGCAGATTTTTTCGAATTTTCTACAGAGAACTGTGCCCAGATTCGTGACAGTCAGCAATGCTGTTTCTGCGCAGCGATCCCAAATATAACATCAACTTTGACATAGAAACTTTACTTGGCACAAAAACATGATAAGGAGAGGTTGCTACAGTAGTAAACAACTTCCAAGACACAAATATAAAACAAAGTACTGTAGCAAAATAACACATGGGTTATCTCCCAAGAAGTTCTTTCTTTATAGCCATTAAGATGGGCTCAGCAATTTTGGTGATGCACCCGCAAGAAATAGTATTTGAAGCAAAAGAGAGCTTCAAGAGGCAATTCAAAACACATTTGAGCCTAACATGCTTCCTATGCAAAAGAATCTTATACACAAATGAATTCATGAAGAGCAAAGTGGCAAGCATAAGAGGATAAAACACGAGTAACTTAAAGATTCTCAACATAAAGAGGGGAAACTTAATATTATTAAGATGCATATAACCATATTTCCCTCTCTCATAATAACTTTCAGTAGCATCATTGATGAAATCCACAATATACCCGTCACTTAAAACATTCTTATCATGGTTCATATGCATAGAAGTATCATTAATTTTGGCATAAGAAGAGTTATTCTCATTAATAGTAATTGGAGCAAGATTATTATCAAGAATTTGAACATGGTAAACAAGTTGCATATTAAAAGAATTGTTTTTGGCAAGCCCATCATAACTATGACAAGTTTCATAAGGATAATTGTAGCATGTGTCATATACATCTCTATAGCAATTATCTAAACCTGAATATGTAATATCATCATTTTCACTAAAAGTAGAAGTCTCAAATATAGGATCTTCAAGCACAACATCCCCAAGCTTAGAGCTTTCAATATCATCGTTTAAGGGGACATGAATAATGCTATCATCATTACTTTCATAATCAGTACCAAAGAGATTTCCAATATCAAAGGTAGTGTGCTCATTCAAATCATGATCGCTAATGTATGTAAAGGGCATAGGAAGATCATCGTATTCAGATTCATTATCACAATAATCATTAGGAGCAACATACTTACGGTTACCTAGCGTTATCTCATTCACGCGGGGATACGCCGTTACCTCTTTCTTTTTATTCTCCTTCTTCTTCTTCTTCTTCGTTCCCTTCTTCTTCTTCTTCTTCTTCTTCTTCTTCCTCATTCCCTTCTTTAGGAGGAAGAGGCTTGAAGGGTGGCTTGTCCGCATAACCTGATTTACTTTTAGAAACAATAGAAGAAACTTGGGAGGATCCCTCCTTCTCATTAATTAGTTGAAAACACACAGCGGTCCTATCATATTTCGGCAAGGTGTCATCTTCTAAAATATTTTGTATGTAAGTATTTGTATGGCTATTATCAATGCAATAAGAAAGACAACCATGCAGGACATCATCAATATCAAGATCGTTAATATTTAACAAAGAAATTTTTCTTGACAACTCTTCACACTTCAAAAATAAGGTAAGTTCATCATGCTTATTAGGAGTAATTTCATCATCACAATACAAATTTGCAGCACTCATGGGGTTTGAATTATCATTGGAGGAACATTGAAAATTAAAATGACCAACTCTATGGCAAAGTTCACAAATAAAAGGATAGAGGGCACACACTTTTTCTCCAAGATCATCTAGAGCTCTAGACCATTTTCTAGTTTTTTCATTTCTGTGATGGATACAATATTCATCTTCTATTTGATTAATTCCACAAGGTCTATGTATTCCACAAAAATTAACATGCTTATAGGAAATAGCATTCTTAGGAGTTTGAGCATGCTTATTGCAATCATTAACAACAATGTCATTCTTCATGCAAGCCTCTTTAAAAGGTTCATGATACTTATCAAAATTCTTTTTAGGCAGTTCTAAATGAGAAGCAAAGGCTTTATAAAGATTTGCAGCAACTTGAGAGTCAAGACCATAAGTAGCACTCATATTTCGAAATTTATCAGTATTCATAAAAGTTTCAATGCATTCATAATCATAGTTTATACCTGACTCTTTACCTTTGTCGTTCTCCCAATCTTCAGCGTTCTCCTTAATCCGATCAAGAAGGTCCCTTTTAAACTCTTCTTTATTGCTCGTGAATGATCCAGAACAAGTAGTATCCAGCAAGGTCTTATCTTGAAAAGAAAGTCTTGCATAGAAATTATCAATGATGATATTACCAGGAAGCTCATGATTGGGGCATTTGAGCATTAAAGTCTTCAATCTCTCCCATGCTTGGGCAATACTCTCTCCATCATGAGGCCAAAAATTATATATATGGTTTCGATCTTTGTGAATTTCACTTGGAGGATAGAACTTGGAATAAAATAGAGGCACAATATCCTTCCAATCAAGAGAGCGCCCGTCCTTCAACAGTTTATACCAATGCGCCGCTTTACCAGACAGCGACATATCAAATAATTTCTTTCTAACTTCATCCATTGAAATACCTGCACACTTGAATAACCCGCATAATTCATGCAAAAACAGTAAATGATTACTAGGATGGACAGTTCCATCCCCTTCATAGCGGTTATCCATAACACGTTCAATAATTTTCATAGGTATTTTATACGGAATACTTTCAGCAGGTGGATTTAAAATATCAGAAGCATCATTAAAGTTATCGCATATGGGAGATAAAGCATTATCAGAACAAAATATTTCTTCCAAAGCGGAGGAGCTAAAAAGATTATTTTTAGGTAAACCAGCTTCCCCAAGCTTAGACTTCTTCATAGCATTAGCAGTAATTGCATTCATACTAATAACATTGCTACTATCATGTAAATAAGGTTCCATAGGTTTTTTAATTTTCGCATCAAACCATCCATGTCTTAAATCAGGAAATAGAATAAGAAGCTCACTAATTTTTTTGTTGTTTTCCATTATGCCTAACTAGTGAAAAATAAAAACAAGAAACAAAAAGATGCAATTGCAGAGTCTAAAGGAAATAGCTTCGAGTACACACACAATGGCGCCAGAAAAGTACTGCACTGAACCGGAGTGTGAGTACCTTTTACCTTCCTCCCCGGCGCCAGAAAATTACTTGGCGCGTAGTTGACGAGGAGGAAAAGTGCTTAGTTGCCGGGCTTGCCAATGTGTGAGTGCCGTTACCTTCCCTCCCGGGGCGCCAGAAAATTAGCTTGATGTCTACGTTCCCCCTCCTTTGTGTAGACCGGTGTTGGGCCTCCAAGTGCAGAGGTTTGTAGAACAGCAGCAAGTTTTCCCTTAAGTGGATCACCCAAGGTTTATCGAACTCGGGGAGGAAGAGGTCAAAGATATCCCTCTCATGCAACCCTGCAACCACAAAGCAAGAAGTCTCTTGTGTCCCCAACACACCAAATAGGTGCACTAGTTCGGCGAAGAGATAGTGAAATACAGGTGGTATGAATATATATGAGCAGTAGCAACGGTGCCAGAAAATAGCTTGCTGGCGTGTAGTTGATGGTGGTAGTATTGCAGCAGTAGTAACACAGTAAAACAGTAAACAAGCAGTAGTAACTCAGGTATTTAGGAACAAGGCCTAGGGATTAGACTTTCACTAGTGGACACTCTCAACATTGATCACATAACAGAATAGATAAATGCATACTCTACACTTTTGTTGGATGATGAACACATTGCGTAGGATTACACGAACCCTCAATGCCGGAGTTAACAAGCTCCACAATAATGCTCATGTTTAGGTAACCTTAAGTGTAAGATAGATCAAAAGACTAAACCAAGTACTAGCATAGCATGCACACTGTCACCTTCATGCATATGTAGGAGGAATAGATCACATCAATATTATCATAGCAATAGTTAACTTCGCAATCTACAAGAGATCATGATCATAGCATAAACCAAGTACTAACACGGTGCACGCACTGTCACCTTTGCACACATGCAGGAGGAATAAAACTACTTTAATAACTTTGCTAGAGTAGCACATAGATAGTAGTGATACAAAACTCATATGAATCTCAATCATGTAAGGCAGCTCATGAGATCATTGTATTGAAGTACATAGGAGAGATTAACCACATAGCTACCGGTACAGCCCGAGCCTCGATGGAGAACTACTCCTCCTCATGGGAGCAGCAGCGGTGATGAAGATGGCGGTGGAGATGGCAGCGGTGTCGATGGAGAAGCCTTCCGGGGGCACTTCCCCGCTCCGGCAGGTGCCGGAACAGAGACTCCTGTCCCCAGATCTTGGCTTGCGATGACGGCGGCTCGGAACTTTTCTCGTATCGTGGCTTCCTCCCTAAGGGTTTTCGATGCAGGGGCTTTATATAGGCGAAGAGGCGGCGCAGGGGGGTCGAAGGGGCCCACACCATAGGGTGGCGCGGGCCCAGCCCTGGCCGCGCCACCATGTCATCTGGGGCCCACAGGGCCCCCCTCTGGCGGCTCTCGGGTGTTCAAGCTTCGTGCAAAAATAGGAACCTGGGCGGTGATTTCGTCCAATTGAGAATATTTCGTTACTAGGATTTCTGAAACCAAAAACAGCAGAAAACAACTGGCACTTCGGCATCTTGTTAATAGGTTAGTTCCAGAAAATGCGTAAATACGACATATAATGTGCATAAAACATGTAGGTATCATCAATAAAGTAGCATGGAACATAAGAAATTATCGATACGTTGGAGACGTATCAAGGCAGCAGGGGATCGAAAGAAAAAGTCAAGTGACCAAATATGAGGTGCCAAAAAAAAATCCAAAAAAAGAAAGTTTTATAGTACATAGAGGATGACATGCGGGTCCCATTTAGCAGCAGCGGTATCACTGTTTGAGAGGCAGGGGATCGAAAGAAAAAGTCAAGTTACCAAATATGAGGTGCCAAAAAAATCCAAGAAAAGAAAGTTTTAAGTACATAGAGGATGACATGCGGGTCCCATGAGCCTGCAGGTTCCTCAACGTTTCAAACGTGGCATGAGATCAAAAGAAAAAGTCAAGTGACCAAATATGAGGTGCCAAAAAAATCCAAGAAAAGAAAGTTTTATAGTACATAGAGGATGACATGCTGGTCCCATTTAGCAGCACGGTATCACGTTTGAGAGGCAGCAGGTGATCGAAAGAAAAAGTCAAGTGACCAAATATGAGGTGCCAAAAAAATCCAAGAAAAGAAAGTTTTATAGTACATAGAGGATGACATGCGGGTCCCATTTAGCAGCAGCGGTATCACCGTTTGAGAGGCGGCAGGGGATCGAAAGAAAAAGGTAAGTGACCAAATATGAGGTGCCAAAAATAATTCAAGAAAAGAAAGTTTTATAGTACATAGAGGATGACATGCGGGTCCCATAGCAGCAGCGGTATCACCGTTTGAGAGGCGGGGATCGAAAGAAAAAGGCAAGTGACCAAATTTGAGGTGCCAAAAAAACTCCAAGAAAAGAAAGTTGATTGCACATAGAGGATGACATGCGGGTCCCATTTAGCAGCAGCGGTCTCAACGTTTCCAAGGCGGCAAGGGATCAAAAGAAAAAGGAAGTAGCCAGAAATCAGGGGGTCAAAAAATCCAAGAATAGAAAGAATTTTGGTTCATAGAGGATGACATGCGGGACCCATGATCCTGCATCGTAAACGGCTCGATCGGAGAACGTTGAACGAGATGGCGCGATCTAGAAAAAAACAATGCCAGAGAGGCTGCCATCTGGGCCCTACATCCCTCGGCGGTGCGGATTTGCGTTGACTCGGCCGGCGAACCCGAGATTTCGAGATGCACCACGTCCCGGGCCACCATACGCCACGTTTTGGCCGCTTTCGTCGGGCTAGGTGGCCTCAAAAACGAGAAAAAAAAGTTTTGACATGCACCACGGAGGGACCAAAATCGTCGGCCATGGTACACCAGCAACCACGGCGCGACTTCAACTTCGTCGGCCATGGCAACTTTTCTTGTAGTGTATAAAGAAAGAACTTCTTGGGAGATAACCCATGTGTTTATTTTACTACAGCAATTTTTGTTTTGTTGAGTCTTGGAAGTTGTTTACTACTGTAGCAACCTCTCCTTATCATGTTTTTGTGCCAAGTAAAGTTTCTATGTCAAAGTTGATGTTGTATTTGGGATCGCTGCGCAGAAACAGCATTGCTGTCTGTCACGAATCTGGGCACAGGCCTCTGTAGAAAATTCGAAAAAATCTGCCAATTTACGAGCGTGATCCTCAGATATGTACGCAACTTTCATTAGTTTTGAGTTTTTCCATTTGAGCAAGTCTGGTGCCAGCTTTAAATTCGTCTTTACGGACTGTTCTGTTTTTGACAGATTCTGCCTTTTATTTCGCATTGCCGCTTTTGTTAAGTTGAATGAGTTTCTTTGTTCCATTAACTTTCAGAAGTTTTGTGCAATGTCCAGAAGTGAAAAGAATGTTTGTGTCACCTCTGAACATGTGAATTTTTGATTATGCACTAACCCTCTAATGAGTTTGCTTGAAGTTTGGTGTGAAGGAAGTTTTCAAGGGTCAAGAGAGGAGGATGATATACTACGATCAAGAAGAATGAAAAGTCTAAGCTTGGGGATGCCCCGGTGGTTCATCCCTGCATATTTCAAGAAGACCCAAGCATCTAAGCTTGGGGATGCCCAAGGCATCCCATTCTTCATCGACAAAGTATCAGGTTCCTTCTCTTGAAACTATATTTTTATTCGGTCACATCTTATGTACTTTACTTGGAGCGTCTGTGTGTTTTTGTTTTTGTTTTTGTTTGAATAAATGATTGTTTGGGAGAGAGACACGCTCCGCTGGTTCGTATGAACACATGTGTTCTTAGCTCATAATATTCATGGCGAAGTTTCATCTTCGTTAAATTGTTATATGGTTGGAATTGGAAAATGCTACATGTAGTAATTCTAAAATGTCTTGGATAATGTGATACTTGGCAATTGTTGTGCTCATGTTTAAGCTCTTGCATCATATACTTTGCACCTATTAATGAAGAAATACATAGAGCTTGCTAAAATTTGGTTTGCATAATTGGTCTCTCTAAGGTCTAGATAATTTCTAGTATTGAGTTTTGAACAACAAGGAAGACGGTGTAAAGTCTTATAATGTTTACAATATGTCTTTTATGTGAGTTTTGCTGCACCGGTTCATCCTTGAGTTTGCTTCAAATAACCTTGCTAGCCTAAACCTTGTATCGAGAGGGAATACTTCTCATGCATCCAAAATCCTTGAGCCAACCACTATGCCATTTGTGTCCACCATACCTACCTACTACATGGTATTTCTCCGCCATTCCAAAGTAAATTGCTTGAGTGCTACCTTTAAAATTCCATCATTCACCTTTGAAATATATAGCTCATGGGACAAAATAGCCTTAAAAACTATCGTAGTATTGAATATGTACTTATGCACTTTATCTTTTATTAAGTTGCTTGTTGTGCGATAACCATGCTTCTGGGGAACGCCATCAACTATTCTTTGTTGAATATCATGTGAGTTGCTATGCATGTCCGTCTTGTCTGAAGGATCTATCACCTTAATGATTGGAGCATGCAAATTGTTAGAGAAGAACATTGGGCCGCTAACTAAAGCCATGAATCATGGTTGAAGTTTCAGTTTTGGACATATATCCTCAATCTCATATGAGAATAATAATCATTGCTACATGCTTATGCATTTAAGAGGAGTCCATTATCTGTTGTCCATGTTGTCCCGGTATGGATGTCTAAGTTGAGAATAATCAAAAGCGAGAAATCCAAAATGCGAGCATTCTCCTTAGACCTTTGTACAGGCGGCATGGAGGTACCCCTTTGTGACACTTGGTTGAAACATGGCATGCAAAGATCCGGTAGTCCAAGCTAAGTAGGACAAGGTGCGGGCACTATTAGTACACTATGCATGAGGCTTGCAACTTGTAAGATATAATTTACATAACTCATATGCTTTATTACTACCGTTGACAAAATTGTTTCATGTTTTCAAAATAAAAGCTCTAGCACAAATACAGCAATCGATGCTTTCCTCTTTGAAGGACCATTCTTTTACTTTTATTGTTGAGTCAGTTTACCTATCTCCTTCCACCTCAAGAAGCAAACACTTGTGTGAACTGTGCATTGATTCCTACATACTTGCATATTGCACTTGTTATATTACTCTATGTTGACAACTATCCATGAGATATACATGTTACAAGTTGAAAGCAACCGCTGAAACTTAATCTTCCATTGTGTTGCTTCAATACCTCTACTTTGAATTATTGCTTTATGAGTTAACTCTTATGCAAGACTTATTGATGCTTGTCTTGAAGTACTATTCATGAAAAGTCTTTGCTTTATGATTCAGTTGTTTACTCATGTCATTACCATTGTTTTGATCGCTGCATTCATTACATATGCTTACAATAGTATGATCAAGGTTATGATGGCATGTCACTTAAGAAATTATCTTTGTTATCGTTTTACCTGCTCGGGACGAGCAGAACTAAGCTTGGGGATGCTGATACGTCTCCAACGTATCGATAATTTCTTATGTTCCATGCTACTTTATTGATGATATCTACATGTTTTATGCACATTATATGTCGTATTTACGCATTTTCTGGAACTAACCTATTAACAAGATGCCGAAGTGCCTGTTTCTGCTGTTTTTGGTTTCAGAAATCCTAGTAACGAAATATTCTCGGAATCGGACGAAATCAACGCCCAGGTTCCTATTTTTCCCGGAAGCTTCCAGATCACCGAAGAGGGGCCAGAGATGGGCCAGGGGGGCCCCACACCACACTTGGGCGCGGGCCGGCCTGGCCGCGCCACCTGGGGGTGAGGGCACCCGGTGCCCTCCGAGGCTCCCCTTTCGCCTATTTAAAGGTCCTGACCTAAAAACCCCGACGGAGGAAGCCACGGTACGCGAAACCTTCCAGAGCCGCCGCCATCGCGAAGCCAAGATCTGGGGGACAGGAGTCTCTGTCCGGCCCCGCCGGGACGGGGAAGTGCCCCCGGAAGGCTTCTCCATCGACACCACTGCCATCTCCACCGCCATCTTCATCACCGCTGCTGCTCCCATGAAGAGGGAGTAGTTCTCCATCGAGGCTCGGGGCTGTACCGGTAGCTATGTGGTTAATCTCTCTCCTATGTACTTCAATACAATGATCTCATGAGCTGCCTTACATGATTGAGATTCATATGAGTTTTGTATCACTATTCATCTATGTGCTACTCTAGTGATGTTATTAAAGTACTCTATTCCTCCTCCACGTGTGTAAAGGTGACAGTGTGTGCACCGTGTGAGTACTTGGCGTAGGCTATGATTGTGATCTCTTGTAGATTATGAAGTTAACTATTGCTATGATATATTGATGTGATCTATTCCTCCTACATATGCATGAAGGTGACAGTGTGCATGCTATGTTAGTACTTGGTTTAGTCTTTTGATCTATCTTACACTATAAGGTTACTAAAATATGAACATTAATTGTGGAGCTTGTTAACTCCGGCATTGAGGGTTCGTGTAATCCTACGCAATGTGTTCATCATCCAACAAAAGTGTAGAGTATGCATTTATCTATTCTGTTATGTGATCAAAGTTGAGAGTGTCCACTAGTGAAAGTCTATTCCCTATGCCTTGTTCCTAAATACTGCTATCGCTGCTTGTTTTTTTACTGAATTACTACTGCTGCGTTACTACTTGTTTACTTCCCGCAATATTACTACCATCAACGCACGCAAGCACTTTTGGCGCCGTACTACTGCTCATACTTATTTATACCACCTGTATTTCACTATCTCTTCGCCGAACTAGTGCACCTATTAGGTGTGTTGGGGACACAAGAGACTTCTTGCTTTGTGGTTGCAGGGTTGCATGAGAGGGATATCTTTGACCTCTTCCTCCCTGAGTTCGATAAACCTTGGGTAATCCACTTAAGGGAAACTTGCTGCTGTTCTACAAACCTCTGCTCTTGGAGGCCCAACACTGTCTACAAGAATAGAAGCACCCGTAGACATCAGGAACTTCCTTTCTTTTTTTTCCTTTTGTCGTTTCCTTGGCCTTGAGGGGTGCAGTTGTTGAACTTGACTTCTTCTCGGCTGCACTTCTAGCTGATGATTTGCTCGTGGTAGCAATATCCTTCTTCTTAGCCTTGTCATCCTTCTTCTTAGCAATATTCTCCCTCTTGTCATCAATTACCCTCGCAAGGTGGCGTGTATAGTCATCCTTCTTCTCGTGTAAGTCATATTGCGATGGTGTGTTCAGAAAAGAAGTAGCATATGCTATTTGCTTCTCGGTGAATGGCTCTGGCGCTGGAGGTTTTGGCTTATGGAAATGATCATAGTTGTGTTTCGCAACAGCGGCCGCATTTTCCTCGACAGTAAGATCCCAAGGACGGGGGGAGGAACCTTTGGTACTTTTGGGAGGGGCGACATCTTGCGGACAGGACTCTTGAAACGCTTCCGGTAGGGTGCATTCCGAGTCTTAGTGGGCGGAGGCGGCGGCGCTGGAGATGGAGATGGACTACGGATGTCGTGGTCGACGTCGTACCCATGGGGTGATGGTGGCGACATGTGATCAGTAGGAGGAGGTGATGGTGGCCTGCGATCACCTGGAGGAGGTGATGGTGACCTGCTCGGACGACTGGTACTAGGGGCTACCCAGCCTGGCAGCCTGATGTTCTTCTTTTCCCAGAGAATGATTTCTCCCAGCACCTCTCTGAGTGTAAGCCCCCCATCACCTCCAGGGATTTCGAGCTCCAATGTCTCCCACGACGGTACAACTGAATCCACCCCGACACGAGCATAGCCAGCTGGAATCTCATTGCCATGCCATGTTGCCGGCTCACCTTCAGCTCCAAATGCAGGTAAGACATAGCCGACCGCCACCTTAACAGACATGTTCCTGAACACCACAAGGAGATCACAAGGTGTTTGCTCCTTGATTCCATCCACGGGGTCGCCAGGACCGCCATCTATCATCCGTGTAGTAGGGGCCTCCGAGTCGGCCACGCTGCTGTCTCGTCGCTGAGATATGCCAGCGGTATTATCTGGCTGGCGCTGTCCTTTTAGTTCATTTATCTCCCGCTGCTGCTGCTGAATCTCCCGCTGCTGCTGGTCAAGTTGGCGTTGGAACTCGGCCATCCGGTCATTCTGCACCTCCAGCTCGCGTTGTTTAGCTCTCGCTCGGCTTCTATAAGTCTCCGCGTCGGCCGGAAACCCAAGCGACCACGGAACACTAGGGCCGAAGCCTCTTGTTCGTCCTCCCTTCTCAGGATTACCGAGGACAAGCGTCAGCAAGTCTTTCTCTCTATCGGGAGCAAACTTTAGTTTTCCCGCCTTTATTTCTGTCGTCACTTTAATCCATTCTTCCCTGGGTACCCTAACCCTGCTGTCACTTTCAACAATGTTCCCTGTCTTCATATCATACTCACAGCCATGCGCGAGGAACCAATTTCGAGCCCTAGTGTCCCATCCTTCTCGCTCTGGTTCTGGAGTGATCCCATTCAGCTTCATCTCAGCCTCTTGTGCATCCCACTTAGGCATGGCTACTTCGTAGCCCCCTCGCCCCGTATGATGGTGATATTTCTTTTCGCTTGCATTCTTCTTGTTTTTCTTTGACAGGTTCACAGCCTCCTCTGATTCTTTGTACTTCACAAATTCTTCCCAGTTATGCTCCTGCTTCGCTAGATAGTTTTCGAATACTGGAGGCTTCTTCTCGGCCTTATAAGCTTTCCATAACCGGTTCTTGTACGCTCGGAAAAGTTCCCCCATCTTCTTAAGAGCCCACTTCTTCACTAGCGCCCTCTGCTTGGCATTCTCAGAGTCCGATCCCAAATTTGGCAAAGTGAAATGTGACATGAGGTCGTCAAAAAGTGTGTTCTTGTACCTATCGGCAACATGATCTTCTGACACATTCTTGGTCTTGTTCCATTCTCTAACAGTGATCGGGATATGATCTCTAACCACAACTCCGCACTGATTCTTAAATGTCACTCTGACACTCGCGGGTGCCACAGGTTGGCCTTCCGGTGATATAGCTTCAATGTTGAAGTGGTCTTTTTTGCCCAGTCTCTTTGCCGGGCCTCGTTTGTCCAACTTATCTTCGGAGGCCTAAGAGAATAAAAATCAGTTAATTTATATACATAAGTACATATAGAATTCCATTAATGCCTCAACTGATCGTATACCTCGTCATTACCGGAGCCGTCGGCTTCTCCATCACCGGAGCCGCCGGCTTCTCCATGATCACCGGAGCCGCCGGCTTCTCCATGATCACCGGAGCCGCCGGCTTCTCCATCACCATCGCGGATTATGTTCGCGAAAATGTCTTCCTGTTCCAAGTCCCGTTCGAATGGATCCATTGTTTCTGCAAAAAATTAAATCGATAAGTACATGTTCTAACCCAAACCAAACCCTAACCCTAGCTAACCAAAAACTAACCTAACCCTAGAGGGAGAGAAGAGGGGAGTTGCGGCGTCGGTGGTTTCGCGAGAGGGAGAGAGAGGTGTTTGCGAGAGGGAGAGGGCTGGTGTCGGCGTCGGTTGTTCGCGAGAGGGAGAGAAGAGGGGAGTTGCGGCGTCGATGGTTTTCGCGAGAGGGAGAGAAGAGGGGAGTTGCGGCGTCGGTGATTTTCGCGAGAGGGAGAGAGAGGTGTTTGCGAGAGGGAGAGGGCCGGTGTCGGCGTCGTTGTTCGCGAGAAGGGAGAGAAGAGGGGACTTGTACGATGGTTTTCGCGAGGGGAGAGAAGAGAGGGAGAACTGTCGACGCCATCGTGTACTATATATACTAACTATATATATTAGTAACACCGCCGGTGTCGCTATATTATACTAACTATATACAAAATAAACTAACTATACTAAATAATTAAACTAAACTAAATAACTAAACAATATATAAAATATACAAAATAAACTAACTATATATAAAATATACAAAATAAACTAACTATATATAAAATATACAAAATAAACTAACTATTTAACCATATACAAAATAACTATAAACTAACTATTTAACCATATACAAAATCACTAACTATTTAACCATTAACTAATTACATAAAACTAATTATAACTAAATAACCAATTTAACAAAAAAAGGCCGAGGCGCCGGCGGATCGGCGCCCACCCCCGCTGGTGGGCTACCTGAGGTGGCCGAGGCGGCGCACGAGGGAGGCGGCGGCGCCGAAGGGGCTGAGGAGGGAGCGGTGGCGCGGCGGCCCCGAGCGCTGCAGATCGAGAGAGGAAGCGGCGCGCGGCGGCCCCCGAGCGCGCGCGCAGAGGCGGCCGAGGCGGCGCACGAGCGGCGGAGCTCGACGAGGAGGCGGAGGAGCTCGTGGCGACGGCGTCGGGCGTGAAAATTGGGCAGCCCGGCGGCGCCAAATCTCTAAGTTTGGCCTCCGGGTGTCGCGGGTGGAGGCACCGCCCGCGGCGCCCAGGTTATATACCACCTTTTATCGCGGGTGGTGGCACGACCCGCGATAGGTCGCCTTTATCGCGGCTCGTGCCACCACCCGCGATAAAGGGGCTATCGCGGGCCGTGGCACGACCCGCGACAAGGGGGTGGGAGGGGATCCGCGTGAAGCGCATCCAACGGCTCCGGCGCAATCCAACGGCCCGGAGCCGTTGGACGCGGATCAGGCTCGGAGCTGTTTTTGTTTTTTTCTATTTTTTTCTTAATAAAAACTATTATTTCAATAACTTTTAAATGGTAACTCAAAAAGAAAAGTTTTATATATGAAAATTGATCAGAAAAATCCAATGAACATGAATATGACATCCATATAACTATTTGCATCTCGCATCATATGAAACGGATAGTCGTGTATGTTTCACCCCTGTGCACCGCCGCCGTGCCACTCGTGTCGCGTCCCCGTGCCACGTGTCGCCACCGCTTCCACGTGCCTCGCCCCGCCGACGCCGGCGTGCGACGTGTAGCCACCGCTGACACGTGCCATGCCCCGCGTGCGCTATATAGAGCGACGAGTGCGGGCGCAACCACACGTCGCCACCGCCTCCGCTCATTCATCTCCGGGATGCCTCCACGTCGTCGAGGGGCGTCCGGTTTCCGTGGCGTTCGAGTGCGTCCGAGCGGTAGGTTCACCGCCGAGATACGCGCCGGTGGCTTCCGCCTCACCCTCGGCACGTACAACACGCCGGAGCTGGCGGCGCGCGCTTACGACGCGGCGGCGTGGCGCTTTCGGCGGCCAGGGCACGACATGAACTTCCCGGATGTTGAATCGCTAGAGGAGGCGGAGTTCCTCGCGCCACCGCCGTGCCTCGTCGACGACGAGGACCGTCGCCGGCACCGCCAGGTGCAGCGCAGGATCGCCATCGCCGAGCGCGACGAGCAGTTGATGCGCCAGTGGAGGGCGCAGTTCCCCAACGATGTCGACAACACCGACGCGTTCTTTGCTAACCTTAGGGCACAACGCAGGTCCAACAGGCGCCACCGTCGGGCCGTCGCCGCCTTCGAGCTCGAGAACCCGAATACAACTTGGACCGAAAACGACCCTCGGTGGGATGACATTTGGACGGAGACAACCTCCGACGACGAGTAGAGACTAGACTAGTAATTTATCTATTTTATTGTAATTTCAATAAAGTCGTTGTCGGTTCTATTAGTTTAAATTTAGTTTATAAAGTCGTTGTCGGTTGTTTTTGTTCAATAAAGTGGTTGACACGAAATTTATTACGATTGAACTGAAATTAAAGTACAGAGCTCAACTGAAAAATAAGATACATGGCCAGATTCGAATGTTGGAGCCATTCAATCATAGTCGTGCCTAGTCCTATAATAGTCGCCACTGTAGTCATCATAGTCGCCGACGTCATCGTCGCTAGCATCGGGGTCGCGGTTGTCGAACCTCGGCGGATGACCACGCGTGGGCTGGGATTGAGGGTAGCGCAGGCGGGGGCCACGATAGGCCATGACGCTCTGGAGAGTCCGGCCGCGCCACCACATCCGACGGCCGGCCTCGTTGAAGTTCGAAGGAGGCGGGCCGTCCTCCTCGTACCTGGCAACCGCCCTCTCACGCCGATTGATGAAGAAGCTGTCCCAAGTCGGGCTGTAGTCGGGATGCCACTGGGGATTCCTCCGCTGCTCTGGCGTGAGCTCGAAGTAGTAGTGGTTCGTGATGGCCATCTCGCGTGGCACACCTACAGGGATAGGAGGGACCGGTACGCCTCCGACGCTCAGCAACCAGCCGGTCGGGACGCGGTAGCCGGGCGGGCAGGGGTAGTTCGAGGCGCAAAGCGCCTCCGCCATAGACATGATGACCCACAAGTATAGGGGATCGCAACAGTCTTCGAGGGAAGTATTACCCAATTTATTGATTCGACACAAGGGGAGACAAAGAATACTTGTAAGCCTTAACAATGAGTTGTCAATTCAGCTGCACTGAAACAGACTTGCTCGCAAGAGTTTATCAGTAGTCAGTTTTATGGCAGTAGGAATAATGAAATAACAAAGCAGTGGAATAAAGACAGCAGTAGTGATTATAGTAAACAGCAGGATTAAAATACTGTAGGCACAGGGACGGATTTAACGCGCGTTGCATGGATGAGAGAAACTCATGTAACAATCAAAGCAGGGGCATTTGCAGATAATAATAAAACGGTATCCAAGTACTAATCAATCAATAGGCATGTGTTCCATATTTAGTCGTACGTGCTCGCAATGAGAAACTTGCACAACATCTTCTGTCCTACCAGCCGGTGGCAGCCGGGCCTCTAGGGAAACTACTGGATATTAAGGTACTCCTTTTAATAGAGTACCGGAGCAAAGCATTAACACTCCGTGAACACATGTGATCCTCACATCGCTACCATTCCCTCCGGTTGTCCCGATTTCTGTCACTTCGGGGCCATTGGTTCCGGACAGCGACATGTGTATACAACTTGCAGGTAAGATCATAAACAACGAATATCTTCATGAATCAATAACATGTTCAGATCTGAGATCATGGCACTCGGGCCCTAGTGACAAGCATTAAGCATAACAAGTTGCAACAATATCATAAAAGTGACATCTACGGATACTAGGCACTATGCCCTAACAATCTTATGACTATTACATGACCAATCTCATCCAATCCCTACCATCCCCTTCAGCCTACAGCGGGGGAATTACTCACACATGGATGGGGAAACATGGCTGGTCGATGGAGAGGCGTTGGCGGTGATGGCGGTGAAGATCTCCTCCAATTCCCCGTCCCGGCGGAGTGCCAGAACGGAGACTTCTGGCTCCCGCGACGGAGTTTCGCGATGTGGCGGCTCTCTGGAGGGTTTCTGGCGATTTCGACTTCTCCCCGTGCGTTTTTAGGTCGAACCCGATAAGTAGTCCGAAGGGGGGCGTCGGAGGCCAGCCGAGGGGGCCACACCACATGGCCGCGCGGCCCCCCCTGGGCCGCGCCGCCCTATGGTGTGGGGCCCTGGGCCTCCACCTCTTTGCCCTTCTGGCTCCGTCAATATTCTGGTAAAATAGGGCCTTCTGCATAAATTCCGAGGATTTTCCCGAAAGTTGGATTTCTGCACAAAAACGAGACACCAGAGCAGTTCTGCTGAAAACAGCGTTAGTCCATGTTAGTTGTATCCAAAATACACAAATTAGAGGCAAAACAATAGCAAAAGTGTTCGGGAAAGTAGATACGTTTTGGACGTATCAACTCCCCCAAGCTTAGCTTATTGCTTGTCCTCAAGCAATTCAGTTAACAACTGAGTGATAAAAGAACTTTCACGAACACATTTGCTCATATGATGTATATATTCTCATGCTATGGCTAATACTTAAGCAGTTCATAATGAGATACATGCAAATAAGATCATCCAACAGCTATGTCAATCATGGAGAAGTACCAACAATTAATAATAAGCACCATGAATCATGTATATAAGCAGGATTGCAATGTTCATAAGAGAATATGATAAAGTGGTATCTCGCTTGCCCGTATTTGATCGGCAAAACATAAATGCCGAGGCACCTCTTGAGTTCATAGAAAGACTAGAAGTAGTGATTGTCAAAGATAAAAGCATCAAAGTTATACCACAATCAATCATATTTTGAGACAAGCATATTATACTAAGAATGACAGTTGTGCTCTCAAGATAGTGCTCAAAGAAAGAATGAAGACACAACATAAAAGTAAAAGATTGACCCTTCGCAGAGGGAAGCAGGGATTAACATGCGCTAGAGCTTTTTATTTGTAAAGCAGGAGTAAAATTATTTTGAGAGGTGTTTGTTGTTGTCAACGAATGGTAATGGGTACACTAACTACCTCATCAACCGGACTCACAAGAGCGGCTCCCATTTTATTTATTTTTGGTTGGCACTCCTTCCAACCTTTCTTTCACAAACCATGGCTAACCGAATCCTCGGGTGCCTGCCAACAATCACATACCATGAAGGAGTGCCTTTTTATTTAAGTTTTATTATGATGATGACACTCCCCCCAACCTTTGCTCACACAATCCATGGCTAACCGAATCCTTCGGGTGCCGTCCAACAATCACAAACCATGGAGGAGTGTCTATTTAAGTTAATTAATTCGGGACTGGGAATCCCATTGCCAGCTCTTTTTGCAAAATTATTGGATAAGCGGATGTGCCACTAGTCCATATGAGAGTCCATCAAAAGTAAATGACAAGGTTGAAAGCTAAACACCACATACTTCCTCATGAGCTATGAAACATTAACACAAATTGAGAAGCATTTTGAAAGTTTTAAAGGTAGCGCATGAGAATTTACTTGGAATGGTTTGAAATGCCATGCATAGGTATTTATGGTGGACACTTTGGAACAACTTGGTTTTCAGGTGTTTGGAAGCACGAGCGGCGTTCCCGCTCAGTACAAGTGAAGGCTAGCAAAAGACTAGGGAGCGACAAATCAAGAGAGCAGTAACTGTCATAATCATGCTTGCGGCAAAATAAATTAACGGAGGCATAAAAGTGATACAAGAACTCTGAAGCAATATAAATCATCGAGGCTTAATTGACTTTTTGTTCAGTCATATGCATGCGTGAGCATGTGCCAAGTCGATATAAATGAATTATTCAGAGGAGGATACCACAATGCCATACTTACTTATGAATAAAACAATGCAAGCGAACATCCATGACATGCTACTTATATTAATAAATTGGAGCTAAACATGAGAGATCATGAACTACTAGACTTTCTCAAATAACATATACCTCACATGAACCAACTAAGCATGCTCACATGGATGAGTATATGTACAAAAATGAAAACAAATAGAGTTCATACCAGCCTCTCACCACAATCAGATTGTCGTAAATCGTCATTATTGCCTTTCACTTGTGTAGCTTGGATAATATGAAATGAAAACCACGCTCCAGCCACCGAAGACCATTGAACTCATGATGAACTTTACAAACCAAAGAAGAACAGCAAATATTTTTGGTGTTTTCGAATTAGAAACAAGAACAAAAGAAAACAAGCAAACAAAGCAAAATCTTTTTGGGTTTTCTCATAACAAACCAACGATAGCAAATAAAGTAAACTAAGAGCAAGGAACCAAATAAACAAATGGTGAAGAGAAACAACAGAAATATTTTTGGTCTTTTTGTGTTTTAGGAAAGAAACAAAGCGAAAACAAAAGAATGCAAACTAACAGAAACACAGAAAAGCAGGATGACAGAAATCTGCCAAATCCTGACAGCAGTACAGAAATCGAAATTAACAAAAATCTTCCATTGCTCAGACCAAAAAGTGTTCAACTAATGAAAGTTAGATAACAACCTGGGGAACATGCTAAAAAATTGGCAGCTCAAAATAACGTTCTGGCTGTGCGTACGAATTTTTTTGGTAACAGCCCAGAATCTGTTTTTGGACAGCACTTCCCCAAATATCATCTCCCTCTCATTAGAAAACCACTCTAAGAGACTAAACAAGTATGTACAAGTATCCAGCAACCATAATATGCAAAGAATGAGTGATGCCGGTATACCTCCCCCAAGCTTAGGCTTTTGGCCTAAGTGGAGTTCATTCCCACGGTCCCCATGAAGTGGTGTCTCCGTAGTACGACGAAGAACGACCCGGTTCCAGGTATGTGCTGGAGGAAACATCGGGGTATGTGACGGTGCAGTCGTAGGAGGGCTCGGCGTTCTCGGAGTCATGTTGCTGGTGGAATTCTTGTATCTTCATATGTTCCTCCACCTCCTCCTTAGTGAGCGACCATGATTGCCTGTCAATACTAAACAAACCTGGCTGGGGAAGAGGGATTTCCTTCTCATTCCCATCAGCAAACAACATTCTATAGACCATATTATCTATAGTGGAGTCAGTAGTAACAAAATGATGACTCTTCATAGCAGCAATATCTAGTCTCCTAGGGGTTAATGGCACATCATTAGAATCAAGAGGAAGTCTTAAATGTGTTAGAATGCGCAGTGCAATAGTTCCTCCAAAAATAGGCCCCCTGCTAGACAGGCGGCGAGCAATAAGAGAACCAAGATGATAAGATGTCTCTCCAGTAAGTGCAGCATTCAAGAAAGCAAGATGGTAGCTAGAGATATTGCTAGTATTTTCTCTACCCAAAATGCTAGTAGCAATGTAATATGCAAAATATTTAATAGCGGGGAGTTGAATGTTTCTTATCTTCCCTCGCTGAATGGTGCGGCAATCATCCTCGGTGATCCCTCGGTAGAGCTCCAACAGGTCCCGGGGGTTGTCATCAATCCTCCTTGCTGTACCTACAGGGGCAATATCCAATGCACGACAAAATTCTTCCAATTCCATAGTAACAGGATTATCATAGATCTTGAATGCAACTGTCGGCTCATATTGCGTGTTGTGGAACTTGAAGCTCTCAACGAAAATTTTGGTGAGCATGTAGTATTGCTCCCTTTCATCTCCCACGTAGGTGGCTAAGCCTGCCCTGTTGACAAGGGTGAAGAAGTCATCCAATATCCCTGCATTTGTCAGAAAATCATAACATGGGAAGGATGAAGCATTAGGAGCCCCATTGTCCTCCTCGGGCGCTGATACGTCTCCAACGTATCGATAATTTCTTATGTTCCATGCTACTTTATTGATGATACCTACATGTTTTATGCACATTATATGTCATATTTATGCATTTTCTGGAACTAACCTATTAACAAGATGCCGAAGAGCCATTGCTGTTTTCTGCTGTTTGGTTTCAGAAATCCTAGTAAAGAAATATTCTCGGAATTGGACGAAACTTTCGCCCAGGGTCCTATTTTTGCATGAAGCTTCCAGAAGACCGAAGACCTAACGAAGTGGGGCCACGAGGAGGCCAGGGTGGCCGGCGCGGCCCAAGCCCTGGCCGCGCCGACCTCCCCTGGGCCCCTCGTGTGGCCCCCGCGTTGACCCTCCGCCTACTTAAAGCTTCCGTCGCGAAACCCCCAGACGAGCCACGATACGAAAACCTTACAGAGACGCCGCCGCCGCGAATCCCATCTCGGGGGATTCTGGAGATCGCCTCCGGCACCCGCCGGAGAGGGGATTCATCTCCGGAGGACTCTACACCGCCATGGTCGCCTCCGGAGTGATGAGTGAGTAGTTCACCCCTGGACCATGGGTCCATAGCAGTAGCTAGATGGTCGTCTTCTCCTTGTTGTGCTTCATTGTTGGATCTTGTGAGCTGCCTAACATGATCAAGATCATCTATATGTAATTCTATATGTTGTGTTTGTCGGGATCCGATGGATAGAGAGTACTATGATTATGGTGATTATCAATCTATTGTTCATGTGTTGTTTATGATCTTGCATGCTCTCCGTTATTAGTAGAGGCTCTGGCCAAGTTTTTACTCTTAACTCCAAGAGGGAGTATTTATGCTCGATAGTGGGTTCATGCCTCCATTGAATCTGGGACAGTGACAGAAAGTTCTAAGGTTGTGGATGTGCTGTTGCCACTAGGGATAAAACATTGATGCTATGTCTAAGGATGTAGTTGTTGATTACATTACGCACCATACTTAATGCAATTGTCTGTTGCTTTGCAACTTAATACTGGAGGGGGTTCGGATGATAACCTGAAGGTGGACTTTTTAGGCATAGATGCAGTTGGATGGCGGTCTATGTACTTTGTCGTAATGCCCAATTAAATCTCACTATATTTATCATATCATGTATATGCATTGTTATGCCTTTCTCTATTTGTCAATTGCCCGACTGTAATTTGTTCACCCAACATGCTTTTATCTTATGGGAGAGACACCTCTAGTGAACTGTGGACCCCGGTCCTATTCTTTACATAGCATACAATCTACTTGTTTTACTGTTTTCTTTGCAAACATCTTCCACTCGATACGTTTAATCCTTTGTTACAGCAAGCCGGTGAGATTGACAACCTCACTGTTTCGTTGGGACAAAGTACTTGGGTTGTGTTGTGCAGGTTCCGCGTTGGCCCGGAATCCCTGGTGTTGCGCCGCATCACATTTCGCGACCATCAACCTTCAACGTGCTTCTTGGCTCCTACTGGTTCGATTAAACCTTGGTTTCATACTGAGGGAAACTTGCTTCTATACGCATCATACCTTCCACTTGGGGTTCCCAACGGACGTGTGCATCTACGCGTATCAAGCTAAATTTCTGGCGCCGTTGAGATCAAGACACGCTGCAAGGGGAGTCTCCACTTCTCAATCTCTTTACTTTGTTTTTGTCTTGCTTTATTTTATTTACTACTTTGTTTGCTGCACTAAATCAAAACACAAAAAATTAGTTGCTAGTTTTACTTTATTTACTGTCTTGCTCTCTATATCAAAAACACAAAAAAATTAGTTACTTGCATTTACTTTATCTAGTTTGTTTTATTTTACTGCTACTAAAATGAGTAATCCTGAAGTTGAAGTTCGTTCTTTTAAGCAACAAGGTGGAGAAAGTTTTAAAGATGCTTGGTATAGAATTAGTAATGCTCATCATAGGTGCATTAAGAAACACTCCACCACTATCCTTCTTAGGAACTTTTATGTTGGTTTATCTAGTTGGAATAGATATGTTCTTGATACTCTTTCGGGAGGTAATTTCCTAGGTACTCCCGCTTTAGAAGCTAGTTGCATCATTGAGAGTCTAGTTGGAATACCACCTGTTAATGAAGTTAAAACTGAAATCTCTCTTGAAGATGTTATGAAAAAATTGGAAACCATAGAGAAAAATTTTCCAAGTATTGAAACTAAATTAGAAATGTTATTGGATAAAACTGATGAACTTGATAAATCCCTAGGAGGAATTGATGAAAGAATTAGTGTCCTAGGAACTTGTGTTATCCATGATAATCAAACCAATAGGATTGATGAACTTGAAAAAGCTATGGGAACCTTGGGTTCAACCTTTTCTTCTCTCAAGTATAATGAGAAAGCTTATGTGGGTAAAGAGCAAAAATTCATGTATGCTTCTAAAGTGCCTAAACAAAAGAATTACTATAGGCCTAAAATTGCTAAAACCCCTAGCACCACCATAGAAAATTTAGATAATGGAGCACCTAAAGTACCCTCTGCAACAAGTTGTGTTTGCATGAAAAATAATAATGTTGATGCTTCTACTCTCGATGTTACTTGATTTGCACTTTCTGCGCCTAGCTGAAAGGCGTTAAAGAAAAGCGCTTATGGGAGACAACCCATGTTTTTACCTACAGCAATTTTTTTTTATTGAGTCTTGGAAGTTGTTTACTACTGTAGCAACCTCTCCTTATCATGTTTTTGTGCCAAGTAAAGTTTCTATGTCAAAGTTGATGTTATATTTGGGATCGCTGCGCAGAAACAGCATTGCTGTCTGTCACGAATCTGGGCACAATTCTCTGTAGAAAATTCGAAAAAATCTGCCAATTTACGAGCGTGATCCTCAGATATGTACGCAACTTTCATTAGTTTTGAGTTTTTCCATTTGAGCAAGTCTGGTGCCATTTCTAAATTCGTCTTTACGGACTGTTCTGTTTTTGACAGATTCTGCCTTTTATTTCGCATTGCCTCTTTTGCTATGTTGGATTTATTTCTTTGATCCACTAATGTCCAGTAGCATTATGCAATGTCCAGAAGTGAAAATAATGATTGTGTCACCTCTGAATGAGTGAATTATTAATTGTGCACTAACCCTCTAATGAGTTTGCTTGAAGTTTGGTGTGAAGGAAGTTTTCAAGGGTCAAGAGAGGAGAATGATATACTATGATCAAGAGGAGTGAAAGCTCTAAGCTTGGGGATGCCCCCGTGGTTCACCCCTGCATATTTTAAGAAGACTCAAGCGTCTAAGCTTGGGGATGCCCAAGGCATCCCCTTCTTCATCGACAACATCATCAGGTTCCTCCCCTGAAACTATATTTTTATTCAATCACATCTTGTATTCTTTACTTGGAGCGTCGGTTTGTTTTCGTTTTTGTTTTTGTTTGAATAAGATGGATCCTAGCATTCACTTTGTGGGAGAGAGACACGCTCCGCTGTTGCATATGGACACATGTGTCCTTAGGCTTTACTCATAATGTTCAAGAAGTTTCTTCTTCGTTAAATTGTTATATGGTTGGAATTGGAAAATGCTACATGTAGTAATTCTAAAATGTCTTGGATAATGTGATACTTGGCAATTGTTGTGCTCATGTTTAAGCTCTTGCATCATATGCTTTGCACCCATTAATGAAGAAATACATAGAGCTTGCTAAAATTTGATTTGCATATTTGGTTTCTCTAAGGTCTAGATAATATCTAGTATTGAGTTTTGAACAACAAGGAAGACAGTGTAGAGTCTTATAATGTTTACAATATGTCTTTTATGTGAGTTTTGCTGCACTTGTTCATCCTTGAGTTTGCTTCAAATAACCTTGTATCGAGAGGGAATACTTCTCATGCATCCAAAATCCTTGAGCCAACTACTATGCCATTTGTGTCCACCATACCTACCTACTACATGGTATTTCTCTGCCATTCCAAAGTAAATTGCTTGAGTGCTACCTTTAAAATTCCATCATTCACCTTTGCAATATATAGCTCATGGGACAAAATAGCCTTAAAAACTATCGTAGTATTGAATATGTACTTATGCACTTTATATTTTATTAAGTTGCTTGTTGTGCGATAACCATGCTTCTGGGGAACGCCATCAACTATTGTTGAATATCATGTGAGTTGCTATGCATGTCCGTCTTGTCTGAAGGTCTATCATTTTGGTGGTTGGAGCATGCAAAATTGTTAGAGAAGAACATTGGGCCGCTAACTAAAGCCATGAATCATGGTGGAAGTTTCAGTTTGGACATATATCCTCAATCTCATATGAGAACAATAATCATTGCTACATGCTTATGCATTTAAGAGGAGTCCATTATCTGTTGTCCATGTTGTCCCGGTATGGATGTCTAAGTTGAGAATAATCAAAAGCGAGAAATCCGAAATGCGAGCATTCTCCTTAGACCTTTGTACAGGCGGCATGGAGGTACCCCTTTGTGACACTTGGTTGAAACATGGCATGCGAAGATCCGGTAGTCCAAGTTAAGTAGGACGAGGTGCGGGCACTATTAGTATACTATGCGTGAGGCTTGCAACTTGTAAGATATAATTTACATAACTCATATGCTTTATTACTACCGTTGACAAAATTGTTTCATGTTTTCAAAATAAAAGCTCTAGCACAAATACAGCAATCGATGCTTTCCTCTTTGAAGGACCATTCTTTTACTTTTATTGTTGAGTCAGTTTACCTATCTCCTTCCACCTTAAGAAGCAAACACTTGTGTGAACTGTGCATTGATTCCTACATACTTGCATATTGCACTTGTTATATTACTTTATGTTGACAATATCCATGAGATATACATGTTATAAGTTGAAAGCAACCGCTGAAACTTAATCTTCCTATGTGTTGCTTCAACACCTTTACTTTGATTTATTGCTTTATGAGTTAACTCTTATGCAAGACTTATTGATGCTTGTCTTGAAGTACTATTCATGAAAAGTCTTTGCTTTATGATTCAGTTGTTTACTCATGTCATTACTTTTGTTTTGATCGCTGCATTCATTACATATGTTTACAAATAGTATGATCAAGATTATGATGGCATGTCACTTCAGAAATTATCTTTGTTATCGTTTTACCTGCTCGGGACGAGCAGAACTAAGCTTGGGATGCTGATACGTCTCCAACGTATCGATAATTTCTTATGTTCCATGCTACTTTATTGATGATACCTACATGTTTTATGCACATTATATGTCATATTTATGCATTTTCTGGAACTAACCTATTAACAAGATGCCGAAGAGCCAGTTGCTGTTTTCTGCTGTTTTTGGTTTCAGAAATCCTAGTAAAGAAATATTCTCGGAATTGGACGAAACTTTCGCCCAGGGTCCTATTTTTGCACGAAGCTTCCAGAAGACCGAAGACCTAACGAAGTGGGGCCACGAGGCGGCCAGGAGGGTGGCCGGCGCGGCCCAAGCCCTGGCCGCGCCGACCTACCCCCTGGGCCCCTCGTGTGGCCCCCCGCGTTGACCCTCCGCCTACTTAAAGCTTCCGTCGCGAAACCCCCAGTACCGAGAGCCACGATACGGAAAACCTTACAGAGACGCCGCCGCCGAATCCCATCTCGGGGGATTCAGGAGATCGCCTCCGGCACCCTGCCGGAGAGGGGATTCATCTCCCGGAGGACTCTACACCGCCATGGTCGCCTCCGGAGTGATGAGTGAGTAGTTCACCCCTGGACCATGGGTCCATAGCAGTAGCTAGATGGTCGTCTTCTCCTTGTTGTGCTTCATTGTTGGATCTTGTGAGCTGCCTAACATGATCAAGATCATCTATATGTAATTCTATATGTTGTGTTTGTCGGGATCCGATGGATAGAGAGTACTATGATTATGGTGATTATCAATCTATTGTTCATGTGTTGTTTATGATCTTGCATGCTCTCCGTTATTAGTAGAGGCTCTGGCCAAGTTTTTACTCTTAACTCCAAGAGGGAGTATTTATGCTCGATAGTGGGTTCATGCCTCCATTGAATCTGGGACAGTGACAGAAAGTTCTAAGGTTGTGGATGTGCTGTTGCCACTAGGGATAAAACATTGATGCTATGTCTAAGGATGTAGTTGTTGATTACATTACGCACCATACTTAATGCAATTGTCTGTTGCTTTGCAACTTAATACCGGAGGGGGTTCGGATGATAACCTGAAGGTGGACTTTTTAGGCATAGATGCAGTTGGATGGCGGTCTATGTACTTTGTCGTAATGCCCAATTAAATCTCACTATATTTATCATATCATGTATATGCATTGTTATGCCTTTCTCTATTTGTCAATTGCCCGACTGTAATTTGTTCACCCAACATGCTTTTATCTTATGGGAGAGACACCTCTAGTGAACTGTGGACCCCGGTCCTATTCTTTACATAGCATACAATCTACTTGTTTTACTGTTTTCTTTGCAAACATCTTCCACTCGATACGTTTAATCCTTTGTTACAGCAAGCCGGTGAGATTGACAACCTCACTGTTTCGTTGGGACAAAGTACTTGGGTTGTGTTGTGCAGGTTCCACGTTGGCGCCGGAATCCCTGGTGTTGCGCCGCATCACATTTCGCGACCATCAACCTTCAACGTGCTTCTTGGCTCCTACTGGTTCGATTAAACCTTGGTTTCATACTGAGGGAAACTTGCTTCTATACGCATCATACCTTCCACTTGGGGTTCCCAACGGACGTGTGCATCTACGCGTATCAGGGCGCGAAGCTAGGCGCGATGACATCCTCATTGTAGGATCGCCTAATCTGAGTGGATGCCCTCGAGGGCCTACCGGTGCTGGTTGTTCCTTTCTTGAACAATTCTCCAAATTTGAATTTCTTCATCTTCCTTTTCTGAAATTTTCAACAACCATTATAAAATTTGATTTCAAGGTATATAATTGAAGGGAACTACTATAGGAACTTGCTAGAGTACTAAACATGCATCAAAACTAGTTTCTTCCACTTAGAACAAGCATGCAAGCTCACTAAACATGTTATCTACAGCAGCAAAATATTCAAGATATACTCAACCAAACAAAATTCTAATTGGACAATCAAAGGAGTCACATACCAAGGAGTAAATGTGCCAAATTTCAAACAGAAATCTGGGCTGAGCAAGGAGATCGAAAAATCGCGAGTTCTTGAGCAGAAACACGAGTGAGAGGAACTTGGTGCGAGTTTTTTCGGGAGAGAGAAGATGCTGGGAGGAAGAGATGAAGTAGTGGGGCAAGGAGGGGCCCACACCACAGGGTGGCGCGCCCACCTCCTTGGCCGCGCCGGCCTGTGGTGTGGCACCTCCTGGTGCCCCACAGGTCATCCTCTGGTGCTCCCAGGTGCCTCGTCGAAAAATAGGACCAACGGTGTAATTTTTGTAATTTTTAGAGAACTTCGAAAAATGCACATTTCTGGGTATTAAATTAATGATTACTGCGCAGGAAAATGATTTCCAAAATCTTAAACAACTAAAGCATATTGCAAAACAAAAGTGCTACAGCAAGTAAAATAAGTGGAGGGAGAAAGAAAGAAAGAAATGTTGTTTAGCTCTTTTATGCAATAAAATATACTTGTTAACAAGGTTGATCAAGTCTTGCTACCAAATAAATTTTATATGACATAAGAAGAAATAAACCTCAAATCAATCATGTTACCTTATATTGAATTGATATGGATCCAATCACAAGAGTTTGATATTCTTCTTTAGGCTCATATATAGGACAATCAATGGATCCCACTTTGATAGTTTTCACATTAAAAATTGTATTGACTCCACATACTTTATCAATCCTCTTGGGAAAATAGACAGTGTGTTCCTTATCATCAACATTGAAAGTAACCATGCCTTTATTGCAATCAATAACAGCCCCTGCAGTATTAAGAAAGGGTCTTCCAAGAATAATGGACATATTATCATCTTCAGGCATTTCCAACACAACAAAATCAGTTAATATCAAGCAATGCTGAGTAACTTGAACAGGAACATTTTCACATAAACCAACAGGAATAGCAGTAGATTTATCAGCCATTTGCAAAGATATATCAGTTGGTATTAACTTATCTAAATCAAGTCTCTTATAAAGAGAAAAGGGCATTACACTAACTCCCGCTCCCAAATCACATAGAGCAGTTCTAACATAATTATTCTTGATGGAACAAGGAATAGTAGGTATACCTGGGTCGCCCAACTTCTTTGGAATCTTACCATTGAAGGAGTAATTAGCGAGCATAGTAGAAATTTCCTCATTGGGGATTTTCCTTTTGTTAGTAACAATATCTTTCATATACTTTGAATAAGGAGGCAATTTAATAGCATCAGTCAAAGGAATTTGCAAAAATAAAGGTTTCATCCAATCACAAAATTTATTATAATGTTCCTCCTCCTTTGATTTTAGTTTCTTAGCAGGAAAAGGCATTTGCTTTTGAACCCAAGGTTCTCTTTCATTACCATGTTTCTCAGTAATAAAATCTTCTTTAGTGTACTTTTTATTTTTAGCATGCTTTTCAGGTTCTTTTTCAATTTCTTCTTTATCAGGAGTATCATTCTTATCATTATCTTCCTCATGTTCATTACCACTTTCAGTTTCAGCATCAGAAATAGAAATACTATTAGGATCATTAACAGGTTCAGAGGATTCTACAACATTCTTATGTTTCTTTTTCTTTTTCTTAGATGGAGCACTAGTTTTAGTTAGTTGAGAATCTTGTTCAACTCTTTTGGGATGCCCTTCAGGATATAGAGGATCCTGGGTAGAAACACCACCTCTAGTTGTTACTTCATAAGCATGTTTTTCTTTAGAATTATTTCCCAACAAGTCATTTTGCACTTTAGTAAGTTGATCAATTTGAGTTTGAACCATTTGAAAATGTTTAACAAGTATCTTAACATCATTGGAGGTTCTCTCCACAATACCATGCAATTCACTAATAGCTCGAGAATTTTCCATTAAATGATTCTCTACTCTCATATTAAAGTTTTGTTGCTTAACAATATAATTATCAAACTCATCTAAGCATTGAGCAGGAGGTTTTGAATATGGAATATCTTCCCTAGTAAAGCGTTGAAGAGAGTGTACCTCAATCATGGATGAAGGGGGAGTTATCTCACATAAATCTTCTATAGGAGGTAAATTCTTCACATCTTCAGGTTTAATACCCTTCTCTTTAAGAGACTTCTTGGCTTCCCTCATATCTTCATCATTTAATTTAATCATACCCCTCTTCTTCACTATCGGTGTCGGGGTTGGTTCAGGTGTAGACCAATCATCATGATTCCGGCCTATTTTAGCCAATAATTCTTCAGCGTCGTCTGGAGTTCTTTTCCTGAAAACACAACCAGCACAACTATCCAGGTATGCCCTAGACTCAATAGTTAGTCCACTATAAAATATATCAAGTAAATCATGCTTTTCCAAATCATGGTCAGGCTGAGCTCTAATAAGAGAGCAAAATCTCGCCCAAGCCTCAGGCAATTTCTCTCCATCTTCCTGGTCAAAATTATAAATTCTCTGCAAAGCAGCATGTTGAGCACTAGCAGGAAAGTATTTGCGGAAGAAAACATCAAGCAATTCTTTTGGACTTTTAATAGAACCAGGAGGCAAATTATTATACCAAGTTTTAGCATCATCCTTTAATGAGAAAGGAAAAAATTTAGCGACAAAATAAGTACGCATCTTAATATCATCAGAAAACAAGCCACTAAGAGTAGATAACTCAGTCATGTGTTCAACAGCACTTTCTTTTTCAGTACCACAAAAGGGTGTTTTCTCAACAATAGCTATATGAGATAAATCAAGAGAAAAATCATAATCTTTATCCCTAATGTTTATAGGAGATGTGGCAAATTTAGGATCAGGAGATAATTTATATCTAACAGCATGTTCTGCAAGCAACTTTTTAATTTTTCTTGCATCAGTAGTAGCATTGCATTTTTCAATAAAATCATCATCAAGCTCTACATAATCTTCATCAAGATCATCACTAGAATATTCAACAGACTCAGGTGAATTAACAGGTGTAGCAGCATTTTCATTAGGAGTTTCAGTATTTTCAATTTGTCTAGACTTAGCAATTGTAGCATCTAGAAAAGATCCTAACGAACCATCATTATCAAGCACAGCAGAAGCATCATCACAATTATGAGAGGAATTTTCAGATTCAGCAGAAGTACCAGCATTTGAAGCTTGTGGTGGTGAAACAAGTTTACTTATCACAGATGGTGAATCAAGAGCAGCAGAGGTACTAAGAGTTGTACCTTTTCTTGTAGTGGATGGTAATATGGCGATCTTAGTATCGCGAGGTTTACCCATGATGGAGAATTTGCAGCGAACAATATCAATCCAAGTGAACTTCCAAATAAAGCTATGCTCCCCGGCAACGGCGCCAGAAAATAGTCTTGATGACCCACAAGTATAGGGGATCGCAACAGTCTTCGAGGGAAGTATTACCCAATTTATTGATTCGACACAAGGGGAGACAAAGAATACTTGTAAGCCTTAACAGCGGAGTTGTCAATTCAGCTGCACCTGGAAACAGACTTGCTCGCAAGAGTTTATCAGTAGTAACAGTTTTATGGCAGTAGGAATAGTGAAATAACAGCAGCGGAATAAAGACAGCAGTAGTGATTATAGTAAACAGCAGGATTAAAATACTGTAGGCACAGGGACGGATTTAACGGGCGTTGCATGGATGAGAGAAACTCATGTAACAATCAAAGCAGGGGCATTTGCAGATAATAATAAAACGGTATCCAAGTACTAATCAATCAATAGGCATGTGTTCCATATTTAGTCGTACGTGCTCGCAATGAGAAACTTGCACAACATCTTCTGTCCTACCAGCCGGTGGCAGCCGGGCCTCTAGGGAAACTACTGGATATTAAGGTACTCCTTTTAATAGAGTACCGGAGCAAAGCATTAACACTCCGTGAACACATGTGATCCTCACATCGCTACCATTCCCTCCGGTTGTCCCGATTTCTGTCACTTCGGGGCCATTGGTTCCGGACAGCGACATGTGTATACAACTTGCAGGTAAGATCATAAACAACGAATATCTTCATGAATCAATAACATGTTCAGATCTGAGATCATGGCACTCGGGCCCTAGTGACAAGCATTAAGCATAACAAGTTGCAACAATATCATAAAAGTGACATCTACGGATACTAGGCACTATGCCCTAACAATCTTATGACTATTACATGACCAATCTCATCCAATCCCTACCATCCCCTTCAGCCTACAGCGGGGGAATTACTCACACATGGATGGGGGAAACATGGCTGGTCGATGGAGAGGCGTTGGCGGTGATGGCGGTGAAGATCTCCTCCAATTCCCCGTCCCGGCGGAGTGCCAGAACGGAGACTTCTGGCTCCCGCGACGGAGTTTCGCGATGTGGCGGCTCTCTGGAGGGTTTCTGGCGATTTCGACTTCTCCCCGTGCGTTTTTAGGTCGAACCCGATAAGTAGTCCGAAGGGGGGCGTCGGAGGCCAGCCGAGGGGGCCACACCACATGGCCGCGCGGGCCCCCCTGGGCCGCGCCGCCTTATGGTGTGGGGCCCTCGGGCCTCCACCTCTCTTGCCCTTCTGGCTCCGTCAATATTCTGGTAAAATAGGGCCTTCTGCATAAATTCCGAGGATTTTCCTGAAAGTTGGATTTCTGCACAAAAACGAGACACCAGAGCAGTTCTGCTGAAAACAGCGTTAGTCCGTGTTAGTTGTACGAGGCAAAACAATAGTTAGAGGCGCAAAGTTCGTTTCCCGGGGTGTTAGACATACGATGGAAGCCATGGGAGAGAGTGATGAGGTTTGCAGATATGAGTCCAAGCCTACATATATATAGTGGAAAAATGGCGGGAATGCGGGAAGAAAATAGGCGGGAACGAAGTGGCGCGCGAAACTTTCATCCCGGGTGGAGGCTCAAACCGGGACAAAAGACTGGGGGAGGCTTATCTAGGAGGGCCTTATCTGGGGGGATGATGTGCGGGTAACCTTTTGTCACGGTTGGTGGCTGCAACCGGGACTAAAGCTGTCGGCAGGATAAGGATGTGTCGGTAACCTTTTGTCACGGTTGGTGGTTGCAACCGGGACTAAAGCTGTCGGCAGGATAAGGACGCGTGGGTGGACGCACTGCTCGATGAGATAAAGCATGTAGCGCACGACGCCCTGTCGAAGGAACAAGACAAAGTAGAAGCGGTGCCGTGCCTATAAAAGGAGCATCAATACGCCTTGCCAAGCAGATCAACAAGCCAAGCACAGTTTCATTCCCATGGATGAAGGAAAGGGTTGGGAAATCTCCCGTGGCGCAGCTTCTCGAAGATGTCGTTGGTGCACACGCCCTACGGCATCTTCGGAAGCTGCTCCTCGGAAAAATTTCCCTGCAAGCCCGTGAAAGACTCCATCTCCTCTAACAGTGTTGGGGAAAGGGTTCTCATTATTACATAAATGTAGAGATTGTCTTGGGAACTATATATGAAGAATACATTATTACATCGCCATCTAGTGTTGTGATCTTCTACGCCGTAGCCATGGAGAATCTTCATCATTTAGTAAGATGCTTGGGTCAATTTTCACCGTGAAGGGCGGAATTTCTTTAAACTTATTATAATCTTCTGACATGTCTGTCTTCTCATCCACTCCCACGATGTTTCTTTTCCCCGAAAGAACTATGTGGCGCTTTGGCTCCTCGGTTGATGTATTCTTTTGTTGATTTCTTTTTCTTGATTTGCTAGACATGTCCTTCACGTAGAAAACTTGAGCCACCTCGCTGGCTAGGACAAATGGCTCGTCCAGGTACGCAAGATTGTTGGGATCCACTGTTATCATACCGTACTTATCGTCAATATGTATACCGCTGAGCTTCACCCATTTGCACCGAAACAAAGGGACCTTAAAAGTGGGACCATAGTCAAGTTCCCATATCTCCTCTATGTATCCATAATATGTGGTGGTCTGCCCATTCTCGTCTTTTGCATCGAAGCGGACACCGCTGTTTTGGTTGGTGCTCTTTTTATCTTGGTCGATCGTGTAAAATGTATTCCCATTTATCTCGTACCCTTGGAATGTACATATGTTTGAAGATGGTAACCTGGCCAACAAGAACAGCTGGTCCACAACAGATGGGTCATTAATGAGATGTCTTTGCAACCAACTGCCGAAGGTATTCATGTGTTGACGTGTAATCAAGGACTCGGGCTGGCCCGGGTTTATTTCTCGTAAAGCATTCTTATGTTTCTCGATGTACGGAGCCACCAAGATGGAATTGTATAGAACTGTGTAGTGTGCTTGATTGAAAGAAATCTTGTCCCTGCACACCATTGATTTCCTTCCTAGTGTGCCTTTTCCAGTCAGCCTCCCCTCATACCGAGATTCAGGAACACCAATCGGCTTAAGGTCAGGAAGAAAGTCAACACAAAACTCAATGACCTCCTCAGTTCCGTAGCCCTTTGAGATACTTCCTTCCGGCCTAGCTCGGTTATGAACATATTTCTTTAAGACTCCCATGAACCTCTCGAAGGGGAACATATTGTGTAGAAATACAGGACCGAGAATTCTAATCTCTTCAACTAGGTGAACGAGGAGGTGCGTCATAATATTGAAGAAGGATGGTGGGAACAACAACTCGAAGCTGACAAGACATTCGACCACATCTTCCTGTAATCCTGACAAAGTTTCTGGATCCATTACCTTCTGAGAAATTGCGTTGAGGAATGCACATATCTTCACAATGGCTAGTCGAACATTTTCTGGTAGAAGTCCCCTCAATGCAACCGGAAGCAATTGTGTCATAAGCACGTGACAGTCATGGGACTTCAGGTTTTGGAATTTTTTCTCCTTCATATTTACTATCCCCTTTATATTCGACGAGAAACCAGACGGAACCTTGATACTGAATAGGGCTTCAAAAAAGATCTCCTTCTCTTGTTTGGTAAGAGCGTAGCTGGCAGGCCCTACAAACTGCCCTGGATGTTTGCCGTTTCGTCCTTTATGAAGTTCCTGGTCCTCCCGTGCTTCTGGTGTATCTTTTGTCTTTCCATACACGCCCAGAAAACCTAGAATATTCACACAAAGATTCTTGGTCAGGTGCATCACGTCGATTGCAGAGCGGACTTCCAGGACTTTCCAATATTCTAGCTCCCAAAAAATAGATTTCTTCTTCCACATGGGCGCGTGTCCGTCAGCGTCTTTCGGAACAGGTCGACTGCCTGGACCCTTTCCAAAGATAACATTTAAATCCTTGACCATGTCAAATATATCAGCACCACTACGGGGGACAGGCTTCGGACGGCGGTCTGCCTCGCCATCGAAATGCTTTCCTTTTTTCCTTAAGGGATGCTTGCGCGGAAGGTAACGACGATTGAACGGGTACACAACTTTTCTGCTTTTTCCCAAATATTTACTTTCAGTCTCATCTAAACAGTGTGTGCATGCATTGTATCCTTTGTTCGTCTGTCCTGAAATGTTACTAAGAGCAGGCCAATCACGGTACGAGTAAAGAGTACAACGGTCGAGGTTGAACAAGGTATGGAGATACCGATGATCGAACCTCGGACAAGTAAAATATCGCGTGACAAAGGGAATCGGCATCGTATGTAAATGGTTCAATCGATCACTAAGTCATCGTTGAATATGTGGGAGCCATTATGGATCTCCAGATCCCGCTATTGGTTATTGCTCGGAGAGGAGTCTCGACCATGTCTGCATAGTTCGCGAACCGTAGGGTGACGCGCTTAAGGTTCGATGTCGCATAAGTAGATTTGAATATGGTATGGAGACGAAGTTTGTTCGGAGTCTCGGATGTGATCCAGGATGTCACGAGGAGGTCCGGAATAGTCCGGAGAATAAGATTCATATAAGGGAAGTTGATTTCTAGGTTTCGGAAAAGTTCGGGATTTTTCCGGTGGATGACCGGGAAGGTTCTAGAAGGTTCCGGGGGTCCCACCAGTGGGCCCACGACCCTAGGAGGCCTAGCATGGGCCGAGGGGGTGCTCCCTAGCCTAATGGGCCAGGGGCACATGCCCCTCAAGGCCCAGCCGGCCAACCCCTAGGGTTTTCCCCAAAACCCTAGGGGGGATCAACTTGGGGGGGAAGAAATCCTCTTCCCCCCACTTGGCCGCCGCCCCCCCTAACCCTAGATGGGAAAGGGGGCCACCCCAGCCGACCCTCCCCCTATATAAAGAGGGGAGGGGGTGGCCGGCCACCATCCCCTTGATTTGCCCCCTCCTCTGGCCGCCTCTCTCCTCCACCATACGCTGTTCCGGCTTGGCGAAGCCCTGCAGCTTTTCTTCCTCCACCACCACCACCACGCCGTCGTGCTGCTGGAATTTGGAGGAGATCTACCACACCTCCGCTGCCCGCTGGAACGGGGAGAGGAAGGGCTTCATCGACACCGTACGCGCGACCGAGTACGGAAGTGCTGCCGGATTGCAGCACTGGGGATGATCGTCTACATCAACAACGAGATCTGATCTCGTAGGCTTTGGAAATCATCAAGGGTTAGTATCTTATCAATCTCGTTGCTTCGATCTTGTAGATTAGATCTTGGGTGTTCCATAGATTAGATCTTGGATTTATTCGTCTTGCGGTAGGAAAATTTTTGTTTTCTATGCTACGAACCCCATCAGTGGTATCAGAGCCATGTCTATGCATAGATCTGTTGCACGAGTAGAACACAATGGTTTTGTGGGCGTTGATGCTTTTGTTGCTTTAGTTTGTGTACTTTGCATCTTGCGGGATGGTGGGATGAAGCGGCCCGGGCTAACTTTACATGACCGCGTCTCATGAGACTTGCTCCACGCTTGACATGCAACTTGTATTGCATAAGTGGCTTTGCGGGTGTCTGTCTCTCCCACCATAGTGAAGATTCCAATTTGCACTTTCTATTGTCAACACTAGTATCACCGTTGTGGTTCATGTTCGTAGGTAGATTGGATCTTACTCGAAAACCCTAAACCACGTAAAATATGCAAACCAAATTAGAGGCGTCTAACTTGTTTTTGCAGGGTTTGGTGATGTGATATGGCCATGATGTGATGATGATTATATTTGATGTATGAGATGTTCATTGTTGTATTATGGCAACCGGCAGGAGCCTAATGGTTGTCTTTAATTTTTGTTAAAGACCTGCGTGTCTATTCATCATGTAATAGCTTTATTTCAAGTAGTTGTTATAGTAGCTATAAGTGATGGACAACCATGAAGCGGCGCCACGGACCTTGGTGCAATGCTGGTGATGATGGAGATCATGATCATGTGCTTTGGAGATGGAGATCAAAAGCACAAGAAGAAAGGCCATATCATATCACATATTATGAATTGCATGTGATGTTAATCCTTTATGCATCTTATCTTGCTTAGATCGCGACGGTAGCATTATAAGATGATCCCTCTCACTAAATATCAAGATAATAAAGTGTTCATCCTTAGTATGCACCGTTGCTAAGACTTGTCGTTTCGAAGCATCTCGTGATGATCGGGTGTGATAGACTCTACATGTGCATACAACGGGTGCAAGCCAGATTTGCACACGCGGATACTAAGGTTGCCTTGACGAGCCTAGCATGTACAGACATGGTCTCGGAACACGGGATACCGAAAGGTAGAGCATGAGTCATATGAATGATATGATGAACACTTTGAGTGTTCGCCTTTGAAGCTACATCTTTTCTCGTGATGATCGGACTTGGTGTAGTGGATTTGGTTCGTGTAATCACTAAGACAATGTGAGGGATGTTGTTTTGAGTGGGAGTTCACCTAGTTAATTGAAGAATTAAAAATGAACTCAAATTATCATGAACATAGTCTGAATAGTATTTTGAATTAAATTTGTAGAATTGGCATCCGTTTTCTACCATGCGCTAGTCTTGTAATTGAGATAGAAATACTGTTAAGTCTGACAAGTAACTTTACGGACTGGTACCGTATTGTTAAAGAATCAAGATATGATTAAGTCCTAATGCAAACTTTTAGTAAACCTCACATTGATGATTCAAAGAGCAATGGTTTCAATTAGTACCTAAAATCATCTTGTCTCCGTGAAACTTGAAGTTCAAATCCGTTTGAACAGTAAGGAGCTGAAAATTTTGTTTTCAGAAATAAGCAAGGTATGAGATATATATGATATCTAAGACCTTATTGCAAGATGATAGAATATAATCTAGTGAGACTACATAAACTCATAAGTTTTATGGGAATGTACGAAGGTTGAAGACGCCAGGCGTCCCAATCCTCCAACTAGTTGGGCACTAACGATATTCGCATATCCATGAAGTGATCGTCCTTAGTATGCACCGTTGCTAAGACTCGTCGCTTCGAAGCATCTCGTGATGATCGGGTGTTATAGATTCTACGTGTGCATACAACGGGTGCAAGACAGATTTGCACATGCGAATACTAAGGTTAAACTTTACGAGCCTAGCATGTACAGACATGGTCTCGGAAAGTCGTCATGATTTGATGGATAAAATTATGAGTGAAATTGTTCATTACATTAAAGGTTACTAATAGTGAAATCTAGAACGCTTGTCATGTGATGATCAACTTCAAGGTAAGAACCTCAAGGTTATTGGTATTTGACCAATGGACCTAGAAGTTATTGAAGGTGAAGTGTTTTTCTGAGAATGAGGAAAGCTAAAAGAGAAACTACAAAAGATATTTTGGCAGAAAGAAAGAAAATACTAGAAAGTCTAGCTCAGGTGTATATAGATGATATACATGTTATGAATGTATTCCTTGTTTTGGTCACACAATGAAATTCTTGGGTATTAGTACCATATTGGTTGGTATGAGGTGTCATACAAGACAACGCAATACAAGAATACAATGGCCTAAGTGACTGACAAGGAATATGGTAGAAATGCACGTCTGGAACAAAATAAAGTGTTATTGTGTTCGTCGTTGGCATTTTATCTAGCCCTTCGGATTTTATAATAAAGAACTTTACAATGGTTGTTATGTTCTAGTCAAATGAAAACAATGAGTTGTTCAAATTATGACATATTCCATGTACGATGGATAAGTTATTATAAATCTTTATGGTGAAGCACACATACATAACACTGACGCTAAAATGCCATAAGGCAAATGATATGAATTCCACTCATTAGTGGAACCGCCATTTAGGTCATGTTAGAAAGGAACGCATGAAGGAACTCCATGCAAATGGACTTTTGGAGTCATTTGATTTCTGAATCATTTGGCGCTTGCAAATCTCTTCTAAAGAGAATGACTTAAATCCCGTTCATAGGCCAAGAGTTGAACGGGCAATTAACTTAGTGGAAACATACATGGTGATGTATATGGTTCACTGGGCATAGTTGTGTGCGGGAGATTCTTCTACTTCATGAAAACTTCTAACAATGAATTGAGTATATATGTGGATATATTCGATAAGGAAGAAGTTTGAAACATTTGAAAGGATTCAAATAAATTTCAGCATGAAGTGGAAATCATCGTAATAGAAAAGTCAAATATCTATGATTTGATCATGGTAGAAATATTTGAATTACGAGTTTTAGCGAACATCTAAGAGAGTTATGAAATTGTTCTACTACTCACGTTTCTTGGAGTATCATAGTGATGATGGAGTATCCAAGAGACGTATCCAAAACTTGTTGGATTGATGATGAGATAAAATAAAATGACGCCATTATATTTTTGTGGATTATGCTTTAGAGACTACCGCTTTTACACTGAATAGAGCATCATCATGATCCATTGAAATGACACCATATGAGTTATGGCATGGGTATAAACCCTAATAGTCCTTTCTTAAATTTTGGTATGCGTAGCATAAGTGAATGAGTTTACAACCAAAATCGGATGAATGTCTTTGTTGGTTATCCCAGAGAATTGATTGGGAATTCTTTCCACTATTAAGTAAAAGACAAAAGTGTTTGTTGATGTTACTTGCTTATTTCCAAGAAATTGTTTCTAGCGAAGTATTTGAGTGGGAGGACAATGGAACTTGATAAGGTTTATGAACCTGAGCATGATGATCAGAGTAGCGCAGCATCGGAAATGGTTCCGGAAGCAGCTACGAAGATCATGGCTCACATGTCTACAAATTGTTATAGTCATGGAGATCAAAGTACTTATTGAACCTTGTAGGTATGGTTTACTTTGTGATCAAATAAATGATTTGTGAACAAAGGATTGATTTTGAACAATGATAAACCAACTACATACAAAGAAGTTATGATGGGCCCTGACTCCGTTAAAATGGCTATGCGCCATGAAATCCAAGATAGATGAATACTTTTTGAAAGTAAATGGATCTATCAAATAGATGGACTTGGATGGAATATCCTTAAAGAAGCTTGACTTATCGAAAAGTTGTTTACGACAAAGTTCAAAGAGTTGACTACGATAAGATTAGATCTTCCGTGGCAATGCTTATAGTCTATGTGGATTATTCTAGTAATCGCTACATATTTCTTTTATGAGATATGATAGTAGGATGGCAGAAATACATTCCTTACCAGAAGTATGTATGAAGGATGTATACCAGATACAACCAAGAGTTTTGCTGGTCCGTGGAATACTAGATAGGTATACAAACTTCAATTGGATGAAGTAAGTATCGCGGAGTTGGAATCTTCACCGGATGAAATAATCAAAGAGTTTTGATTTCATCAGAAATGATGAAGATGCTTGCATTTGCAAGAAATTAAGTGGGAGCGCTGAGACATATTTATAATACTTTATGTAGATGACATATCGTTGATTAAAAATAATGTAATCATGTACTTGATGTGATTAAAAGGTTTCATTGAGAATTAATTTCAATGAAAGGATATGGACTGAAACATATTTAGTGTCAAGATCTATGAAGATAGATTGAAACACATAATAAGTTTAAGTCAAGGTACATAGAATGGATATTGAAGTGGTTCAATATAAAAATGTTAAGAAGGTGTTCTTTTCCATGTGAAGGTTTAACAATACTTCGGTGTATTTGACACTCGATGAGTAAAAGCACATGAGTGATTTTAGATCACAAATAATATGTACAAAGTCAGATGTCCTGTGCTCTAAATTGTTACGAGCATATACCAGAATGATTCATATAATGATCATTGGACAACAGTAAGAATATCCCTGAGTGCTTTAGAAGAACCAAGGATATATATATAGTTTTATATGGGGTAATGACAAACAAATCGCTGTAAGGTGTTGCACCGATATTAGTTTGGTCACATATAAAAATAAAATTTCAATCTCAATTAGGCTAAGAGTTATTTAAAAGGTAGCACAATGAGCTAGAACAAGTCTATGCTAGATTTGGATGAGTTCTAAATATTGTGACGGATTCTACAAACAAAGGCAGAGTATGTCATTGTTTTGACAATGACTAAGGATGTTAAGTCGAAAAGTTCTTTGAGAACTTGGTGTAGTTCCGATAGTGTCAGAACTTTGAAGCTATATTGTGTGTGACAATATTAGTGACTTATTTCAGACCGCGGAATTAAGGTTCCACCAGAGGACTAAGCATATACAATTAATGCCGACTCATTTGGAAAATGAGTGATGCGTTGAGACGCAAATGAATTGCAAAATACATACGTTTCTGAGCGTGTCAGATCCGTTGACTAAAACCTCTCCCGTGAGCAAAACATGATTAGCACCAGAAGGCCAAGGTGTTATATCTTTACAAATGTAAACTAGATTATTGACTCTAGTGCAAGTGGGAGACTGTTGGAGATATGCCCAAGAGGCAATAATAAAATGGTTATTATAATATATCTTTGTGTTTATGATAATGTTTACATACCATGCTATAATTGTATTAACCGGAACATTGATACATGTGTGTTATGTAAACAACAAGGAGTCCCTAGTAAGCCTCTTGTATAACTAGCTTGTTGATTAATGGATGATCATGGTTTCGTGATCATGAACATTGGATGTTATTAATAACAAGGTTATGTCATTAGGTGAATGATATAATGGACACACACCCAAATGAGCGTAGCATAAGATCAAGTCATTAAGTTCAATTTGCTATAAGCTTTCGATACATAGTTGCCTTAGTCCTTCGACCATGAGATCATGTAAATCACTTACACCGGAAGGGTACTTTGATTACATCAAACGTCATTGCGTAAATGGGTGACAATAAAGGTGGGATTAAGTATTCGGAAAGTGTGAGTTGAGGCATATGGATCAATAGTGGGATTTGTCCATCCTGATGACGGATAGATATACTCTGGGCCCTCTCGGTGGGATGTCATCTGATTAGCTTGCAAGCATATGAATGGTTCATAAGAGATCACATACCACGGTACGAGTAAAGAGTACTTGTCGGTAACGAGGTTGAACAAGGTATGGAGATACCGATGATCGAACCTCGGACAAGTAAAATATCGCGTGACAAAGGGAATCGGCATCGTATGTAAATGGTTCAATCGATCACTAAGTCATCGTTGAATATGTGGGAGCCATTATGGATCTCCAGATCCCGCTATTGGTTATTGCTCGGAGAGGAGTCTCGACCATGTCTGCATAGTTCGCGAACCGTAGGGTGACGCGCTTAAGGTTCGATGTCGCATAAGTAGATTTGAATATGGTATGGAGACGAAGTTTGTTCGGAGTCTCGGATGTGATCCAGGATGTCACGAGGAGGTCCGGAATAGTCCGGAGAATAAGATTCATATAAGGGAAGTTGATTTCTAGGTTTCGGAAAAGTTCGGGATTTTTCCGGTGGATGACCGGGAAGGTTCTAGAAGGTTCCGGGGGTCCCACCAGTGGGCCCACGACCCTAGGAGGCCTAGCATGGGCCGAGGGGGTGCTCCCTAGCCTAATGGGCCAGGGGCACATGCCCCTCAAGGCCCAGCCGGCCAACCCCTAGGGTTTTCCCCAAAACCCTAGGGGGGATCAACTTGGGGGGGAAGAAATCCTCTTCCCCCCACTTGGCCGCCGCCCCCTAACCCTAGATGGGAAAGGGGGCCACCCCAGCCGACCCTCCCCCTATATAAAGAGGGGAGGGGGTGGCCGGCCACCATCCCCTTGATTTGCCCCCTCCTCTGGCCGCCTCTCTCCTCCACCATACGCTGTTCCGGCTTGGCGAAGCCCTGCAGCTTTTCTTCCTCCACCACCACCACCACGCCGTCGTGCTGCTGGAATTTGGAGGAGATCTACCACACCTCCGCTGCCCGCTGGAACGGGGAGAGGAAGGGCTTCATCGACACCGTACGCGCGACCGAGTACGGAAGTGCTGCCGGATTGCAGCACTGGGGATGATCGTCTACATCAACAACGAGATCTGATCTCGTAGGCTTTGGAAATCATCAAGGGTTAGTATCTTGTCAATCTCGTTGCTTCGATCTTGTAGATTAGATCTTGGGTGTTCCATAGATTAGATCTTGGATTTATTCGTCTTGCGGTAGGAAATTTTTTGTTTTCTATGCTACGAACCCCATCAACTGAGAGCAGGCCAATCATTGATGGTTACGAATAGCAACCCTCGTAGGTCAAATTCTTGCTCGGTGTGCTCATCCCACACACGTACACCTGGTTTGGCCCACAACTCCAAAAGTTCATCGACTAATGGCCTTAGGTACACATCAATGTCGTTGCCCGGTTGCTTTGGGCCTTGGATAAGCACTGGCATCATAATGAACTTCCGCTTCATGCACAACCAAGGAGGAAGGTTGTAGATACATAGAGTCACGGGCCAGGTGCTGTGACTGCAGCTCTGCTCCCCAAAAGGATTCATGCCATCTGTACTTAGACCAAAGTATAAGTTCCTTGCCTCACCTGCAAAATCCGGGAACTCTCTCCCGATGTTTCTCCACTGCCGACCATCAGCGGGGTGCCTCAACATCGCGTCTTTCTTACGTTCTTCCATGTGCCATCGCAACAACTGGGCATGCTCTTTGTTTCTGAACAAACGTTTCAACCGTGGTATTATTGGAGCATACCACATCACCTTCGCAGGAACCCTCTTCCTGGGTGGCTCGCCCTCAACATCACCAGGGTCATCTTTTCTGATCTTATACCGCAATGCACCACATATCGGACATTTATTCAAATTCTCGTACTTCTCACCGCGGTAGAGGATACAGTCATTAATGCATGCATGTATCTTCTGCACATCTAATCCTAGAGGGCAGACAAGCTTCTTTGCTTCATATGTACTGACGGGCAATTCATTATTTCTTGGAAACAGCTTCTTTAATATTATCATCAATTTCTCAAATCCCGAGTCAGTCACACCGACCTCTGCCTTCCATTTCAGCAATTCCAATATGCTACCCAGCTTTCTATGCCCATCTTCACAACCTGGGTACAACAATTTGTGGTGGTCCTCTAACATCTTGTCGAACTGCAACCTCTCCTTATCCGTGCCACAGTCTCTTCTTGCATCAGAAATGGCCCGACGAAGATCATCATCAACAGGATCATCTGATGCCTGTTCTTCACCTCCTTCTTCTTCATTGTCGTCCATTGCGGTATCAAAGCATTCAGAGAACATAGATCGGTACTGGTCATCATTATCTTCTTCCTCATCGCCGTCTTCCATCATAACCCCTTCTTCTCCGTGCTTGGTCCAAACATTATAGCTGGACATGAATCCAAACCGAAGCAGGTGGCTCTTAATGTCTCTTGAGCAAGAGTAATCCTTCTCGTTCTTACATTTTAGACATGGACAGCACATAAAACCTTGCTTCGACTTGTTGGCCTCGGCCACAAGCAGGAAAGAATTCACGCCCTCTCTGAAAGCGGGAGCACATCGGTTACCGTACATCCATGGATGACTCATCTGCATCATAAGTACAATTATATATGTATCAGATGCAATCACCTTGCTAAAATTAGTATTGTACGGACTATGCATATATATATAGTCGAGAAAATAGTTGCTAACCTTTTAGGATCAAAAAGAGGAGAAATCTTATCAAATAAAACCAAGTGGCATCCCTCTCACAAGCATTCCATCAAACACCTCTTGTGCACATGTAGAAAAAATGAGCTAGCATACACCTCCACCTTCACCACCAAGGAAAAAATGAGGTGGGGTGGGGTGGCTGGCTGCTTCTATATATATAGGCATGGCCCTTTTGTCGCGGGCCGTATTACGACCCGCGACAAAAGGCCGACAGAGGCGCCTTCGGCACCTTTTGTCGCGGGTCGTAATACGGCCCGCGACAAAAGGGCGCGACAAAGTCCCTGCCCGCTCCACATGGTTTCGGGCGACGTGGCTGCCATTTGTCGCGGGTGCATGCGCGCCGCGACAAAAGGCTCCCACGAAGCCCTGTTTTCCACTAGTGGAGGCGCGGCAACCTTGCTCCGCAGGCTAGGCGAGCGGCGAGCTCGGCGAGTTTGGGCGCGGCCGTGCCGATACCTCCGCGCGAGGAGGGCCGCGGTAGCGGATCATGCAGGCATCCGACGAACGTGGTCTGGTGGGGGAGTGAGGAGGGCCCGTGATGTGAGGAGCGTGGCGGCCGTGAGGAGCGCGGCGAGCCGGTGAGGAGAGCTGCGAGATGACCCGCCGGCGAGGCGTGGGGATTGGCGGGGTAGTGATGGAGAGGCACCGGGAGGATGGAGATATGGGCAGTGTTGTCGATGGTGATTGAAGGCGGAGGCGGTAACTCCGGCGGCGGCAGCCAGCAGCGAGGAGGAGGAGATCGCGGGAGGACTAGAAGAGGGGAAAGAGGAGGAGGAGATCGCGGTAACTCCGATGTTTTTGGGTCTGATGAATCACTACAAGAAAAGTTGCCATGGCCGACGAAGTTGAAGTCGCGCCGTGGTTGCTGGTGTACCATGGCCGACGATTTTTGGTCCCTCCGTGGTTCATGTCAAAACTTTTTTTTTCTCGTTTTTGAGGCCACCTAGCCCGACGAAAGCGGCCAAAACGTCGCGTATGGTGGCCCGGGACGTGGTGCATCTCGAAATCTCGGGTTCGCCGGCCGAGTCAACGCAAATCCGCACCGCCGAGGGATGTAGGGCCCAGATGGCAGCCTCTCTGGCATTGTTTTTTTCTAGATCGCGCCATCTCGTTCAACGTTCTCCGATCGAGCCGTTTACGATGCAGGATCATGGGTCCCGCATGTCATCCTCTATGAACCAAAATTCTTTCTATTCTTGGATTTTTTTGACCCCCTGATTTCTGGCTACTTCCTTTTTCTTTTGATCCCTTGCCGCCTTGGAAACGTTGAGACCGCTGCTGCTAAATGGGACCCGCATGTCATCCTCTATGTGCAATCAACTTTCTTTTCTTGGAGTTTTTTTGGCACCTCAAATTTGGTCACTTGCCTTTTTCTTTCGATCCCCTGCCGCCTCTCAAACGGTGATACCGCTGCTGCTAACTGGGACCCGCATGTCATCCTCTATGTACTATAAAACTTTCTTTTCTTGAATTATTTTTGGCACCTCATATTTGGTCACTTACCTTTTTCTTTCGATCCCCTGCCGCCTCTCAAACGGTGCCGCTAAATGGGACCCGCATGTCATCCTCTATGTACTATAAAACTTTCTTTTCTTGGATTTTTTTGGCACCTCATATTTGGTCACTTGACTTTTTCTTTCGATCCCCTGCTGCCTCTCAAACAGTGATACCGCTGCTGCTAAATGGGACCCGCATGTCATCCTCTATGTACTATAAAACTTTCTTTTCTTGGATTTTTTTTGGCACCTCATATTTGGTCACTTGACTTTTTCTTTCGATCCCCCTGATACGTCTCCAACGTATCGATAATTTCTTATGTTCCATGCTACTTTATTGATGATACCTACATGTTTTATGCACATTATATGTCATATTTATGCATTTTCTGGAACTAACCTATTAACAAGATGCCGAAGAGCCAGTTGCTGTTTTCTGCTGTTTTTGGTTTCAGAAATCCTAGTAAAGAAATATTCTCGGAATTGGACGAAACTTTCGCCCAGGGTCCTATTTTTGCACGAAGCTTCCAGAAGACCGAAGACCTAACGAAGTGGGGCCACGAGGCGGCCAGGAGGGAGGCCGGCGCGGCCCAGGCCCTGGCCGCGCCGACTGCCCCCTGGGCCCCTCGTGTGGCCCCCCGCGTTGACCCTCCGCCTACTTAAAGCTTCCGTCGCGAAACCCCCAGTACCGAGAGCCACGATACGGAAAACCTTACAGAGACGCCGCCGCCGCGAATCCCATCTCGGGGGATTCAGGAGATCGCCTCCGGCACCCTGCCGGAGAGGGGATTCATCTCCCGGAGGACTCTACACCGCCATGGTCGCCTCCGGAGTGATGAGTGAGTAGTTCACCCCTGGACCATGGGTCCATAGCAGTAGCTAGATGGTCGTCTTCTCCTTGTTGTGCTTCATTGTTGGATCTTGTGAGCTGCCTAACATGATCAAGATCATCTATATGTAATTCTATATGTTGTGTTTGTCGGGATCCGATGGATAGAGAGTACTATGATTATGGTGATTATCAATCTATTGTTCATGTGTTGTTTATGATCTTGCATGCTCTCCGTTATTAGTAGAGGCTCTGGCCAAGTTTTTACTCTTAACCCCAAGAGGGAGTATTTATGCTCGATAGTGGGTTCATGCCTCCATTGAATCTGGGACAGTGACAGAAAGTTCTAAGGTTGTGGATGTGCTGTTGCCACTAGGGATAAAACATTGATGCTATGTCTAAGGATGTAGTTGTTGATTACATTACGCACCATACTTAATGCAATTGTCTGTTGCTTTGCAACTTAATACTGGAGGGGGTTCGGATGATAACCTGAAGGTGGACTTTTTAGGCATAGATGCAGTTGGATGGCGGTCTATGTACTTTGTCGTAATGCCCAATTAAATCTCACTATATTTATCATATCATGTATATGTATTGTTATGCCTTTCTCTATTTTGTCAATTGCCCGACTGTAATTTGTTCACCCAACATGCTTTTATCTTATGGGAGAGACACCTCTAGTGAACTGTGGACCCCGGTCCTATTCTTTACATAGCATACAATCTACTTGTTTTACTGTTTTCTTTGCAAACATCTTCCACTCGATACGTTTAATCCTTTGTTACAGCAAGCCGGTGAGATTGACAACCTCACTGTTTCGTTGGGACAAAGTACTTGGGTTGTGTTGTGCAGGTTCCGCGTTGGCGCCGGAATCCCTGCTCCGCATCACATTTCGCGACCATCAACCTTCAACGTGCTTCTTGGCTCCTACTGGTTCGATTAAACCTTGGTTTCGTACTGAGGGAAACTTGCTTCTATACGCATCATACCTTCCACTTGGGGTTCCCAACGGACGTGTGCATCTACGCGTATCATGCCTCTCAAACAGTGATACCGCTGCTGCTAAATGGGACCCGCATGTCATCCACTATGTACTATAAAACTTTCTTTTCTTGGATTTTTTTGGCACCTCATATTTGGTAACTTGACTTTTTCTTTCGATCCCCTGCTGCCTCTCAAACAGTGATACCGCTGCTGCTAAATGGGACCCGCATGTCATCCTCTATGTACTATAAAACTTTCATTTTTTGGATTATTTTTGGCACCTCATATTTGGTCACTTGACTTTTTCTTTCGATCCCCTGCCGCCTCTCAAACGGTGAGACCGCTGCAGCTAAATGGGACCCGCATGTCATCCTCTATGAGCAATCAACTTTCTTTTCTTGGAGTTTTTTTGGCACCTCATATTTGGTCACTTGCCTTTTTCTTTCGATCTCATGCCACGTTTGAAACGTTGAGGTACCTGCTGGCTCATGGGACCCGCATGTCATCCTCTGTGTGCTATAAAAGTTTCCTTTGTTGGTTTTTTTTTCACCCTCTGATTTTTGGCTTGCCTTTTTCTTTTGATCCCCTGCCCCCTTTGAAACGTTGAGTAAGCTGTTGGTTCAAGGGACCCGCATGTCATCCTCTATGTCCATCAACTTTCTTTTCTTGGATTTTTTTCACCCCCTAATTACTAGCTACTTTCTTTTTCTTTTGATCTCAAGCCGCATTACAAACATTGAGACCGCTGCTGCAAAATGGGACCCACATGTCATACTCTATGTACAATAAATCTTGGATTATTTTTGGCTCCTGATATTTGGTCACTTGCCTTTTTCTTTCGATCTCATGCCGCCTTTGAAACGTTGAGTAAGCTGCTGGCTCATGGGTCCCGCATGTCATCCTCTACGAACAATAAAAGTTTCCTTTCTTGGAGTTATTTTTTACCCCTAATTTCTGGCTATTTGCCTTTTTCTTTTGATCCCCTGCCCCCGTTGAAACGATGAGGACGCTGTTGGCAGGTCGGTCCCACATGTCATCCTCTATGAACAATAAAAGTTTCCTTTGGTGGATTTATTTTTGACCCCTAATTAATTTCTGGCTATTTCCTTTATTTTTCTTTTGATCCCCTGCCGCCTTGGAATTGTTGAGAATGCTGCTGCCTCATTTTTCTTTTGGTCCTGTGCCGCCTTGGAAACGTTGAGACCGCTGCTACAAAATGGGACCCGCATGTCATCCTCTATGTACAATAAAGTTTCTTTTCTTGGATTATTTTTGGCTCCTGATATTATGTCACTTGCCTTTTTCTTTCGATCTCATGCCGACTTTGAAACGTTGAGGATGCTGCTGCCTCATGGGTCCCGCATGTCATCCTCTCAGAACGATAAATGTTTTCTTTTCTTGTATTTTTTTACCAACTGATTTTTGGCTTTTTTTATTTTCGATCCCCTGCCGCCTTTGAAACGTTGACTCCGCTGCTGGCTCATGGGTCCCCGATGTCAGCCTCCCCGTACAAGAAACATGTGATATTTTATTTTGCAGACAATAAACGTTGTATTTCGCTCTGAGCTATTGCAAACGGATAAATTAAATCTTTATATCTACATAAACAAACTTATATGTTGAATCTCCTTGTTTTTTGTTTTTGCGAAGCATAGGACTTTCCTGTTTTTTTTTTGAGAAAAATCCGACCTTTCCTGTTTTGGAGTGGGCTGAAATTGTACGAGTCAAAAGGCCCAGCAGGATAGTTCGAAGGCCCAGATGTCCAGATACAGCCCAATTGAAATCTTTCTTTTCTTGGATTTTTTTCACACCCTGATTTCTGGCTACTTCATTTTTCTTTCGGTCCTGTGCCGCCTTGGAAGCGTTGAGACCGCTGCTACAAAATGGGACCCGCATGTCATCCTCTATGTACAATAAAGTTTCTTTTCTTGGATTATTTTTGGCTCCTGATATTATGTCACTTGACTTTTTCTTTCAATCTCATGCCGACTTTGAAACGTTGAGGAAGCTGCTGGCTCATGGGTCCCGCATGTCATCCTCTATGAACAATAAAAGTTTTCTTTGTTGGATTTATTTTTTTCCCCTAATTTCTGGCTATTTGTCTTTTTCTTTTGATCCCCTGCCCCCTTTGAAACGATGACGACGCAGCTGGCAAGTCGGTCCCACATGTCATCCTCTATGAACAATAAAAGTTTCCTTTGATGGATTTATTTTTGACCCTAATTAATTTCTGGCTATTTCCTTTTTTATTTTGATCCCCTGCCGCCTTGAAATAGTTGAGGATGCTGCTGCCTCATGGGTCCCGCATGTCATCCTCTCAGAAAGGTAAATGTTTCTTTTCTTGAATTTGTTTACCAACTGATTTTTGGCTTATTTTTTCTTTCGATCTCCTGCCACCTTTAAAACGTTGACGACGCTGCTGGCTCATGGGTCCCCAATGTCAGCCTCCCCATACTGCAAATCCTCTTTCTGCAAAGGTTGTATTTCTAGATAGATAAGGTGGATTCGAATCTGCCATGGTTCAGGCAGCTCAGGTAAGCCTTCTTGCACTAATTAATGGAAGTAGTGTATCGCAAGGTCAAGACATGTGGCTCGGTGTAATGAATCTATATGAATCATGTTGTGGGTTCAATCTGATAGTTCTCTAACAGGTCAGCCAAAATAGAAATTAAGTTTTTTTCTAAAACGGAAATGCAAATTAAGATGAACACAAACATTAGTTATCATAATAGCTGATCATACATACATACTTGCTAAGAGCAAAAGCTTGCCAGAGTTTTACCACCCATACAATTAATTAGCAGTTCAGATAAGATAACCTTATATAAGTATAACTACAAATGCATTTGCTAAGGGCTCATGGGACAACAGAACTAGACAACCGCGAACTTTATGACCAGCATGTCACAGCGGCATCGAAAGATCTTGACCTTCAACTTTGATCCAATGCGAAGTTTGGCACCGTCAATGAACTTTTTCCACCTGGAAGTAACAGCCAAGCGGCCATCTGTGGGACTGACAGAGTACCGTCCCTCCACGGTGAGACCTTCACTCTCCATGACGAGGGATATCTTGCCCCTTCGGCCAGCATTGAGATCCTTGGAGATACTTTTAGGCAATTTCTGATTCAAAGCAAGAGATACCACCAAAAATTAGTCAATGGCACCAATGCACTGAACCATGTGAGACTTTGAGCAGAGAAGACATCAAGATAAGAGCAGTTATGCTGTCATATACTCACGAACATAGCCTTCAGATGCGTCCTGGTCACCACACGGGTGGCCACAGCAATGAGCTGAGACCTCGGTGATCTGGCTGGGGCAGGTGCATGAGCCTGGGCTGGTACACGAGCTGGTGCTGATGCAGGAGACTGCTGGGCAGGTGCAGTAAACGGTGCCTCTAGAGGAACCGGTGCTGATGCAGGAGACTGTTGGGCAGGTGCAGTAAACGGTGCAGCTAGAGGAACCAGTGCTGATGCAGGAGCCTGCTGGGCATGTGTAGTATATGGGGCCTCTACAGGAACCAATGCTGATGTAGGGGACTGCTGGGTAGATGCAGTAAACGGAGCTGGTACAGGAACCGGTGCTGATGCAGGAGAGTGGGAAGCCGGTGCCGGTGCTGGTGTGGTTGCCCTTTGTGACATCCGCTCCTGTTCCATCAGGGGATCTGCAGCTTTGATCATGTTAAACCCAGCAAGCTAGAACAGAGGGAATGGTTTAGAACAACTGCTCAGAATGCAGTTATCAAAAGATATGAGTAGAAAAAAGTTACATATTATATATTTGGAAGTGTCTCCAACTCTGTAAGCAGTTACGTATATCTGCCCGTTTGAGTTTCTGATCCTCAGCTCGTCGCCCTTCTTCAGACCGTAGTCAAAAGCAAACTTTCTCCAATCATGTCCATACAAATATGTGATGGCCTGCGTCTTGTAGACATACACCTCATAGACCGTGTAGGTGTTCATCAATTTGCCATTGCCATGCATAGTGAAAGATCCTTCATGCGGACACATCTGGTTAATCATTGGACGAAGTTCACAAGGTACAGTCTGCATGTGAAAATTGATACAAATGTAAGAAGCAGGAAGACTAAAAACAAGACTTTACTATATGCCAATTCATGCTAAACCACTGAGAATACATACCTGTAACTCTGTGAAGGAGCTACTAGAAAGGTAGATAGAGCCATAGGAGGTGTTATATGCGGGGTATGTACATGGGCCCGCCATATTCCCGCAAGCTCGGCATCGGGATGGTGAAGGAAACATGGGAGGTACTACTGGTGCGTAGCGCTGAACGTAAGTGGAAGAATTAGGTTGTGTAAAGTGCATAGTTCAGAGCAATGCAAATGTTGACAAGCAAGTGCATAACACTATGTTACAAACTGAACAGTGAAAAATTAGTGTATGATGAATATAAGCATGCTAATTTGGTGTTTCCGAATTCCAAAAAGCATTAGACAGAGCCAGTGATAATATCAGACATAAATCATGGCATGTATATGTGGCTTAAGAAAATATACCCGAACCCTTGGATGGTTACGGCCCGGCTGATCCTTGGACTTGAGCTTATATAAGCATCCAGAAGGTGGGGCTGACAGTAACTTGGTGGCAGCCTCTGCAGATGCCTCATCAGCAGCAGTTGCAATCCTTTTGACCAATGAAGGCTTAGCAGTTTCAGTCTGCATATAAAAATTGAAGAGCAACAGACATCAGCAGTGATATATAAAATGAATCTATGAGACACTGATGCATATAGTGCTGGATGTAAGTGGAAGAATAGGTGTGTGTGTTTCTGAACTATTGGTAAGCATTAGACAAAGCCGGCAATAAACAGACAAAAATCAAATCATGTATGAGGATTAAGAAAATATACCTGCTTACTGAAAAGGGTACCACCCAGCTGGCCCGTGGCCTTGTGCTTGAGGAGGTTTTCAGAAGATGGTGGCAGCACCATCGTCTTCACAGCAGCCTCATCAGGATCATTTTTTATCCATTTGAGTAGAGGAACAGAAGTTTCATCCTGCATATGAATAGCAACAGAACTCATCATTGATATTTAATAAATCTATGAGATAGACTGATGCAAATAGTGCGGGTGTAAGTGGAAGAATAGGGTTGTGCATAGAGAACAGTTGACAACAATGCAAATGATTACAAAAGAAGCCAATGGAAATCAACAGTTTATATACTGGATGAGACAGACTGAAAAGTGAAAAATTAGTGTATGATGATTGTAAGCAAACGCAGTGTTTCTGAACTTTTGGTAAGCATTAGACAAAGCCAACAGTAATTAAACAGATAATAATGAAATCATGTATGTGGATTAAGAAAATATACCAGATTCATTAAAAGGTCACCACCCAGCTGGCCCATGGCCTCGTGCTTGTAGAGGTTTTCGGAAGATGGTGCCGGCACCATCGTCCTCACAGCGTCTCCAACGTATCGATAATTTCTTATGTTCCATGCTACTTTATTGATGATACCTACATGTTTTATGCACATTATATGTCATATTTATGCATTTTCTGGAACTAACCTATTAACAAGATGCCGAAGAGCCAGTTGCTGTTTTCTGCTGTTTTTGGTTTCAGAAATCCTAGTAAAGAAATATTCTCGGAATTGGACGAAACTTTCGCCCAGGGTCCTATTTTTGCACGAAGCTTCCGAAGACCGAAGAGATAACGAAGTGGGGCCACGAGGCGGCCAGAGGGTAGCGGCGCGGCCCAGGCCCCGGCCGCGCCGACCTGCCCCCGGGGCCCCTCGTGTGGCCCCCGCGTTGACCTTCCGCCTACTTAAAGCCTCCGTCGCGAAACCCCCAGTACCGAGAGCCACGATACGGAAAACCTTCCGAGACGCCTCCGCCGCGAATCCCATCTCGGGGGATTCAGGAGATCGCCTCCGGCACCCTGCCGGAGAGGGGATTCATCTCCCGGAGGACTCTACACCGCCATGGTCGCCTCCGGAGTGATGAGTGAGTAGTTCACCCCTGGACCATGGGTCCATAGCAGTAGCTAGATGGTCGTCTTCTCCTTGTTGTGCTTCATTGTTGGATCTTGTGAGCTGCCTAACATGATCAAGATCATCTATATGTAATTCTATATGTTGTGTTTGTCGGGATCCGATGGATAGAGAGTACTATGATTATGGTGATTATCAATCTATTGTTTATGTGTTGTTTATGATCTTGCATGCTCTCCGTTACTAGTAGAGGCTCTGGCCAAGTTTTTACTCTTAACTCCAAGAGGGAGTATTTATGCTCGATAGTGGGTTCATGCCTCCATTAAATCTGGGACAGTGACAGAAAGTTCTAAGGTTGTGGATGTGCTGTTGCCACTAGGGATAAAACATTGATTCTATGTCTAAGGATGTAGTTGTTGATTACATTACGCACCATACTTAATGCAATTGTCTGTTGCTTAGCAACTTAATACTGGAGGGGGTTCGGATGATAACCTGAAGGTGGACTTTTTAGGCATAGATGCAGTTGGATGGCGGTCTATGTACTTTGTCGTAATGCCCAATTAAATCTCACTATATTTATCATATCATGTATATGCATTGTTATGTCTTTCTCTATTTGTCAATTGCCCGACTGTAATTTGTTCACCCAACATGCTTTTATCTTATGGGAGAGACACCTCTAGTGAACTGTGGACCCCGGTCCTATTCTTTACATAGCATACAATCTACTGCAATTGTGTTTACTGTTTTCTTTGCAAACATCTTCCACTCGATACGTTTAATCCTTTGTTACAGCAAGCCGGTGAGATTGACAACCTCACTATTTCGTTGGGGCAAAGTACTTTGGTTTTGTTGTGCAGATTCCACGTTGGCGCAGGAATCCCTGGTGTTGCGCCGCATCACATTTCGCGACCATCAACCTTCAACGTGCTTCTTGGCTCCTACTGGTTCGATTAAACCTTGGTTTCATACTGAGGGAAACTTGCTTCTATACGCATCATACCTTCCACTTGGGGTTCCCAACGGACGTGTGCATCTACGCGTATCAAGCTAAATTTCTGGCGCCGTTGCCGGGGAGATCAAGACACGCTGCAAGGGGAGTCTCCACTTCTCAATCTCTTTACTTTGTTTTTGTCTTGCTTTATTTTATTTACTACTTTGTTTGCTGCACCTAAACAAAACACAAAAAAATTAGTTGCTAGTTTTACTTTATTTATTGTCTTGCTCTCTATATCGAAAACACACAAAAAAATTAGTTACTTGCATTTACTTTATCTAGTTTGCTTTATTTACCGTTGCTAAAATGAATACCCCTGAAAATACTAAGTTGTGTGACTTCACAAATGCAAATAATAATGATTTCCTATGCACACCTATTGCTCCACCTGCTACTACAGCAGAATTCTTTGAAATTAAACCTGCTTTACTAAATCTTGTCATGAGAGATCAATTTTCTGGTGTTAGTTCTGATGATGCTGCTGCCCATCTCAATAATTTTGTTGAACTTTGTGAAATGCAAAAGTATAAAGATGTAGATGGTGATATTATTAAATTGAAAGTGTTTCCTTTCTCATTAAGAGGAAGAGCTAAAGATTGGTTGCTATCTTTGCCTAAGAATAGTATTGATTCATGGACTAAATGCAAGGATGCTTTTATTGGTAGATATTATCCTCCCGCTAAAATTATATCTTTGAGAAGTAGCATAATGAATTTTAAGCAATTAGATACTGAACATGTTGCTCAAGCATGGGAGAGAATGAAAACTTTGGTAAAGAATTGCCCAACCCATGGACTGACTACTTGGATGATCATCCAAACCTTCTATGCAGGACTAAATTTTTCTTCGCGGAATTTATTGGATTCAGCTGCTGGAGGTACCTTTATGTCCATCACATTGGGGGCGGCTACAAAACTTCTTGATGATATGATGATAAATTACTCTGAATGGCACACGGAAAGAGCTCCACAAGGTAAGAAGGTAAATTCTGTTGAAGAAACCTCTTCCTTGAGTGATAAGATTGATGTGATTATGTCTATGCTTGTGAATGGTAGATCTAATGTTGATCCAAATAATGTTCCTTTAGCTTCATTGGTTGCTCAAGAAGAAAATGTTGATGTGAATTTCATTAAAAATAATAATTTCAACAACAATGCTTATAGGAACAACTCTGGTAATAACTATAGGCCATATCCTTCTGCTAATGGTAATGGTTATGGTAATTCTTATGGGAATTCTTACAATAATAATAGGAGTGTACCCTCTGGTCTTGAAGCCATGCTTAAAGAATTTATTAGTACACAAACTGCTTTTAACAAATCTGTTGAGGAAAAGCTTGATAAAATTGATACTATTGCTTCTAGAGTTGATAGACTTGCCTCTGATGTTAATCTTTTAAAATTGAAAGTTATGCCTAATAATGATATTGATAATAAGATTACTACTACAGCAAATGCCATCCAAGTTAGAATTAATGAGAATATAAGATTAATGGCTGAACTGCGTGCTAGGTGGGATAGAGAAGAAAATGAAAAACTAGCTAAAGAGAATAATGTAGCTAAAGTTTGGACTATTACCACCACTAGTAATGCTAATTCTTCACATGTTGCTGCACCTCCTACTATCAATGGTAAAATAATTGGTGTTGGCAATGTTTCTACTCCTAGTGCAAAGCGAACAAAACTGCCTGAAATTGCTAAAACTGCTGAAACTGCTTGTGATAAAACTGCTGAAATTTTTTCCAACCTTGGGAACAATGATCCCATTGCTGTAGCTCATAATGATTTAGATTTTGATGATTGCCACATCTCTGAAGTTATAAAGTTCTTACAAAAACTTGCTAAAAGTCCTAATGCTAGTGCTATAAATTTAGCCTTTACAAAACATATTACAAATGCTCTCATAAAAGCTAGAGAAGAGAAACTAAAACTTGAAACTTCTATTCCTAGAAAGTTAGAAGATGGTTGGGAGCCCATCATTAAAATGAAATTCAATGACTTTGAATGTAATGCTTTATGTGATCTTGGTGCAAGTATTTCTGTTATGCCTAAAAAGATTTATGATATGCTTGACTTGCCACCATTGAAGAATTGTTATTTGGATGTTAATCTTGCCGATAATGTTAAAAAGAAACCTTTGGGGAGGATTGATAATGTGCATATTACGGTTAACAATAACCTTGTCCCCGTTGATTTTGTTGTCTTGGATATCGAATGCAATGCATCTTGTCCTATTGTATTGGGAAGACCTTTTCTTCGAACCGTTGGTGCTGTTATTGATATGAGGGAAGGTAATATTAAATATCAATTTCCTCTCAAGAAAGGTATGGAACACTTCCCTAGAAAGAGAATGAAGTTGCCTTTTGATTCTATTATTAGAACAAGCTATGATGTTGATGCTTCATCTCTCGATGTTACTTGATTTGCACTTTCTGCGCCTAGCTGAAAGGCGTTAAAGAAAAGCGCTTATGGGAGACAACCCATGTTTTTACTACAGCAATTTTTTGTTTTGTTGAGTCTTGGAAGTTGTTTACTACTGTAGCAACCTCTCCTTATCATGTTTTTGTGCCAAGTAAAGTTTCTATGTCAAAGTTGATGTTATATTTGGGATTGCTGCGCAGAAACAGCATTGCTGTCTGTCACGAATCTGGGCACAGTTCTCTGTAGAAAATTCGAAAAAATCTGCCAATTTACGAGCGTGATCCTCAGATATGTACGCAACTTTCATTAGTTTTGAGTTTTTCCATTTGAGCAAGTCTGGTGCCAGCTTTAAATTCGTCTTTACGGACTGTTCTGTTTTTGACAGATTCTGCCTTTTATTTCGCATTGCCTCTTTTGCTATGTTGGATTTATTTCTTTGATCCACTAATGTCCAGTAGCATTATGCAATGTCCAGAAGTGAAAATAATGATTGTGTCACCTCTGAATGAGTGAATTATTAATGATGCACTAACCCTCTAATGAGTTTGCTTGAAGTTTGGTGTGAAGGAAGTTTTCAAGGGTCAAGAGAGGAGAATGATATACTATGATCAAGAGGAGTGAAAGCTCTAAGCTTGGGGATGCCCCCGTGGTTCACCCCTGCATATTTTAAGAAGACTCAAGCGTCTAAGCTTGGGGATGCCCAAGGCATCCCCTTCTTCATCGACAACATCATCAGGTTCCTCCCCTGAAACTATATTTTTATTCAATCACATCTTGTGTTCTTTACTTGGAGCGTCGGTTTGTTTTTGTTTTTGTTTTTGTTTGAATAAAATGGATCCTAGCATTCACTTTGTGGGAGAGAGACACGCTCCGCTGTTGCATATGGACACATGTGTCCTTAGGCTTTACTCATAATGTTCAAGGCGAAGTTTCTTCTTCGTTAAATTGTTATATGGTTGGAATTGGAAAATGCTACATGTAGTAATTCTAAAATGTCTTGGATAATGTGATACTTGGCAATTGTTGTGCTCATGTTTAAGCTCTTGCATCATATGCTTTGCACCCATTAATGAAGAAATACATAGAGCTTGCTAAAATTTGATTTGCATATTTGGTTTCTCTAAGGTCTAGATAATATCTAGTATTGAGTTTTGAACAACAAGGAAGACGGTGTAGAGTCTTATAATGTTTACAATATGTCTTTTATGTGAGTTTTGCTGCACTTGTTCATCCTTGAGTTTGCTTCAAATAACCTTGCTAGCCTAAACCTTGTATCGAGAGGGAATACTTCTCATGCATCCAAAATCCTTGAGCCAACTACTATGCCATTTGTGTCCACCATACCTACCTACTACATGGTATTTCTCCGCCATTCCAAAGTAAATTGCTTGAGTGCTACCTTTAAAATTCCATCATCCACCTTTGCAATATATAGCTCATGGGACAAAATAGCCTTAAAAACTATCGTAGTATTGAATATGTACTTATGCACTTTATATTTTATTAAGTTGCTTGTTGTGCGATAACCATGTTTCTGGGGAACGCCATCAACTATTGTTGAATATCATGTGAGTTGCTATGCATGTCCGTCTTGTCTGAAGGATCTATCATTTTAGTGGTTGGAGCATGCAAAATTGTTAGAGAAGAACATTGGGCCGCTAACTAAAGCCATGAATCATGGTTGAAGTTTCAGTTTTGGACATATATCCTCAATCTCATATGAGAATAATAATCATTGCTACATGCTTATGCATTTAAGAGGAGTCCATTATCTGTTGTCCATGTTGTCCCGGTATGGATGTCTAAGTTGAGAATAATCAAAAGCGAGAAATCCAAAATGCGAGCTTTCTCCTTAGACCTTTGTACAGGCGGCATGGAGGTACCCCTTTGTGACACTTGGTTGAAACATGGCATGCAAAGATCCGGTAGTCCAAGCTAAGTAGGACGAGGTGCGGACACTATTAGTATACTATGCATGAGGCTTGCAACTTGTAAGATATAATTTACATAACTCATATGCTTTATTACTACCGTTGACAAAATTGTTTCATGTTTCCAAAATAAAAGCTCTAGCACAAATACAGCAATCGATGCTTTCCTCTTTGAAGGACCATTCTTTTACTTTTATTGTTGAGTCAGTTTACCTATCTCCTTCCACCTAAGAAGCAAACACTTGTGTGAACTGTGCATTGATTCCTACATACTTGCATATTGCACTTGTTATATTACTTTATGTTGACAATATCCATGAGATATACATGTTATAAGTTGAAAGCAACCGCTGAAACTTAATCTTCCTTTGTGTTGCTTCAACACCTTTACTTTGATTTATTGCTTTATGAGTTAACTCTTATGCAAGACTTATTGATGCTTGTCTTGAAGTACTATTCATGAAAAGTCTTTGCTTTATGATTCAGTTGTTTACTCATGTCATTACCTTTGCTTTGATCGCTGCATTCATTACATATGTTTACAAATAGTATGATCAAGATTATGATGGCATGTCACTTCAGAAATTATCTTTGTTATCGTTTTACCTGCTCGGGACGAGCAGAACTAAGCTTGGGGATGCTGATACGTCTCCAACGTATCGATAATTTCTTATGTTCCATGCTACTTTATTGATGATACCTACATGTTTTATGCACATTATATGTCATATTTATGCATTTTCTGAACTAACCTATTAACAAGATGCCGAAGAGCCAGTTGCTTTTTCTGCTGTTTTTGGTTTCAGAAATCCTAGTAAAGAAATATTCTCGGAATTGGACGAAACTTTCGCCCAGGGTCCTATTTTTGCACGAAGCTTCCAGAAGACCGAAGAGATAACGAAGTGGGGCCATGAGGCGGCCGAGGTAGGGGGCGGCGCGCCCAGGCCCTGGCCGCGCCGACCTAGTCCCCGGCCCCTCGTGTGGCCCCCGCGTTGACCTTCCGCCTACATAAAGCCTCCATCGCGAAACCCCCGCACCGAGAGCCACGATACGGAAAACCTTCGAGACGCCGCCGCCGCGAATCCCATCTCGAGGGATTCAGGAGATCGCCTCCGGCGCCGGAGAGGGGATTCATCTCCCGGAGGACTCTACACCGCCATGGTCGCCTCCGGAGTGATGAGTGAGTAGTTCACCCCTGGACCATGGGTCCATAGCAGTAGCTAGATGGTCGTCTTCTCCTTGTTGTGCTTCATTGTTGGATCTTGTGAGCTGCCTAACATGATCAAGATCATCTATATGTAATTCTATATGTTGTGTTTGTCGGGATCCGATGGATAGAGAGTACTATGATTATGGTGATTATCAATCTATTGTTTATGTGTTGTTTATGATCTTGCATGCTCTCCGTTACTAGTAGAGGCTCTGGCCAAGTTTTTACTCTTAACTCCAAGAGGGAGTATTTATGCTCGATAGTGGGTTCATGCCTCCATTAAATCTGGGACAGTGACAGAAAGTTCTAAGGTTGTGGATGTGCTGTTGCCACTAGGGATAAAACATTGATTCTATGTCTAAGGATGTAGTTGTTGATTACATTACGCACCATACTTAATGCAATTGTCTGTTGCTTTGCAACTTAATACTGGAGGGGGTTCGGATGATAACCTGAAGGTGGACTTTTTAGGCATAGATGCAGTTGGATGGCGGTCTATGTACTTTGTCGTAATGCCCAATTAAATCTCACTATATTTATCATATCATGTATATGCATTGTTATGCCTTTCTCTATTTGTCAATTGCCCGACTGTAATTTGTTCACCCAACATGCTTTTATCTTATGGGAGAGACACCTCTAGTGAACTGTGGACCCCGGTCCTATTCTTTACATAGCATACAATCTACTGCAATTGTGTTTACTGTTTTCTTTGCAAACATCTTCCACTCGATACGTTTAATCCTTTGTTACAGCAAGCCGGTGAGATTGACAACCTCACTGTTTCGTTGGGGCAAAGTACTTTGGTTTTGTTGTGCAGATTCCACGTTGGCGCCGGAATCCCTGGTGTTGCGCCGCATCACATTTCGCGACCATCAACCTTCAACGTGCTTCTTGGCTCCTACTGGTTCGATTAAACCTTGGTTTCATACTGAGGGAAACTTGCTTCTATACGCATCATACCTTCCACTTGGGGTTCCCAACGGACGTGTGCATCTACGCGTATCGTCCTCACAGCAGCCTCATTAGCCTCATTTTGCATCCACTTGAGTAAAGGCGCAGCAGTTTCAGCCTGCATAAGAATGGGAACAGATCTCAGCAGTGATATTGAATGACTCTGAGACAGACTGATGCATATAGTGCTAGATGTAAGTGGAAGGGTATGGCCGTGTATGGACAACAGTTCACAACAATGCAAGGGTGTGTTCGGTTCTGAAACAGCGTGGAATGGAATGGAATGGTTCCATTTCAGAGGAATGGAATGGTTACATTTTTGTTCGGTTGGGAAAAATGGAGAGCAGAAGAGATCGAGGTTAAACTAACCAATTGTCTCAAAATTGTAATTAACAATTGCAAATGACATTTTAATCTCAAAGTCGTAATTAACAGCGCCTAATGGTGCTCTTTTAATCTAAAAATCGAAATTAACATCATTTTATGTTGGGTTAGGGGAACTGGAGTAGATGAACATTACTGTATGATGATTGTAAGCAAACGAATTTGGTGTTTCTAAACTTTTGGCTTCGAGATCTTATGGGTTTCAACTCTAGCCTACCCCAACTTGTTTGGGACTGAAAGGCTTGGTTGTTGTTGTTGTTGTTGTAAACTTTTGGCAAGCATAGAAAAAACCGACAATAAACAGAGAAAAATCAAGGCATGTTTTGTGGATTAAGAAAATATACCATATTCATTAAAAGATCACCACCCAGCTGGTGCGTGGCCTTGTGCTTGTAGAGGCATTTAGAAGATGGGGGCGGCATCAACATACTGGCAGCCTGATCAGCCGCAGTTTTGATCTTCCTTTTGAGTAAAGGCCCTAAAGTTTCAGTCTGCATATGAATAGCAAAACAAAAGGCAGACCTCAGCAGTGATATTGAATTACTGTATGAGATAGACTGATGCATATAGTGGATGCTCTTAGCCTTTTGCAGCGTGAACACTAGCTATGGACAGACAAAAAAACTAGTTAACTCAGCTTTGTCTAGATATGAATGTACTACCACCATCCAAAAGCTTAAGCCTTATTTATTTTTGAGAAATCAAAACAAGCAAAGTTTGACCAAAATTTTAGAACATTCTATCAACAAATATAATACTGTGTAGATACCGTAGGAAAATATATTTTATTATCTATTTAATGATATTAATTTTGTATTTTGCATGTTACTGATTTTTGGTAAAAGCTTAGTCAAACATGGTATAGTTTGACTTTCTAAAAATAATATAAGCCCAAAGCTTTGGGATGGAGGCAGTAGTATCTAGAGCTAAAACACATCTAGATACATCCGTATCTACAGATAGTTGAGTCAATTAATTTGGATCTGAGGGAGTATCAGATTCAGACTACATCATGGTAAGTTGGTTAAAAAAATTACCCCTGGGCGGTCCCTGCCCAGCTCGGCAGTGGCATTTCGCTTCTTGTGCTGCAGATCGGGCCATGCTCCTGCAGCAGGTGGGGCGCTATTCTCGTTCCCCATAGCCTCAGCACGGAACCTGGAGGTACCAACCTGATACAGAGAATATAGAGCATGGTGTCACAGAGGCTTTACGCACAAACAGCTGAAGACATGTGCTACTTTAAGCATATTCCAGAACAGGAACAGATTGAGGATGCAGAGACCAGAGAGACACTTAAAAGGTAAAGAGTGGATAAGCAAACGGAGTACCTGCTTCGCGGGGCTGGGGACGCAGCTCAGGCTCAGCCAACTGCCCACATGCGTGGTGGCCTTACGCTCCATTGCCCCCACCGCCGAGGTCTTACCTTTCCTGTACAAGCTGACAAAAGATACAGTGAGGATCAGCAGAAACTACAAAGGTTGCAAATGTCGACAAATAAAGGAAGAACACCCCAATCCAAGCAAAGGTAGCCCCCGCCCCCCACCCCCATCAATCACTCCCAGCTCGAGGGTGACCAGAAAGACACCCCTTCGCCCAGAATAGGAAAGAGATGCGCAAGATATCGAGGAGAGGAAAAAAGAACCGATCTCGAGAAAGGAGAGAACATTACTAGTCCTACCTAATCCGCTTGGGCTAGATGCAGCTTGCCCCTCCAAGCTGGATGCCTGGACGGTGGAGGCGAAAGGAGGGGATCGAGCTAGCGGCTTGCATCCGTCGGCAATCGGCACTCGATCGGGAGAGAAGGGGTGCTACATAAAGGGGAGGGGTAACATATTTTATTACACAGTGAACTTACTGATGTGACTAGTCATTACATGTCTCACTGAAACTAGGGCCCATAGTGTGGCACCCCAAATTTACTTGAAGCTGCCCGGCGGGACGCATTGGCGCGTCAAGAAACCCCCGAATTGTAGCGGGGAAATGAAACATTTCACAAAAATTCGAAATTCAAGCACACCGCCACGCGCCAAGCACGCGGCTGTTCCTTCCTCTTCCTCGGTTCCTCCTCCCCTATCCGAAAAAACCCCAAATCCCAAGCTCAAACCAAAAAAAAAACAAATCAAATCCCCTGGCCGCCATGCATGTCCTCGTTAACCCGCTGGAGATCGTTCCCGGACGATGCGGACCACCCGCCCTGAGATCCAGAATTCCGTCCACCTCGAGGCACTGCGTGCTGTCTCGCAGCAGCGGCTTGAGGGCGCTGAAGAGGAAGTTCCGCCGGAAAGTGCTCATGGCAACCGTGCAAGCTCACCGGCGTGCTGTATCCCGAGAGGAACTGGTCAAAGCTTTGCTATTCGCCACACAAAAAAAATTGCGGGCCAAGATCTGGTCAAAGCTTCGTCGATGGCTTGCCGCGAGAGGCTTGGAGTCCAGAGTCAATAAACTAGCTGCTCGAGGACTTGGGCGGTTTACACGGATTCATATTAACTGACTCAAGTTTGTTAGTCTAGTTAACAAATGCATCTAGATACATCCATATCTAGACAGAATTGAGTCAATTAATATGAATCAGAGGGGAGTACCTGAAAGTGTTTCATGCTACCAACTAATGCGCTGGCAGGAATCGCTGTAGAAGTAATTGTGCTACTACTCATACGATGAACTGATTGTGTGGGTGTCGAATTTTGCAACGCGATCATCCACTGAATGCTTAATCTAGCGCCAAAGGCGTACAAATCATAACATACTACAGCACCAGAACATAAGAGTACGAATCATAAAGTAGCTCAACATTTTGCATCAGGGCTGGGTGGTCCTGAGACTACCGGGACGCCCCTGATGATCTCCGGGTGTGCATCCTCTTCAACGCAAAGCTGTGTACTCGGTCCACGGCCTCCTTCTGTAGGCTGGATAATCTCAGGTGCAGGACCTTCGTCTATGAGAGGCTCGTCATCAGTACCATCCACAGGTGCATCAGGGCTGGGTGGTCTTGAGACTACCCGGACGCCCGTGATGATCTCCGGGCGTGCATCCACTTCAACGCAAAGCTGTGTACTCGGTCCACGGCCTCCTTCTGTAGGCTGGATAATCTCAGGTGCAGGACCTTCGTCTATGAAAGGCTCGTCATCAGTACCATCCACAGGTGCATCAAACTGAGATTCATCTTCAAATCTCCCATCAAACTGAGAGACCTCTTTAACTCTATGCTTCTGCAATTAGTACATCAACCGATTAGACAAACATCTAAGGGATGCAACCTGAACAAATGCCGTTTTACATATTTACCTTCTCATCTGGCACAGCACATGTCCCAGAGCTGAAACCCGTTTCCTGAAGCAAGCGCTTTTTCTCTCCTTCCCGTCCATCCATCTGCAACAAGTTAAATTTGAGTACAGAACCTTGCACAGCAATGCAAACTATTGATTGAAACAGCGGCAGCATCAATATAAATAATTAACTACATATGCCAGCACACATACAGTGTGAGCAAGATCTGCTTCTCCTGCTAAAGGATCATTATATGGTTCACCATGCTAAACCCGCCTAACATATGTGCGGTCCATCCCAAAAATGTGTAAATGATCTGCCACTACAGGGTGAGGCCTCTTCTCACCATTCATACATGTGCAGCGCGGGCAATACACGTCCAGGTTGTGACCATCATGAGCTCTAATAAACCCCATAAAGGGTTGAACACCATTTATATATGAAGGGGAACATAAGTGTCCATGCAGTATCCAAGTTCTGTCCATCTGTTTAATTATGAGATACAATGGTTGGTGATTAATTTAAGGCGAAGTAGGAAATGTATATCCATCGAGTACAAAACTATACTACATGATTATGCATTTCAGCAATCATGTCGAGTACAAAACAAAAAATGCCCATCGACATTTTAGCAAACAGATCGTGTACAAAACTCTGCCATGGCATTTCAGCAAATTAACGGATCGAGTGCAGAACTGACTCTATATGCCCACGCAAATGAACAAATTGATCGATGACAAATCGAGCGGAAAACTATAAAGTGCCAATTAGTTCGAGCATACTGACGAATTTTTTTAGCAGCATCAAGAAAATATAAATCGTTAGGCTGTCTTGCCCGATACATGATTGAGCTAGAGATAGCAGCCCTACCGTGGATCAACTTGACCGCCGGTGCGTCTCGAGAAGAACGACGGGGAGGGGAAGCTTCTTCTTCGCACGGACGGGACGGGGAGGGGAAGCTCTTCGCACGGACGGGGATAAGTTGTGTACGGGTGGGTGGGGGGTCATGCGGCCGGGCCGCCGGGGTGATAATTAAGGTCGGTAGGTGGCGTTTAATGGAGTTGCGTGTGTAATTTGCCGTGCACAAGGTTGAGGAATAGGCGGTTCCCTTTGCCGCGCGCACAATTCAAACTATCCCGCCCATGTAGTTTAAATTCGCCATATTTTCGTTAAATCGACATAAAGTCATGTGAGTGGGGGAAAATTAGCAAAGTTGCTTGAAAAATAGTAAAACTCTGGAATTATCCTTTAAATATGCTCTACTTCGTGTGAAAATCGGGGTGTGGAAGCATGTTGAGCTGTTTTATTTGTACTTTCTTCATTAAAACTCCCATTTTATGCACTTTGGATGGAAAGAAATCATTTGTACATAAATTTTGACAACGCCATTTGCAAACACTAATTGTTTACATGCCAAGATGCACCCATCCACCAAATATATATGTGGCAAAAGTTTATCACAATCTAGCAGATATGCATAATTAGTGAGGGACCCCTTTTGATTTTGTGCAATTTCCACTAATTAGGTAGAGATCGAGAAGGGTTAATTAATTAGGCCATGTTAGGGGTTATGTGTTTTAGATTAGGTTGTGTGGATTCAAATACAACTTCTTTATTTGTGTGCTATGATTAATCAAAACTAGATCGATCGACTGCGCACACATTATTAGAGGCGCATGCCTTTGCGCACAAAGTGCATGTGTGTGTTGTTGGCCACCAACGAGAGAGAGAGAGAGAGAGAGAGAGAGAGAGGTAGAGAGAGCTACATACGAGAGAGCGATTGAAATCCCCAAATTAAACACATATATATGCATGGCACATTTAATTTAATTAGAGGACCGCGAGGCACCCCTGGCCTGCTTGATGCACAATTAAGTGTCATTGGCCTATATATAGGGTTTAATTAGGGTTTAGGGTTTAGGGTTAGGAGGTTAGGGTTTAGGGTCTAGGGTTTAGGGTTTAATGTTTATGGTGTTTAGGGTTTAGGGATTAGGGATTAGGGTTTATTTAGGGTTTAAGGTTTAGGGATCATCGATCGAGTGCGCACACACACATTATTAGAGGCACACGCGCCTTTGCGCATAAAGTGCATGCGTATATGTGTGTGTTTTTTGGCCACCAACGACATATAGATGATCGAGAGAGAGAGATTGAAATCCCCCAAGAATATGTTCAAATATATATTAAAATATATGCACGAATGCATGCATGGTAGGCCATGCATGCACACTAATTATATATATATTATGAGGAAACTTAATCAAATGTGTTTTCATTCGAGAGAACTTGTCAAAATTCAAGTTAATTAATTTATCATCGATAATTATATAATTAATTAATGAATCTCAGGGAGATGTTATACAACATATGATCGATATAGGCCATGTATATATTAATTGGTTTTAATCTACCGTTTAATTTGCTAGCTAGCTGCATGCTATATATAGAGCATGTTTTTATTAGATCGGGTTATAGCTAGTATAGTTTAGGGTTATGTGTTTTAATTAACTAGGGTTTGATTAGCTAGGGGTTAGTTATATATATATGGTTTAGGGTTAATGCATGGCACATTTAATTTAACTAGAGGACCGCGAGGCACCCCTGGCCTGCTTGATGCACAATTAAGTGTCGTTGGCCTATATATATAGGGTTTAATTAGGGTTTAGGGTTAGCTAGCTGGGTTTAGGGTTTAGTGTTTTGGGTGTTTAGCTAGGGTCTAGGGTTTAGGGTTTAGTGTTTACGGTGTTTAGAGGGTCTAGGGTTTAGTGTTTAGGGTGTTTAGGGTCTAGGGTTTAGGGTCTAGTGTTTAGGGTCTATGGTTTAGGGTTTAATTAGTGTTTAGGGTGTTTAGGGTTTAGGGTTTAGTGTTTACGGTGTTTAGGGTCTAGGGTTTAGGGTTTAGTGTTTAGGGTCTAGGGTTTAGGGTTTAATTAGTGTTTAGGGTGTTTAGGGTTTAGGGTTTAGTGTTTACGGTGTTTAGGGTCTAGGGTTTAGGGTTTAGTGTTTAGGGTGTTTAGGGTCTAGGGTTTAGTGTGTTTAGGGTGTTTAGGGTTTAGGGGATTAGGGATTAGGGTTTTAGGGTTGTTTAAGGTTTAGGGATCATCGATCGAGTGCGCACACACATTATTAGAGGCACCCGCGCCTTTGCGCATAAAGTGCATGCGTATATATATGTGTATTTTTTTGCCACCAACAACGATATATAGATGATCGAGAGAGAGAGATTGAAATCCCCAAGAATATGCATGTTCAAATATATATATATCAAAATATATGCACGAATGCATGGTAGGCCATGCATGCACACTAATTATATATATATTATGAGCTAGGCAACTTGATCAAATGTGTTTTCATACGAGAGAACTTGTCAAAATTCAAGTTAATTAATTTATCATCGATAATTATATATATAATTAATTAATGAATCACAGGGAGATCGATAATTAATTTAGGGTTTTAGGGTTGTACGTTTAAGGTTTAGGGATCATCGATCGAGTGCGCACACACATTATTAGAGGCACCCGCGTCTTTACGCATAAAGTGCATGCGTATATATGTGTGTGTTTTTTGCCACCAACGTTATATATAGATGATCGCGAGAGAGAGAGAGATTGAAATCCCCAAGAATATGTTCAAATATACATTAAAATATATGCACGAATGCATGGTAGGCCATGCATGCACACTAAAATTATATATATATTATGAGGCAACTTAATCAAATGTGTTTTCATTCGAGAGAACTTGTCAAAATTAAAGTTAATTAATTTATCAAGATAATTATATAATTAATTAATGAATCTGAGGGATATGTTATACAACATGATCGATATAATAGGCCATGTATATTTTAATTGGTGTTAATCTACGGTTTGCTAGCTAGCTGTTATATATATAGAGCATGCTTTTATTAGATCGGGTTATATCTAGTATAGTTTAGGGTTATGTGTTTTAATTAAGTAGGGTTGATTAGCTAGGGTTAGTTACATATATATGGTTTAGGGTTAATGCATGTCACATTTAATTTAATTAGAGGACCGCGAGGCACCCCTGGCCTGCTCGATGCACACAATTAAGTGTCGTTGGCCTATACATAGGGTTTAATTAGGGTTTAGGGTTAGCTAGGGTTTAGGGTTAGGGTTAGGGTTAGGGTTAGGGTCTAGGGTCTAGGGTTTAGTGTTTAGGGTGTTTAGGGTTTAGGGATTAGGGATTAGGGATTTAAGGTTTTAGGGGTTGTTTAAGGTTTAGGGATCATCGATCGAGTGCGCACACACATTATTAGAGGCACCCGCGCCTTTACGCATAAATTGCATGCGTATATATATATGTGTGTGTTTTTTGGCCACCAACGATATATTGATGATCGAGAGAGAGATTGAAATCCCTAAGAATATGTTCAAATATACATTAAAATATATGCACGAATGCATGGTAGGCCATGCATGTACACTAATTAATTATATATATATTATGAGGCAACTTAATCAAATGTGTTTTCATTCGAGAGAACTTGTCAAAATTCAAGTTAATTAATTTATCACGATAATTATATAATTAATTAATGAATCTGAGGGATATGTTATACAACATGATCGATATATATAGGCCATGTATATTTTAATTGGTGTTAATCTACGGTTTGCTAGCTAGCTGCTATATATAGAGCATGTTTTTATTAGATCGGGTTATATCTAGTATAGTTTAGGGTTATGTGTTTTAATTAAGTAGGGTTAATTAGCTAGGGTTAGTTACATATATATGGTTTAGGGTTAATGCATGGCACAATTAATTTAATTAGAGGACCGCGAGGCACCCCTGGGCTGCTCGATGCACAATTAAGTGACGTTGGCCTATACATAGGGTTTAATTAGGGTTTAGGGTTAGCTAGGGTAGAGGGTTAGGGTTAGGGTTTAGGGTTTAGGGTTTAGTGTTTAGGGTGTTTAGGGATTAGGGATTTAGGGGTTTTAGGGTTGTTTAAGGTTTAGGGATCATCGATCGAGTGCGCACACACATTATTAGAGGCACCCGCGCCTTTACGCATAAAGTGCATGCGTATATATGTGTGTTTTTTGGCCACCAACGATATATAGATGATCGAGAGAGAGAGAGATTGAAATCCCTAAGAATATGTTCAAATATACATTAAAATATATGCACGAATGCATTGTAGGCCATGCATGCACACTAATTATATATATATTATGAGGCAACTTAATCAAATGTGTTTTCATTCGAGAGAACTTGTCAAAGTTCAAGTTAATTAATTTATCACGATAATTATATAATTAATTAATGAATCTCAGGGATATGTTATACAACATGATCGATATAGGCCATGTATATTTTAATTGGTGTTAATCTACGGTTTGCTAGCTAGCTGCTATATATAGAGCATGTTTTTATTAGATCGGGTTATAGCTAGCTAGTATAGTTTAGGGTTATGTGTTTTAATTAAGTAGGGTTGATTAGCTAGGGTTAGTTACATATATATGGTTTAGGGTTAATGCATGGCACATTTAATTTTATTAGAGGATCACGAGGCACCCATGACCCGCTCGATCGATGCACAATTAAGTGTCGTTGGCCTATACATAGGGTTTAATTGGGGTTTAGGATTAGCTAGCGTAAATTACACGTCCGTTGGGAACCCCAAGAGGAAGGTATGATGCGCACAGGCAAGTTTTCCCTCAGAAAGAAACCAAGGTTTAATCGAACCAGGAGGAGCCAAGAAGCACGTTGAAGGTTGATGGTCGCGAAATGTGATGCGGCGCAACACCAGGGATTCCGGCGCCAACGTGGAATCTGCACAACAAAACCAAAGTACTTTGCCCCAACGAAACAGTGAGGTTGTCAATCTCACCGGCTTGCTGTAACAAAGGATTAAACGTATCGAGTGGAAGATGTTTGCAAAGAAAACAGTAAAACAAGTATTGCAGTAGATTGTATGCTATGTAAAGAATAGGACCGGGGTCCACAGTTCACTAGAGGTGTCTCTCCCATAAGATAAAAGCATGTTGGGTGAACAAATTACAGTCGGGCAATTGACAAATAGAGAAAGGCATAACAATGCATATACATGATATGATAAATATAGTGAGATTTAATTGGGCATTACGACAAAGTACATAGACCGCCATCCAACTGCATCTATGCCTAAAAAGTCCACCTTCAGGTTATCATCCGAACCCCATTCAGTATTAAGTTGCTAAGCAACAGACAATTGCATTAAGTATGGTGCGTAATGTAATCAACAACTACATCCTTAGACATAGAATCAATGTTTTATCCCTAGTGGCAACAGCACATCCACAACCTTAGAACTTTCTGTCACTGTCCCAGATTTAATGGAGGCATGAACCCACTATCGAGCATAAATACTCCCTCTTGGAGTTAAGAGTACAAACTTGGCCAGAGCCTCTACTAATAACGGAGAGCATGCAAGATCATAAACAACACATAAACAATAGATTGATAATCACCATAATCATAGTACTCTCTATCCATCGGATCCCGACAAACACAACATATAGTATTACAGATAGATGATCTTGATCATGTTAGGCAGCTCACAAGATCCAACAATGAAGCACAACAAGGAGAAGACGACCATCTAGCTACTGCTATGGACCCATGGTCCAGGGGTGAACTACTCACTCATCACTCCGGAGGCGATCATGGCGATGAAGAGTCCTCCGGGAGATGAATCCCCTCTCCGGCAGGGTGCCGGAGGCGATCTCCTGAATCCCCCGAGATGGGATTCGCGGCGGCGGCTCGGAAGGTTTTCCGTATCGTGGCTCTCGGGACTGGGGGTTTCGCGACGGAGGCTTTAAGTAGGCGGAGGGTCAACGCGGGGGGCCACACGAGGGGCCCAGGGGGTAGGTCGGCGCGGCCAGGGCCTGGGCCGCGCCGCCCTAGCCTCTGGCTGCCTCGTGGCCCCACTTCGTTATCTCTTCGGTCTTCTGGAAGCTTCGTGCAAAAATAGGACCCTGGGCGAAAGTTTCGTCCAATTCCGAGAATATTTCTTTACTAGGATTTCTGAAACCAAAAACAGCAGAAAACAGCAACTGGCTCTTCGGCATCTTGTTAATAGGTTAGTTCCAGAAAATGCATAAATATGACATATAATGTGCATAAAACATGTAGGTATCATCAATAAAGTAGCATGGAACATAAGAAATTATCGATACGTTGGAGACGTATCAGCATCCCCAAGCTTAGTTCTGCTCGTCCCGAGCAGGTAAAACGATAACAAAGATAATTTCTGAAGTGACATGCCATCATAATCTTGATCATACTATTTGTAAACATATGTAATGAATGCAGCGATCAAAACAAAGGTAATGACATGAGTAAACAAGTGAATCATAAAGCAAAGACTTTTCATGAATAGTACTTCAAGACAAGCATCAATAAGTCTTGCATAAGAGTTAACTCATAAAGCAATAAATCAAAGTAAAGGTATTGAAGCAACACAAAAGAAGATTAAGTTTCAGCGGTTGCTTTCAACTTATAACATGTATATCTCATGGATATTGTCAACATAAAGTAGTATAACAAGTGCAATATGCAAGTATGTAGGAATCAATGCACAGTTCACACAAGTGTTTGCTTCTTAAGGTGGAAGAAGATAGGTAAACTGACTCAACAATAAAAGTAAAAGAATGGTCCTTCAAAGAGGAAAGCATCGATTGCTGTATTTGTGCTAGAGCTTTTATTTTGAAAACATGAAACAATTTTGTCAACGGTAGTAATAAAGCATATGAGTTATGTAAATTATATCTTACAAGTTGCAAGCCTCATGCATAGTATACTAGTAGTGCCCGCACCTCGTCCTACTTAGCTTGGACTACCGGATCTTTGCATGCCATGTTTCAACCAAGTGTCACAAAGGGGTACCTCCATGCCGCCTGTACAAAGGTCTAAGGAGAATGCTCGCATTTTGGATTTCTCGCTTTTGATTATTCTCAACTTAGACATCCATACCGGGACAACATGGACAACAGATAATGGACTCCTCTTAAATGCATAAGCATGTAGCAATGATTATTATTCTCATATGAGATTGAGGATATATGTCCAAAACTGAAACTTCAACCATGATTCATGGCTTTAGTTAGCGGCCCAATGTTCTTCTCTAACAATTTTGCATGCTCCAACCACTAAAATGATAGATCCTTCAGACAAGACGGACATGCATAGCAACTCACATGATATTCAACAATAGTTGATGGCGTTCCCCAGAAACATGGTTATCGCACAACAAGCAACTTAATAAAATATAAAGTGCATAAGTACATATTCAATACTACGATAGTTTTTAAGGCTATTTTGTCCCATGAGCTATATATTGCAAAGGTGAATGATGGAATTTTAAAGGTAGCACTCAAGCAATTTACTTTGGAATGGCGGAGAAATACCATGTAGTAGGTAGGTATGGTGGACACAAATGGCATAGTGGTTGGCTCAAGGATTTTGGATGCATGAGAAGTATTCCCTCTCGATACAAGGTTTAGGCTAGCAAGGTTATTTGAAGCAAACTCAAGGATGAACCGGTGCAGCAAAACTCACATAAAAGACATATTGTAAACATTATAAGACTCTACACCGTCTTCCTTGTTGTTCAAAACTCAATACTAGATATTATCTAGACCTTAGAGAGACCAAATATGCAAATCAAATTTTAGCAAGCTCTATGTATTTCTTCATTAATGGGTGCAAAGTATATGATGCAAGAGCTTAAACATGAGCACAACAATTGCCAAGTATCACATTATCCAAGACATTTTAGAATTACTACATGTAGCATTTTCCAATTCCAACCATATAACAATTAACGAAGAAGAAACTTCGCCTTGAACATTATGAGTAAAGCCTAAGGACACATGTGTCCATATGCAACAGCGGAGCGTGTCTCTCTCCCACAAAGTGAATGCTAGGATCCATCTTATTCAAACAAAAACAAAAACAAAAACAAACCGACGCTCCAAGTAAAGAACACAAGATGTGATTGAATAAAAATATAGTTTCAGGGGAGGAACCTGATGATGTTGTCGATGAAGAAGGGGATGCCTTGGGCATCCCCAAGCTTAGACGCTTGAGTCTTCTTAAAATATGCAGGGGTGAACCACGGGGGCATCCCCAAGCTTAGAGCTTTCACTCCTCTTGATCATAGTATATCATTCTCCTCTCTTGACCCTTGAAAACTTCCTTCACACCAAACTTCAAGCAAACTCATTAGAGGGTTAGTGCACAATTAATAATTCACTCATTCAGAGGTGACACAATCATTATTTTCACTTCTGGACATTGCATAATGCTACTGGACATTAATGGATCAAAGAAATAAATCCAACATAGCAAAAGAGGCAATGCGAAATAAAAGGCAGAATCTGTCAAAAACAGAACAGTCCGTAAAGACGAATTTAAAGCTGGCACCAGACTTGCTCAAATGGAAAAACTCAAAACTAATGAAAGTTGCGTACATATCTGAGGATCACGCTCGTAAATTGGCAGATTTTTTCGAATTTTCTACAGAGAACTGTGCCCAGATTCGTGACAGACAGCAATGCTGTTTCTGCGCAGCAATCCCAAATATAACATCAACTTTGACATAGAAACTTTACTTGGCACAAAAACATGATAAGGAGAGGTTGCTACAGTAGTAAACAACTTCCAAGACTCAACAAAACAAAAAATTGCTGTAGGTAAAAACATGGGTTGTCTCCCATAAGCGCTTTTCTTTAACGCCTTTCAGCTAGGCGCAGAAAGTGCAAATCAAGTAACATCAAGAGATGAAGCATCAACATCATAGCTTGTTCTAATAATAGAATCAAAAGGCAACTTCATTCTCTTTCTAGGGAAGTGTTCCATACCTTTCTTGAGAGGAAATTGATATTTAATATTACCTTCCCTCATATCAATAACAGCACCAACAGTTCGAAGAAAAGGTCTTCCCAACACAATAGGACAAGATGCATTGCATTCGATATCCAAAACAACAAAATCAACGGGGACAAGGTTATTGTTAACCGTAATATGCACATTATCAATCCTCCCCAAAGGTTTCTTTTTAACATTATCGGCAAGATTAACATCCAAATAACAATTCTTCAATGGTGGCAAGTCAAGCATATCATAAATCTTTTTAGGCATAACAGAAATACTTGCACCAAGATCACATAAAGCATTACATTCAAAGTCATTGAATTTCATTTTAATGATGGGCTCCCAACCATCTTCTAACTTTCTAGGAATAGAAGTTTCAAGTTTTAGTTTCTCTTCTCTAGCTTTTATGAGAGCATTTGTAATATGTTTTGTAAAGGCTAAATTTATAGCACTAGCATTAGGACTTTTAGCAAGTTTTTGTAAGAACTTTATAACTTCAGAGATGTGGCAATCATCAAAATCTAAATCATTATGAGCTACAGCAATGGGATCATTGTTCCCAAGGTTGGAAAAAATTTCAGCAGTTTTATCACAAGCAGTTTCAGCAGTTTTAGCAATTTCAGGCAGTTTTGTTCGCTTTGCACTAGGAGTAGAAACATTGCCAACACCAATTATATTACCATTGATAGTAGGAGGTGCAGCAACATGTGAAGAATTAGCATTACTAGTGGTGGTAATAGTCCAAACTTTAGCTACATTATTCTCTTTAGCTAGTTTTTCATTTTCTTCTCTATCCCACCTAGCACGCAGTTCAGCCATTAATCTTATATTCTCATTAATTCTAACTTGGATGGCATTTGCTGTAGTAGTAATCTTATTATCAATATCATTATTAGGCATAACTTTCAATTTTAAAAGATTAACATCGGAGGCAAGTCTATCAACTCTAGAAGCGATAGTATCAATTTTATCAAGCTTTTCCTCAACAGATTTGTTAAAAGCAGTTTGTGTACTAATAAATTCTTTAAGCATAGCTTCAAGACCAGAGGGTACACTCCTATTATTATTGTAAGAATTCCCATAAGAATTACCATAACCATTACCATTAGCAGAAGGATATGGCCTATAATTATTACCAGAGTTGTTCCTATAAGCATTGTTGTTGAAATTATTATTTTTAATGAAATTCACATCAACATTTTCTTCTTGAGCAACCAATGAAGCTAAAGGAACATTATTTGGATCAACATTAGATCTACCATTCACAAGCATAGACATAATCACATCAATCTTATCACTCAAGGAAGAGGTTTCTTCAACAGAATTTACCTTCTTACCTTGTGGAGCTCTTTCCGTGTGCCATTCAGAGTAATTTATCATCATATCATCAAGAAGTTTTGTAGCCGCCCCCAATGTGATGGACATAAAGGTACCTCCAGCAGCTGAATCCAATAAATTCCGCGAAGAAAAATTTAGTCCTGCATAGAAGGTTTGGATGATCATCCAAGTAGTCAGTCCATGGGTTGGGCAATTCTTTACCAAAGTTTTCATTCTCTCCCATGCTTGAGCAACATGTTCAGTATCTAATTGCTTAAAATTCATTATGCTACTTCTCAAAGATATAATTTTAGCGGGAGGATAATATCTACCAATAAAAGCATCCTTGCATTTAGTCCATGAATCAATACTATTCTTAGGCAAAGATAGCAACCAATCTTTAGCTCTTCCTCTTAATGAGAAAGGAAACACTTTCAATTTAATAATATCACCATCTACATCTTTATACTTTTGCATTTCACAAAGTTCAACAAAATTATTGAGATGGGCAGCAGCATCATCAGAACTAACACCAGAAAATTGATCTCTCATGACAAGATTTAGTAAAGCAGGTTTAATTTCAAAGAATTCTGCTGTAGTAGCAGGTGGAGCAATAGGTGTGCATAGGAAATCATTATTATTTGCATTTGTGAAGTCACACAACTTAGTATTTTCAGGGGTATTCATTTTAGCAACGGTAAATAAAACAAACTAGATAAAGTAAATGCAAGTAACTAATTTTTTTGTGTTTTCGATATAGAGAGCAAGACAGTAAATAAAGTAAAACTAGCAACTAATTTTTTTGTGTTTTGATTTAGTGCAGCAAACAAAGTAGTAAATAAAATAAAGCAAGACAAAAACAAAGTAAAGAGATTGAGAAGTGGAGACTCCCCTTGCAGCGTGTCTTGATCTCCCCGGCAACGGCGCCAGAAAACAGGCTTGATGCGCGTAAATGTACACGTCCGTTGGGAACCCCAAGAGGAAGGTATGATGCGCACAGTGGCAAGTTTTCCCTCAGAAAGAAACCAAGGTTTAATCGAACCAGGAGGAGCCAAGAAGCACGTTGAAGGTTGATGGTCGCGAAATGTGATGCGGCGCAACACCAGGGATTCCCGCCAACGTGGAATCTGCACAACAAAACCAAAGTACTTTGCCCCAACGAAACAGTGAGGTTGTCAATCTCACCGGCTTGCTGTAACAAAGGATTAAACGTATCGAGTGGAAGATGTTTGCAAAGAAAACAGTAAAACAAGTATTGCAGTAGATTGTATGCTATGTAAAGAATAGGACCGGGGTCCACAGTTCACTAGAGGTGTCTCTCCCATAAGATAAAAGCATGTTGGGTGAACAAATTACAGTCGGGCAATTGACAAATAGAGAAAGGCATAACAATGCATATACATGATATGATAAATATAGTGAGATTTAATTGGGCATTACGACAAAGTACATAGACCGCCATCCAACTGCATCTATGCCTAAAAAGTCCACCTTCAGGTTATCATCCGAACCCCATTCAGTATTAAGTTGCTAAGCAACAGACAATTGCATTAAGTATGGTGCGTAATGTAATCAACAACTACATCCTTAGACATAGAATCAATGTTTTATCCCTAGTGGCAACAGCACATCCACAACCTTAGAACTTTCTGTCACTGTCCCAGATTTAATGGAGGCATGAACCCACTATCGAGCATAAATACTCCCTCTTGGAGTTAAGAGTACAAACTTGGCCAGAGCCTCTACTAATAACGGAGAGCATGCAAGATCATAAACAACACATAAACAATAGATTGATAATCACCATAATCATAGTACTCTCTATCCATCGGATCCCGACAAACACAACATATAGTATTACAGATAGATGATCTTGATCATGTTAGGCAGCTCACAAGATCCAACAATGAAGCACAACAAGGAGAAGACGACCATCTAGCTACTGCTATGGACCCATGGTCCAGGGGTGAACTACTCACTCATCACTCCGGAGGCGATCATGGCGATGAAGAGTCCTCCGGGAGATGAATCCCCTCTCCGGCAGGGTGCCGGAGGCGATCTCCGAATCCCCCGAGATGGGATTCGCGGCGGCGGCGTCTCTGGAAGGTTTTCCGTATCGTGGCTCTCGGTACTGGGGGTTTCGCGACGGAGGCTTTAAGTAGGCGGAGGGTCAACGCGGGGGCCACACGAGGGCCCAGGGGGGGTCGGCGCGGCCAGGGCCTGGGCCGCGCCGCCCTAGCCTGGCTGCCTCGTGGCCCCACTTCGTTATCTCTTCGGTCTTCTGGAAGCTTCGTGCAAAAATAGGACCCTGGGCGAAAGTTTCGTCCAATTCCGAGAATATTTCTTTACTAGGATTTCTGAAACCAAAAACAGCAGAAAACAGCAACTGGCTCTTCGGCATCTTGTTAATAGGTTAGTTCCAGAAAATGCATAAATATGACATATAATGTGCATAAAACATGTAGGTATCATCAATAAAGTAGCATGGAACATAAGAAATTATCGATACGTTGGAGACGTATCAATTAGCTAGGGTTTAGGGTTAGGGTTAGGGTTAGGGTTAGGGTTAGGGTTAGGGTACGTTTAGGGTCTAGGGTTTAGGGTTTAGTGTTTAGGGTGTTTAGGGTTTAGGGATTAGGGATTTAAGGTTTTAGGGTTGTTTAAGGTTTAGGGATCATCGATCGAGTGCGCACACACATTATTAGAGGCACCCGCGCCTTTACGCATAAATTGCATGCATATATATGTGTGTTTTTTGGGCCACCAACGATATATAGATGATCGAGAGAGAGAGATTGAAATCCCCAAGAATATGTTCAAATATACATTAAAATATATGCACGAATGCATTGTAGGCCATGCATGCACACTAATTATATATATATTATGAGGCAACTTAATCAAATGTGTTTTCATTCGAGAGAACTTGTCAAAGTTCAAGTTAATTAATTTATCACGATAATTATATAATTAATTAATGAATCTCAGGGATATGTTATACAACATGATCGATATAGGCCATGTATATTTTAATTGGTGTTAATCTACGGTTTGCTAGCTAGCTGCTATATATAGAGCATGTTTTTATTAGATCGGGTTATAGCTAGCTAGTATAGTTTAGGGTTATGTGTTTTAATTAAGTAGGGTTGATTAGCTAGGGTTAGTTACATATATATGGTTTAGGGTTAATGCATGGCACATTTAATTTTATTAGAGGATCACGAGGCACCCATGACCCGCTCGATCGATGCACAATTAAGTGTCGTTGGCCTATACATAGGGTTTAATTGGGGTTTAGGATTAGCTAGGGTTTAGGGTTAGGGTTAGGGTTAGGGTTAGGGTTAGGGTACGGTTTAGGGTCTAGGGTTTAGGGTTTAGTGTTTAGGGTGTTTAGGGTTTAGGGATTAGGGATTTAAGGTTTTAGGGTTGTTTAAGGTTTAGGGATCATCGATCGAGTGCGCACACACATTATTAGAGGCACCCGCGCCTTTACGCATAAATTGCATGCATATATATGTGTGTTTTTTGGGCCACCAACGATATATAGATGATCGAGAGAGAGAGAGAGAGAGATTGAAATCCCCAAGAATATGTTCAAATATACATTAAAATATATGCACGAATGCATTGTAGGCCATGCATGCACACTAATTATATATATATTATGAGGCAACTTAATCAAATGTGTTTTCATTCGAGAGAACTTGTCAAAGTTCAAGTTAATTAATTTATCACGATAATTATATAATTAATTAATGAATCTCAGGGATATGTTATACAACATGATCGATATAGGCCATGTATATTTTAATTGGTGTTAATCTACGGTTTGCTAGCTAGCTGCTATATATAGAGCATGTTTTTATTAGATCGGGTTATAGCTAGCTAGTATAGTTTAGGGTTATGTGTTTTAATTAAGTAGGGTTGATTAGCTAGGGTTAGTTACATATATATGGTTTAGGGTTAATGCATGGCACATTTAATTTTATTAGAGGATCACGAGGCACCCATGACCCGCTCGATCGATGCACAATTAAGTGTCGTTGGCCTATACATAGGGTTTAATTGGGGTTTAGGATTAGCTAGGGTTTAGGGTTAGGGTTAGGGTTAGGGTTAGGGTTAGGGTACGTTTAGGGTCTAGGGTTTAGGGTTTAGTGTTTAGGGTGTTTAGGGTTTAGGGATTAGGGATTTAAGGTTTTAGGGTTGTTTAAGGTTTAGGGATCATCGATCGAGTGCGCACACACATTATTAGAGGCACCCGCGCCTTTACGCATAAATTGCATGCATATATATGTGTGTTTTTTGGGCCACCAACGATATATAGATGATCGAGAGAGAGAGAGAGATTGAAATCCCCAAGAATATGTTCAAATATACATTAAAATATATGCACGAATGCATTGTAGGCCATGCATGCACACTAATTATATATATATTATGAGGCAACTTAATCAAATGTGTTTTCATTCGAGAGAACTTGTCAAAGTTCAAGTTAATTAATTTATCACGATAATTATATAATTAATTAATGAATCTCAGGGATATGTTATACAACATGATCGATATAGGCCATGTATATTTTAATTGGTGTTAATCTACGGTTTGCTAGCTAGCTGCTATATATAGAGCATGTTTTTATTAGATCGGGTTATAGCTAGCTAGTATAGTTTAGGGTTATGTGTTTTAATTAAGTAGGGTTGATTAGCTAGGGTTAGTTACATATATATGGTTTAGGGTTAATGCATGGCACATTTAATTTTATTAGAGGATCGCGAGGCACCCATGACCCGCTCGATCGATGCACAATTAAGTGTCGTTGGCCTATACATAGGGTTTAATTGGGGTTTAGGATTAGCTAGGGTTTAGGGTTAGGGTTAGGGTTAGGGTTAGGGTACGTTTAGGGTCTAGGGTTTAGGGTTTAGTGTTTAGGGTGTTTAGGGTTTAGGGATTAGGGATTTAAGGTTTTAGGGTTGTTTAAGGTTTAGGGATCATCGATCGAGTGCGCACACACATTATTAGAGGCACCCGCGCCTTTACGCATAAATTGCATGCATATATATATATATATGTGTGTTTTTTGGCCACCAACGATATATAGATGATCGAGAGAGAGAGATTGAAATCCCCAAGAATATGTTCAAATATACATTAAAATATATGCACGAATGCATGGTAGGCCATGCATGCACACTAATTATATATATATATATTATGAGGCAACTTAATCAAATGTGTTTTCATTCGAGAGAACTTGTCAAAATTAAAGTTAATTAATTTATCACGATAATTATATAATTAATTAATGAATCTCAGGGATATGTTATACAACATGATCGATATAGGCCATGTATATATTAATTGGTGTTAATCTACGGTTTGCTAGCTAGCTGCTATATATAGAGCATGTTTTTATTAGATCGGGTTATAGCTAGTATAGTTTAGGGTTATGTGTTTTCATTAAGTAGGGTTGATTAGCTATGGTTAGTTACATATATATGGTTTAGGGTTAATGCATGGCACATTTAATTTAATTAGAGGACCGCGAGGCACCCCTGGCCTGCTTGATGCACAATTAAGTGTCGTTGGCCTATATATAGGGTTTAATTAGGGTTTAGGGTTAGGGTTAGGGTTTAGGGTCTAGGGTTTAGTGTTTAGGGTGTTTAGGGTTTAGGGATTAGGGATTAGGGTTTCAGGGTTGTATAAGGTTTAGGGATCATCGATCGAGTGCGCACACACATTATTAGAGGCACCCGCGCCTTTGCGCATAAAGTGCATGCGTATAGTTTAGGGTTATTTGTTTTAATTAAGTAGGGTTTGATCAGCTAGGGTTAGTTACATATATATGGTTTAGGGTTAATGCATGGCACATTACATATAGTTTAAATCTCAAGAATGTTTATACATGATAGGCCATATGTGCAAAGGAATTTTTTTCCCCGTGAACTTGTCAAAATTCAAGTTTATCAGTGCCAATGGAAACTAGTCCAAAAAATTACATAGAGGACCAAAAGTACTAGACAATAACTAATAGAACCTGCAACTTTACAAAAAGGACCCCAAAACATATAGAAGAAAATCAATCGAGTCCTTCTCGACCGCACATCAGATCTCTGCTCCGCATCCTTTCCAGCAACTCCGTCGCCGGGGACGCACCACTTGGGACGGTGTCGCCGGTAGTCGCCAGGACGAAGGAGAAGAAGGGCCTCAGCAACGGCATATTGGCTCTGAGAAGGGCCGCTGAAAGTCCAAGATGTGCACGGGCAAGACGGATGACGCCGTCGTATGCCCCGAGCTTGTGAACTTTAGCAGCTTGACTTCCCCATTGGCCAGATCTGAAGCACTGACCAAAGCAAGCCTCACCGTTAGCGCCATCACATTGATGGCACCAGATCGGGGTTTGGCCGGCAAGATCCGCCAGATTCACCATAGGCCAGATCTGAAGCCGATGACGAGATCCCCGACTCCATTGCGCCATTCTGCTCATGGGAAACACTGGATCTAAGCTTACAACAACACTAACTCCCTCGGATCCAAATTAGCTGACTCAACTTTGCTTATCTAAATATGGATGTATCCACACATGTTTTTACTCTAGATACATACACGTCTAAGGAAAGTTGAATCAATTAATTTAGTTCGGAGGGTGTACAATATACAGAGAGAAGTCGGCCTCGTCTCCGGCCGGCGAGGCCGCCGGAGAGAAGGGGGAGAGGAGCCGGGGGAGTGGGAGAGACTCGAGAGAGAAAGAGAAGAGGAAGAAATGAGAGCTCCCTGGGGAAGAACATTATTTTTGTCGTTCTGCTCGTAGCTTGAAACTGAAAATTTCGGCCGCGCGCCAAATCATCCCGCCGCATCCATTCGAAAATCCCGTGACCAGTTTTACCCTTTTAACCCTGGTCCGGAAGCTACAACCCACCGACCATGGAGGGCTCATTCGGTAACAATGAAATATCTTGCCTAGATCCCGAACCCTCCCCACAGGCCCACACCCACCCACCAACCATTCGCCCCATTAGCTCAAAAATACTCTCACACGCCAAAGCTCTGACTCTCTACAGTACTAGATCTGCTTCGCCGCCGGCATACTCCTCCACAGCGTAGCCTTGATCGTGTTGGCTGTCCACCCACCTGATCCGCTCCCCCGCCGCCCTCGTCACCGACGGATCTGCTTCACCGCCGACCTCGCCACCGACGGATCTGCTTCACCGCCGACCTCGCCACCGACTACCTCGCCGCAGCGGCTGTATCAACTTCACCGAATACCTTGCCAGCCAACCAGATCTGCTTCACTAACGCCCGCTTCTACTGAAACAGGGTCGATTCATCGTCTCCCGCGTTCGCCGCCGCTGGAATGCAAGTTGCCGCCCCCGTCCACCCCGCCGCAGCTTGGTTAGTACGCTGGCCCGTTAGATCGCGGTGTTTCTTTAGCCATGTTTTGTGTAGTTATTTGCAGATCTCATATGCCGTTAACTTTCTTGATGTGTTGCTTCGCATGAAGTTTGTTTAAATATTGTACAGTACAAAAGCATTATCCGGTCGCTACCATCCTGTTCATTCTACTGACACCTGTGTGCATCCACATATTTATAGCCTTGTACCCATTCATTTGCTGCCAACTGTTTTTGTACTGCATGCTATTGTCGCACTGCTTTTATAGTCGTGCTATGGGCATTTCCAATCTGCTTGTTCTTATACCACGTCATTAGCTCACCGCTAGCTGTTTTCTCGTGTCTGCTATTCTCACACTGCTTTTATAATCATGCTATGTGCATTTCCAATCTGCTTGCTCTTATACCTCGTCTTTAGCTTATATAGTTATTGCTGCGTGCATGTCTGGTCTTTGTATTATCGTAGACTGACTTGTCAATGTTATTTTTCCTAGGGATTGATCATGCGAACCACTTATTAGAACATCCAACATTAACAGCGGGGACGCTAGGTAAGGTTGGAATCTGAGTTCGTGGTTGGTAATTTTGGCAGTTTACTTCCGTTATTATCTATAACCTATATGCATTGTTCCTTATGCAAGAGATTAACACTTGGAACCCTGCCATAGCAATGCCATTCATGCTTTACTATGTTTCTGCCTATTTGATATGCTTGTCTTGGAGAAACTTCGAGGGTGATTTGAACCTGACATTTGGTCATTCTTAATGCCAGTTTACTTTATGTGTAAAACCTTGGCATTACCCTACTCTAAATCTGAATGTCTGAAATTCGTATCTCATGCAAAGCAACATCTAGTTGGTTTTAATCTGATATCTGGTAAATATTGGCTTATTCATTTGGCAGCTCAAGTTTTTTGTTATTTGAAACCAGCTGACTTGGTCTTAAATGTGATATCTAAACACAGATTAAGGACAATGGAGCAGGAGGATTAGCATTTCACTTGATGGCTGAACCTAAAATGATAGGCATGTTGACCACGACTAGTGCACGCAAGAGAAGGACCTGCAGTGAGCCAGTATGTGCTTAGTACATGCATCTTATCTTATCTTGTGCTTATTTCTGCTACATGCTGTTATCTGATCTCTACATTGCGTAATACATGTTTGAATAGTTAATTGTTGTAACTATGTTTACAATGTTACCAGAATGCAGTTTTAATGAAGCAGTCATCATTAGAAGATAGTCGCCAAAAAAGGATCTGTAGCGACCCTGTGCAACATTATGATGTAAGTTTGTGCTTAGTACAAGTTCCATACATGTCTTATTTATGCAACTTGTTATTATCTTATATCTACATTGCATAATAAATGTTTGCATAGTTCATCGTTTAACTCTTTTTGCATTATTATCAGAATGCAGTTGTGATGAAGCAATCTTCATTACCAGTGAGGCCCACAAAAAGTTCTGATCTTTCTTCTGATGCATCTTCTCATAGCCGTCAACCTAGACCATTTCTTTCATCAGACAGTAAATATCTCAAGGCTGTACTTTATAAAAGACATGGTATTGCTGCTTTAAGATCTGTAGCTGATATGTTGACAAAGAGTACACAAGATTCAATCAAGGCGATTGCCAAATGTCAACGTGTTATTGATGATGCTAATAGAAGTCCTCAATGATTCTATGTAATTTTTTTATTTGGGCACATTAATTGCCTTGTAATTTTCCTATTTGTTTTATTTGTGTATGTACTTGTGTGTATCATTGAAATCAGATTTTAGGCTCATGAAATTTAATGCAAGTTGACTAGTCAAACAAGTAGGGCCCTACAACAGATTGGGCCGGCCCACTTACAGTAGTGTGGGACCCACTTTCATTTTGGGCCGGCCCACTTCTTTAGTAGGCCGGCCCGGTTACACGATAATGGGCTCCACATGCTTATTGGGCCGGCCCACTTGCTCTATGGTGGTCCCACATGGTAAATGGGCCGGCCCTTTAATAGGAAGGGGGACCCACCTGTGTTTTTGGCCCGGCCCACTATCTTGTTGGGCCGGCCCACTTTCTATATGGTGGACCCCACACACCAAATGGGCCGGCCCTTTAATAGGAAGGTGGGACCCACCTGTGTTTTTGGCCCGGCCCACTATCTTGTTGGGCCGGCCCACTTTCTATATGGTGGACCCCACATACCAAATGGGCCGGCCCATTAACAGGAATGTGGGACCCACCTGTGTTTTTGGCCCGGCCCACTATCTTGGTGGGCCAGCCCACTTGCTATATGGTGGGCCCCACATACTAAATGGGCCGGCCCTTTAACAGGAAAGTGGGACCCACCTGTTTTTGGCCCGGCCCACTATTTTGTTGGGCGGCCCACTTGCTATATGGTGGACCCCAAAACTAAATGGGCCGACCCTTTAACTGGAAAGTGGGACCCACCTGTGTTTTTGGCCCGGCCCACTAGCTTGTTGGGCCGGCCCACTTGCTATACGGTGGACCCCACACACTAAATGGGCCGGCCTTTTAACAGGAAAGTGGGACCCACCTGTGTTTTTGGCCCGGCCCACTTGCTTCTTGGGCCGGCCCAGTTGCTGTAAGGTGGACCCCACATGTTAAATGGGCCGGCCCATTTAAGTTTTGACCAGTCAACCTTAGAGGTTAGGCCCGGCCCACGTAACTAATGGACCAGCCCAGCTATATAGTTGACCGGTCAAACTATGTCATCTGGCCCGGCCCGCTTAAGACGTGGCAGGCCTCGTGTGGGCCTACCATCTACCACGGGGTTTCAGCCGGTTAACGCCGTTAACTGGCAGTTAACGGCGTCTGCCACGTGTCAGTTTGCATGACGTCAGCAGTCAACGGGCTCCCGAAAACACTTCCGCAACGGTCCGATTTTCCGTGGCGGAAGGGCGCCCAAGCGCGACGGACCGAAAAAATCGTCGTTGGACTTTGCCTGACGCAGTTTCGACAACAGAACCCATATCGTCGGGTTAGGCCCATAGGCGACGAAAAATGCCCCTTAGTTGACGATTTTGGGACGTTGTCTATCAGAACTTTTCTTGTAGTGAATGGATTATGTTTCTCACAGAAAGGGAAGGGCAGATGCGTGCGATGCGGCCGAGATTGGAGGACACGGGATCTGGGGAGGGGAGAACAAATGAGCCTCAACCGTGTGATGCATGTAGATAGACGGTTCAGATTTAATTTTCCTACGGCACTTCGTGCCTTTATAAGTAACTAGTAGAATGCCCGTGCTTCGCCACGGCCCTTTAACGTAGTGTCAAATGCAAAACGTGTAAATAATGCATGCAAATATTAAAGTATATAAAATAAATATATAATACTTAAAATATTTAAAGATCCACTTCGCACAATTCATTTTGTAGAAGAGAAATGACTGAATACACTATTTATTAAAGCCATGGTCCGTTGACGCGTCTAAGGTATTCTCGCACGATCTCAGGAATGTTGTCTTCAACTTCATTAGCTAGATACTTGAGTATGTTGTCTTCAACTTCAACTTCGTGTCTTTATAAGTATATAGTAGAGATGAAGAAAAATGAATGGACATATCGTAATTAAGGAGCATCATTTATCGTAAGGATTTTCTCCCGTGCAGCGTCCTCCATATATGAGTTGCGACACGCGCGGTGCAGGTAACAACTCCTAGGTGCAAATTGCATAAGAGCACAATGGCGAGGGCAGCGACGATGTCCCTAGCTATGTCTCTCATCCTACTCGTCGTCGCGATGTTCTCCACCCTTCCCACCACCCACGCCGACACAGGCTTCATCTACCACACATGCGAGAAGACCAAAAACACCACCATGTGTGTGGCCGTGCTGCGCGACGACCCGGAGAGCGCCAAGGCCTCCACCGCGCACGACCTCGCCAGCATCACGCTGCTGATCGCCCTCAACACCACCGACCACAACGGTGCGGTCATCGGAGACCTGTCCAAGAAGAGCCAGGATACTGATACGTCTCAAACGTATCTGTAATTTCTTATGTTCCATGCTAGTTTTATGACAATACTCACATGTTTTATATACACTTTACATCATTTTGATGCATTTTCCGGCACTAACCTATTAACAAGATGCCGAAGCGCCAGTTCCTGTTTTCTGCTGTTTTTGGAAATCCTACACAGGAAATATTCTTGGAATTAGACGAAACAAAAGCCCACGGTCTTATTTTCCACGGAGCCTTCCAGAACACCGAAGAGGAGACGAAGAGGGGACGCGAGGCGGCCACACCATAGGGGGGCGCGGCCCCACTCCTGGCCGCGCCGCCATATGGGGTGGGCCCCTCGGCGCCCCCGACTCTGCCCCTTCGCCTATTTATTCCTTCCGTCGCGAAAACCCAATAACCGAGAGCCACGATACGAGAAAAGTTACTGAGACGCCGCCGCCATCAACCCCATCTCGGGGAGTTCTGAAGATCACCTCCGGCACCCTACCGGAGAGGGGAATCATCACCGGAGGGCTCTACATCACCATGCCCGCCTCCGGACTGATGCGTGAGTAGTTCATCCTTGGACTATGGGTCCATAGCAGTAGCTAGATGGTTGTCTTCTCCTCTTGTGCTATCATGTTTAGATCTTGTGAGCTGCCTATCATGATCAAGATCATCTATTTGTAATGCTACATGTTGTGTTTGTTGGGATCCGATGAATATGGAATACTATGTCAAGTTGATTATTGATCTATCATATATGTTATTTATGTTCTTGCATGCTCTCCGTTGCTAGTAGAGGCTCTGGCCAAGTTGATACTTGTGACTCCAAGAGGGAGTATTTATGCTCGATAGTGGGTTCATGCCTCCATTGAATCTGGGACAGTGACAGAAAGTTCTAAGGTTGTGGATGTGTTGTTGCCACTAGGGATAAAACATCAATGCTTTGTCTAAGGATATTTGTGTTGATTACATTACGCACCATACTTAATGCAATTGTCTGTTGTTTGCAACTTAATACTGGAAGGGGTGCGGATGCTAACCCGAAGGTGGACTTTTTAGGCATAGATGCATGCTGGATAGCGGTCTATGTTCTTTGTCGTAATGCCCTAAGTAAATCTCATAGTAGTCATCATGATATGTATGTGCATCTCTATTTGTCAATTGCCCAACTGTAATTTGTTCACCCAACATGTTATTTATCTTATTGGAGAGACACCACTAGTGAACTGTGGACCCCGGTCCATTCTTTTACATCTGAAATACAACCTACTGCAATCATTGTTCTCTGCTGTTCTTTGCAAACAAACATCATTCTCCACACCATATGTTTAATCCTTTGTTTACAGCAAGCCGGTGAGATTGACAACCTCACTGTTAAGTTGGGGCAAAGTATTTTGATTGTGTTGTGCAGGTTCCACGTTGGCGCCGGAATCCCTGGTGTTGCGCCGCACTACACTCCTTCACCAACAACCTTCACGTGACCTTCATCTCCTACTGGTTCGATAACCTTGGTTTCTTACTGAGGGAAACTTGCTGATGTACGCATCACACCTTCCTCTTGGGGTTCCCAACGGACGTGTGCTTTACCGTCACAAACAACTCTTTTTCTGGCGCCATTGCCGGGGAGATCAAGACACGCTGCAAGGGGAGTCTCTCACACCCAATCTCTTTACTTTTTTATTGTCTTGCTTTACTTTACTTTATTTTCTGTCTTGTTTGCTTTCTTTATATCAAAAACACACAAAAATTAGTTACTTGTTTTACTTTATTTAATTCGGTTTTGCTTTGTTTATTTTTACTATTGCTAAAATGAGTAATCCTGAAGTTGAAGTTCGTTCTTTTAAGCAACAAGGGGGAGAAAGTTTTAAAGATGCTTGGTATAGAATTAGTGATGCCCATCATAGGTGCACTAAGAAACACTCCACTATTATCCTCCTTAGGAACTTTTATGTTGGTATATCTAGCTGGAATAGGTATGTTCTTGATACTCTTTCAGGGGGTAATTTCCTAGGTACTCCCGCTTTAGAAGCTAGTTGCATCATTGAGAGTCTAGTTGGAATACCACCTGTTAATGAAGCTAAAATTGAAATCTCTCTTGAGGATGTCATGAAAAAGTTGGAAGCCATAGAGAAAAATCTTCCAAGTGTTGAGACTAAATTGGAAATATTACTTGATAATACTGATAAACTTGATAAATCCCTAGGAGGAATTAATGAAAGAATTGCTATCTTAGAAACTTGTGCTATCCATGATAATCAAACCCATAGGATTGGTGAACTTGAAGAAGCTATGGGAACCTTGGGTTCAACTTTTTCTTCTCTTAAGTTTAAGGAGAAAGCTTATGTGGGTAAGGAGCAAAAATTCATGTATGTCTCTAAGGTGCCTAAGCCAAAGAATTATTATAAGCCTAAAATTGATAAAACCCTTAGTACCACTATGGGAAATTTAGATAATGGAGCATCTAAGGTACCCTCTGCGACAAGTTGTGTTTTTAAGGAAAATTATGATGTTGATGCTTCTTCTCTTGATATTACTTGATTTACACTTTCTACGCCTAGCTGAAAGGCGTTAAAGAAAAGCACTTCTTGGGAGATAACCCATGTTGTTTTTATTTTGCTACTGTTTTGTTGTGTCTTGGAAGTTGTTACTACTATAGCAACCTCTCCTTATCATGTTTATTTCGTTGTTGTGCCAAGTAAAGTCTTTGATAGTAAAGTTGATACTAGATTTGGATTCCTGCGCAGAAACAGATTTTTACCTGTCACGAATTTGAGTAGATCTCTCTGTAGGAAACTCGTAAAATGCTGAAAAAATTCATGCGTGATCCTCAGATATGTACGCAACTTTCGTTCAATTTGAGCTTTTCATCCGAGTTAAGTACCTCAAAAAATTCGTCTTTACGGACTGTTCTGTTTTGACAGATTCTGTCTTTTATTTCGCATTGCCTCTTTTACTGTGTTGAGTGGATTTCTTTGTTCCATTAACTTTCAGTAGCCTTGGGCAATGTCCAGAAGTGTTAAGAATGATTGTGTCCTCTCTGAACATGTGAATTTTTGATTATGTACTAACCCTCTAATGAGATTGTTTTGAGTCTGGTGTGGAGGAAGTTTTCAAGGGTCAAGAGAGGAGGATGATATGATATGATCAAGAAGAGTGAAAAGTCTAAGCTTGGGGATGCCCCCGTGGTTCATCCCTGCATATTTCAAGAAGACTCAAGCATCTAAGCTTGGGGATGCCCAAGGCATCCTCTTCTTCATCAACAACTTATCAGGTCACCTCTAGTGAAACTATATTTTTATTCCGTCACATCTTATGTGCTTTACTTGGAGCGTCTGTTTGTTTTTATTTTTGTTTATGTTTGAATAAAATCGGATCCTAGAATTCCTTGTGTTGGAGAGAGACACGCTCCGCTTTTTCATATTGAACATTGGTGTTCTTAGCTTTACTTTAATGTTCATGGCGAAGTTGAAAGTCGCTTCATATATTGCTATTTGGTTGGAAACAGAAAATGCTTCATGTGGTAATGGTATATTGTCTTGAATAATTTCATACTTGGCAATTGTTTTGAGCTCTCAAGTAGATCATGTTTAAGCTTTTGCATCATGTAGTTTAAACCTATTAGTGGAGAACTACCGTAGAGCTTGTTGAAATTTGGTTTGCATTATTGGTCTCTCTAAGGTCTAGATATTTTCTGGTAAAAGTGTTTGAACAACAAGGAAGACAGTGTAGAGTCTTATAATGCTTGCAATATGTTCTTGTGTAAGTTTTTGCTGTACCGGTTCATACTTGTGTTTGCTTCAAACAACCTTGCTAGCCAAAGCCTTGTACTGAGAGGAAATGCTTCTCGTGCATCCAAAACCTTGAGCCAAAACTCATGCCATTTGTGTCCACCATAACTACCTACTATGTGGTATTTTTCTGCCATTCCAAAGTAAATTGCTTGCGTGCTACCTTTAAAATTTCATTCCTTGTCTTTGCAATACATAGCTCATGGGAAAGTAGCCTAAAAACTATTGTGGTAATGAATATGTCGCTTATGTATCTTAGTTCTTATAAGTTGCTTGTTGAGCGGTAACCATGTTTCTGGGGACGCCATCAACTTTTTACTTTGTTGAATATCATGTGAGTTGCTATGCATGTTCGTCTTGTCTGAAGTAAGGGAGATTTCTCATGATTAAATGGTTTGAGTATGCATATTGTTAGAGAAGAACATTGGGCCGCCAACCAAAGCCATGCATCATGGTGGAAGTTTCAGCTTGGACATTAATCCTCAATCTCTTATGAGAATATTATCTGTTGTTGAATGCTTAAAGCATTAAAGAGGAGTCCATTATCTGTTTTCTATGTTGTCCCGGTATGGATGTCCTCAAGTTGAGATCTATCAAAATCGAGAAATCAAATGCGATTTATCTCCTTGGACCTTTGTACAGGTGGCATAGAGGTACCCCTTTGTGACACTTGGTTGAAACATATGTAATGCAATGATAATCCATGGAAATCCGAGCTAATTAGGACAAGGTGCGGGCACTATTGGTATTCGATGCATGAGGCTTGCAACTTATAGGAGGTTTTATGCATAACACATATGAATTATTACTACCGTTGACAAAATTGTTTCCATGTTTTCAAAATAAAAAGCTCTAGCACATGAGTAATCCCTGCTTCCCTCTGCGAAGGGCCTTTCTTTTACTTTATGTTGAGTCAGTTTACCTACTTCTTTCTATCTTAGAAGCAAACACTTGTGTCAACTGTGTGCATTGATTCTTACATGTTTACTTATTGCACTTGTTATATTACTTTATGTTGACAACTATCCATGAGATATACATGTTACAAGTTGAAAGCAATTGCTGAAACTTAATCATCCTTTGTGTTGCTTCAAAACCTTCTATTAAGAATCTATTGCTTTATGAGTTAACTCTTATGCAAGACTTATTGATGCTTGTCTTGAAAGTACTATTCATGAAAAGTCTTTGCTATATGATTCAGTTGTTTAGTCATCATCTAGACCATTGCTTCGAATCACTTCATTCATCTCATATGCTTTACAATAGTATTGATCAAGATTATGATAGTAGCATGTCACTTCAGAAATTATCCTTGTTATCGTTTACCTACTCGAGGGCGAGTAGGAACTAAGCTTGGGGATGCTTGATACGTCTCAAACGTATCTATAATTTCTTATTCCATGCTAGTTTTATGACAATACTCACATGTTTTATATACACTTTACATCATTTTGATGCATTTTCCGGCACTAACCTATTAACAAGATGCTGAAGCGCCAGCCTCCTCTGCTGTTTTTGGTTTTAGAAATCCTACACAGGAAATATTCTCAGAATTGGACGAAACAAAAGCCCACGGTCTTATTTTCCACGGAGCCTTCCAGAACACCGAAGAGGAGACGAAGAGGGGACGCGAGGCGGCACACCATAGGGGGCGCGGCCCCACCCCTGGCCGCACCGCCATATGGGGTGGGCCCCTCGGGCGCCCCCCGACTCTGGCCCTTCGCCTATTTATTCCATTCATCGCGAAAACCCTATAACCGAGAGCCACGATACGAGAAAAGTTACTGAGACGCCGCCGCCGTCAACCCCATCTCGGGTGGTTCTGAAGATCACCTCTAGCACCCTGCCGGAGAGGGGAATCATCACAGGAGGGCTCTACATCACCATGCCCGCCTCCGGACTTATGCGTGAGTAGTTCATCCTTGGACTATGGGTCCATAGCAGTAGCTAGATGGTTGTCTTCTCCTCTTGTGCTATCATGTTTAGATCTTGTGAGCTGCCTATCATGATCAAGATCATCTATTTGTAATGCTACATGTTGTGTTTGTTGGGATCCGATGAATATGGAATACTATGTCAAGTTGATTATTGATCTATCATATATGTTATTTATGTTCTTGCATGCTCTCCGTTGCTAGTAGAGGCTCTGGCCAAGTTGATACTTGTGACTCCAAGAGGGAGTATTTATGCTCGATAGTGGGTTCATGCCTCCATTGAATCTGGGACAGTGACAGAAAGTTCTAAGGTTGTGGATGTGCTGTTGCCACTAGGGATCAAATATCAATGCTTTGTCTAAGGATATTTGTGTTGATTACATTACGCGCAGTACTTAATGCAATTGTCTGTTGTTTGCAACTTAATACTTGAAGGGGTGCGGATGCTAACCCGAAGGTGGACTTTTTAGGCATAGATGCATGCTGGATAGCGGTCTATGTTCTTTGTCGTAATGCCCTAAGTAAATCTCATAGTAGTCATCATGATATGTATGTGCATCTCTATTTGTCAATTGTCCAACTGTAATTTGTTCACCCAACATGCTATTTATCTTATTGGAGAGACACCACTAGTGAACTGTGGACCCCGGTCCATTATTTTACATCTGAAATACAACCTACTGTAATCATTGTTCTTTGCAAACAAACATCATTCTCCACACCATATTGACAACCTCACTGTTAAGTTGGGGCAAAGTATTTTGATTGTGTTGTGCAGGTTCCACGTTGGCACCGGAATCTCTGGTGTTGCGCCGCACTACACTCCTTCACCAACAACCTTCACGTGGCCTTCATCTCCTACTGGTTCGATAACCTTGGTTTCTTGCGAGGGAAAACTTGCTGATGTACGCATCACACCTTCCTCTTGGGGTTCCCAATGGACGTGTGCTTTACCGTCACAAGCAGGTACGCCCCAGGGAGACGCGATGGTCGTCTGCCACGATGCCTATGTCGGTGCCGCCATGGACCTCGACATCTTCGGCCGCAACGACTTCGACGGCGGGGACTACGCTGGCACGTCCAAGAGCTTGTCGGTCGCAAAGGGCGCCAGCAATTCGTGCGAGAACGCGTTCGAGGGGATCGGCAAAATGCCCCCCGTTACCGCCATTGATATCATGATGACCGAGCGCTGCAGTGTTGCCGCCGACCTCGTTGACCTGCTTGTCCACAAGTGACCACAAATTGTTCTTGGCTTGGTTATGCATGTTGCTATCAATTATGAAATCAGTTTTATTTACGTCAAACCTTGTTGGTGATTGATTTTTTCATAAAGAAATGAGAGAATGCATATCGTTTTATTTACGTCAAACCTTGTTGCTGATTGATTTTTTCATAACAAATCAGTTTACTCCCCAAATTATCTAGTATAAAAAGTAAATAGACCTCACAATTCAGAATTTACCTCGAATTTATGTGATTTTCAATGCAGCTGATGTCAATGCAAGTAAGTCCTCGATTGTTTTTTCAATCAGCACTTCTGTGGTATACTTTTATTGGCCAAGAACATTTCACTATAACATGAGTTCCCTTTAGCCCACTCTTTGTTTTAAGACAGAGTCATTATTTGTTTTCCTTGCTCTTTTGTGTGTAGTGAATTTCATCTATTTTTTGCACTATCCTAGAATGCTTTACCAACTGCTGTCTGACATTAGCCGGCGAACAGTGATTGCCAGAACAGAAAAAAATGCAGTTCAAGAGGCTCAAAGGTGCTTCGAGGATTTTCAGACGTATGATGGACTTGATAAGTAATATTGTTCCCAACCCACTTGATTTTTTTGAGGGAATCCTTTTCGATTCTCATTCCCTTTGCCCAACCTATCCCTTGAGAGGTTGAGTACTACTCCTGGATTTCGTTGCAACCGGCAGCGTATCCACATGAGCAACTGACTGAAATAATTCCCCAGCAATAGCACATCAGTTATCTCATTTGTTTGTTGATGAAGAAAACATCTCCAGTCGAGTGATCGCATCGTACTTTTATTTTTCTTACCGATGCCCTTGTAACCTCTGGGTTGACGAATGACGAGTGGTACCAGCAGCACCGATAGTTGACTCGGTAGATCTCCAGACGAACGCTTGCTAGGTCTTGGGCAGCCGACGACTAGGTAAAGCTGCCTGCTACCGCAGCTCTTTCTTCATTGGACTCCTTGATGATTGGCATGGGGCTGTATCTACTCAGACTCTGATATTTTTTTTCCGACAAGGTCTACCATTCTAATAGATAGCTTTGTGTCATATGTTGTTTCCTAATTCTGATACTAGACAACTTTCTTGGTTTGGCTTGTAACTAATTTTGTTATGTATGTGTTTTTGTTTGTTATCGTCGGTAAAAAGCCAAAATCATTGTTGTTCTGCTTGCTGATTTGAGGATCTGCACCTCATCTCTGAACTTGTGGGAGTAACCCGGAGAGAACAGTGTGCTGCTAATTTTATATACAAATCAAGGGTTCTTGGTTTGAATTATGAGTAGACTGTGACTTGTGAACAGTAAATGAAGACTTCCAAGAAGGATTTAACTACCATCTTTGCCAAGGTGTAGTATTCATTCTGTGTTCATACGATAAAAAGTGGTGAAAAGGAACAAGTGCGAAGAACATGTACAAACATGTACGGAGTAGGCCCGTACCGTCAACTCCTATTCTGACAAATGATAGATTTAACACACACACACGTAACTAATCCTGCAGGGAACTGGTTGACAACACGAGCTACACCACACATAGGCTACTTCGACAAGATGCAACAACCAAACAATCAAACATGACGGTTAAATAGCCAAGTTCCCTTTCTTGTGCAATGTAAATCGCCACCCTCTAGTTTGTACTAGCAATGGAGAACTGAGGCCATAAACGATTACCTCTTCCACCTTTTTGGCTCAGCTCAACCTGCAGTTTATGATACCAAATTAAAGAGGGATACGAGATACAAATGTAATGAGGAAAAGCCATATCATATACTCCTTCCATCCAGAAAAAGGATGTCGCAGATTAGTCTAGATACACGGAACAGATGGAACCCAGATGCTAATGGATGACAATATCGTGTGTTAGGCCAGACAATCTGCACACACACACACACACAAATCCTATCACTGCTACAAATCCTATCACTGCTAATAGATTAGGCCATACAGCAGATCACAAACATTATCTACATTCTACAAGTTACTCTTATCAGAGCTTTAATTCTGTATTCCGAGATAATCGCACAAAACACTTTAAGGTCCAAACTTATGTTGCCAACCAAAGGACAATGACCTTAACCAGAAAACATAAATAGAACTCGGTTTCTTGGAGTTCGTGTAAAAGAAAATCAAAAAACACATTTCATTTGTTAAAATGGTCTTAAATTTTTCCACAGGTATACATACATTTATTTATGCTTACTACATACCTATTAAATTTTACATAATTTCTGATTTGTTTTGAAAATTTTGTGCTCCAAGGCTCTGGGGATCCAAACAACCACACTCACCCTATTTAAGATTGTGCAAGATTGCCTGGCAAGAGACAAACTAACGTCCCGCAAACACAATACAGTAATCTTTTTCCTAAGAAAGTATAAGCATGCATAGACTCAAGGAACTCATGAAAAAAAGTTTAACTACGCATGACTACTTGTTTAGATAACACCAAACATTATCCAAGGAAAAGTTGAGGAACAAAGGAAGAAATGGCAACTTTGAATATGGAATTCTTGAAGTTCTGTACTATTAGATATATAGAGCCATCAACAAGCATAACATTTAGTAAACAGCGCAGGGGCGGGGGGGGGGGGGGGGGGCGTTACCTCAGTAACCTTATAATCAGAACTTTGTGAGCCAAGCTATGAATTTAAAGGTCTTTCTTTTTTAGCACGATCCGAGCACATGTAATTATCTAACTCTTTGCTCTTCTCCATACTCATTTACAGGTTGGATGGAACCTGCACATGTTCAAAGGTACATAATCAATATGCAAGCAAGAAGGCCAATGTTACCTTACAAAGAACAGAAAATGAAGGTGCAGGATACCAAATAGCAACATTTTGCTAAATAGTATGAAATGGCGCAATAGAAAGTAGGAAATGAAGTGCTGAAGTCACAGACCCTGATTGGTGGTCAGATAAGATAGAAGTGTAATGGCAAATTTGCTGAACCAAGTACTCCTAAAAGAGACCAAAAGTTATTAATGCAGAGCAGGCAACATTTTAGGAAGAAAAGACAGACATCTTTTTTGTTTTCCATCTTCATGAAGTAATAAGTGGACAAAATCTCTTTTGTTTTGCATCTTTATGGGGCAATAGATATGCAATGCTGTTGTTCCTTGAGATGATGATACTCTATGCACCTGTAGGTTAGGTGGTTCTTGCACCGAATAAGATGAGATGCAATGCTTTAACCACAGATAATGACCATTCTTAGGATTGAAAATAAGGATATGCATGTCAAATGCAGAATTTTAAGGAATTGCATGGTATGTCTAAGAGATGCTTATGTAGATCATCTTTGTTGTTAAAAAATGTTGCAAATTTTATGAACACCAAAGAGACAATGAGTTGTGAGTTGTAACCAATATTCACTTCCCAAGCATGGAACGGGAAATGGCAATAAAGCTGGGATACGGTTCTTTTAAAAGAGATTGCTGAATTTTCTAAGAGAAAAGCAGTCCCCTTCAACTATACGAGCTTAACACTTTTGTTTAGAATTATATTTCTAATGAAAACAACGAAGGCAACATCAATGTACAATAACTATTGGTAAGAATCAAGCATCAGGCTGTAAGAACCACAGCAGTTGCAGTTAACTATTTTCAGTTATAACCAAACATTTATCTTCAGAGACTAACTAGTCTTTGCATCCCCTGATACAGTTCCGCACTGCTGTCTGCATCTCTGTTTGACAACAAGCTGCCCTGTCCACTCCCTGTGCCATTTTCTTTAGCACAATGCGAGCACAGGAAATTATCTAACTTCTTGGCCTGCTCAATAGTCATTCCCTACAGGTTGGATGGAACCTGCACAGGTTCAAAGGTACGTACTCAATCAATATGCAAGCAAAGAAGGCTAATGTTAGCTTACAAAGAATAGAAAATGAAGGCATATGATACCCAAATAGCAACATTTTGATACATAGAAAACAGAAAGGGGACAATCCCATGTCAATATCCTATTTTGGCAATAGATTGTAGGAAAAGAAGTGCTACAGGCACTCAGCCTGATTCGTGGTGTACATAAGATAGAATCGTAATGGAAACTAGCTGACGCAAATAGTATTAAAGGAGTGAAGGAATTATGAATGCAAAGCAGGCAATATTTCAGGAAGAAACTAGAGGAGAAGAAGACAAACAACTTTTTTGCTTTGCATCTTTATGGCCAAAAATCTCTTGTGTTTTGCATCTTGATGGGGCAATAGATATGCAATGCTGTTGTTCCTTGAGATGATACTCTGTACGCCTAGGTCAGTTGGTCCTTGCAGTAAATAAGAAGATGAGATGCAATGCTTTAGCCACAGATAATAACCATTTTTAGGATTGGAAATAAGGATATGCATGTCAAATGCTGATTTATAAGCTCTTACATGGTGTGTCTAAGATATGTACATATTATGTAGACCAAACATCTTTGGAGTTAGAAAAAAGTTGCAACTTTTATGAACAGCAACGAGACCTTCAGTTGTGAGTTGTAAACAATATTCACCTCCCAAGCGTAGAACGGGAAATCGATAAAGCCGGGACACTGTTCTTTTAAAAGAGATTGCTGAAAAGCAGTCCCTTTCAACTATACAAGCTTAACACTGTTCTTTTGAATTATATGTCTGATGAGAACAATGAATGGAACATCAATGTACAGTAACTATTTGTAAGAATCAAGCATCAGGCTGTAAGAACCACAGCAGTTGCAGTTAACTATCTTCAGTTATAAGTAACCAAACATTTATCTTGAGAGACTAACTAGTCGTTGCATCCCCTGATACAGTTCTGCGCTGCTGCCTGCATCTCCGTTTGACTACAAGCTGCCCTGTCCATACCTCAGCTCAACGCCCGCTAAAATAACACATCAAGAAAAAAGAAACACGTCTCGAATCTGAATCTAAAACTGAAGAGAAAAGAAGAGGACTGTTTCTTCTACAGCACCCTACTGGGTAGGGCGCGGCCTCTTGTTGGCGGCGGCGGCGTCGTCGGGGCCCTTGGCGAGGAGGGAGCCGGAGAAGGAGGTGGAGAGGTCGGAGTAGAGGCCTACGACGCGGGCGATGTTGCTGTTGAGCTCGCGGATGAGGGCGACGTTGCGGCTGAGCCCGCCCGCGTCGCGCGACTCGTGGTTCTGGCCGATCTCCTGGATCAGCATCCGGTTGTGCTCCAGGATCCCCTGCACCTCGCCGAAGCTCCGCTGCAGCGCCTGCACCGCCTTCCCGGTCCCGTTGGGAAGCGCCTCGCCGCCGTTGCTGCCGCCGTTCTCCATTCCTCGCCCTGATCTAACTCTGCGTAGGGAGAGTGGGCGGCGTCACGCGGAGCACGAGGGGAGGCGGAGGAGATTTGGTGGGGAATATATCAGGGTCAGAGTACCTGGAAGCTGGGAGACACTGCTGAGATCTGTCGACATGGACGGTCCCACGAATTGCTACCATATTTTTGGGGAAATACCGGATAACTATTAAATCCCGAAAATTTCCGGACAGCCGTCCCGTCCCCAAAGCCTTCCCAAACCGATTTAGACGGCGCCCGACAAATAAACGGTTTCAGCCGCGTCCTCCAAAAGATTTTTGTCTGGCGCGGTCCGATACGGTGTCCGGCGCACAAAGAAAAGCGAGGTAAAACGACGCCGGCTCGACGTGCCAGCAGCACAGGGAAAATTCGTCTCCCACTCCCGCCAAATCCCGCCCTCCCACATCGCGTCTATCCCGCCGCGCATTTCTGGCCTTCCAACACATATCCCGCCGCCGATTCATTTCTCCTATCCCGCCGATTTATTTCTCTCTCCCGCCGTCCACCCGCCGCCGCGCCCATTCCATGGCGCCGCCGACAGCCCCCAAAAAGATGGCCAAGAAAGCGGCCAAGAAGCCGCCGGGCAATGGGACGAAAGGGGCGAAAGCGCCGTTCGCGAAGCCGCGGAAGGCGCCGGCTCGAAGAAGAAGCCGGAAGGATGGACCGATGATCAATGGCAGCAAGATTGTCTGCGCCGGAAGATGGCGACGGCGGAGCGGAAAGGACGGAGGGCGGCGGAGCAGGAGAAGAAGGCTCTGGCGGCGCGCCAGCACCAGCACATAATGGCCGGGTGTATCGCCGCCACCAACGCGAGCCCATGGAGTACGTCCTTGCCGGTGTACGTTCCGGGAGTGATCTCTCCGTCGCATCCGCCTTCTACAACGACGGCCCCTCCGCCACTCCCGGGTGCGTGACGCCTAACTTGTCGCCCCACTACCAGGATGCGCTGCCGCATGGCGGCTTCAACCCCAACAACCTCTACTCCCCGGCGTACGAGCAGCGCCCAGGACCCGGTCCGGACGGCGCCGTTTTCGAGGGGGGCGCGGAGGAGGAGGAGGACGAGGGGAGGAGGAGGAGGACGACGAGACGACGAGGATGGCGAGACGAGGGAGGACGAGAGGAGGAGGACGGGAAGAAGAAGAAGAAGAAGAAGAAGAAGAAGAAGAAGAAGAAGAAGAAGAAGAAGAAGAAGAAGAAGAAGAAGAAGAAGAAGAAGAAGAAGAAGAAGAAGAAGAAGAAGAAGAAGAAGAAGAAGAAGAAGAAGAAGAAGAAGAAGAAGAAGAAGAAGAAGAAGAAGAAGAAGAAGAAGAAGAAGAAGAAGAAGAAGAAGAAGAAGAAGAAGAAGAAGAAGAAGAAGAAGAAGAAGAAGAAGAAGAAGAAGAAGAAGAAGAAGAAGAAGAAGAAGAAGAAGAAGAAGAAGAAGAAGAAGAAGAAGAAGAAGAAGAAGAAGAAGAAGAAGAAGAAGAAGAAGAAGAAGAAGAAGAAGAAGAAGAAGAAGAAGAAGAAGAAGAAGAAGAAGAAGAAGAAGAAGAAGAAGAAGAAGAAGAAGAAGAAGAAGAAGAAGAAGAAGAAGAAGAAGAAGAAGAAGAAGAAGAAGAAGAAGAAGAAGAAGAAGAAGAAGAAGAAGAAGAAGAAGAAGAAGAAGAAGAAGAAGAAGAAGAAGAAGAAGAAGAAGAAGAAGAAGAAGAAGAAGAAGAAGAAGAAGAAGAAGAAGAAGAAGAAGAAGAAGAAGAAGAAGAAGAAGAAGAAGAAGAAGAAGAAGAAGAAGAAGAAGAAGAAGAAGAAGAAGAAGAAGAAGAAGAAGAAGAAGAAGAAGAAGAAGAACAACAAGAAGAAGAAGAACAACAAGAACAAGAAGAAGAAGAAGAAGAAGAAGAAGAAGAAGAAGAAGAAGAAGAAGAAAGAAGAAGAAGGCACACGAGTGAAAAAACATCTCTCATATTATGTTTTGAGTGTTTGATGTCAATATATGTGATACACTAATGTTTGGTTAAGTGGTACAGGGATTATATAGATTCATTTGTATGTGTGTTGGATGTGGTCAGTGCTGTCAAAAAGAATCAGCAAAGTTCATCAGGCCGATAATCCGGGCCGGATATTTCCAAAATATCCACTTCGAAGGACCTGAGGAATTGGCTCAGATAGGGGCCGACATTTGCCCGGATATTGTCCTGGTTTTGTCCCAGGGCCGGATTATCCGGGCCGGACATTTCGGAAATATCCGGCCCCTCGAAAATGGCTAAGGACCTGAAGAAAAGCAAGATGAGGCCGGACATTTGAACATTGTCCCGGTTTGTTTGAGGCCGGATTATCCGGGGGGGCGGATTATCCGGCCCTTACTTAGGCCGGATTATCCGGTCCCCCGGAAGGCTCAACGGCTGGATTTTGGGGAGGGGTATTTATACCCCTCTTCTTCTTCCTTCCCCCTTTGCTCAATCATTGCAAGAAATATCTGCCAAGCTTCACCACCATTAGAGCCACCTCAAGAACACAAGATTTGCAAGATCTCCTTCCTCCCCCAACCAAAGCTCTTGATCTTTGGAGATTCGAAGGAGAAGCCACCGATCTACATCCTCACCGAAGCGATTTTCATTTCCCCCTCATTTGTTTGAGGGATCTCATGCTAGTGTTCCTATTTGGTTCCCTAGTTGATTTGTGTTGATGTGTTGTTGTTGATTGTTGTATTGTTACAGATTTGGGAGCCTCCAATTCGGTTGTGGATGTGTGCCCCAAGAACCTTGTAAAGGCCCGGTTTCCGCCTCGAGGAAATCCCTTAGTGGAAGTGGGCTAGGCCTTCGTGGCGTTGCTCACAGGAGATCTGAGTGAAGTCTTCGTGGTTGGTCTGGCTTTCGTAGCGACCACACTCCTCCGAACGTAGACGTACCTTCTTGCAAAGGAAGGGAACTACGGGAATCATCTCCGTGTCATCGCGTGCTCCACTCTTGGTTACCTCTATCCTATTCTATCTCCTATATATTGCGTAGCTATATCTTGCTTAGTTGATAACCTTGTCATATAGGTAAATTCACTTAGTTGCATATCTAGAGAATTTACCTTTGTGTCAAGCCTAAATTGAAAAAGAACTAAAAATTGGTTAGCACCTATTCACCCCCCTCTAGGTGCGGCATACGATCCTTTCAATTGGTATCAGAGCCTCGGCTCTTATTTCGGGCTTAACCGCCTAAGAGTATGCCGGACGATGGGCCTTCGGAAGAGGCCGCTAAGATGGTCACCATGGAGGACATCAATTCGTTGAGATCCTCCATGGATGCTCAAATGGAAAGCATGAGAAAAATGATTTCCGAGCTTTTGACTCCGGTCCTTCCTAGGGCTCCCGTAGAGGTAAAGGACACGGGTGTGTTAGAAGAGGGAGGTGCTTCGGCATTACCCTCCTCTACCAAACCCGTGGAAGGTGATAACTTAAACACTATCAAATCTCCCATTGCATCTCCTAGGGGAACTAGTGGAGGTGAGAGCTACAATCGAGTGGCTCCACCTTTCCTATCTCCCGATATACCGGTTCCCCATCCTCATATGAACATTCGGGGCGACCCACCTAAGTTTTCCATTGATAATTTCGATACTTGGCAATTTGAGTTTCGCTCTCATGTTTGCAGTGCCTCCAATGAACTTTGGAGAATCATCTTGGAAGGCTTCAAGCCATACAACCCCGACAAGTTGACTAGAAGAGAAGCGGTTGATAGTCAACTCAACAACACCGCCTTGCACATGATTCAAACTAGTGTGGGGACTAAGGACTTGCATCGTGTTCGGAACTACACCACCGCCAAGGAAGCTTGGGATGGTTTGGCCGCTAGTTGCATTGGAAGTGAGAGCACGAGGAGGAACAAGTATAATGCTCTTAAGAATAAAGCCGAAGGTTTCATGAGGCTACCGGATGAAGATCATGAAGTCATGTATGGAAGACTTCTCACCGTTGCCGATGCCTTCCGGCTTATTGGTGCCACCCACATCAATGACTCTTGGATCAAGGAGAAGTACATTGAATGCATGATGCCGTTTGTACCCATTGATGTCAAGACTCTTGTCGGGAGAGAATGCTATTCCTCTCTCACTTCTCAACAAGTCGTGCACGAGATGCAAGCTCTCAAGGTGCTTGAGCAAAACTCTCATGATTCTCGCAATCGAGCTCTTGGGATGACAAAAGGGTCCAACCTTGCCTTGGCGGTCAACTCCGTTGAAGAAGTGTTTCCTCAAGAATCTTATAGGGCATCTTGGAGTATGTCCTATCCGGAAGACTTGGAACACCACTACCATGACCACATGGCATTCCATGCTAACTCTTTTTGGGTTGACCCATCCAAGGCCAAGGAAGACAACATCAAGAGAAACAACTCAAGGGGCCACAAGTTCGGGCCCAAGGACAAGATCGTGCTACAATTGTAATGACAAGCGCCATTTCATTGCCGAGTGCCCCTATGAGAATAGGGAGAATCATGGTGGAAGGCTCATTCCCAAGGACAAGAGCAAAGATTCAAAGGGCAAATATTCAAAAGCCCCCAAGAAGAAGTTCTACAACAACAAGACCAAGAAGGGCAAGAGGCCCTCAAAAGTTGTGCTAGTGACTAGGGAAGAATATTCTTCCGATGAAGTTGAAAGCTCTAGTGATGATGAAGATGAAGAAAGTTCAAAGGAAGTGGCCGCCATTGTCACCACCAACATTCCCTCTTCATCACTCTTTGAATCCCCCAATGAAAGTCCTCATATCAAGAATGCACATTGCTTTATGGCAAGGTCTTCCTTGGACACATCTATCGTGCTATCAACTCAAGAAGAATATACCTCCGGAGATGATGATGTTGATGATGAAGAAGATGCAACCTCTAATGGATTGGTAGCTCTTGCCTCCCTCTCCACTAACTCTTCATCACCAAGTGAATCCCCCAATGAGGTCATTCATGTGGAGGAATGATACGTCTCCGATGTATCGATAATTTCTTATGTTCCATGCCACATTATTGATGATATCTACATGTTTTATACACATTATATGTCGTATTTATGCATTTTCACTAACCTATTAACAACATGCCGAAGAGCCAGTTGCTGTTTTTGGTTTTAGAAATCCTAGTAAGGAAATATTCTCGGAATTGGACGAAATCAACGCCCAGGGTCCTATTTTTGCACGAAGCTTCCGAAGTCCGAGAGTCGAAGTGGGGCCACGAGGTGGCGACACACCAGGCGGCGCCCGAGCCCCTGGCCGCCGGCCTGTGGTGTGGGCCCTCGTGACGCCCTTTGACCTGCCCTTCCGCCTACTTAAAGCCTCGTCGCGAAACCCCGTGAGAGCCACGATACGGAAAACTTTACTGAGACGCCGCCGCCGCCAATCCCATCTCGGGTGATTCTGGAGATCGCCTCCGGCACCCTACCGGAGAGGGGAATCATCTCCCGGAGGACTCTTCACCGCCATGATCGCCTCCGGAGTAATGAGTGAGTAGTTCACCCTGGACTATGGGTCCATAGCAGTAGCTAGATGGTCGTCTTCTCCTTATGTGCTTCATTGTTGGATCTTGTGAGCTGCCTAACATGATCAAGATCATCTATCTGTAATGCTATATGTTGTGTTTGTCGGGATCCAATGGATAGAGAATACTATGTTATGTTAATTATCAATCTATTACCTATGTGTTGTTTATGATCTTGCATGCTCTCCGTTATTAGTAGAGGCTCTGGCCAAGTTTTTACTCTTAACTCCAAGAGGGAGTATTTATGCTAGATAGTGGGTTCATGCCTCCATTAAATCTGGGACAGTGACAAAGTTCTAAGGTTGTGGATGTGCTGTTGCCACTAGGGATAAAACATTGATGCTATGTCCGAGGATGTAGTTATTGATTACATTACACACCATACTTAATGCAATTGTCTGTTGTTTGCAACTTAATACTGGAAGGGGTTCGGATGATAACCTAAAGGTGGACTTTTTAGGCATAGATGCATGCTGGATAGCGGTCTATGTACTTTGTCGTAATGCCCAATTAAATCTCACAATATTTATCATATCATGTATGTGCATTGTCATGCCCTCTCTATTTGTCAATTGCCCGACTGTAATTTGTTCACCCAACATGCTATTTATCTTATGGGAGAGACACCTCTAGTGAACTGTGGACCCCGGTCCTATTCTTTTACATTAAATACAATCTACTGCAATACTTGTTCTACTGTTTTCTGCAAACAATCATCATCCACACTATACATCTAATCCTTTGTTACAGCAAGCCGGTGAGATTGATAACCTCACTGTTTCGTTGGGGCAAAGTACTTTGGTTGTGTGTGGTTCCACGTTGGCGCCGGAATCCGGTGTTGCGCCGCCACATCTCGCCACCAACAACCTTCAACGTGCTTCTTGACTCCTACTGGTTCGATAAACCTTGGTTTCTGAGGAAACTTGCTGCCGTACGCATCACACCTTCCACTTGGGGTTCCCAACGAGCGTGTGCTTTACGCGTCATCAAGCTAAATTTCTGGCGCCGTTGCCGGGGACCTGAAGAAAAGTTACACCACAAAGATTTCTATCTCCCACGTCAACTGCACGCCAGCAGTAAATTTCTGGCACCGTTGCCGGGGAGATCAAGACACGCTGCAAGGGGAGTCTCCACAATCCAATCTCTTTACTTTGTTTTTGTCTTGCTTTACTTTATTTACTACTTTGTTTGCTGCACTTAAACAAAACACACAAAAAAAATAGTAGCTAGCTTTACTTTATTTACTGTCTTGTTCTCTATATCAAAAAAACAAAAAAAAAATTTACTTGCATTTTACTTTTGCTACCATGTCTAGTTCTGCACCTGTTACTTCTTCACCTGAGGAATTAGTTTTTACTTTTAAACAAGGGGATGAGGAGAGTTTTAAAGATGCTTGGTCGAGAATTTTTACTTCTTATCGTAAAGCTGAACCTCAAATGACGCTAAGTTTGCTCCTTAGTAATTTTTATTTTGGTCTTATGATTCGCTATAGATATGCCTTGGATGCTGTAGTGGGAGGAGATTTCCTTCATTGCAATGGGGATCAAGCTTTTAATGCCATAAAGAAGTTGGTTGCATCACATGATTCAGCTAATAACTTTGATTCAGCCCTTATTAGCATTTATAATAGATTAAACACTCTTGAGACAAGTGCATCTCGCTTGAATGAAAATTATAGATATGTTCGTAACCATCTTGATCAAGTTTTAGTGAACTCTGAACCTTCATTATGGGATCCTACTATTAAAATTGTTATCGGTGACCAAACTCTTCATGCCAATTGTGATATTATGTCTGAATTTTGCTTAATGCCTAAGAGTATTCATGAATCTTTGAAACTTTGGGGATTCGTTGAAGGGGGAGAAGGAATAACTCTTATTGATAACTCTGTTATAATTCCTAAAGGAATAGCTGCGGGTGTGCATACAACCGTTCTTGGGAGAACAATATCCATTGATTATCTTGTTATTGAATGTGCAGGAACAGGACAAATCACACTCGGAAGATCCCTGCTGAAACTATTGGGAGCAGTCATAGATATGGGAGAAGGCACCCTAAAATTCACCTCTACACCCGGGGGTAGACATATATTCCCTAAATCAAAGAGTAAGAAAAAGAACAATAAAGGTAAGGGTAAAGCCCAAGGTAATGTCGATGCTTCATCTCTTGATAATACTTGATTTACACTTTCTGCGCCTAGCTGAAAGGCGTTAAAGAAAAGCGCTTATGGGAGACAACCCATGTTTTTACTACAGTACTTTGTTTTATATTTGAGTCTTGGAAGTTGTTTACTACTGTAGCTACCTCTCCTTATCATGTTTTTGTGCCAAGTAAAGTCTCTATGGTAAAGTTGATGCTAGATTTGGATTGCTGCGAAACAGCATTGCTGTCTGTCACGAATTCAGAAGTCTCTGTAAAAAAATCAAAAAATTCTGCAAATTTACGTGCGTGATCCTCAGATATGTACGCAACTTTCATTAGTTTTGAGTTTTTCCGTTTGAGCAAGTTAAGTACCCCTTCCAGGTTCGTCTTTACGGACTGTTCTGTTTTTGAAAGATTCTGCCTTTTATTTCGCATTGCCTGTTTTGCTATGTTGGATGAATTTCTTTGATCCATTAATGTCCAGTAGCTTTGTGCAATGTCCAGAAGTGTTAAGAATGATTGTGTCACCTCTGAACATGTGAATTTTTGATTGTGCACTAACCCTCTAATGAGTTTGCTTGAAGTTTGGTGTGAAGGAAGTTTTCAAGGGTCAAGAGAGGAGTATGATATACTATGATCAAGAGGAGTGAAAGCTCTAAGCTTGGGGATGCCCCGTGGTTCACCCCTGCATATTTTAAGAAGACTCAAGCGTCTAAGCTTGGGATGCCCAAGGCATCCCCTTCTTCATCGACAACATCATCAGGTTCCTCCCCCGAAACTATATTTTTATTCAGTCACATCTTATGTACTTTGCTTGGAGCGTCGGTTTGTTTTTGTTTTTGTTTTGTTTGAATAAAATGGATCCTAGCATTCACGTGTGGGAGAGAGACACGCTCCGCTGTTGCATATGGACAAATATGTCCTTAGGCTTTACTCATAGTATTCATGGCGAAGGTTGAATCTTCTTCGTTAAATTGTTATATGGTTGGAATCGGGAAATGCTACATGTAGTAATTCTAAAATGTCTTGAATAATTTGATACTTGGCAATTGTTGTGCTCATGTTTAAGCTCTTGCATCATATACTTTGCACCCATTAATGAAGAAATACATAGAGCTTGCTAAAATTTGGTTTGCATATTTGGTCTCTCTAAAGTCTAGATAATTTCTAGTATTGAGTTTTGAACAACAAGGAAGACGGTGTAGAGTCTTATAATGTTTACGATATGTCTTTTATGTGAGTTTTGCTGCACCGGTTCATCCTTGTGTTTGTTTCAAATAAACCTTGCTAGCCTAAACCTTGTATCGAGAGGGAATACTTCTCATGCATCCAAAATCCTTGAGCCAACCACTATGCCATTTGTGTCCACCATACCTACCTACATGGTATTTCTCCGCCATTCCAAAGTAAATTGCTTGAGTGCTACCTTTAAAATTCCATCATTCGCCTTTGCAATATATAGCTCATGGGACAAAATAGCCTTAAAAACTATTGTGGTATTGAATATGTACTTATGCACTTTATCTCTTATTAAGTTGTTTGTTGTGCGATAACCATGTTCCTGGGGACGCCATCAACTCTTTGTTGAATATCATGTGAGTTGCTATGCATGTTCGTCTTGTCTGAAGTAAGGGCGGTTTTCACAATCAAATGGTTTGAGTATGCATACTGTTAGAGAAGAACATTGGGCCGCTAACTAAAGCCATGAATCATGGTGGAAGTTTCAGTTTGGACATAAAACCTCAATCTCTTATGAGAATATTAACTGTTGTTGAATGCTTAAGCATTAAAAGAGGAGTCCATTATCTGTTGTCTATGTTGTCCCGGTATGGGTGTCTAAGTTGAAGAATGATCAAAAGCGAGAAATCCAATGCGAACTTTCTCCTTAGACCCTTGTACAGGCGGCATAGAGGTACCCCTTTGTGACACTTGGTTGAAACATATGTTATGCAATGATAATCCGTGTTAACCCAAGCTAATTAGGACAAGGTGCGAGCACTATTAGTACACTATGCATGAGGCTTGCAACTTGTAAGATATAATTTACATGATACATATGCTTTATTACTACCGTTGACAAAATTGTTTCATGTTTTCAAAATAAAAGCTCTAGCACAAATATAGCAATCGATGCTTTCCTCTTTGAAGGACCTTTCTTTTACTTTTATGTTGAGTCAGTTCACCTATCTCTCTCCACCTCAAGAAGCAAACACTTGTGTGAACTGTGCATTGATTCCTACATACTTGCATATTGCACTTGTTATATTACTTTACATTGACACTATCCATGAGATATACATGTTATAAGTTGAAAGCAACCGCTGAAACTTAATCTTCCTTTGTGTTGCTTCAATACCTTTACTTTGATTTATTGCTTTATGAGTTAACTCTTATGCAAGACTTATTGATGCTTGTCTTGAAGTACTATTCATGAAAAGTCTTTGCTTTATGATTCAGTTGTTTACTCATGTCATTACCATTGTTTTGATCGTTGCATTCATTACATATGCTTACAATAGTATGATCAAGGTTATGATGGCATGTCACTCCAGAAATTATCTTTGTTATCGTTTACCTGCTCGGGACGAGCAGAACTAAGCTTGGGGATGCTGATACGTCTCCGACGTATCGATAATTTCTTATGTTCCATGCCACATTATTGATGATATCTACATGTTTTATACACATTATATGTCGTATTTATGCATTTTCCGGCACTAACCTATTAACAAGATGCCGAAGAGCCAGTTGCTGTTTTCTGCTGTTTTTGGTTCAGAAATCCTAGTAAGGAAATATTCTCGGAATTGGACGAAATCAACGCCAGGGTCCTATTTTTGCACGAAGCTTCCAAGTCCGAGGGAGAGTCGAAGTGTGGCCACGAGGTGGCGACACACCAGGGCGGCGCGGCCCAGGCCCTGGCCGCGCCGGCCTGTTGTGTGGGCCCTCGTGACGCCCTTTGACCTGCCCTTCCGCCTACTTAAAGCCTCCGTCGCGAAACCCCCAGTACCGAGAGCCACGATACGGAAAACCTTACTGAGACGCCGCCGCCGCCAATCCCATCTCGGGGGATTCAGGAGATCGGGCACCCTGCCGGAGAGGGGAATCATCTCCGGAGGACTCTTCACCGCCATGATCGCCTCCGGAGTAATGAGTGAGTAGTTCACCCCTGGACTATGGGTCCATAGCAGTAGCTAGATGGTCGTCTTCTCCTTATGTGCTTCATTGTTGGATCTTGTGAGCTGCCTAACATGATCAAGATCATCTATCTGTAATGCTATATGTTGTGTTTGTCGGGATCCGATGGATAGAGAATACTATGTTATGTTAATTATCAATCTATTACCTATATGTTGTTTATGATCTTGCATGCTCTCCGTTATTAGTAGAGGCTCTGGCCAAGTTTTTACTCTTAACTCCAAGAGGGAGTATTTATGCTCGATAGTGGGTTCATGCCTCCATTAAATCTGGGACAGTGACAGAAAGTTCTAAGGTTGTGGATGTGCTGTTGCCACTAGGGATAAAACATTGATGCTATGTCCGAGGATGTAGTTATTGATTACATTACGCACCATACTTAATGCAATTGTCTGTTGTTTGCAACTTAATACTGGAAGGGGTTCGGATGATAACCTGAAGGTGGACTTTTTAGGCATAGATGCATGCTGGATAGCGGTCTATGTACTTTGTCGTAATGCCCAATTAAATCTCACAATATTTATCATATCATGTATGTGCATTGTCATGCCCTCTCTATTTGTCAATTGCCCGACTGTAATTTGTTCACCCAACATGCTATTTATCTTATGGGAGAGACACCTCTAGTGAACTGTGGACCCCGGTCCTATTCTTTTACATTAAATACAATCTACTGCAATACTTGTTCTACTGTTTTCTGCAAACAATCATCATCCACACTATACATCTAATCCTTTGTTACAGCAAGCCGGTGAGATTGACAACCTCACTGTTTCGTTGGGGCAAAGTACTTTGGTTGTGTTGTGCAGGTTCCACGTTGGCGCCGGAATCCCTGGTGTTGCGCCGCACTACATATCGCCACCAACAACCTTCAACGTGCTTCTTGACCTCCGGGATCGATAAACCTTGGTTTCTTATGAGGGAAGCTGCTGTACGCATCACACCTTCCACTTGGGGTTCCCAACGTGTGCTTTACGCGTCATCAAGCTAAATTTCATCAACAAGTGAAGTTACACCACAAAGATTTCATTCATGTGGAGGAAGAAAGTTTCCTCATGGCTAAATCCTCCGAGGTATCATCTCCTAACCCCTCTACGCCTAACATTTCAAATGATCTAGGGGTTGATCTTGCTAGTCTAAAAGTGAAACAAGAAATGCTTGAGTTTGATGATTTCATGCTTAACCTACAAGGTAATACTAAAAAGCATGTTTCAAATCTCATGGTTCGTATGGCTCAACTAAATGGTACTCTTGAGAAAAAATGCCAAATAGAGAGAGAAGACGCTCTTGAACTACATGCTCTTAGAAATGCTCTTGAGGAAAGTCAAGAAACCATAGCTTCTCTTGAAGAGAGGTTAGAAAATCTTGGAGATCCTCAAGATAAAATCAACAAACTCACTAAAGCTAGAGATCTTGCTAGAGCTAAGTCTAAAGTGCTTTCAAAGGAAAAGGCCAAATTTGGTGTTGATCATGAGAAACTTGTGAGAGATCTAGATGATCTAGACAAGGCACACAAAGCCTTGAAGAGTGAATACTCTCTCCTCTCCAAGTCTTATGAGCAACTTCAAATTAGGCTCGCTTCATATGACATACCTAGCACCTCTACTCCTTCATGTGATCATGCAAATGTTATTGAGGAAAATGCTAGGTTGAAGGATGAACTTGCTAAGGCCTCCTCTCCCCAAAGTAAACTTTCCTTGGATGATCTCTTGAGTAAGCAAAGATCAAACAATGGGAAGGAGGGCCTTGGTTACAATGCCAAGGCAAAGAAGGCAAACAAGCAAAAGGCCAAGCCCGCACAAGAGAAGAAGAAAGCCATCACTAATGGTGAAGCCTCCAAGGGCAAAACCATAAATGATGATGATGCGGGAATTGCTAACCCTCACTATGTTTTATTTAAAGATTATTATGGTGATGTTTATGCTAAATATGTTGGCCCATATGATGGTTATGTTGCTTGGTCTATTTGGGTCCCAAAGACCCTTGTTGCTAACAAAAGAGGACCCATTGCGAAATGGGTACCTAAATCCAAGAATTGATCTCATGTAGGACTATGCCGCCGGAGGTTCAAAATGGGTACTTGATAGTGGATGTACAAGTCATATGACCGGCGGCAAGAACCTCGTCAAGGAGTTGAGGCCTAACATAAACAATATCACCGTCTCCTTTGGCGATAATTCTACATCCGAGGTATTGGGTTTTGGCAAGGTTGTGGTTGCACACAACATTACTCTTGTGGATGTCATGCTTGTCAAAACCCTTGGTTACAATTTACTTTCCGTTTCCGCCCTTGGCAAGATGGGTTTCGCCGTCTTTATTGATAATGATATTGTGGTCCTCTTGTGGAGCAAGACTCTAAAAGTCGCTTTCGTTGGGTATCGCGAACACAACTTGTATGTGGTGGACTTTTCGGGGACCACCACGACAAGTGCGATGTGCCTATTCGGAAAGGCGGACGTGGGTTGGTTGTGGCATCGCCGCCTAGCCCATGTCAACATGAGAACTTTGCAAAGTCTTCACAAGGGGAACCATATTGTGGGACTAATGGAAAATGTGTCTTTTGCCAAAGATCGTGTTTGTAGGGCTTGTGTTGAAGGCAAAATGCATGACTCTCCGCATCCAAGCAAGACTATCATCTCTTCCAAGAGGATCTTGGAGCTCCTTCATGTGGATCTCTTTGGTCCCGTGACTCATGCAAGTCTTGGTGCGAAGAAACATTGCTTGGTGATTGTTGATGACTACTCAAGATACACTTGGGTCTACTTTCTCAAGACGAAAGATGAGACTCAACAAATATTCATTGACTTTGCTACCGAGGTGCAACGCCAACACAACCTCCTCATTATGGCAATAAGAAGTGACAACGGCTCCGAGTTCAAGAACTATACACTCAATGATTTTCTTAGTGATGAGGGGATTCGACATCAATATTCCGCTGCTTACACCCCTCAACAAAATGGTGTTGCGGAGAGGAAGAACCGGACTCTTATGGATATGGCAAGATCTATGATGGCGGAGTATAAATCCCGCTATAATTTTTGGGCCGAAGCCATCTCCACCGCTTGCCACTCTTCTAACCGGCTCTATCTCCGCAAGGGATTGAACAAGACTCCATATGAAATACTCACCGGGAACAAGCCTAATATCTCATACTTCAAGGTGTTCGGGTGTAAGTGTTTCTACAAAATCAAAGGAGTTCGTTTATCTAAATTTGCTCCTAAAGCTTTGGAGGGTATATTTGTTGGTTACGGTGCCGAATCTCACACTTATAGAGTCTATGATATAGCCTCCGGGATTATCATCGAATCTTGTAGTGTGAGGTTCGAAGAAAATGATGGCTCCCAAGTGGGGCAAGTTGATGTATGTGCAGGTGATGAAATACCTCAAGATGCCATAGTAAGAATGGGTGTGGGATTTTTCCGCCCCATTGAGGGACACGGTGTGGCGTCTCGGGAAGGACTATGCTCTACCACGGTGGAGCCCTCATCTTCTCAACATCAACAAACCCCATCTCTTGAAGCAAATAATGCACCAACCCAAGAACAAGAACAAAACCCTCCCTCTTGTGTGCAAGATCAAGGACAAGATCAAGGACAAGATCAAGGACAAGATCAAGGACAAGATCAACCACAGATTCATGATGGATCCGATGAATATCCTTTCAACATTCTCCTCTCACCGGATAATGTCCAAGATCAAGCACATGAGGATGAGCAACCTCAAGTAATTGAGGAAGCTCAAGTTGAAGGTCAAGACGGGGACCCAAATGATCAAGTTGATCAAGTGACACCTCCAAGGCCAAGAAGAACCAAGGAGGAGATCGAGGCCCGTCGTTTAGCAAGAAGAGATAGGACCCTTGAAATTCGTGGACACACACATGACAAGGTCCTTGGTGATGTTCGAGCAAAGGTCTCCACAAGAAGGCAATTGGCTAACTTTAGCAATCATCATGCTTATATCTCCGTAGTGGAACCCAAGAAAGTGTTTGAAGCCCTTGAAGATTCGGATTGGGTGGAAGCTATGCACGAGGAACTCAACAACTTCAAGCGCAACAAAGTGTGGACCTTAGTAAAGAAGCCAAAGGAGTGCCGCAATGTTATAGGCACTAAATGGATATTCAAGAACAAGCAAGATGAGTTTGGAAATATTGTGAGGAACAAGGCAAGATTGGTGGCTCAAGGTTTCTCTCAAGTTGAAGGAATTGACTTTGGAGAGACCTATGCTCCCGTGGCTCGCCTTGAGTCCATCCGTATCCTTCTTGCTTATGCATCGCATCATAACTTTAAGTTACAACAAATGGATGTGAAAAGTGCATTTCTTAATGGTCCTTTGCATGAAGAGGTTTATGTTAAGCAACCCCCGGGGTTTGAGGATCTCAACTTTCCTAACCATGTCTACAAGCTTGATAAAGCACTTTATGGTCTCAAACAAGCTCCTAGAGCTTGGTACGAGCACCTTAAAGAATTGTTGGTAGACCGTGGGTTTGATGTTGGGCTAATCGATCCCACTCTTTTTACTAAGAGGGTCAATGGGGAGCTTTTCGTTTGCCAATTATATGTTGATGATATTATCTTTGGCTCTACTAACAAAGCTTTTAATGATGAATTCTCAAAGCTTATGACCGATAGGTTTGAGATGTCTATGATGGGAGAGATGAAGTTCTTCCTTGGTTTTGAGATCAAGCAATTGAGGGAAGGAACCTTCATCAATCAAGCAAAATATCTCCAAGACATGCTCAAGAGGTTCAAGATGACCGAGATGAAGGGTGTGGCCACTCCTATGGTCACCAAATGTCATCTTGCACTAGATCCCAATGGTAAAGAGGTGGATCAAAAGGTATATCGCTCCATGATTGGATCCTTGCTTTACCTTTGTGCATCTAGACCGGACATAGTGTTGAGTGTTGGTGTGTGTGCAAGGTATCAAGCTTCTCCTAAGGAGAGCCACATGATGGCTCTCAAAAGAATCTTTCGATATTTGGTTGATACCCCAAGATATGGTATTTGGTACCCCAAAGGCTCAAGTTTTATTCTCAATGGGTATACCGATGCGGATTGGGCGGGTGACAAGGATGATAGGAAATCAACTTCCGGGGCTTGCCAATTCCTTGGTAGGTCCTTGGTGTGTTGGTCTTCTAAGAAGCAAAATTGCATATCTCTCTCCACCGCCGAAGCCGAATATGTTGCCGCCGCAAGTGGATGCACTCAATTGTTATGGATGAGGCAAACTTTAAAGGAATACGGTGTCATTTGTGACAAAGTGCCTCTATTATGTGACAATGAAAGTGCCATCAAGATTGCCTATAATCCGGTGCAACATTCAAGAACGAAGCATATTGAGATCCGGAATCATTTCATTAGGGATCATGTTGCCCGTGGTGATATTGAGCTTATCTATGTTCCTACCAAAGATCAACTTGCCGATATATTCACGAAGCCTCTTGATGAAGCAAGATTCACTTATTTGAGGAATGAGCTAAATATCATTGATTCAAGGAGTATAGCTTGACCATCTTGCAAACACACCTTTGTCTCAAAACTTTATTTGGTTTAGATGTAGGCATGGAAATAGGGGGAGTGCGGTTTAAATTATTGAGCTATCCCTCCCCCCATAATGCCAACATTAAGAAATCATTCTCTTAATATCATATGTTGATATGTGAGCTTCAATGATGAGTAGTGGCTTGGACCCAAGATATATCTTCGCGGTGCCATGCCACAACACTCATATATGGTGGCCTAGGCCACCACACTCTTCTTTGTGAAGAGTTGGAGTTATTTGGATCTTATCGCCTTTTATTTGACATCTCCATGTTCTTATGGGAAATCACTCTAGTTTGGCCTTATTTGCTCATATCTTGCAAACTTGAGTGATCATGTACCATTAACAGTTTGAGTCTTCTAAACCTAAGCCTACACTCATCTATAAGCCATTTCCATCTTGCTCATTTGTCATGTTTGGTAAAAAACTTGGAGTTTGAGGTTTCTCGGTCGGATGATCTAGGTTGCCCCATCTTATTGGTAAATATGCATCTTATATGTGAGGTGATAGTTTATTGCACCACATATGGGTCCGCAAATAACCAACGAAAGATAGGCGGGATTGGCGGTGTTCTGAAATTCTCCAGAACACCGGATAATCCGCCCCCCAGGCGACCCGGAAAATCCGGCCCGGCCGGATTATCCGCCCTAAACTAGGGCCGGATTATCCGGCCTGGGCAGATCTTGAAAGGGCCGAGGCGCGGGGGCAAACGGTTCACACCACCCCCACGCGCCTCTCTCTCCTCTCTCTCCTCTCAAGGTCGCCGGAGCTCTCCTCCTCGCCGGAGCCGCCCCGTCCACTCCCTCCCGGAGTTTTTGGGTGGATCGGGTGCTCCTCCCTCCTAGCTACCTTCTCCTCCAAGCGGCTTTCGCAATGGATGCGGGTATGACTCACAATCCCTAACCCTAGGTGTTGTGATTTGTATGTGCTATTTTCTTGGTGGATTTGGTGTCTAGTTGTTCCAAATCGCTTGTAGTGTACTCCTCTTGCATGCTATAAGGCCGATCTGTTCATAGACAAGTTGTTGATTGCAAAATCTGCTAGATTCGCAGGGCCGGATTATCCGGCCCCCGCGAGGACCGGATTATCCGGTCTGGCCGGATTATCCGCCCCCTTGGGGCACCGGATTATCCGGCCTGGAGCTTCATCGCCACTGCAGTTTTGATTCAATCTATCTTGTTTAGACTTGTACCAGCTTATAGTATGCTTCTAGAGTACATTACTGTATCTTACATGACTTATGAGCATTTTCTTCTCTTTGCTATCCGTCTTTGCTATTCACAGGTCGCGTTTCTCGGGGTGCTCGGAGACGCCCAAGGGGTGATCGTTCAAGTGATGAGTTCGTGTCCAACGCTCCTCGCAAGTCCTCAGCATCTAGGCAGAAGAACAAGGCTACAAGGGAAAACTACAAGACCATGGACCCTATCTCTTATTCCGCTATCCGCATGAAGAACTGGTATGAAGACCTCCCAAGGGATGAAGAGACAGAGGGCAGGAAATTCTGGTGCATGGAGCAGGAGTACATCTACAAGGATATTTATGAGCCCATGCCGAAAGTGCGACCCATGCAAGCAATCGATGTGGAAGTCCTTGTTGAAAATAATCATTTTGAGGATGCCATCTGGGTGACTGGTAGGATGGGCTTGCAGGATCTGATGAAGATTAGGTGTGACTACAGTCCAGAGTTGGTTAAGCAATTCTATGCTACTCTGGCCTTCAAGAAAGATGAAGACCGCACTATGGAATGGATGTCTGGCTCCACTCATTGTGTAGCATCCATGCGCCGATTTGCTGGTATTCTTGGAGTTCCTGCAGGAGGAGGTCGTCGTCTTCATGGACCACAGAAGACAGATAAGAATGTGCTGTTTGATCTCTATACCTCAGCTGGAAAAGTTGGTTCTACTAAGGGGCTGCTTCCCATCTATAGTCAGTTACTCAGGTTCTTTCGGGCCACCATCTCTCCAAGTGGTGGTAACAATGATGCTCTCCGGGGAACTCTTGTGGATCTTATGCACCTCAGCTTTAGGTGTGCCCGTGATACTAATGAGGAACGTAACTACACTATTGATGTCATGGACTTCATCTTCAATGAGATTCATGATGCCATGGTATCCCGGACCACCATACCTTATGCACCATATATCCAGCTCCTCATCAACAACTCTGTGGCCTTGGATGGTGAAGACTTGAGCGGGTACCCATTGGTGAAGCATTCTGTCAAGAAGGCTTACAAGCTTAAGCCAGTCTCTTCTGCTGCTCCTGCACCTGACTCCTTCATGGGTGATGCTCGTTCTAGTGGTTTTGCTCCAGCTCACCGTTGATACGTCCCAAACGTATCTATAATTTCTTATGTTCCATGCTTGTTTTATGACAATACCTACATGTTTTGTTCACACTTTATATCGTTTTATGCGTTTTCCGGAACTAACCTATTGACGAGATGCCGAAGGGCCAGTTGTTGTTTTCTGCTGTTTTTGGTTTCAGAAATCCTAGTAAGGAAATATTCTCGGAATCGGACGAAATCAACGCCCAGATCCTATTTTTCCACGAAGCTTCCAGAACACCGAGAGCCACGGAGGGGAGCCCGTGGGCAGATGATAGGCGGCGCGGCCGGGGCCTGGGCCGCGCCCCTATTCTGTCACCGCCGTCAGCCCTCCGACTCCGCCTCTTCGCCTATTTAAAGGTCCCCGACCTAAATCTTCGATACGAAAAAGCCACGGTACGAGAAACCTTCCAGCCGCCGCCATCGCGAAGCCAAGATCTGGGGGACAGGAGTCTCTGTTCCGGCGCCGCCGGACGGAGAAGTGCCCCCGGAAGGCTCCTCCATCGACACCACCGCCATCTTCACCAACGCTGCTGTCTCCCATGAGGAGGGAGTAGTTCTCCATCGAGGCTCGGGGTTGTACCGGTAGCTATGTGGTTCATCTCTCTCCTATGTACTTCAATACAATAATCTCATGAGCTGCCTTACATGATTGAGATTCATATGATGATGCTTGTAATCTAGATGTCATTATGCTAGTCAAGTGGATTTTACTTATGTGATCTCCGGAGACTCCTTGTCCCACGTGTGTAAAGGTGACAGTGTGTGCACCGTGTGGGTCTCTTAGGCTATATTTCACAGAATACTTATTCACTGTTATGAATGGCATAGTGAAGTGCTTATTTATATCCCTTTATGATTGCAATGTGTTTTGTATCACAATATATCTGCGTGCTACTCTAGTGATGTTATTAAAGTAGTTTATTCCTCCTGCACGGTGTAATGGTGACAGTGTGTGCATCATGTAGTACTTGGCGTAGGCGATGATTGTGATCTCTTGTAGATTATGAAGTTAACTATTGCTATGATAGTATTGATGTGATCTATTCCTCCTTTCGTAGTGTGAAGGTGACAGTGTGCATGCTATGTTAGTACTTGGTTTGGTTATGTTGATCTGTTATGCACTCTAAGGTTATTTAAATATGAACATTGAATATTGTGGAGCTTGTTAACTCCGGCATTGAGGGTTCGTGTAATCCTACACAGTTAGTGGTGTTCATCATCCAACAAGAGGGTGTAGAGTCTAGCATCTATTTATTTATTCTGTTATGTGATCAATGTTGAGAGTGTCCACTAGTGAAAGTATGATCCCTAGGCCTTGTTCCTAAATACTGCTATCGCTGCTTGTTTACTGTTTTACTGCATTTATACTGCCCTAATATTACCACCATCAACCACACGCCAGTCCTGGACAGCAAAGCACTTTTCTGGTGCCATTGCTACTGCTCATACTTATTCATACCACCTGTATTTCACTATCTCTTCGCCGAACTAGTGCACCTATTAGGTGTGTTGGGGACACAAGAGACTTCTTGCTTTGTGGTTGCAGGGTTGCTTGAGAGGGATATCTTTGACCTCTTCCTCCCTGAGTTCCATAAACCTTGGGTGATCCACTTAAGGGAAACTTGCTGCTGTTCTACAAACCTCTGCTCTTGGAGGCCCAACACTGTCTATGGAATAGAAGCGTGCGTAGACATCAAGCACTTTTCTGCGCCGTTGGGGGAGGAAAGGTAAAAGGCTCTCATACTCCGGTCCCAGGTAAAGTACTTTTCTGTTGCCGTTGTGTGTGTGCTCGAAGCTATTTCCTTTAGATCCTGCAATTGCATCTTTTTATTTCTTGTTTACACTAGTTAGGCATAATGGACAACAATGAGCTTCTTATTCTATTTCCTGATTTAAGACATGGATGGTTTGATGCGAAAATTTAAAAACCTATGGAACATATTAGTATGAACGCTTTGAACACCATTGTTGCTAATGATATGGAAAATTCTAAGCTTGGGGAAGCTGGCTTTGATGAGCATGATATTTTTAGTCCCCCAAGCATTGAGGAGAAAATTTACTTTGATGATACTTTGCCTCCTATTTATGATGATTATAATGATATTGGTCTTTTAGTACCGCCTATTATGGAGGATAAATTTGATTATGATTACAATATGCCTCCTATATTTGATGATGAGAATAATAATGATAGCTACTTTGTTGAATTTGCTCCCACTACAACTAATAAAATTGATTATGCCTATGTGGAGAGTAATAATTTTATGCATGAGACTCATGATAAGAATGCTTTATGTGATAGTTATATTGTTGAGTTTGCTCATGTTGCTACTGAAAGTTATTATGAGAGAGGAAAATATGGTTGTAGAAATTTTCATGTTACTAAAATGCCTCTCTACATGCTGAAATTTTTTAAGCTACACTTGTTCTATCTTCCTATGCTTGTTACTTTGCTCTTCATGAACTTGTTTATTTACAAGATTCCTTTTCATAGGAAGCATGTTAGGCTTAAATTTGTTTTGAATTTGCTTTTTGATGCTCTCTTTTGCTTCAATTCTTATTTCTTATGTGAGCATCATTAAAACTGCTGAGCCCATCTTAATGGCTATAAAGAAAGAACTTCTTGGGAGATAACCCATGTGTTTATTTTACTACAGTACTTTTGTTTTATATTTGAGTCTTGGAAGTTGTTACTACTGTAGCAACCTCTCCTTATCTTATTTTATTGCATTGTTGTGCCAAGTAAAGTCTTTGATAGCAAGGTTCATACTAGATTTGGATTACTGCGCAGAAACAGATTTCTGTCTGTCACGAATTTGGGCAGGATTCTCTGTAGGTAACTCAGAAAAATCTGCCAATTTACGTGCGTGATCCTCAGATATGTACGCAACTTTCATTCAATTTGGGCATTTTCATCTGAGCAAGTCTGGTGCCACTTTAAAATTCGTCTTTACGGACTGTTCTGTTTTGACAGATTCTGCCTTTTATTTCGCATTGCCTCTTTTGCTGTGTTGGATGGATTTCTTTGTTCCATTGACTTCCAGTAGCTTTGGGCAATGTCCAGAAGTGTTAAGAATGATTGTGTCACCTCTGAACATGTGAAATTTTGATTATGCACTAACCCTCTAATGAGTTGTTTTGAGTTTGGTGTGGAGGAAGTTTTCAAGGGTCAAGAGAGGAGGATGATATACTACGATCAAGAAGAGTGAAAAGTCTAAGCTTGGGGATGCCCCCGTGGTTCATCCCTGCATATTTCAAGAAGACTCAAGCATCTAAGCTTGGGGATGCCCAAGGCATCCCCTTCTTCATCGACAACTTATCAGGTCACTTCTCTTGAAACTATATTTTTATTCGGTCACATCTTATGTGCTTTACTTGGAGCGTCTGTTTGTTTTTGTTTTTGTTTTTGTTTGAATAAGATCGGATCCTAGCATTCTTTGTGTGGGAGAGAGACACGCTCCGCTGTTTCGTATGAACACATGTGTTCTTAGCTTTATCTTTAATGTTCATTGCGAAAGTTGGACTATTTCATTCATTGTTATATGGTTGGAAACGGAAAATGCTGCATGTGGTAAATGGTTTAATATCTTGAATAATGTGATACTTGGCAATTGTTGTTCTCATATAGATCATGTTTAAGCTCTTGCATCATGTACCTTGTACTCATTAATGAATAACTACATAGAGCTTGTTAAAATTTGGTTTGCATGATTGATCTCTAGAGTCTAGATATTTTCTTGTTAAGGTGTTTGAACAACAAGGAGACAATGTAAAGTCTTATAATAGTTACAATATGTTCATATGTGAGCTTTGCTGCACCATTTTATACTTGAGTTTGCTTCAAACAACCTTGCTAGCCTAGCCTTGTATTGAGAGGAATTCTTCTCGTGCATCCAAATCCTTGAGCCAAAAACTATGCCATTTGTGTCCACCATAACTACCTACTACATGGTATTTCTCTGCCATTCCAAGCAAATACTTCATGTGCTACCTTTAAACAATTCAAAAGCTATTATCTCTTATTTGTGTCAATGTTTTATAGCTCATGAGGACGTATGTGGTGTTTATCTTTTGATCTTGTCATTTACTTCGGACAGACTTTCACCAATGAACTAGTGGCATATCTGCTTATCCAATAATTTTGCAAAAAGAGCTGGCAATGGGGTTCCCAGCCCCCATTTATTAACTTGCATTGATAATTCTCTTCACATGTTTTGCTCTGATTCATCATTAAGCAACTTAATTTTGCAAATAGACACTCCTTCATGGTATGTGATTGTTGGAAGGCACCCGAGGATTCGGTTAGCCATGGCTTGTGTAAGCAAAAGGTTGGGAGGAGTGTCATATAAAAAATAAAAAATAAAACTAAACTAAAGTACATGTGTAAACAAAAGAGAAGAGGGATGATCTACCTTGCTGGTAGAGATAACGTCCTTCATGGGAGCCGCTCTTGAAAGTCTGATTGATGAGGTAGTTAGAGTGCCCATTACCATTCGTTGACAACAACAAACACCTCTCAAAACTTTACTTTTATACTCTCTATATGATTTCAAAACTTAAAAAGCTCTAGCACATGATTTAATCCCCCCTCTGCGAAGGGCCATTCTTTTACTTTATGTTGAGTCAGTTTACCCACTTCTTTCTATCTTAGAAGCAAACACTTGTGTCAACTGTGCATTGATTCTTACATGTTTACCTATTGCACTTGTTATATTGCTTTATGTTGACAACTATCCATGAGATATACATGTTACAAGTTGAAAGCAATTGCTGAAACTTAATCATCCTTTGTGTTGCTTTAATGCCTTCTACTAAGAAATTATTGCTTATGAGTTAACTGTTATGCAAGTCTTATTGATGCTTGTCTTGAAAGTACTATTCATGAAAAGTCTTTGCTGTATGGTTCAGTTGTTTACTCATTATCTTTACTATTGCTTTGAATCGCTGCATTCATCTCATATGCTTTACAATAATTTTGATCAAGATTATGTTGGTAGCATGTCACTTATGAAATTATCATTGTTATCGTTTACTACTCGAGGCGAGTAGGAACTAAGCTTGGGGATGCTTGATACGTCCCAAACGTATCTATAATTTCTTATGTTCCATGCTTGTTTTATGACAATACCTACATGTTTTGTTCACACTTTATATTGTTTTTATGCGTTTTCCGGAACTAACCTATTGACGAGATGTCGAAGGGCCATTCTGTTTTCTCTGTTTTTGGTTTCGAAATCCTAGTAAGGAAATATTCTCGAATCGGACGAAATCAATGCCCAGCATCCTATTTTTCCACGAAGCTTCCAGAACACCCGAGAGTCAGTAGAGGAGGGCCCTGTGGGCCCCAGATGATAGGGCGGCGCGGCCAGGGCCTGGGCCACGCCCCCTATTGTGTCACCGCCTCGTCAGCCCTCCGACTCCGCCTCTTCGCCTATTTAAAGGTCCCTGACCTAAATCTTCGATACGAAAAAGCCACGGTACGAGAAACCTTCCAGAGCCGCCGCCATCGCGAAGCCAAGATCTGGGGGACAGGAGTCTCTGTTCCGGCACGCCGCCGGGATGGGGAAGTGCCCCCGCTCCTCCATCGACACCACCGCCATCTTCACCAACGCTGTTGTCTCCCATGAGGAGGGAGTAGTTCTCCATCGAGGCTCGGGGCTGTACCGGTAGCTATGTGGTTCATCTCTCTCCTATGTACTTCAATACAATAATCTCATGATCGAGCTGCCTTACATGATTGAGATTCATATGATGATGCTTGTAATCTAGATGTCATTATGCTAGTCAAGTGGATTTTACTTATGTGATCTCCGGAGACTCCTTGTCCCACGTGTGTAAAGGTGACAGTGTGTGCACCGTGTGGGTCTCTTAGGCTATATTTCACAGAATACTTATTCACTGTTATGAATGGCATAGTGAAGTGCTTATTTATATCCCTTTATGATTGCAATGTGTTTTGTATCACAATATATCTGCGTGCTACTCTAGTGATGTTATTAAAGTAGTTTATTCCTCCTGCACGGTGTAATGGTGACAGTGTGTGCATCATGTAGTACTTGGCGTAGGCTATGATTGTGATCTCTTGTAGATTATGAAGTTAACTATTGCTATGATAGTATTGATGTGATCTATTCCTCCTTTCGTAGTGTGAAGGTGACAGTGTGCATGCTATGTTAGTACTTGGTTTGGTTATGTTGATCTGTTATGCACTCTAAGGTTATTTAAATATGAACATTGAATATTGTGGAGCTTGTTAACTCCGGCATTGAGGGTTCGTGTAATCCTACACAGTTAGTGGTGTTCATCATCCAACAAGAGGGTGTAGAGTCTAGCATCTATTTATTTATTCTGTTATGTGATCAATGTTGAGAGTGTCCACTAGTGAAAGTATGATCCCTAGGCCTTGTTCCTAAATACTGCTATCGCTGCTTGTTTACTGTTTTACTGCATTTATACTGCCTGCAATATTACCACCATCAACCACACGCCAGTCCTGGACAACAAAGCACTTTTCTGGTGCCATTGCTACTGCTCATACTTATTCATACCACCTGTATTTCACTATCTCTTCGCCGAACTAGTGCACCTATTAGGTGTGTTGGGGACACAAGAGACTTCTTGCTTTGTGGTTGCAGGGTTGCTTGAGAGGGATATCTTTGACCTCTTCCTCCCTGAGTTCGATAAACCTTGGGTGATCCACTTAAGGGAAACTTACCTGCTCCTGACAAACCTTCATGGGTGATGCTCGTTCTAGTGGATTTGCTCCTGCTCGCCATCCTGATGTCCCGGCTATGAAGAAGCAAGTAAGCAGGCTTAGTTGGTTTCAGCGTCACATCCTTTGCATGAACATTGAGATCCATAAGGAGAACTATGCGGCCAGCCGAGAGCGTTCTGAGATTAAGCATACTCAGGCGGTTATTCTGCACAAGCTCAGTGGTGAGCAAGGACCCCCACCTCAGCCTCCAGTTCACCCAGGTTACAGTGGGTGGCATTCTGCACAGGTTCCGTGGAGTGATCTTGATAGTTGCATTCAAAGGTCCAGCCTCACTCGCCGCTCTCCGGATGCCCCTGACACTGATGAAGAAGAGGAAGAAGAAGAAGCGCATCCGAGTCCGACGATGAAGATGCCTCCGAGTGATCCCCATGGGGCGAGTAGCATCGCGCTTGTCCCCTTTTTGGCGTTTCGATGCCAAAGGGGGAGAAGTGTTCTATTAGGAACTCTCTCGGGGATTTGCATGGTTTGGGCACAAGCATATGCGTTTATCATTCCTTTATTGCTTGTGTTCCATCTTATTTGAACTATTTGCTTTGGTTGTGTTCCGTTTAAAACTATGTGCTATGTGGTGTGAGACATTGTTATGGTTTTCGGATTTCTATATGTTGAGATCAAGACTATTATATTATGTGTGATGCTATATCTCCGTATCATATATCTACACATGGGTATGACTTCTAGCATCCTATCTCAACTTCATATATGTATATGTCTCTTGTTAGAGCTCATGATGGATACCTCTAGTGTTGAGGCACCTCGCTCCTATGTGTTGTGTATTTGTATTCAAATGCAAATTACTTATATGCACACATGTAGGGGGAGTGCCTCTATGTTTTGCCATCATGCTTGTCTCTATAGTGATTCTCTTGCAAATCCGTATATTGTCATCAAACACCAAAAAGGGGGAGATTGAAAGAACATCTCTCATATTATGTTTTGAGTGTTTGATGTCAATATATGTGATACACTAATGTTTGGTTAAGTGGTACAGGGATTATATAGATACATTTGTATGTGTGTTGGATGTGGTCTGTGCTGTCAAAAAGAATCAGCAAAAAGTTCATCAGGCCGGATAATCCGGGCCGGATATTTCCAAAATATCCGGCCCCCAGAATTTCGGCTAAGGACCTGAGGAATTGCTGCTCAGTATAGGGGCCGGACATTTGCCCGGATATTGTCCTGGTTTTGTCCCAGGGCCGGATTATCCGGGCCGGACATTTCGGAAATATCCGGCCCCTCGAAAAATGGCTAAGGACCTGAAGAAAAGCAAGTCTGATGTGAGGCCGGACATTTGGCCGGACATTGTCCCGGTTTTGTGCCTGAGGCCGGATTATCCGGGGGGGGATTATCCGGCCCTTACTTAGGCCGGATTATCCGGCCCCCCGGAAGGCTCAACGGCTGGATTTTGGGGAGGGGTATTTATACCCCTCTTCTTCTTCCTTCCCCCTTTGCTCAATCATTGCAAGAAATATCTGCCAAGCTTCACCACCATTAGAGCCACCTCAAGAACACAAGATTTGCAAGATCTCCTTCCTCCCCCAACCAAAGCTCTTGATCTTTGGAGATTCGAAGGAGAAGCCACCGATCTACATCCTCACCGAAGCGATTTTCATTTCCCCCTCATTTGTTTGAGGGATCTCATGCTAGTGTTCCTATTTGGTTCCCTAGTTGATTTGTGTTGATGTGTTGTTGTTGATTGTTGTATTGTTACAGATTTGGGAGCCTCCAATTCGGTTGTGGATGTGTGCCCCAAGAACCTTGTAAAGGCCCGGTTTCCGCCTCGAGGAAATCCCTTAGTGGAAGTGGGCTAGGCCTTCGTGGCGTTGCTCACAGGAGATCTGAGTGAAGTCTTCGTGACTGTTGGTCTGGCTTTCGTAGCGACCACACTCCTCCGAACGTAGACGTACCTTCTTGCAAAGGAAGGGAACTACGGGAATCATCTCCGTGTCATCGCGTGCTCCACTCTCGGTTACCTCTATCCTATTCTATCTCCTATATATTGCGTAGCTATATCTTGCTTAGTTGATAACCTTGTCATATAGGTAAATTCACTTAGTTGCATATCTAGAGAATTTACCTTTGTGTCAAGCCTAAATTGAAAAAGAACTAAAAATTGGTTAGCACCTATTCACCCCCCCCCCCTCCTAGGTGCGGCATACGATCCTTTCAACGAGGCCCCAAGTGGACGGTTTTGGAGGATCTATGTCTGTGCGAGTCGTGGGCGACGGTGAGCCATGACTCCATCATCGGCGCCAACCAAAAATACGGGAAGTATTGGGCGAGGATCAAGGCCGAGTTCGATGAGCGCAAGCTCATCAACAGCGACTACAACAAAGTGACAATGAAGAGGAGCCAAAAGGCAATGTCGACGCGATGGGCCATCATCCAGGCGTCGGTGAACTCCTTCCATGGGTACCATCACGACTTAGAGACCAGAGGCGACAGCGGCGCCGACGTCGCCCAACTGGTACGACTCTTTCTTCCATAATCTGTAGCGCCTACATTGTGTTCGATGAAATGATTCCGCTTCCTTTGGTTAGTTTGACAGGCCATGGATTTGTACCGGAAGAACTCGGAAGGTCACAAGTCTTTCACGCTGATGCATTGCTATAGCAAGCTCAAAACGAACCACAAATGGCGGTTGACGCGCCTGTCGCTGTCCAAGGGGAAGGACGCCATTGATCTGGACGCGCCGCTGGCAACGTCGGCAGGGCGTCCTACTGGCAACAAGGCTGCCAAGGCCGCCTTGGCCGACGCTGCGTCGTCTGAGAAGACGCAGGCGTCGATCACGAAATGCCTCGCCGACGTCTCCTCGACCTTTCTCTCCCGCGACAAAAAGGCCGACGAAAGGTGGGCGGAGCTGCTCAAGAGGCAAGAGGAGAAGTTGGAGCTCAAGAAACGCAGGGACGACATGTCCCTGCTGAGAACGTCGACAGAGGGAATGTCTCCCCGGACGCGGGCGGCGCACAACTTCTTCAAAGGCCAGATCCTCGACGACATCGAAGCCAAAATGGCGGCGGCGGACGCGGCGGCCCTGGCAGCGGCATCGGCGGCAGCGGCAGCGCAGCAAGAGCAGGCTGACGCGTCTTCTACTCTGCCTCTGGCGCGTGGCGAACAGACGGAGCATGCACAACACCGGCAGATCGCGACGAGGTGATCGTGATCGACGGGCCTACGTCGACTCAGGATACGTCGCCGTCGGCCAACCCCTTCTTCTAATTTAGCATGCACCACCGGTCTGTAATATGATCGCGCGCCCAGTACTTTGATCGCCGCTACTCTGATCGCGACGAATTCGGCGGGAACGATCTCTTTTGAATGCAAACTATTTGAATTTCTGATTGGGGCGGCGTTTGGGGGACGCGTCTGGGGAGCGACGTCCCCCAAACGCGGTACGAACAAAACACGTCCCCCAAACGCTCGATCTGGCGCTCTTTGGGGACGGTTTGGGGGACGCGACTGGAGATGCTCTTATTTCTTCTCTGGTTTATTTGAGATTTTTTTTGGCTCATCCCGGATCTTCTCGTAGAGTAAGCTTCACCCTCCGGTTTTCTCACCCACGAGGTCAACTTCGTGTTTTCGGTCGTGGAAAGGGGACGAGAGAGGGAGGCGACGCGGCGGCGGCGACAAGCGGCGGGGACTGAACAAGCAAACCACAATGGAGACGAAGAGATCCTGCTCAGGCGACTGGTCCCTGTAAGTCCTCACGCTTCCTCCCCTTTTCCCCTCCTCCCTAGTTAGGATTTCTTCATGTCGCTCTCGTCTCCTTTCTCCACCGGAGCCGGAGCACGGGGACGAAAGAAATATACCGCGATCACGGGTTCACGGCGGCGATTTTAACAAAAGTACACTGTTACAAAAATCGGCTAATTAACTAGTTTAATCCCTACTCGGAGGGCCACCGAGTAGTCGATAAACTGATTAATCGGCCGATAAATTGATTAACTGGCCGATTAGTCCATTAATCCCCAACTCGCCAGCTGAGCGATAAGTTACCAGTTAACCATTTCCCCAACAATGCAAAAGTAACCCTTCACGAAACTATAGCACGAAATAACCCTTAGCGAAACTATTTCGGTTGACTAACCTTTTTGTATGGCGCCTATACGAGCAGTGTCACACTTCATTGTGTCGCAAATATAGCGCCGCTCGTATAGACGTCACACATCCACTTATGTGAGACGCCCGAGTCACCCCAGCATGACCTAGCCTCACCTCATCTTTGTTTCTTCTTCTCTTCTTCTCCTTTCTATAGATTTGTCCGTGCATTCTGTTCGCAACCCGTTTCTTAAGGTATTCTTCTATGATCCCCTTATTTTCATCCAAGATTTGCATGGATTTAATTAGATTTATAAAAATCCTAGATGTGAAATCCTAGGTGTGATGGTCGATATTCATGTATTTGGATTTAGTTTAGACATGGAACTCTAGATATGAAACCCTACACGTGAAACGGTTTAATTTCCAACCCTAGTTTTCATGTATTTCTGATGTATTATATGTATGGTGATAGAAATACCTAATATTTTCTTACAAATGCCTCATATTTGTGAAACAAATGCCTCATATTTGCTCAGAAAACCATATATTGATAGAAAAATGTGTCATATGTATGGTGATAGTATGATATAACTTAATTTGTATTTATCAAAAAAATGTAGGATGGTGTGACTTCTCGGTGATTACTATGACACTAGCCACCGAGCCTATCATCAAGCGGAGAAAGGGGAGGTAATAATTTTTGTAATGGTGAACACTATTTGTCTTGTTCAATTGGATATGGCATAATAGTATCTTTTCAATATGTGCTTGTAGGTTCTTGAGCCCTTGAAGATTCGTTTTCATGGGGGAACTACGTACATGCAGTATGATGAGCGGTACACGTGTCACATCGCGACTATTGGTCTCCTCCGGTTCATCTCGCTTGTAAGTCGGTCGATGCCAAATTTCAACGCCGCCGCGACAATTACCACACTCGTCGACCAGTGGAGGCCCGATGCGCACATGTTCCACTTGAGGGCCGGCGAGATGTCCATTACTCTTCCTAATGTTTCTGTAAGGGTATTTTACCCTTATCCATTATTTTGGTAACAATGACACCGTGCTAGAGTATTTGGCCTAATATGTTTATAAGGATAATCTCAGGTATTAGGCAAAGAGGCATAAATGGTGTATCAAAGAAACAAGAAGGCTAAAGGAGACCCCCCACTTCAACAACAATCGAAAAGGGGTCTACAGCAGAAATCCGGTCTGCAGCCCGGTCCAACCGGACTACAGACCAGCCAGTCCGGCATGCTGCCCGGCCAACCGGTCGCCAACCGGGGAGTCCGGCGCACGGCCCGGTCGACCGGCCGCCAACCGGGCTCCATGCGAGGAACCAACATATCTGGTTGCCAACCGGTCAACCGGCTTGCCAACCGGAGCGTCCGGTCGAAGGCGCCAACCGGCGCAAACCGGAGGAGCTCGGACGACGCAAAGGGCATCCGGTCGCTGGCCCGGTCCGACCGGCCTCACCACCGGGCAGTCCGGTCTGTGGTCCGGTCAACCGGGTTTGTCGAGAGAAAAGCTGAGGTGGCAAGTGACCAACGGCCATATTTCGAAGAACACTATAAATAGGCCTTCTCCTACCTCTGAACAGTTAGGCACTACACTACAAGCTGTTCTTGAGCTCTCTCTCTCTTACTCCATTGCTAGAAACACCAAAAGCCTCAGATCTCCCTCCTCCTCCACTCAAACTCAAATCCCTCCGGGGAATCGTTAGAGGAGGACCCGATCTACCGTTCTACCAAGCCAAATCTCATTCCCCCTTGTATTCATCGAGAAGCTTGCTTCCTAGGGTTCCTTGGAAACCCTAGGTGGGCAAGAGGAGTCCGGAAGCATCCGGGCTGTGGATTTGCTCCGGGCAAGATTGTGAAGGTTTGGAGGCTACCTCAAAGTCTACCACAAGTGAGTGAGCTATTCCTTCGTGGGATAGGCTCCGGAGAATAGGGTGAGCCTTCGTGGTGCGGGGAATCCTTCGTGGGACCTCCACTCCTCCAAACGTGACGTACCTTGTTGCAAAGCAAGGGAACACGGGAATACATCCTCGTCTCCGCGTGCTATCGGTTATCTCTAACCGAACTCCTTACTTGTGATTTAACTGCCTGTGAGAGCCTTCGTGCTCGAGTTAGTTGTATCCTCATATAGGTTGCTTCACCTAGTTTGCATTAGGCTCACCTTTATATTCCGCAAAGCCTAATATTGCAAAGAAAGAATTAAAACTTGTAGAAACCTATTCACCCCCCTCTAGGTTTACCATCTCTATACTTTCAATTGGTATCAGAGCCTGGACTCTTATTAAGGGCTTCACCGCCTTAAGAGTGAGATGGAAAAACTATTCGAGGGTCTAGATGAAGACTCTAACCTTTCGGTTAGAGAAATGAAATCTAGATTCTTGGCATATGATGCCGAGAAGAAGAAAAAGGAGGATGACCTACAAAGCCAAATGGCAGAGATGACTGCCATGCTTAAGAACTTGACTAATGGGAATCCTAGTGGGGCTTCGGCCTCTCAAGGAAGTTTCCATGAAGTCAACCATGACTATCCCAAAAACACTTCACCCATGCCTCATATAAACCATAGTGGGACCGTTCCCCATTTTGATGGAACTCACTTTCCTTTTTGGAAATCTGCTATGGAATCTCATATTCGCAGCTGCAGTGTGGAGCTATGGGAGATCATTGTTCATGGACATCGGGAGCCACAAGATCCTATTCGGTTGACCTCCACCGAGTTCTACAACCGTCAACTCAATGCCTCCGCACGTGACAAGATTAGAAGTGGCATCAACCGCAAGCTCCTTGATCAAGTCGATGACATTGTCTCCGCTAAAGAGTTGTGGGATCGGATCATAGTACTCCAAGAGGGAACCGATTTGATCCAATCAGCTCTTTATGAGACCGCAAAGCAAGAGGCCCACCAGTTCATGATTCGAGATGGAGAATCCGTGGCCGATGCCTATGCTAGGCTTGGTGCTCTTAGAGTAAGGGTCAAGGGACTTGGTGTTGAGAAGTACAATGACGGCTTCGAGATGAATGAAGCATTCATAAAGTCCAAGGTCATTGCTATGATTGCCGTCAATCAAGAAGACACCAACCTTGCACTCAACTTGCAAATCATGACCAAGAGTGCCGATCTCAACTCCGATGATCTAGTCTCCTATGTGGCCGCCAATGAAAACATGGCCAAAGCAGGAAAGAGGCTCAAGGCAATGAACCGTGTTGATGAAGCCTCACACAACCATGAAGCGTCACACAACCTTGCTCTCAAAGCTAGAGCCGACCATGGAAGCAAAGAAGACTATGAAATTGAAGAAGATGAAGAGATGACTTCAACTAGTGACATGGCTACCGACTTTGCTTTCTTTGCCAAGAAGTACAAGGCAAAGTTCCCAATGCTCCTCAATGACAAGAAGAAGAAGAGAACTTGCTACAACTGTGATGAAGATAGCCACTTTGCAAATGAGTGCCCTTATGAGAAAAGGGTAGACAAGCCAAAGTTCATCAAAGGGGCCAAGCCAAGATTGAAGCCAAACCCAATCAACGATCGATTCAAGAAGAACAAGGGAAGAGCTTTTGTTGGGGCCGAGTACTTGTCCGATGAAGAAGAGGAAGATGAGGAGAAGGAGGCCGGAGTGGCCGGTTTGGCTTTCTCTAAGCCCGGGTCACTCTTCACATATGACTACTCCAAGGATTACTCCACGGAGAATGATGTTGGCTCTTCCTTCATGGCAAGGACAACTCAAGATGATGACTCCGATGACTCTCCCTCCTCTACAATCGTTGGCTCTTGTCTTATGGCAAGGGAAACCAAGGTAATGGAACCTCCACCTTCCCTATCTAGTGTTCTTGATGATGAAAACGAAAATCAAGAAGAATTAATTGTGCTTAAGGAACTCTATGATGTTAGATGCACCCTTCGTGGTGAAGCTCTTGTCAAGTTTGATTTCTTGATGGACTCACTCAAGGAAAAGGATGAGTCCATTGAGGAATTAGAATATCATTTGAATGAGAAGGAACGGAGATTCAATCTCCTAAGACAAGAGCTAAAAACCGAAAGGTGCATATCTCAAGGTCTTAAGCAACAAATTGAAACTTATGAACTTGATAAAGTTAAGGACCTAGAAACTATTGATAGGGCTCAATCTTTGACTCAAGTGCTCCATACCTCAAAGGAGGAACTTGAAGTTGCTCATGCTTCTCTCACTAGGGATCTTGACCACCTTGAAAGAGCTAACAAGCTTGTTAAGGATGAGCTCAAGAAACTTGGAGAGAACCATGACCTACTCCAAGAAACCTACACAAAGGCACTTGAATCAATGAAGGATCCCATTGTTGTTGAAAAGCATGCTAGTTCCCCTACCTCTTTTACTAGTGAGCATGCTAAGCTTGTTGAGGAACATGTTCGTTTACAAGAGGAACTCTCTTTGCATGTTGAGACCAATGCATATCTTGAATCCTTGGTGACTAAATATGGTCTCGACTATCATCCTAATGAATCCTCTTGTGAGCAAGCATCTATTCTTGAGGAAAATGTTAGGTTAACAAAGGAACTTGCAAAGTTCACCACCGCCAAGAACAAGATGGGATTGGATGACCTCTTGAGTAAGCAAAGGTCAAACAATCAAAAGTTTGGACTTGGATATGTTCCCAAGTCTCACAAGAAGAAGAACTACAACAAGGAGAAACCCGCTCAAGATAAGAACAAGAAGGTCACTAATAATGGCAAAGCCACTAGTGGTGACCGCACGGGGCCAAACAATCACTATGCATTATTTGTTGATTATTATGGTGATGTCTATGCTAACTATGTTGGCCCTCCTAATGGCTATGCTTATAGAGGGTACTCAATTTGGGTACCAAAAGATATTGTTGCCATTGCAAAGGAACCCATTAATCGATGGGTTCCTAAATCCTCTACTTGATTTTGTAGGGGTATTCCTCCGGTGGTCCAAAATGGGTGTTTGATAGTGGATGCACCAATCATATGACCGGAGGAAGAGGTGTGCTTGATCAATTCATTGAAGACATCAACAAGAAGTCAAGCATCACCTTTGGTGACAACTCAAAGGGAAAGGTACTTGGGTACGGCAAGGTGGCAATCTCTAAGGACTTGTGCCTTGAGACGGTCATGCTTGTTGAATCCCTTGGTTATAATTTGCTTTCTATATATCATCTTGCCGATGCCGGTTACAATTCATATTTTACTAATTATTGTGTGAAAGTCTTTAGGAGTGACAATCTCAAATTGGTCCTCGTTGGATATGTGGAGAACAACCTTTACGTGGTTGACCTCTCGAAAGAGAGCTCCTCTCACTCCACATGTCTAATGGCGACCAAGCATGACGAAGGTTGGTTGTGGCATCGCCGCCTTGGTCATGTCAACATGAGGAATCTCAAACAACTCCTAAAGGGTGAACACATTGTGGGACTAACCGGCATTTCTTTTGAGAAAGATCGTGTTTGCAGTGCATGTGTAGCCGGAAAGCAACTCAAGAAGAAACATCCTATCAAGAGTATCGTCACCACATCTAGGCCTTTGGAGCTCCTTCATTTGGATCTCTTTGGGCCATCACACTATGATACTCTTGGTGGGAGCAAGTATGGACTTGTCATTGTTGATGATTACTCAAGATACTCTTGGGTCTTTCTCCTTAAGTCTAAGGATGAGACCCATAGGGAGTTCATCATCTTCGCCAAGAAAGCTCAACGTATGTATGAATCCGAGATCAAGGCGATTAGAACCGACAATGGCACCGAGTTCAAGAACTACACCATGCAAGAGTTTGTCGATGATGAGGGCATCAAGCATGAGTTTTCGGCGCCATACACCCCTCAACAAAATGGTGTTGTTGAAAGGAAGAACCGGACTATCATTGAGATGGCAAGAACCATGTTGAGTGAATTCAACTCACCCCACAACTTTTGGGGAGAAGCCATCTCTACGGCCGTCCACTACTCCAACCGGCTCTTCCTCCGTCCCCTCCACAACAAAACTCCATACGAGCTTCTTACCGGTAACAAGCCTAATGTCATGTACTTTCGTGTCTTTGGATGCAAGTGTCTTGTTAAGAACAACAAAGGAAAGCTCGGTAAATTTGAAACTAGAACCATAGAGGGCATATTTGTTGGTTATGCGGAGAACTCTCACGCCTATAGATACTACAACCGGTCCACTGGGACTATTGAAGTATCTTGTGACGTGGAGTTCTTGGAGGATAATGGCTTCCAAGTGGAGCAAGTTGTTCCATGTGTTGCAGGTAATGATGATGATCCATCTAGTGCCATCAAGCATATGGGCATTGGACACATCCGGCCCATAGAAGTTCATAATGATGATGGAGTAGAAGTATCAAGCACGGCTCAAGTGGAGCCTAGCTCAACTCAAGCCGAACCATCAAGTGCAACTCAAGAACCATCCTCCACTCAAGATGAGTCACATTCCGAAGAACAAGAAGAAAGTCCTCATTCCATTGAGCAAGACCATGATGATGATCAAGAGACATCCACAACTCATGATCAAGCTCAAGTGATCCCTCATGATCAAGTACTAGCAAGGGATGAATTCATTGATCATGAAGGAACCATTCGGAAGATCAAGGCCGCTACAAGGGCAAGTGACATGAAAGTAGATCAAGTCCTTGGTAGCATCTCAAGAGGAGTGGTAACTCGTAGACACCATGCATTACTTATCACTTATTGTCAACACCATGCTTTTGTGTCTAGTTTTGAACCACTCAAGGTACATGAAGCCTTGGTTGATCCGGATTGGGTAATTGCCATGCAAGAAGAATTGGAGTGTTTCACTCGTAATGAAGTGTGGTCTCTAGTTGAGAGACCCAAAGATCATCGCATCAATGTTATTGGGACCAAATGGGTATTCAAGAACAAGCAAGATGAGAATGGCATTGTCATACGAAACAAAGCAAGGTTAGTGGCGCAAGGGTTTGCCCAAATAGAAGGTATGGATTTTGAGGATACCTTTGCGCCGGTAGCCCGTCTTGAAGCTATTCGTCTTTTGCTTGCATTTGCATCTTTCCACAATTTCAAACTATATCAAATGGATGTGAAAAGTGCATTTTTGAATGGTCCTCTAAAAGAAACCGCATATGTGGCTCAACCCCCGGGTTTCGAAGACCCATGCCGACCCAACCACGTGTATTTACTCCATAAGGCACTCTACGGTCTCAAGCAAGCTCCACGTGCTTGGTATGAGTTCCTTAGGGATTTCTTACTACATGATGGGTTTTGCATGGGTACGGTCGATTCCACCCTTTTCACCAAGCGGGTTAAAGGGGGTGGCCTATTTATATGTCAAATATATGTTGATGATATTATCTTTGGTGGAACTAACCCCAATCATAACAAAGCTTTTGAGCTATTGATGACTAGGAAATTTGAGATGTCCATGATGGGAGAGTTGAAGTTCTTCCTAGGCTTCCAAGTGAGGCAACTTGCAAAAGGCACCTTCATCTCTCAAGAAAAGTATGTGAAGGACATGCTCAAGAAATTCAACATGACCAATGCAAGCCCAATGAAGACACCCATGCCCGTAAAGGGGCAACTTGGCTCATGTGACGGTGAGAAGGATGTGGACATAAAGGTATACCGCTCCATGATAGGATCCTTGCTCTACCTTTGTGCCTCTAGGCCGGATATCATGCTAAGTGTAGGGATGTGTGCTCGTTTTCAATCCGCTCCCAAGGAGAGCCATTTAATGGCGGTCAAACGGATTCTAAGATACCTTGTTCTCACTCCTACTCTCGGGCTATGGTATCCAAAGGGGTCAACCTTTGAACTCATTGGCTATTCGGATTCCGATTGGGCCGGTGATAAGGTTGACCGGAAGTCTACCTCCGGGGCTTGCCAATTTATTGGCCGGTCATTGGTGAGTTGGTCATCCAAGAAACAAAACTCCACCGCTTTATCCACCGCCGAAGCCGAATACATATCCGCGGCATCTTGTTGCACTCAATTGTTATGGATGAAGCAAACCTTGAAAGACTATGGTGTGTCTCTTGGTACGGTGCCTCTTCTTTGTGACAATGAAAGTGCAATTAAGATCGCCAATAACCCGGTTCAACATTGTCGCACCAAACATATTGACATTCGCCATCACTTCCTACGTGATCATGTTGCCAATAAGGATATTGATCTCACTCATGTGGGAACAACCTACCAATTGGCGGATATTTTCACTAAGCCTTTGGATGAAGCCCGCTTTGTTAACTTGAGAGGAGAACTTGGTATTCTTGATCCTAAAAACTTGGATTGATTAACTTCTTGCACTATATTCTTGCATTTATCTTGCTATCTAGCTTAGAGGCATAGCACATATGGGGATAGTCATCCTACCATGTCTTGGTAAGATGCATACCTATGTGTGCAACATAAATAGACCCAATGTCATTATATGGACCCAAGCATGTCTCTTCGAGGTCTCATGACATTTGCGCTTTCACATAGGGGGAGTAATCCCCCGCCCCTCATTGAGCCTTCATTACAACTTGATTTGACTATATAAGGCCAAATGATCTTATTGCAAAACTTATTTCAAAAATGACTTATGATTCTTGATATATACTTCGAATCATGCCCACTGTTGCTATTTATATCTTGTTTGGATTTTCCCTCCAATGGGTATGCCTAGAGAACTTTGTGTTTCCAACCCCATGTTTATGCTCATCTCATCATCATCTATCTATCTATATGTACATGTCATCATCTGAGCATTCACACACATTTACACAAAGCATAGGGGCAAAACGAGGCAAAAACGAGACAAAACTGGGTGGCCGGTCTCTGGCCCGGTTGGACCGGCCCCTGACCGGATCAGCCGGCGACCGGGCGGCGACCGGGCGCGGGCCGGTTATGTGGAGAAGGATACCCCTTGGGGTCTTCTTCCTCATTACCCCCAAACCTCCACACCTCCATGGCCGCCGCCCCCATCACCTCCCACATGCTCTAGGGTCTTCCCACCACAAGCACTCCCTCAAACTCCACCAAACCATAGATCGGGCCCCTTGGAGCAACTCCACCAAAGGATTTGGTCCCTCTCAAGCTATTTTGGGAAATCTTGGAGTTCTTGGGTTTCAAGCCCTACCTAGTGTTCTTCTTGCTCTCTTGATCAAGGAGGACCATGTCTTCGGGTAATGTGATCTTCCTTTCTCCCTATTCTCTAGTCCTCATCACACATTGCAATTTCTTGACAAGATTTGAGGAAATTTTAGGGTTAGGGTTAGGGTTTGTAAGTCCTCATGCCTTTAGAGTGTCTCACAACACAATGCACTTACTCCACTCTATTGCTATAGTCTATATTCAAGTTTATGAGTTTTTGCATGATTTTGTGGTAGAAAATCTGGGCAAAACTTCACAAATCGACAGATCCGGTCACCAGCCCGGTCAACCGGCCGGGCCGTGGCCTGGTCAACCGGTCGCCAACCGGCTCGTCCGGTCTGCTGCCCGGTTGGACCGGCCTGTGCGCCGGATCGCCCAGTTTTCGCACAATCTCATCAATACACTTGGATATATGCTATGCTTTTTGGCTTCCCTCTTATTGATGACATGTACACTTACCCCACTGCTATCCTCGCTCTATTTTCTCATTCACAGGTAGTTGGAGTGGTGAGGGACGTGGCAATGTTGCCAAGAGAGGAAGGACTGCTGATCCTCCCCGCCGTTCTAGTGGTCGCGTACCCCCTCAAGCTCATCAGGGTACTGACATTGGCAGCTCAGCTGGGGGTAGAACCAAGTCTGTTGGTGGCAAGAAAAAGGATAAGCATGCCGCCCAAGAGGATGATGAAATAGTGCCAAATTTCAATGTTGGGAATGCAAACCGTGTTGAGTGGCAGGAAATGAGGACGGTGAATCCGTATCGCTTTGAGCAACGGACTTACACTCGTGGGGACAAGTTCTTCTGGACCAAGACACAAGCAGCCCTATGGGATGGTTTCTATGATTCTCATGAGTTTATGAAGAATGGTGATATTGTGATGCCCAAGGCCATCAATCCTGACGAGCTTGCCTTGCATGAAGCCACAAAGTACCGCTTTGTGGTTGAAACCTTGAAGGGTATGGGACTATATGACCTTGTGTGCCTCAAGCCCGATGATGACCAAGAGGATCCTACCTTTTGTCCCCTCCTAGTCCGTCAGTTCCACTGCACTGTTTTCTTTCATGATGATGCGGACCGCACCATCACCTGGATGACTGGCAAGGAGAAGTACTCATGCACCTACTCTCAGTTCCGTGCAGCCATGGGTTGTGGTGGTGACAGTGCTCCAGGGTACAAGATTCATTCACGGTCTAAGCTTACTAAGGGTGACATCTCCTTCTGCTATCCTGCGAACCCTACACCTGGACCTCCCACTATCTCTGGGATGTACTACTCATATCTTGTCCTTGCCAAGCTATTCCGTGAGAACCTCATCAGCAAGTCTGGCGACACCAGTGAAGTTAGGAACTATCACCTGAATCTGATGTACTATTGTCATCCTGACAGGGTAAGGAAGATTGATGGCTGTGATCTTATTCACTGTGAACTGAAGCGTGCAGTTATGGACCGCATGACTCCCAACTATGCTCAGTATGTTCAGCGGCTCATCAACTACATTGTTCCCGCTCCTCTCAACACTCTTGGTGAAAGAGTCATCATGGACCCATTCAGGATCCCCACTCAGGAGGCCACTCGTCCGGACGTTCCCTCCATGATGCCCTCCACTGAGCGCCGTTCCAAGGAACACCATGATCATGATGCTAGCTCCAGCTACTCTCGGCGCTCCAAGCATGGTGCCGCTCGCTTCTTCTCCAGCATGTGGCAAATGTGCAAGAACACCAATGATGTTGCACATCAGAGCCTTACTGTGAACCAGGAGACACGGAGGCGACAGAATGAGTTCATGGCCTCACGGAACCACCCTGTTCCTCCTTCTGGACCGGAGATGGAGCCTGTGGTTGCACCTCAGTGGGAGATGCCTCCCCACCGATGAGATGATCCAGAACTTTGACTTCTCCATGTATGCTCATGGTGGCCTTCCTCCTAGGACTGCTCGTGCTCCTACCCCTGCTGATGATGATGATGATGAAGGTGATGATGCGGCTGCGTGATGGCGAGAGCTCCTACTCCACCGGGCATGAGTTCTATTGATGGGTGCGATAGCATCTCTCCTCTTTTCTTCGCCTTTTTGGTGTTCCGATGCCAAAGGGGGAGAAGAGAGTAGAGTCTAGGACCACGGGGTTCTTTGATTGTCACAAGCCATGGGAGTTGCTTTATTTGGATTTTATATGGCTTGTGCGTATTTGCTTTGATTTCTCAAGAACCATTTGCTACTTCGAATAATTCATGTATGGATGTGTATGGACGACTATTATGTGTGCTACTCTATGTTAGGATAATTATGTGTGTTATGCTTATATATCTTGATATGCACATTGATACGTCTCCAACGTATCTATAATTTCTTATGTTCCATGCTAGTTTTATGACATTACCTACATGTTTTGTTCACACTTTATATCGTTTTGATGCGTTTTCCGGAACTAACCTATTGACGAGATGCCGAAGGGCTAGTTGCTGTTTTCTGCTATTTTTGGTTTCAGAAATCCTAGTAAGGAAATATTCTCGGAATTGGACGAAATCAACGCCCAGCATCTTAGAATTCCACGAAGCTTCCAGAACACCCGAGAGCCACCAGAGGAGAGCCCTGGGGGGGCCACACGCTAGGCCGGCGCGGCCCAGGCCCTAACCGCGCCGCCCTATTGTGTGGTGGCCCCGTCAGCCCTCCGACTCCGCCTCTTCGCATATTTAAAGGTCCCTGACCTAAAACCTCGAGACGGAAAAGCCACGGTATGAGAAACCTTCCAGAGCCGCCGCCATCGCGAAGCCAAGATCTGGGGGACAGGAGTCTCTGTCCGGCACGCCGCCGGACGGGGAAGTGCCCCGGAAGGCTTCTCCATCGACACCACCGCCATCTTCATCAACGCTGCTGTCTCCCATGAGGAGGGAGTAGTTCTCCATCGAGGCTAAGGGCTGTACCGGTAGCTATGTGGTTAATCTCTCTCTCATGTACCCCAATACAATGATCTCATGAATTGCCTTGCATAATTGAGATCCATATGATGAGCTTTGTATCGCTATTAGTCTATGTGCTACTCTTGTGATGTTATTAAAGTAGTCTATTCCTCCTTCACGGTGTAATGGTGACAGTGTGTGCATCGTGTAGTACTTGGCGTAGGTTATGATCATAATCTCTTGTAGGTTATGGAGTTAATTATTACTATGATAGTATTGATGTGATTTATTCCCCCTTCATAGTGTAAAGGTGACAGTGTGTATGCTATGTTAGTACTCGGTTTAAATTGCAAAGATCTATTATGCTCTAAGGTTACTTAAATATGAATGTCGAATGTTGTGGAGCTTGTTAACTCCGGCATTGAGGTGCTCTTGTAGCCCTACACAACGAATGGTGTTCATTATCAAACAAGAGTATATGTAGCACAAAGGAAGAGAACTTATTTATTATGTGATCAATGTTGAGAGTGTCCACTAGTGAAAGTATGATCCCTAGGCCTTGTTTCCAAATACTGCAATCATCTCTTGTTTACTGTTTTACTGCTTGTTTACTTCCTGCAATATTACTACTATCAACTGCACGCCAGCAAGCACTTTTCGCGCTACTTACTGCTCATATTCATCCATACCACTTGTATTTCACTATCTTTTCGCCGAACCTATACATCTGACAAGTGTATTAGGTGTGTTGGGGACACAAGAGACTTCTTGTATCGTGATTGCAGGGTTGCTTGAGAGGGATATCTTTGACCTCTTCCTCCCCGAGTTCGATAAACCTTGGGTGATCCACTTAAGGGAAACTTGCTGCTGTTCTACAAACCTCTGCTCTTGGAGGCCCAACACTGTCTACAAGAATAGAAGCACCCGTAGACATCAAGCACTTTTCTGGCGCTGTTGCCGGGGAGGAAAGGTAAAAGGCATTCATACTCCGGTCCCAGGTAACTAAGTACTTTTCTGTTGCCGTTGTGTGTGTGCTCGAAGCTATTTCCTTTAGATCCTGCAATTGCATCTTTTTGTCTCTTGTTTTTATTTTCACTAGTAAGGCTTAATGGAAGACAACAACAAAATGAGAGATCTTTATGAACTTTATCTTGAATTAGGCCATGATGTGTTTGAAGAGAAAATTAAAAAACCCATGGAACTTATGCATGCTAATGGGAATGTTATTAGTATGAATGCTTTGAACACCATTGTTGCTAATGCTATGGAAGAATTTAAGCTTGGGGAGGTCGGTTTTGATGAAAATGATCTCTTTAGCCCTCCGGGTATTGAGGAGAAAGTTTATGTTGATTATGATATGCCTCCTATTTATGATGATTATAATGATAGTGGTCTTTTGGTGCCGCCTACTATGGAGGATAAGTTTAATTATGATTATACTATGCCTCCTACATTTGATGAGAATAATAATGATAGCTACTTTGTTGAATTTGCTCCCACTACAACTAATAAAATTGATTATGCTTATGTGGAGAGTAATGATACTTTTATGCATGTGAATAAGAATGCTTTATGTGATACTTATATTGTTGAGTTTGTTCATGATGCCTCTGAAAGTTATTATGAGAGAGGAAAATATGGTTGTAGAAATTTTCATGTTACTAAAACACCTCTCTATATGCTGAAAATTTTGAAGTTACACTTGTTTTATCTTCCTATGCTTGTTACTTTGCTCTTCATGAACTTGTTTATTTACAAGATTCCTATGCATAGGAAGCATGTTAGACTTAAATGTGTTTTGAATTTGCTTCTTGATGCTCTCTTTTGCTTCAACTCTTATTTCTTGGGAGTGCATCATTGAAATTATGAGCCCATCTTAATGGCTATAAAGAAAGCACTTCTTGGGAGATAACCCATGTGTTTATTTTACTACAGCACTTTTGTTTTATATTTGAGTCTTGGAAGTTGTTACTACTGTAGCAACCTCTCCTTATCTTATTTTATTGCATTGTTGTGCCAAGTAAAGTCTTTGATAGTAATGTTGATACTAGATTTGGATTACTGCGCAGAAACAGATTTCTTGCTGTCACGAATCTGGGAAGAATTCTTTGTAGGTAACTCAGAAAAATCTGCAAATTTGCATGCGTGATCCTCAGATATGTACGCAACTTTAATTCAATTTGGGCATTTTCATCTGAGCATGTCTGGTGCCACTTTAAAATTCGTCTTTACGGACTATTCTGTTTTGACAGATTCTGTCTTTTATTTCGCATTGCCTGTTTTGCTATGTTAGATGGATTTCTTTGTTCCAATAACTTCCAGTAGCTTTGGTGTCCATGTTATGATTGTGTCACCTCTGAACATGTGAAATTTTGATTATGCACTAACCCTCTAATGAGTTTGTTTTGAGTTTGGTGTGGAGGAAGTTTTCAAGGGTCAAGAGAGGAGGATGATATACTATGATCAAGAAGAGTGAAGAGTCTAAGCTTGGGGATGCCCCCGTGGTTCATCCCTGCATATTTCAAGAAGACTCAAGCGTCTAAGCTTGGGGATGCCCAAGGCATCCCCTTCTTCATCGACAACTTATCATGTTCCTTCTCTTGAAACTATATTTTTATTCGGTCACATCTTATGTACTTTACTTGGAGCGTCTGTTTGTTTTTATTTTCGTTTTGTTATTTTCATTATCTGAATAAATTCATGCTTGTGTGGGAGAGAGACACGCTCCGCTGTTGCGTATGAACACATGTGTTCTTAGCTTTACTCTTAATGTTCATGGCGAAGGTTGAAACTGATTCGTTCATTGTTATATGGTTGGAAACAGAAAATGCTACATGTAGTAATTGGTATGATGTCTTGAATAACTTGATACTTGGCAATTGTTATGCTCATATAGATCATGTTTAAGCTCTTGCATCATGTACTTTGCACCTATTAATGAAGAACTACATAGAGCATGTTAAAATTTGGTTTGCATGATTGTTCTCTAGAGTCTAGATATTTTCTGGTTGAGGTGTTTGAACAACAAGGAAGACGATGTAAAGTCTTATAATGCTTACAATATGTTCATATGTGAGTCTTGCTGCACCGTTTTATACTTGAGTTTGCTTCAAACAACCTTGCTAGCCTAGCCTTGTATTGAGAGGAATTCTTCTCGTGCATCCAAATCCTTGAGCCAAAAACTATGCCATTTGTGTCCACCATACCTACCTACCACATGGTATTTCTCTGCCATTCCAAGCAAATACTTCATGTGCTACCTTTAAATAATTCAAAAGCTATTATCTCTTATTTGTGTCAATGTTTTATAGCTCATGAGGAAGTATGTGGTGTTTTATCTTTCGATCTTGTCATTTACTTCTGACAGACTTTCAACAATGGACTAGTGGCTTCATCCGCTTATCCAATAACTTTGCAAAAAGAGCTGGCAATGGGGTTCCCAGCCCCAATTAATTAACTTGCATTAATAATTCTCTTCACATGTTTTGCTCTGATTCATCAGTAAGCAACTTAATTTTGCAAATAGACACTCCTCCATGGTATGTGAAATGTTGGAAGGCACCCGAGGATTCGGTTAGCCATGGCTTGAGAAAGCAAAGGTTGGGAGGAGTGTCATCCATAAATAAAATAAAAAAATATAAACTAAACTAAAGTACATGTGTAAACAAAAGAGAAGAGGGATGATCTACCTTGCTGGTAGAGATACCGTCCTTCATGGGAGCCGCTCTTGAAAGTCTGGTTGATAAGGTAGTTAGAGTGCCCACTACCATTCGTTGACAACAACAAACACCTCTCAAAACTTTACTTTTATACTCTCTATATGATTTCAAAACTTAAAAAGCTCTAGCACATGATTTAATCCCTGCTTCCCTCTGCGAAGGGCCTTTCTTTTACTTTATTGTTGAGTCAGTTTACCCACTTCTTTCTATCTTAGAAGCAAACACTTGTGTCAACTGTGTGCATTGATTCTTACATGTTTACCTATTGCACTTGTTATATTGCTTTATGTTGACAATTATCCATGAGATATACATGTTACAAGTTGAAAGCAATTGCTGAAACTTAATTATCCTTTGTGTTGCTTCAATTCCTTCTACTTTGAATTTATTGCTTTATGAGTAACTCTTATGCAAGTCTTATTGATGCTTGTCTTGAAAGTACTATTCATGAAAAGTCTTTGCTATATGATTCAGTTGTTTACTCATTGTCATCATTGCTTCGAATCGCTGCATTCATCTCATATGCTTTACAATAGTATGATCAAGATCATGTTGGTAGCATGTCACTTAAGAAATTATCATTGTTATCGTTTACCTACTCGAGGGCGAGTAGGAACTAAGCTTGGGGATGCTTGATACGTCCCAACGTATCTATAATTTCTTATGTTCCATGCTAGTTTTATGACATTACCTACATGTTTTGTTCACACTTTATATCGTTTTGATGCGTTTTCCGGAACTAACCTATTGACGAGATGCCGAAGGCCAGTTGCTGTTTTCTGCTGTTTTTGGTTTCAGAAATCCTAGTAAGGAAATATTCTCGGATCGGACGAAATCAACGCCCAGCATCTTAGAATTCCACGAAGCTTCCAGAACACCCAAGAGCCACCAGAGGAGAGCCCTGGGGGGGCCACACGCTAGGCCGGCGCGGCCCAGGCCCTAACCGCGCCGCCCTATTGTGTGGTGGCCCCGTCAGCCCTCCGACTCCGCCTCTTCGCCTATTTAAAGGTCCCTGACCTAAAACCTCGAGACGGAAAAGCCACGGTACGAGAAACCTTCCAGAGCCGCCGCCATCGCGCCAAGATCTGGGGGACAGAGTCTCTGTTCGCACGCCGCCGGACGGGGAAGTGCCCCGGAAGGCTTCTCCATCGACACCACCGCCATCTTCATCAACGCTGCTGTCTCCCATGAGGAGGGAGTAGTTCTCCATCGAGGCTAAGGGCTGTACCGGTAGCTATGTGGTTAATCTCTCTCTCATGTACCCCAATACAATGATCTCATGAATTGCCTTGCATAATTGAGATCCATATGATGAGCTTTGTATCGCTATTAGTCTATGTGCTACTCTTGTGATGTTATTAAAGTAGTCTATTCCTCCTTCACGGTGTAATGGTGACAGTGTGTGCATCGTGTAGTACTTGGCGTAGGTTATGATCATAATCTCTTGTAGGTTATGGAGTTAATTATTACTATGATAGTATTGATGTGATTTATTCCCCTTCATAGTGTAAAGGTGACAGTGTGTATGCTATGTTAGTACTCGGTTTAAATTGCAAAGATCTATTATGCTCTAAGGTTACTTAAATATGAATGTCGAATGTTGTGGAGCTTGTTAACTCCGGCATTGAGGTGCTCTTGTAGCCCTACACAACGAATGGTGTTCATTATCAAACAAGAGTATATGTAGCACAAAGGAAGAGAACTTATTTATTATGTGATCAATGTTGAGAGTGTACACTAGTGAAAGTATGATCCCTAGGCCTTGTTTCCAAATACTGCAATCATCTCTTGTTTACTGTTTTACTGCTTGTTTACTTCCTGCAATATTACTACTATCAACTGCACGCCAGCAAGCACTTTTCTGGCGCCACATGCTCATATTCATCCATACCACTTGTATTTCACTATCTTTTAGTGCACCTATACATCCGACAAGTGTATTAGGTGTGTTGGGGACACAAGAGACTTCTGTATCGTGATTGAGGTTGCTTGAGAGGGATATCTTTGACCTCTTCCTGAGTTCGATAAACCTTGGGTGATCCAAGGGAAACTTTGCTGCTGTTCTACTCTCTGTTAGGAGGAACACTGTCTACAAGAATAGAAGCACCCGTAGACATCACACATCTCCATACCATGCTTGTTTCCTAAAGATATTGGGGGAGCTTCTCATGTTCCACAAATGGTGCACTTTGCATTCAAACGCAAATTCTCCAAGTGCACACATTATGGGGGAGCTGTCGTAATATCTTATATGGAATCAAGGTTTAGAGCTTATCATAATATCTATTTGTGACTCTAGCTCGGTTTGTCATCGTATACCAAAAAGGGGGAGATTGTAAGGGTATTTTACCCTTATCCATTATTTTGGTAACAATGACACCGTGCTAGAGTATTTGGCCTAATATGTTTATAAGGATAATCTCAGGTATTAGGCAAAGAGGCATAAATGGTGTATCAAAGAAACAAGAAGGCTAAAGGAGACCCCCCACTTCAACAACAATCGAAAAGGGGTCTACAGCAGAAATCCGGTCTGCAGCCCGGTCCAACCGAACTACAGCCCGGCCAGTCCGGCGTGCTGCCCGGCCACCAGTCGCCAACCGGGCAGTCCGGCGCACGGGTCGACCGGCCGCCAACCGGGCTCCATGCGAGGAACCAACATATCCGGTTGCCGACCGGTCAACCGGCTTGCCAACCGGAGCATCCGTGCGGCCCGGTCAACCGGTCGCCAACTGGGCGCCAACCGGAGGAGCTCCAGGACGACGCAAAGGGCATCCGGTCACTGGCCCGATCCGACCGGCCTCACCACCGGGCAGTCCGGTCTGTGGTCCGGTCAACCGGGTTTGTCGAGAGAAAAGCTGAGGTGGCAAGTGACCAACGGCCATATTTCGAAGAACACTATAAATAGGCCTTCTCCTACCTCTGAACAGTTAGGCACTACACTACAAGCTGTTCTTGAGCTCTCTCTCTCTTACTCCATTGCTAGAAACACCAAAAGCCTCAGATCTCCCTCCTCCTCCACTCAAACTCAAATCCCTCCGGGGAATCGTTAGAGGAGGACCCGATCTACCGTTCTACCAAGCCAAATCTCATTCCCCTTGTATTCATCGAGAAGCTTGCTTCCTAGGGTTCCTTGGAAACCCTAGGTGGGCAAGAGGAGTCCGGAAGCATCCGGGCTGTGGATTTGCTCCGGGCAAGATTGTGAAGGTTTGGAGGCTACCTCAAAGTCTACCACAAGTGAGTGAGCTATTCCTTCGTGGGATAGGCTCCGGAGAATAGGGTGAGCCTTCGTGGCGCGGGGAATCCTTTGTGGGACCTCCACTCCTCCAAACGTGACGTACCTTGTTGCAAAGCAAGGGAACACAGGAATACATCCTCGTCTCCGCGTGCTATCGGTTATCTCTAACCGAACTCCTTACTTGTGATTTAACTGCCTGTGAGAGCCTTCGTGCTCGAGTTAGTTGTATCCTCATATAGGTTGCTTCACCTAGTTTGCATTAGGCTAACCTTTATATTCCGCAAAGCCTAATATTGTAAAGAAAGAATTAAAACTTGTAGAAACCTATTCACCCCCCCCCCCCCTCTAGGTTTACCATCTCTATACTTTCAGTTTCCATGATCCTTGGACTTCCTATTGAGGGTGAACCACTGGGTATGAACACAGGTTCCGATGGGTGGCGCCAGCGGATGGAGGGGCTTATTGGCAGGACTCCTCTGCCGCCTGAAGACCCGTAGAAGAGAGTTCCTGCTGGCACAAGTTACAAGTGGATTGTGGGAAACTTCGTGCAGTGCCCCTGCTGAGGCGGACGATGACACTGTCAAGAAGTACACTAAAGTGTATGTGTGGTATGTCATATCTAGGAATCTCTTTGCTGATGGCGGTGGGAAGATGGCCCAGTGGTGTTGGTTGAAGGCGCCGACAGTCTTGGGGCACAGGTGGAGCTAGGGAACCGCGGAACTTGCATACTTGTACCGGTATGTGATGTTATAGATATCTTGACTATTATTGTACCCTATTTGCTATCTTAACTATTATTGTAGATTAGTACTCTAGACAAGTTTGTAACCTAACCTCGTATATGTGTAGTTGGAAGATGCTTGTCTTACGACTCCTGAATGGTGCGTGGGTGATTATAATCCACACATCTAATGTGTGCCGCCGTGAGCAAGGGAAAGCAAGTCAAATCAAGCAAACATGGCCTCTTGCATGAGCATTCACATGTCTTTAGCGACACGTGGAAAGCTCGGCCTCCGTGTTGGGCACCACCTTGTGTGGTGCCTCCCGGCTCGTTCACTTGATAAATCCACTCAACATTATCATAACATGTAGCGTTTGAGTGTCCGCCTTCCTCGACTGAAATTCCATGAACTCATCAACCTTCTATGGGTACTTGCAATTGTTAGCAATTTCCTTCTCCGTCTCTTTAGTGTAAATATGAAAATAGACATTTAACTTCTCAAGGTGTACTAAACTATTATCGTCACAGGCAATGCACTGACACCCTTGATCACATTGTTGAAGCATTCAGTCATGTTGCTTGTACTTTGATCGTACCTCCGCACATCCTCATCATAAGCTCCTGCCCACTTTGACCTAAAAATAAGGTGCCGATCAAGAAACTTGTAACCACCTGGCTTGAGGTTTTTGTTCTTCAGCAACCTATTGTACAGGAATGCGAAGCGGCGCTCAGAGTAAGCGAGGCAACAATCACGAAGGTCGTCAGACAGCTCTTTGCTCTTACATTTCCTATAGAATTTTGCACAAAAATGCCTCATGCACCATCGGTGGTGCACGCGAGCATGCCCGGGAATGTCAAGCTCCACCACTTTGAGAATTCCTTGATGACGATCCGAGATGACACATACTTCCCTTGAAGGTGGTTGATACCTCCGATCCGGATTACAGATTGTAGTATGGTAAGCTTTTTCCCTAGAAGACCTAGGTTTAATTGAACCTTGAGAAGCACTGCTAAATGGTGTAAATAAAGGAAACATCTACGAGACTTTGCTAGTGTATCTTATTTTTGGTTTACCGGACCTATCTAGTTTACTTTGGAGAGGGTTGTGTTCAATGATGGAAATAGGACACGGTTAAGGTTCCACCTGCAGCTATGTATAAATATATAAATAAATCTCATATGTTTAACAGATAAAATATAGATAAGATATATGTAGGTAGCATATCCGTAAATACCCTTGCCCCTAAAGCCAGAGGTGACAAGAGCCTAATGGTCAAACCATTGTCCCCACAGCCGCAAGGAACATCAGTTTTTAAGTAAATACAGACCAAAGCCTTAAGCTAGATGATTTTTCTATGATCTCGAATGAATCACTAAACATGTACCGGTACTTTCCCCTTTCTGTCACTGAGGTTTCGCGCGTACACGCCGTTCTCCACTCATCCCACCTCTTCCCTTGATCCTCTCTAATGACATGGGTACCTGCAGATCATCAAAGACGAGGCAAAGAGACAAGTATACAAGATTGCAAAACTCATATTAAATCCTTACACATAAACATAAAATTAGATGCACATTGTTGCTGCGAGGATTCACCCCAACCCCGCAGCCCGTGAGGACTACTCACACATAATATCAAGATCAATATCAAACATAGAAATCATTGTGTAAAATACTTAGATTGAAATCACAATATTCTTACAATGGTCGTCAATCTCAAGGAGATCTCTATTACAATGGTGATGTCTATGGCTATGAAGGAGATGGAATGGATGAACTAGGGGAATGGATCTCCTTCGATGTGTTGCAGATGGATCTGGTGGATGGCGGCTCTATTTGGCATGATTGGCTCTCTGTTTGACATCGGTCCCTTCACGACTTTTATAGATTTTGATCTCGGGAACGTAGCGGCACATGTATGGGCGGATGGTACGGCCAAGCTTGCCCATACGGGTGCCCGTTAAATCTCCTGGAACCACCTTTCCGAGCGTAGTCAACTTTTCCATGCTCCTGACGGGATTTTCTTCAGTAATTGCAGGTCCATTTGCCATTATGACGTGATATCCTGCACAACATTCAAAAATAGAAGAGATTGCACATCTTTGCATTGATTAGGAATTAGTGGCAAGTTGAGAGGCAAACTTAGTCAATTTCTTGACTTAGCTAGGGGTTTACACACAAGAAAATATGGCGTATTTCACAGCCATCAGTGGTATAACCCTAGTTATCAATATATGGAAAAACCATTCCCAGTTATCATTGTTCTCAACCTCTACCAATGCAAAAGCCAATGGTACTAAACGGTTGCTCGCATCATTTGCTATTGCCACCAATAGTGTGCCCTTGTACTGCCCGGTCAAGAAGGTACCATCGACGGTGATGACCGGCCTACAATGTTCGAATGCCCTCGTGCATTGCTCGAATGACCAAAATGCACGGTGAAATACCCTCACTCTTTTACCGTCATGCAATGTCATTTTGGTACTAGAAGGCTCCACCACATGAACCATGCCCGGGTTAGTAGCGGCCATCGCTAACAACAACCTAGGGACTCGGTTGTATGCTTCCTCCCAATCACCGTACAACATCTTGAATGCGGCTTGTTTGGCCTTCCATGCCTTCCCGTACTTGACGTCGTAGGCAAACCGGGATTTCACCGTATCTTGCACGGACCTAATGCTCATGGTTGGAAGTGATGATATCTCAGCCGAGAGCTTGTATGCAATGAACTCGGATGTGAGTTGACGGTGGTCCGGCTGCGCATCCTTGCCATCAAGCTTCGGCCCCCGGCACATGTGAGTTGATACACAACTTGTTATGTGCCAAGAGGGCCCTTTTTTGAAAGGTCTTGCACGGACAACCCATGGGCACCTTTTATCTACACATTTTAGCGTGTACCGCTTCTTCAAGTCCGAGTGAACAACGATGTAAGGGCGATGATGCTTAATCGAGAACTCTTTGATCCATACCTTAAATTCCAACAAGGTCTCAAGAGAACACTTTAACTATCCCATTCGTCCTGTGATCCACATCCCGGTGGGAAATTGGCCTAGCTCCAAGAAATAAACTCTTGAAACCATCAACCACGGCCCCATCTACAAGACTAACATCATGGAACAATGGTATCCAAATATTCTGTCAAGTTGCCTTCTTGAAGATTTCGGCTCTTTTGTAATATCCCAGGTTTAGAGGCAATAAAATGAGAGAACACCAAAGTGTGCACTGCATTCATGCATAGAAAATCCGGGGAATTTTCGCGCTTTCAAATAAAACTTACCACAGTAACTGAAGTTTCACTTGACTTGCTGGAATTGAAGTAGATCATCAAGTCAAGCGCTATAACCTTCACTGTGACCTTTGCTAAAACCTTGTTTTGGGTAGAGATGATTTGATCTATGGGCTAGATCAAATGAATTAGTTTTACAACAAACAACACCTTAAGTAAGGATCAACTACAAGATCTTATAAAAGATCTCAACATGACATTCCTTACAACAACACATGAATAATTATTCAATCCTAAATCAAAGAACACAATTAATTAAGAAACTATTCTTTACTTATCTTATCCATGTCTTCTACTAAATAAATGTTCATACCATGAGTCACATGGTATATCTTTTCAACTACAATAATTGAATCCATGTCAAGGACATTCAAATTTATTCTTAATTAACTTTGACATTCCAACTTTGTTTCCCAACTCCTACCATTAAACCTAGAGAAAGGAGAGAACTATTCATATGCTTATATTATGCATTCAATAGAACCTAACTAAATATTTAAACCTTGTCCAAGGGAGGTAATTGTTGATACTAATTAATGATACAAGAAATAAAGTCAAGTATTAAACCCTACTTGACCTAGCTAACACTTGATGGTAAGCAAGAACCTATTCTTCTAGTAATTATAGAGAGGCAAGTGTTGTGATCATTACAACTTGGTAATGATCATAAATCCTAGAGGAACCCTACCTATTCAGAAGAGCTCAACCTAAAGAGGTATACTCAAGTATATGGACTTATACTGAATCTTGGAGATAGAACCATAATTCACCAATGGATTGTTATGAGGCCAATACTTTGATCATTACAAATTGGGTAATGATCATAAACCCTAGAGAATCCTACCTTATAAATTGAGCTGATAAGTTAAACCTATATATGTGATGTATAGATCCCATTCTTCTCATGAAATAATAAGTAACTCATTAGTAGTTAACCAAACCAATACTCATGCCTTATGTAGAGTAGTTATGATATTAGTTTTAAACCCTGCTTATCCAAACACTTGAGACAAACCTAGCATTGCCTTGATACAATAATTCTACCTAAGTGAGGAGGATAAACCTAGCCACTAAAACATGATCAAGCTTATGCTCATACCAATCTTAGTTGTGTATCACACTGGTGCTCCCTACTAAAACTCTAAACCATATTTGAATTCCAATCCAAGCATCACTTGGGATTATAAGTAGAACCCTGCCATGCCTCATGCCTATTTAATACTTCAAGTAGTGAAGTATTACTAAAACCCTAAACCTTGTCATATGGAATCAATCCCACATAAAATAACATGTCCTAACTTGTGTATCATGTATCACAAGTAAAAGCCAAGCCATATATGCTTAAGAACTAAATACCATTTGGTGAGTAGAGTGAACCAAATGAAATAGTATTTTATAAAATATAATCATCATATAAGTAGTTGAGTTAACCATGATGAGCATAGGATCTATCTCTGATAATTTAAGCTAGAAGTTGCTAAGGAAGATTAGTAATTATAGAGTTGATCCAAACCATTTTCTTAAACCATTGGAAACATTTCTTCACATAAAATCATGAACCAATCCATTCCCATTCCCATTTAATTTAAAATCTAGCCATAATTAAAATAAATATGAACAATCAATATTGTTAGGTAATAACAAAACTTAATGACATGTTTACCATGCACTGGTTATAAACTTCAAATCATTCAAAATAGGTTTGATTTCCAAATTTAAAGAGTTGAGATAAATACCTAAACCATTTCTATTTAATTCAAGTCTCACAAGATCTCAATTGAATCCTAACCAAACTATTTGTTTAAAATAATAAAACCATGCAGTAGGCATGATTATCAAATTATCTTGATACTCAAATATTTTAGATCCTGCAAAACAAACCAGAAATTAAATTTGAATACAAACCAGAATATAAAAACAGAAAATTTAAAAAGGAAAAAGAGAGGGAAACTTACCTTTCCAGGCCAAGCCGCACCAGAGCAGCCCAAGACCAGCCCATCACCGCCACCACGTCAACCAAGCCCAGCTCAGCCCAACCCAAGACACCGTACCCCTTCGTTCCAAAAATATCAGCGAGAGGAGGGAGTTCATCCTCATCCTCTTCCTCTCACGCGCTCGACAGCACGACGCCCTCCTCGCTGCTGTCGACTCCTCCTCGATCGGCCGCGTGACGAGGCGCATTCCTGAAGCCTATAAATACCCCGGGACAAACCCTAGCTCTCAATTTCTTCTTTTCCCCTCCAATTTTCTTCTCAGGCCGAAACCCTAGCTCGCCGGCCATCTCTTCTCGCCGGTGATTGGAGCACTCCCGAGCCATGCCGTGGTCACCATCGTCTTCCCCGACCTCGACTTGCTCATCCTACGCAAGGAATCGAGCCGCAGAGCCCTGGAGCGTCTTCACCGAGCCATCTTCTCCGATGCCGGCCACCATCGCCGCCGTCGCTTCAGACCACCTCAGGCCACGCCGTCAAGCCCTACGTGCTCAGGGTGAGCTTCTCTTCCGCCTAGTGCCCTCGGCCCGCTCAATTACGCATCATAACTCCTCCGCACCGTAAGCCTGTGAGCGCCGCCGCTTCGCCTCGCCGTCGTTCATGCTCCGGCGACCATTAGGTAGCGGCGATAGCATCATCCGCTTCCCCATCGTGTGCTGAAGCCAGCGGTAGTCCCCAATCGTCCGGGGATGGCCCGAGTCGCCGGCGCCGTCGTCGACTGCCCGCCGGCAGAGCTGCTCCCGCGCCACGTCCCGATTTTGACTTGGTCAGCCTCACGTGGCGGCCAACGTGGCATAGGCCCACTAGTCAGTCACTGGGGTATCACTTGACCGGGTATCTTTAGTGTTTCTGTTTATAATTTAAATCTCAGAAAATCACTGAAACTTTGCTGAAATAGATAAAATACATTTTAACTCAGAAAAATATAAATTATATATCAAAATGCTCACAAAAATAAACTCTATTCAAATAAAATATAAAATAAAAATGTGTATCAAAATAAAAATTCACTTATTTTTAACCTTATTAATTATGCCATTTCAATTATTTAAAATACAATTTGAATTCAATAATTAGTGAAGTTTCAACATTAAATTTTAACTATTCAGTAACTAAGTAAAATGTTAAGATTAATTTTATTTATCATATTTTCATTAACTTCATTATTAGTGGTAATTCATAAACCCTAATTTGAAAATTCTAAGTTACTATTTTCTTAAACAATAATAAATCAAGAAAATATTAAAAACCAATATTAATTTAGTAACTTAAATATTGTGAACTTAAATAATTTTAATTTGCAAGTATTATTTTTAAAACCTAGTAATAATTGTTAAACCCTTATCTCTGAATTAAACCTAATTAGGAGTTACCCTAATTATTAATTCTTGTGGAAGTTAATAAAATGTCAAACCATTACTAATTATGCTTCAAAGTAATTAGTTACCACACCTATATTTCCAAAGATCATTTTAGGAGTTGTACCATAATTTAGAAACCCTAGTTTCAAATTGAGTAAGACCTGGATCCCATTATTTCATGTGATCATTCACCCTTAGAAGCAACTCTAAAACCCTAGTTATATGTCACATGTGATCATATGAGATTTACTGGACATGTAGGACCCTAAGAAGCAACAATTGAATGCATGCTTGTGATCCACTAGCATAAACCAAGTCACATGAGATTATCATTTCATGTTCCTATTCTTAATTAAAACCTATATGATTAACTAGTATCCCCTAGGTATAAACCCTAACTTGTTAAGTGGATTAGTACCATTGATCACCACTTCTATATGTCATACCATTAAAATCAACCTCAACCATCAAACCCTAGTTAAACCATGATGATAAATCCTAATACCAACCTTGTGTAGCAAATCACATCACATGCTCCTAATCAACTAAACCCTACTTAGGAAATGATAAGTCACTTAGATTAGAAGCAGTTAAAGATTACTTAGTGAAGCAATTGTGAAACCATAGTAAACCCTAATAGCTAATTTATAGAACCATCTTGACCATCATCCTTTGATATGATACCATAATCAACCATAGTAATAAACCTGTCAATACTTGTTGTATATAGAACCAACCCAAGTTAAGAACCAACTAGTTCCTATTAGTAAAACTAAATGAATCCAATAGTAAACCCTAGAAGCCATAGCACCTATGTATAGTAGTTCATATCCTTATTTAACCTGTTCTTCAAAAGTTACTCTTTTGAAGTACAAATGTCAATCAAACCATAGAAGCCCTAATCCTTCTTTGAAATACTAAATATTTCTTAAACAACATGTTCTTCAAAAGTTATTCTTTTGAAGTATAGTAGAAGTAATCATCAACCATGTTCTGTAGAACTTAAAATTGACAACTGTTCTTTACATATTATTCCACCATTATTCTTTATGTGTATGATTGTTATAATGTCTTATATCACTTAACTATGATGCTAATATAACCAAACCCTAATAAGAACCTTGTTTGAGAACCATTCTAAAAGTGCAACCAACCCTAAGGAAATCTTCACAACTCATCCATCCTAAATCATCGAGAATAGGTTACGCTCGGGACGATTGCATCTCATACTATGCATTATAGCATATTTGCCAGTTCTTTAAACATTGTCCTTACCGGACAATGATGGTATTTCAGAATTTGGAGTTCTCACGTATCGAAGCTTTTGCCTGCATAATCTTGCAGTCAAGAAAGGCAAGTTCATCGCTTGCTCATGTCATTTGATTATTTTTATCAAATTATATGCAAAGTACTATACTTATCACTCATGCATTGAAAAGCAAAGTATTATTTTACAATTATGAATATGACTATGTGGTGGGCAATGGAACCATGGTATGTGTTGATATGGTGGAGGTTCCATTGCATGGGTTATATCACCCTAGGATTAATTACCAATGCCGTCCAGTGATTCTAGCGCCGTACATATCGCGTTGACCATAAGATCTATAATGGCTCTGGGGAAGTCAGCTGTATCTTTTCCCTTCTGCACGCCAACGGATTGGTAGAGCCGGCGGGGTGTTGGAGGCACTGCCGTAGGTTGGGATGGCCTTTAAATCCCCATCCATTAGTGATGATGGCTCTACGATCTATGAAGGATTGTCCAAAGTACACCATGAGTAAAGCCGTATTATCGGGGGAAGTCTACTGGAGGTGTGCGGGTGGACAAAAGGGTGGGTTTGCAGGGTCGCGGAGAAGGCAGTGATTGGCTTGGATCTTACACCTGGCCCCACACCAAGGAAGTGTGGACGAGCATGCATCTCGGATAGGTATCAAGGATAAGGTCTCTTATGGGAAAAGTAACGCACCTCTGCAGAGTGTATCAAATTGTGGCTGTCACTCCCTGTTCCGGGAAGGGAACTCCACGAAGTTCTGGTCAACCTGTGAAGACTGACGGGCATAGTTTTCAGAATAAAATAAACCTTTTGAAGAAATGTTTATGAAAACTTGCATTGGCCTATGACTTTCTGGTCTATGGCTGTAGCTAGTGCATGATACACCTATTTCCTAATATGAACTTGCTGAGTACGCTCGTACTCATTCTATCCCATTTGAACCCCCTTCTTAGATCAAGGCACCGAAGGAGAAACTACCGTGGAACTTGAAGACAAAGGAGTCAACTGCAACAAGATGAAGAATCCAATCAAAGAAGTCAATGGAGTCAACTTCTACATCAGCTAGAGTGGAAACTTAGACTAGTAATAGAAGGGAATCTTTCCCTAATCCTAGCACCTAAGTAGTTAGATTTCTATAGCAAGCCAAGTAGCTCTTGAACTTGAGTTAGCAATAAGATAGACTACGAGTCGTTCTTCTGGAGCTTTATTTGAAGTTTTACCTCACTGTAAAGTAGGAGGTTGTGTTGATCTTATGTAAACAGTTCGTGTGTACTTCTATAGACATACCTTGGACTCGCATATGTTTCTGTTGTACCACTCTGAGAGATGTAATATGAGTGGAACGGTGTTTCACTTGTGTTATGTCAACGACTTGTTACCACCATGAAGATGTCGGCTCTTTCGGCTTCCTTAGCCGTGAAACCATCCTCATCAAGATCTTCATCGGGACCATCGCCATCCGAGTCTGATGCATAACATCGGGAATAAGGGATGGATTGGTCCATGTTCTCTTGCGTCAAATATGTATCCAAATCACCAACGTTGTTGCCATTGATCTCTAAATCATTCTCACCGTGCTCATACTCATCATACTCTTTCTCCAATGGTTCATCTTGGGTCATGCGAGGTTTGGTGACTAATCTTGGCTCATGGGTGGTGAACTCTAGCATCAATCGGGGAGGCGCATCGGTTAAGGTCAAGCAGCCGGTTAAGGTCAAACTGTAAATTAGCATCAACCGTCTTGGTCGCAAACAACTCCAGAGCCTAAACAGTCCAACGTTGCTCGTAGTTGATACGCATTGTCTTCCAACGGATATGCATTTCAAACCCCACATTATATCTTCCCTCTATCTCAAAAACTTCACTTGGATTATTCCAATTCAAGACAATCTTCACTTGTTCCAAAACCTCGGCATAGTTTTAGGGCTACGGTCAAACACCAAGTCAAGCTCATTTGGGTCTTGCTCTATGTTTCCTTTCAAAAAATCATCCTTGTCCACATGATGAACATGAACAATTCTTGCCATCCCTAACATAATTTCAATAACACATAGATAGATGCGTTCAATAATTACCCATGGCAAGACACAATAAATCAAGCCATACATCCAAACCCTAACCCTTTTCCTAGTTAAACAAACCCTAAAATTCCAAAAAACCGATCTATCGAATTGATATTGGGAACAAGTTATACTGTTGAGATAAAGACGCGCTAGCGGCTAGTTATAAAGGGCCGAAAAAATCAATCGAAGCGGCGCGACGCATCAAGCATCAACATTACGTGCGGATGTGGCACACGACAGATACTTTGAGACTCCCACATCAAAAATATGAGTAGCACGCGGATACCGAGTACGTGGCTGGTCACGCCATACTTGTCGTGTGTGATGTCAGCAGCGTGCTGCGGATAAAATTTTCTCTCGTGTTACGGTGGGCCCCATGCTTTTATCATGTGCCATTGCTCGTTGCCAATATACGCATACTACACTACTGGGAAAATTCTTTATAGATTGAAATAGATTCTATGACGCATTTAAAAAAGCGTGCCCCATAACAATATTTCTGTGACGCATAAAAAATATATTCTAAAAAATATGCGCCACAGATTTGAGGCTTTTCTGTGGCGCATACTGATATATGTGCCACAAAAATACACATTTATGTGACGCATACTGCTCTATGCGCAACAAAAATATATTTCGGTGGCGCATATTGATATGCGCACATAATTTTTGTTTGGATTTCTAATTTCTAGATTTTAAAGTTTTGGTTTTTTTTTAAATTTTATAATTTTTAGAATCTTTTCCAAATTTTGAACTTCTAGGGATTTTTTAATTTTTTTAAATTAGTTTTAGAAAAAATTTAAAATTTTAGTTTTTTGAATATTTTTTATTTCTATATTCTTTTGATATTTTTTGTTTTTAATTTTAAATTTTAGATTTTTAGAAATTTTAGTATTTTTAGATTCTTTCTAAATTTTTAACTTTAAGATTTTTTTTTGATTTTTTTGAAAAAAATACTTTGAGTAATTTGATCTGGTTAGCTGGTTTGAGATTTGAGTATGTGGAGATTCAGTTTTGAGGGTGGTTTTATCAGTTCAGACTATTGTAGTTTTAGGACAAAGTAGTTTTGGGAGACGAATAATTTGGGCAGGAAAACGATATCCGATTGAGCTGATTTTTAGTAAGTATGTTAGAAATTCATATGTCTGCTTGTATACCAATATTGGCGTTGTCTAGATGTGCAGTTTAAAAGTAGTTTTCTACCAAGGGGACAGAAATTGTGGTATCTCTGCTTCATTGTATCTTGCTTCTTGTGGTTGATGTTGTTATTGCCGGCGGGCAACAAGGTGAAGTGTGTTGTAATCCCAAGAAGTTCTAGAGAGGACTATGTATCCAGGTTTCTTATAGTGAAACTTGAGTGAACCGGTTGGTCCACAACCATGATTTTTCCATCCTCACGTTGAGGAGGTTTTCACGTAAATCCTTGTGTCACGTGTGCGTGTGTTTATATTTATATTTTTGTTTGAAGCTATTTTCGAAGGTTATATTTTCACACAGGGTAGGTGCGTTGTGAGGTCGTGTATCTTGCCACGCAGGTAGTACTCTCTTGTTGACATCAAATTGGGAAGTCCGCTTTTTCAGAGCAGCTTGCAGGAATAAGATGTTAGCATCTTCGAGTTTGAAGTGAATATGTGGTCGTAAAAGTGCACAACGTTTGAATTACTGTGGTTGAACTTAGCATTTGTGCTCTACAGTGCATATATCAGACATGCACATGAACTTAAGTATGGTGTTAAGTACTTTAATCAGAACAATGAGTATTTGATTATTCGAGCTAACCTTCCCTACATCCTAACCCATTGGTCATTAATTCATTATTGAGCCACATGACTCCGGCCATTTTGATATCTTCTTAGGAATTTACCTGTGAGTTTTCCAACTGACATGTGCACATAGAAATTTCTCATTGTTTCTTCATTGTGGGTTCTCACAACATTTTATTCAATTTATTATTGATCACGGTGGGAAACCTGCACACGAGTAATGTTCACTAGTCCATTTTTTGAAGCAAAGAGTTATCGATGGAAATAAGCTCATACTCCAGCGAGAGAATAGTGCATCAAGTCTTGAAATAAGGTAGAAGTTTCCTTAATTTTTTTTTTTGAAACGGAGGCAAAAGCTTTACCTCATCCATTCATTAAGAAGAAGGTGCCCGGTTTTTAGGAGAAAATCGGGCAAAAACCAACAACAACAGTGCCAGAGCACACCCATAACCACACACACTCCGCCAGAAGGGCACACCCAGCCACCCTGGCTACCCACAAAAGCTAAGAAGCTCAAGCCGGCCTATGCCAAACAGATGGCTCATCGAGGAGAGACCGGCAGCTCCGCTTCTGACGACGAGCCTCGGAGAGGAGATGCGCAAGACAAGCGCCGAATAGGACCTTCACCGGACCGCCCCTCGAAGGTCATCGTACACCGCCCGAGGGTGGCTTCGACTTCACAGCAAGGAGAGACCACCACGAAGACATTCGAACACGCCGGAACGGAGCCGACTAACATGACCTTGCCGCAACCAAACCTTGGTCACCACCATCGTCGTTGCCACTCAAGCCTCCACCCGGAACACCCGCATCTCCGGTTGACATCCTGCCAACCCAGATGCCCTGTGTGTCGAGGCCGCCGGAGGGCGCGAAAGGGATCACCAACTTCAAGACGACGCCCACAAGAGGGGACACGACGAAGAATCGACGCCGTCGTCCGATCCCGCGGGATCTAGGCTTTCACCCGAAGATGTGAACCCGAGGCAGCGAAGGTCGTAGAGCTCCACGACCGCCCCCAAGAAGGACGGCGACATCCGCAGACGCCGCGCGGTCAGGCTTTCGCCCGGAGCAAACGAACCACCACACCCTCACGCGGCCGGACAGCGAGACGAAGACCGAAAACGCTGCCAGCCCGCACTCCGCAGACACACCTCATGTGCAGAAGCGGCGCCACCGCCGCACACAAGCCACCACCGCCACCACAACCAGACCAAGGAGCTCCGCGAGCTCCGCTGCCACCACCCGCACCACGCGGGGCTGAAGAGCCGAGTCGCACCATTACTGCCGGCCAAGCTCTCCGAGAAGAGCTCCGCGGGCGCCGCCAACCGCCACAGAGAGGGAGCTTCGACGAACGCCAACACATGGGTCCAAGGCCGAGCCGTCGGCCGCAGTAGTGCGAGCTCCCCGGTCCAGCCGCTATGCCGCCCTTGCAGCCACATCGGCCGCCACGCCGCCGTCCACCACGCCAGCAGCCACCCATCCCGGGCCGCCGCCCCGCGACCACCATGCAGCCACGAACCCCGCCGCCGCTGCCCACCAGAGCCACGCCGTCCGGATGCACAGCCACCACCGCCGTGAAACCGGCGCCGCCAGGCGCCCGCACGCCTGCCACCAGGGACGAGGCACGCGCTCGCGACCGCAACGGCCGACTGCAGCACGGCCAAGCTCCACCCACCCGAGGCCGCCGCCCCGGCTTCCGGTCTCTCCCGCGCGAGCCACGGCCAGAGGATCCCCGCCCGCCTTTGGGGACAGGGCCCGCCGCCACCGCGGCAAGGGCCGGCGGCAGCGGCGGCGCGGGTCAACGCCGGTGGAGGAGCGGACGGGCGGCGCTGGGTCGCCCCCGAGACGCCTAGTCGAGCGCCGCGGGAGCCCGATCCGCTTTCTCTCTCCTTAATTGATTTTCAAATTGAGGACCAATTATGCTCCCAAAGTGAGAAGGATCTGACTCACCCACATCCACATCAGGAGAAGCAAACGAAGGGGCTCTAGAATAGACTCTTTTCATGTTCATGCCATGTTCACAGTGGAGTATAGTAGGAGAAAACGGCTTGACTCAATCAAGCTCAAAGATTACAAGTGTGATTCCCATGCCCGAAGAAACTAGTCGCTTCCTGAATTCCCTTTTCTATACTTTTTCTATAAAGGGTAAGATTGATACTCCCTCTGTTCACTAATATAAGACGATATTAGTGAATAGCTGAAGTTCATAATATAAATAGTAACATCCACTATGTTTGACGATATGTGGAGATATTCCGTAAGGCGAGTGCTTCCATAGACCCCCAAACCAACAATTGCATAAACGTACCATTATGCACGTGCTCCTTCCGCCGGCGCTAACGGGTCGGGCTAGGTTAGCCTCCGAAGATCCATATCGATTGTACCCGTGTACTCGTTGAAAGGGTATACGGTGTACCCTTGTACTCGTTGAAAGGGTATACGCTGTATGTACGTTTCGGTGTATGTACGTGTCGGTGTATACGTCCGATGGATACTGCTTGGTGATCGTCGTCGGTTGTCACTTTCCATTCTCACGTACCTTGATCAGCTCGTCGCAGCCGCCAGCCCGGCGATCTCTCCGATCTAGATCTTCTCCGGTGAATACTGCTTGTCCGTCGATCGCGGCAAGGATCCGGCGTCCAACCTTGGCCCAACTCCACCCCTCCCCTCCCACGGCCGCCATTCATACCTAGGGTTTTGATCCCTCCGTCTTGTTGTAGCCGTTCGATCCCTCACCACCGCCATTTGCACGTACCCCGGTGAATCGTAGCAGGCCTGGCTGGTTACCTCGGCGATCTCCTATCCTTCCCGCATCCGGTGGATCGGTTGGCCGTCACCGCGGTGCGCACGACAATACGGCGGCGAACGTCTGAGTCATCCACCCTCCGCCTCTCCACGATCGACATATAGGTCGTTCCATTGCAAGGCAGAGCACCGCCGAGCCCAACTTCCCGTGGCTGCCCAGATTGCCACCGACGCCCAGAAGAGGTTAGCCCCCCGTGCCACACTGTTATTCTCTTCTTATGGCATGTATACTTTCAACGATGTATCATCGCATTTGTGCTTAGTGTTTAATTTGTTTTTCAATTTTTTACCAATTTTTTGGTATATTTTTTGTTAATCTGCATGACACAATGAATTCCAAGCCGAGTTTTTATGTTGATTAGGTCAGTGATCGATGTTGTTTTATTTGGACAGATGGACGGCTCTATGGCTTCTCGGATTGACAATGAGAAAGCAAGTACAGACGTTGATGACTCTAGATGGGAGGGTTATGATATTTCATCTTCAGAAGATGAATATGAAGTACCTTCGTCTGATGATGATGATAGCATTTTTGGTGATCCTGTATCTGAGTCTGATAATGTGAGTCACTCACATTTTCATATTTTATCAGTGCAGTATGCATGGGAATATCTTGTCCTTGATATTTGCCTCCTTGTTGCAAATTTTGTAGATGGACATCGATGATGAAGACAGCATAAGTGATACACATGATGAACCCACTTCTGAAAATACGAGTGATGTATGTTTTCTTTTATCTTACTTGCCTTCTTCCAGGTGAAGATGAATATACATGTAATTTGCTATTTTCCTACAAATTGCGCAGGTTGTTGTAATCAGAAACAGTGAGCTTACCTACTACGGGGATTCTGATTTGGAAGACTTTGCTTATAAAGAGGATGTTCCTGAGCAGTCAAAATCATTAGAAGGGGGGTTTCACAGCTGTCAAAATCTGAATGCAAAAGCGAAGTAAGATTTTCTTTTGATGCATTGCAATGCATAATAGAACAAATCAAAGTGTCAGTAACAATAACGCCATGTTTGTCATATTTGTTTAGGTGACAGGAAGTTCCCAGCTGGACCATACTAAGCACGAAGATGACAAGGATCCATATGATATTGATGCTGAAATGAACAAACAGCGAAAGTATGAGGCTGTAAGGGCCATGATCTTTCTTTCCGAAGAGGCTGCCTATTACTTCTACAACAAGTATGCCAAAGAACATGGTTTTAGCATTCGACGCGAGAAGAAAAAGGAACGCCTTGATGAATTAGGGACATCCACCATTCGGTATAGGCGGTTTCTTTGCTCCAGGGCTGGGCAACGTGAAAGCAAGTACTTAGAAATGGAAAACCGAACGTATAGGCACCGACCTGAGTCTCGCTGCAACTGTGGTGCCCATTTCAGTGTGTCGTATAACAGAAAAAAGGGTGTTTGGACTGTTCTGAGATTTGACGACAATCACAACCATAAGCCTGCTACAGCTGATCAAATCGCTTTTCTTCGGTCTCATAGAAAGATCAAGGATCATCAGAAATCTAGGATCATGTCACTGGGAGCTGCTGGGATGAGATTATTCAACATTATGAGGACATTTATCAGTGACAATGGAAAATACAGCACGGTAGGATTTGTAAGAAAGGATCTTTACAACATGTCTTGCCGTGAAAAGATGAAGATGATTGCAAAGGGTGACGCCAACACAACCATTGGCATTATGGAGAAGAGGAAGAGAGATGATCCTGAATTCTTTTTTGATTACAAGCTTGGTAAAGGTGGAAAATTGTTACACCTGTTCTGGTGTGATTCTCAGTCTCGGCAGGACTATGCCGACTTCGGTGACGTGCTGGTGTTTGACAGCACGTACAAAACAAATCGGTATGCTATGCCGTTCATACCTTTTGTGGGAATAAACAATCACCGCCAGACTACTGTTTTTGCATGCGCCATTGTCTCGGACGAGAAGGAAAAAACATACAAGTGGTTGTTAGAAACATTCCTGAAGGCCATGTATCAGCAGAAGCCTAAAGGGATCATCACTGATGGGGACGCTGCAATGATCGCCGCTGTTGGTAAAGTCTTTCCAGGCGTGTGGTACCGTGTTTGTACGTGGCATATTGAGAAGAACATGAAGAAGCACCTAGACCCCCTGGCTCACAATGAATTCCGGTCGCTGCTGTACTACAGCACTTCGGAACAAGTATTCGAGGAGAGATGGAGGGCATTCGTCGAGAAGCACCAGACGACATTAACCAAAGAATGGATGAAGAGGATGTATGCTAGGAAGAAGTTGTGGTCAGCCGCTTATCTAGCGAATGGATATTTCCTTGGAATGAAAAGCAACCAGAGGAGCGAGAGTTTGAACTCCACCCTACACACCCACCTTGACTTTGGACTGACAATTGTGGATATGGTTGTGCACTACGAGAATAACAGTAGCCGTGTCCGGGAGGAAGAGGCCCGCCACGACGCCATAGACTCTCAGACACTACCGGTTGCAGTTACCAGGTACAAGGATATAGAGACGTCTGCTGCCCGTAAATTCACTGCTGCAAACTTCTACCTCGTTCAAGAGGAGCTGAAAAAGATTGGGGGCCTAGAGATTGTAGATCAACTTGGATGTGTTGGTGGGGTTGTTGGAGATATGCCCAAGAGGCAATAATAAAATGGTTATTATAATATATCTTTGTGTTTATGATAATGTTTACATACCATGCTATAATTGTATTAACCGAAACATTGGTACATGTGTGATATGTAGACAACAAAGAAATCCCTAGTATGCCTCTTAAACTAGCTTGTTGATTAATGGATGATTAGTTTCATAATCATGAACATTGGATGTTATTAATAACAAGGTTATATCATTGTATGAATGATGTAATGGACACACCCAATTAAGCATAGCATAAGATCACGTCATTGAGTTATTTGCTATAAGCTTTCGATACATAGTTACCTAGTCCTTATGACCATGAGATCATGTAAATCACTTATACCGGAAAGGTACTTTGATTACATCAAACGCCACTGCGTACCGGAAATTATGAGTTGAGGCATATGGATCAACAGTGGGATTTGTCCATCCCGATGACGGATAGATATACTCTGGGCCCTCTCGGTGGAATGTCGTCTATTGTCTTGCAAGCATATGAATAAGTTCATAAGAGACCACATACCATGGTACGAGTAAAGAGTACTTGTCAGGAGACGAGGTTGAACAAGGTATAGAGTGATACCGATGATCAAACCTCGGACAAGTAAAATATCGTGTGACAAAGGGAATTGGTATCGTATGTGAATGGTTCATTCGATCACCGAAGTCATCGTTGAATATGTGGGAGCCATTATGGATCTCCAGATCCCGCTATTGGTTATTGGTCGGAGTGAGTACTCAACCATGTCCGCATAGTTCGCGAACCGTAGGGTGACACACTTAAGGTTTGATGTTGAAATGGTAGAACTTGAATATGGAATGGAGTTCGAATATTTGTTCGGAGTCCCGGATGAGATCCCGGACATCACGAGGAGTTCCGGAATGGTCCGGAGAATAAGATTCATATATAGGAAGTCATATTCCAAGTTTGGAAATGATCTGGTGCATTTATGGCAGGTTCTAGAAGGTTCTAGAAAAGTCCGGAAGAAATCACCATGGAAAGTAGAGTCCCGGAGGGACTCCACCTTGCATGGCCAGCCAACCCTAAAGGGGAGGAGTCCAAGGTGGACTCCTCTAGGGTGGCCGGCCAACCCACCTCAAGGAAAGGTGGGAGTCCCACCTTGGGTAGGACTCCCTCCTTGAGTAGGTTTCCCACATATGGGAGGTTTTATTGTTGGGGTCTTATTCGAAGACTTGGACTAGAACTCTTGGGGCTTTCACCTATATAATGAGGGGCATAGGAGAGGGGGCTGGCCACTTCAAGCCTCAGCCTTGGCCGCACCCCTTAGAGGGCCGGCGCCCAACCCCCTCTCTCCCCAAACCCTAGCGGTCTCTCTCCTCCACCACATCCCGCACGCTTAAGCGAAGCTCCGCCGGATTTCTCCACCACCACCGACACCACGCCGTCGTGCTGTCGGATTCAAGAGGAGCTACTACTTCCGCTGCCCGCTGGAACGGGGAGGTGGACGTTGTCTTCATCAACAACCGAACGTGTGACCGAGTACGGAGGTGCTGCCCGTTCGTGGCGCCGGAAGTGATCGTGATCAAGATCTTCTACGCGCTTTTGCAAGCGGCAAGTGAACGTCTACCGCAGCAACAAGAGCCTCATCTTGTAGGCTTTGGAATCTCTTCAAGGGTGAGACTCGATACCCTCGTTGCTACCGTCTTCTAGATTGCATCTTGGCTTGGATTGCGTGTTCGCGGTAGGAAAATTTTTGTTTTCTATGCAACGTTATCCTACAGTGGTATCAGAGCCGTGTCTATGCATAGATGGTTGCACGAGTAGAACACAATGGTTTTGTGGGCGTTGATGCTCTTGTTATCTTTAGTTGAGTACTTTGCATCTTTATGGCATAGTGGGATGAAGCGGCTCGGACTAACTTTACATGACCGCGTTCATGAGACTTGTTCCTCGTTCGACATGCAACTTGTATTGCATAAGAGGCTTTGCGGGTGTCTGTCTCTCCTACTATAGTAAAGATTCAATTTACTCTTCTATTGACAACACTAGTATCACCGTTGTGGTTCATGTTCGTAGGTAGATTGGATCTCACTCGAAAACCCTAAACCACGTAAAATATGCAAACCAAATTAGAGGCGTCTAACTTGTTTTTGCAGGGTTTGGTGATGTGATATGGCCATGATGTGATGATGAATATGTATGAGATGATCATTATTGTATTGTGGCAACCGGCAGGAGCCTTATGGTTGTCTTTAAATTTCATGTTGAGTAGTATTTCAAAATAGTTGTAATAGTTGCTACATGAGGTGAACAATCATGAAGACGGCGCCATGGACCTTGACGCTACGCCGACGATGATGGAGATCATGTCCGTGCTTTGGAGATGAAGATCGAAGGCGCAAAGACTAAAGGGCCATATCATATCACATATGAATTGCATGTGATGTTAATCCTTTATGCATCTTATTTTGCTTAGATCGCGACGGTAGCATTATAAGATGATCCCTCACATTAATATCAAGATAATAAAGTGTTCTCCCCTCGTATGCACCGTTGCCAAAGTTCGTCGTTTCAAAGCATCTCGTGATGATCGGATGTGATAGATTCAACGTTCATATACAACGGGTGTAAGCCATGTTGCACACGCGGAATACTTGGGTTTGCTTGATGAGCCTAGCATGTACAGACATGGCCTCGGGACAACGGAAACCGAAAGGTTGAACACGAGTCATATGGATGATATGATCAACATGTTGATGTTCACCATTGAAGCTACATCATCTCACGTGATGATCGGTTTTGGTGTAGTGGATTTGGATCGTGTACCACTTAACAACTATGAGGGATGTTGTATTAAGTGGGAGTTCATTACTAATTAGATTAAAACATGAACTAATTATCATAAACATAGTCTGAGTAGTATTTTGAATTAATTTTGTAGTATTGGCATCCGTTTTTCTACTATGCGCTAGTCTTGTTATTGAGATAGAAATACTGTTAAAATCTGACAAGAAACTTTACGGATTGGTACCGTATTGTTAAAGAATCAAGAATTGATTAAGTCCTATTGCAAACTTTTAGTAAACCTCACATTGTTGATTCAAAGAGCTATGGTTTCAATTAGTACCTAAAGTTATCTTGTCTCCGTGAAACTTGAAGTTCAAATCTGTTTGAAAAGTAAGGAGCTGAAAATTTAGTTTTCAGAAATAATCAAGGTATGAGATATATGTGATATCTAAGACCTTATTGCAAGATGATAGAATATAAATTTGGTGAGACTACATAAACTCATAAGTTTTATGGGAATGTATGAAGGTTGAAGACGCCAGGCGTCACAATCCTCCAACTATTGGGGCACTAATAATATTCGCATATCCATGAAGTTATCGTCCTTAGTATGCACCGTTGCTAAGACTCGTCGTTTCGAAGCATCACGTGATGATCGGGTGTGATAGATTCTACGTGTGCATACAACGGGTGCAAGCCAGATTTGCACATGCGAATACTAAGGTTAAAACTTTACGAGCCTAGCATGTACAGACATGGTCTCGGAAAAGTCGTCATGATATGATGGATAAAATTATGAGTGAAATTGTTCATTATATTACAAAGTTACTAATAGTGAAATCTGAAACACTTGTCATATGATGATCAACTTCAAAGTAAGAACCTCAAGGTTATTGGTAATTGACCAACAAACCTAGAAGTTATTGAAGGTGAAGTATTTTCTGAATAATGAGGAAAGCTAAAAGAGAAACTACAAAAGATATTTTGGCAGAAAGAAAAGAGAAGACTAGAAAGTCTAGCTCAGGTGTATATACATGATATACATGTTATGGTTGTATTCCTAGTTTGGTCACACAATGAAATTCTTGGGTATTAGTACCATATTGGTTGGTATGAAATGTCATACAAAACAACGCAATACAAGAATACAATGGCCTAAGTGACTGACAAGGAATATGATGCGTGCAGTTGACACACGTCCGTTGGGAACTGATGACCCACAAGTATAGGGGGTGTATCGTAGTATCTTCGATAAGTAAGAATGTCGATCCCAACGAGGAGCAGAAGGTGTTGACAAGTAGTTTCGATGAAGGATTCACTGTAAATGCTCACAAACAAGTATTCGGGGGGTTTTGATGTAACAGATGAATAAAGTACGAGTAAGTAAAGAGAGAAATAATTGCAGCGAGTGGCCCAATCCTTTTTAGCACAAAGGACAAGCCGGTTTGTTTACTTATAATGACCAAACGTTCTTGAGGACACACGGGATTTTAGTCTAGTGCTTTCGCTTCATGTAGCTAAATAATCTTCATTGTTTTGATAAGTGTTGTGTGGGTGAACCTATGCTAATGTACCGCCCTTCCTAGGACTAATACATACTTGTGATTATACCCCTTGCAAGCATCCGCAACTACAAGAAAGTAATTAAGATAAATCTAACCACAGCCTTAAACTCTGAGATCCTGCGATCCCTCCCGCATCGATATACTAACGGGGGTTCAGGTTCTGTCACTCCGGCAACCCCGCAATTAGCAAACGAGTACAAGATGCATTCCCCTAGGCCCATAAATGGTGAAGTATCATGTAGTCGACGTTCACATGACACCACTAGAAGAATAACACCACAACTTAAATATCATAACATTGAATATTACTCAACCATAATTCACTACTAACATTTAGACTTCACCCATGTCCTCAAGAACTAAACGAACTACTCACGAGACATCATATGGAACATGATCAGAGGTGGTATGATGATGAATAACAATCTGAACATAAACTTGGTTCAATGGTTTCACTCAATAGCATCAACAACAAGTAGAAATCGATACCGGGAGAGTTTCCCCTATCAAACAATCAAGATCAAACCCAAATTGCTACGGCGGTGACGGTGTCCAGCGGTGGAGACGGCGGTGATGATGGTGGAGATGATGGTGATGGTGATGGCGATGATGTCCAGCTCGATGACGATGACGATGGCGTCGATTTCCCCCTCCGGGAGGGAATTTCCCCGGGATTCCTGCCCGCCGGAGAGCTCTTTTCTCTCTGGTGTTCTCCGCCCCGCAGAGGCGGCTGTAACCCTTCGTGAGGATCCCTCTGTGGCTTCGGTTTTCGGACGAAGGAGTACGCGAAGAAAAGGAGGCGAAAGAGGCTGGGCCCCAGCATAGGTGGCGCGCCAGCCATGGGCCGCGCCGCCCTATGGTCTGGGCCCATGTGGCTCCTCTCTTCTTCCCCTTCTGCTCCCTCCGTCATCTGGAAAAATAGGAATTTACGTGAAATTCCCTTCCACAGTTGATCTTCCGAAATATTGCATCCTGATGGCGCTTTTTCCAGCATCCTGGCTCCGGTGTGCAATCTCCAAATAATCATGAAACATGCAAAATAGATGAAATAACATAAGTATTGTGTCCCAATACGAAATATATCAATGAATAACAGCAAATTATGATATAAAATAGTGATGCAAAATGGACGTATCAACTCCCCAGCTTAGACTTCGCTTGTCCCCAAGCGAAACTGAGCTCGATAAACAAGACCACATGTTTATGGAGTGAAGAGTCGATCAATAAAATACGGACAAGAAGCATCACATTCATTCACACAAGACATTATAGTAAACAACTTCTTCATATAACTCAACTTGAAACAAGTATAAGGTAATCACAAATAAAGGTGCATAAGAAATCATAATTGGTGATGGCAAACTTTGTTCTTGGTCAGAGAACAGTTATTATACTTATCTATTGAGCAGCGCTCTCATATTAAAGCTTATGTGGCTCATCTTGCATACTCAATCATAATGATCATGGATAATTTTCAAAGCTATATTCATTCAGATAAAACTTGTACTAAACAAGAAAGAATAAAAGACATGATGAAGCAAATCACAATATAATAGTTCGATCACAACAACTCAAATGCTTGCTTGAGATGGAGGGAAATAGGTTTACTGACTCAACATAAAGTAAAAGACAGGCCCTTCGCAGAGGGAAGCATGGATTAAATCATGTGCTAGAGCTTTTCAAGTTTTGAAATCATATAAAGACGATAAAAGTAACATTTTGAGAGGTGTTTGTTGTTGTCAACGACTGGTAGCGGGTACTCTAACTACCTTATCAACCAGACTTTCAAGAGCGGCTCCCATGAAGGACGTTATTTCTACCACCGTGGTAGATCATCCCTCTTCTCTTTTGTTTACACATGTATTTTAGTGGGATGGCACTCCTTCCAACCTTTCTTTCACAAACCATGGCTAACCGATTCCATCGGGTGCCTGCCAACAATCTCATACCATGAAGGAGTGCCTTTTTATTTTGTTTTTATTATGATGACACTCCTCCCCACCTTTGCTTTCTCAAGCCATGGCTAACCGATTCCATCGGGTGCCGACCAACTTTTCACATACCATGGAGGAGTGTCTATTTGCAAAATTAAGTTGCTTACTGATGAATCAGAGCAACACATGTGAAGAGAATTATTAATGAAGTTAATTAATTGGGGCTGGGAACCCCTTTGCCAGCTCTTTATGCAAAGTTATCGGATAAGCGGATGAAGCCACTAGTCCATTGTGAAAGTCTGTCCGAAGTAAATGACAAGATCGAAAGATAAAACACCACATACTTCCTCATGAGCTATAAAACATTGACACAAATAAGAGATAAATTTTGAATTGTTTAAAGGTAGCACACGAAGTATTTACTTGGAATGGCAGAAAATACCATGTAGTAGGTAGATATGGTGGACACAAATGGCATAGGTTTTGGGTTCAGGTTTGGATGCACGAGAAGTATTCCCTCTCAGTACAGGTCTTTGGCTAGCAAGGTTAAATAGCAAGCACAAGAGTTGAGGGAAACAAACAAATATACATGTGATAGAAACAATCATGCATCTTACTTGTAAGCACAAATAGTTTTAACTTCAGAATACTAAGCTAAGAACTGATAAGAAAGATAATAACATCTTCTACATGTATTTTCTCTATGCTTCTTGAATTCAAAGTGTTGTTGCTAATGACCATTGCTAAGTTTGCCAAAACCAAATAGATTTACTCAATGCTCCCAAAGTGGTACCCATACTAAAATCAAGATCAATCATATAGTAGAAATTGCAAACTAAAATAAGGTGTGCAATATGTAAATGATAAGACTTCTCATTAATATTCCATAACGATAACTCACACCAACGGATACATAGATAACCAACTAAGAGAGATACTTCCATACTGCAACCTATCCTATACGATAACTTCCCTACTCATGATATAACACTACTTGATAATAAAAGTAAAAGATAGTGATGATGTGATACCGCGGCACTCCCCCAAGCTTGGAACAAACCAAGGGGATGCCAATACCGATGATGAATTACTCCTTGGGCGATGGTGGTGATGAATTCTTGACAAGCTCCTCAATAAGCTCCTGAAGATCATCAATCCTGTATATGAGGTTGCGAATCATCTCCGAATTGTGCTCGACGCGGTTAAGAAGTCTGTCCGACGATGAGTCCCAACTCTTGGAGTTATTCTCCCAACCTTCAGCTTCAGGCTCGTCCTTCCTGCATTGTTAGAACGATCTATATCCCAATTGCTAGGCAATGCTGCCTTGGGAGTCCCTTCAATTTGATTGTTGAAGATTAAATTGTGGAAAGGTGAGTGCCTGGGAAGATGTCCTTGGAGCTAGGTAATGACGTGGAGTTCCCCCTCCGGTCCTAATCCGTGCGCTCTTCTTGGTGTTGCATGAGTTTGACACCACTCCGATGCTTGCAATGGTTGTGCGCGGGCGCTCTTGCGGAACTTCCTCGACTTCCTCTTCGTCCTCCTCTACTTCTTCCTTGATGCCCTTGTCCTCTTCTTTCCGCTCACGATCTTGATTATCTTCATCCGGAAGCTCCTTGCCCTTGTTCTTGGAGACCATGGTGCTTCTAAACTGAAAACAGATCCTGGCAGAAACAGCTCGAAACAAAACACGACGAAAACGATATTACGGACCTCCAGGGTCCGGGGGATTATATAGCAAATATTTTTACGACAAAAGGAAAGTACCAGATCGAACCAGTCGGAAGGGGCGACGAGGCGGCCAAACCATAGGTCGGCGGGCCCGTGCTTGGCCGCGCCGGCCTATGGTGGCGCCCCTCGTGCGTCCTCCACTCCGTTTCGAACTCGTAATTTTTCATATTTTCCAAAAACAGCAAATATATTGTTCGGAAAGTAAATCGCGAACTTCTCGTTACCAATACTGTTACCTATTCAAAGTCGAGTTCGGCGGACGTCAATTTGTCCTTTGATGAAAGCCTCCGGTGTTTCCACTTGAATAATATCAACATCAACATTATAGGAATCACCCGAGATATAATGCTTGAGTCTTTGTCCATTTACCACTTGCGTAGCATTGCCTTGGAGAGAGCTAATTTTAATTGCTCCTGAACGATACACCTCCTCGACAACATATGGTCCTTCCCATTTTGAGAGTAATTTCCCTGCAAAAAGTCTGAGACGAGACCGATACAATAGGACTTTGTCCCCAACATTAAATTCTCTTTTAATAATCCTTCTATCATGCCACTTCTTAACTTTCTCTTTAAAGAGTTTAGCATTTTCATAAGCTTCACTTCTCCATTCATCTAGTGAACTTAATTGCAACAACCTTTTATTACCAGCTAGTTTAGGATCTTTATTTAGTTCTCTAACAGCCCAATAAGCTTTGTGCTCTAATTCTAAAGGTAAATGACAGGCTTTTCCATAAACCATTTTATAAGGTGACATTCCCATGGGATTTTTATAAGCAGTTCTATAAGCCCATAGTGCATCCTTTAATTTACTAGCCCAATTCTTTCTAGATTTATTAACGGTCTTTCCCAAAATAGATTTAATTTCTCTATTTGATAATTCTACTTGACCACTAGTTTGAGGATGATAAGCGGAAGCAATTCTATGATTAATTCCATACCTAGCAAGAGTTTTTCTAAAACCTCCATGAATAAAATGAGAACCTCCATCAGTCATAATATATCTAGGAACTCCAAATCTAGGAAAAATAATATCTAAAAGCATTTTTAAAGAGGTCTCACCATCAGCACTTTTCGTGGGTATAGCTTCTACCCATTTAGTAACATAATCAACAGCAACAAGTATATGAGTGTTACCTTCTGAAGAGGGAAAAGGTCCCATAAAGTCGAATCCCCAACAATCGAATGGTTCAATAACAAGAGTATAATTCATAGGCATTTCATTGCGTCTGGAGATATTACCAACCCTTTGACATTCATCACAAGATAAAATAAACTTCCTCGCATCTTTGAAGAGAGTTGGCCAATAAAAACCTGATTGTAGAACCTTTTGCGCGGTTCTTTCTCCGGCGTGATGTCCTCCATAAGCACTACCATGACATTTACTCAATATCTCTTGTTGTTCATGTTCGGGAACACATCTTCGCAGAATACCATCCACTCCTTCTTTATATAAGTGTGGGTCATCCCAAAAATAATGCCTCAAGTCATAAAAGAATTTCCTCCTTTGCTGAGCTGAAAAGGTTGGAGGCAAATACTTGGAAACAATAAAGTTAGCATAATCAGCATACCAAGGGCTATCTCGCGAGTTCACCTTTATTACAGCCAATTGTTCATTTGGAAAACTATCATTAACAGGAACAGGATCATAAGCAATATTTTCCAATCTAGATAAATTATCAGCAACAGGATTATCAGCACCTTTCCTATCTATAATATGTAAATCAAATTCTTGCAAAAGAAGTACCCATCTAATAAGCCTTGGCTTAGCATCTTTCTTTGTCATAAGGTATCTAATTGCAGCATGATCAGTATGAATTGTAACTTTTGAATCAACAATATAAGATCTAAATTTATCACAAGCAAAGACTACAGCTAACAATTCTTTTTCAGTTGTAGCATAATTTCTTTGAGCAGCATCAAGAGTCTTGCTAGCATAATGAATAACATTTAATTTCTTATCTACTCGCTGTCCAAGAACAGCGCCTACAGCAAAATCACTAGCATCACACATAATTTCAAATGGAGGTTCAACTATAGGAGCAGTTGTTAAGGCTTTCTTTAGAGTTTCAAAAGCTTCCTTACAATCATCATCAAAAACGAAAGGTACATCTTTTTGAAGAAGATTAGTAAGAGGCTTTGAAATCTTGGAGAAATCTTTAATAAATCTCCTATAAAACCCAGCATGACCAAGAACACTACGAATACCTTTAACATCCCTCGGATAGGGCATCTTCTCAATTGCTTCAACTTTAGCTCTATCAACTTCAATACCTCTTTCGGAAATTTTATGTCCCAATACAATTCCTTCATTAACCATAAAGTGGCATTTCTCCCAATTAAGAACAAGGTTTGTTTCTTCACATCTCTGCAAAACTTTATCGAGGTTCCGCAAGCAATTATCGAAAGAATTACCATAGACAGAAAAATCATCCATGAATACCTCTACAATACTTTCGCAAAAACCATGAAAAATAGCAGACATGCATCTTTGAAAAGTAGCAGGAGCATTACATAAACCAAAAGGCATACGCCTATAAGCATAAGTTCCATAAGGACAAGTAAAAGTGGTTTTCTCTTGATCTTTAGCTTTAACAGCAATTTGTGAAAACCCAGAATAACCATCAAGAAAGCAAAAATGAGTATTTTTAGACAATCTTTCTAGCATTTGATCAATAAATGGTAAAGGGTAATGATCTTTCTTAGTAACTTTATTAACTTTTCGAAAATCAATGCACATTCTATACCCTACAACTACTCTTTGAGGTATGAGCTCATCATTATCATTAGGAACAACAGTCATTCCTCCTTTCTTAGGAACACAATGAACAGGACTAACCCATCTACTATCAGCAATAGGATATATAATACCAGCTTCAAGAAGTCGTAATACCTCGTTTCTTACCACATCCTTCATCTTCGGAATTAGACGACGCTTGAGGTTCAACAACAGGCTTCGCATCATCTTCCATATTAATGGCGTGTTGGCAAATAGAGGGAGAAATCCCTTTCAAGTCATCAAGAGTATAGCCAATAGCACCTCGATGTTTCTTCAATATTTGCAATAATCTTTCTTCTTCAAACTCTGTAAGTTTAGAACTAATAATAACAGGATATATTTTCTTATCATCAACATAAGCATATTTAAGATTATCAGGTAAAGGCTTTAAATCAAAAACAGGATCTTCCTTTGGTGGCGGTGTTGTACCCAAATCTTCCACCGGTAAATCATGCTTGAGAATAGGTTGACGAAGAAATATCTCCTCAAGCTCATCCCTTTCTTTCCTGAAAATTTCACTCTCGCTATCCTCCAAATGTTGCTGCAAAGGATTATTAGGAACAAGAACAATAGATGCACACTGCTCCATTTTAAAATCATTACTAGGCAAGTCAGCTTTATAAGGAGTTTTAGTAAATTTAGAAAAGTTAAACTCATAAGGTTCACCAGCAAATTTAGTCAAAATTTTCTCTTTCTTACAATCTATAATAGCTCCACAAGTATTTAGAAAAGGTCTACCAAAAATGATAGGACAATAATCACTAGCAGCAGAACCAAGTACCAAAAAGTCAGCAGGATATTTAATCTTCCCACATAGAACTTCCACATCTCGAACAATACCAATTGGAGAAATAGTTTCTCTATTAGCCAGCTGAATAACCACATCAATATCTTCAAGTTCACAAGAACCAATTTCATGCATGATCTCCGTGTAAAGCTCATAAGGAATAGCACTAACGCTTGCACCAATATCACATAAACCATAATAGCAATGATCACCAATTCTAACAGATAGCATAGGAACACTAACTTGTTTGGATTTATTAGGATGTGAAACAATATTAGAAGCATCTTCACAGAAAATAATTTGACCATCCTCTATGTTTTCAGTCACAAGATCTTTAACTATTGCAACAGCAGGTTCAACTTTTATTTGTTCTTCAGGTTCTATAGGTTTCTTTTCACTTTTATGAACCGCACTATTTATAACAGAGTACTCCTTCATTTTAGCAGGGAAAGGAGTTTTTTCAATATAAGCTTCAGGAATAACACGATCAGCAGTTTCAACTACAACACATTTATTAATAGATGAATCAATTTTATCTTTATACGGTTCATGATACTTATCAAAATTCTTCTTAGGCAATTCATAATGGGAAGCAAAAGCTTTATAAAGATTTGCAGCAACTTGAGAATCAAGACCATATGTAGCACTCATATTACGAAATTTATCAGTATCCATAAAAGCTTCAATGCATTTATAATCATAAATTATACCTGATTCTCTATCCTTGTCGTTCTCCCATCCTTCAGTATTTTCTTGGATCCGATCAAGAAGGTCCCTTTTAAACTCTTCTTTGTTGCGTGTAAATGATCCAGAACAAGAAGTATCCAGCAAGGTCTTGTCTTGAAAAGAAAGTCTTGCATAGAAATTATCAATAATAATATTACCAGGAAGCTCATGAATGGGGCATTTGAGCATTAAAGACTTCAATCTCCCCCAAGCTTGGGCAATACTTTCTCCATCATGAGGCCAAAAATTATATATGCGATTCCGATCTTTGTGAATCTCACTCGGAGGATAGAACTTAGAATAAAACCGGGGCACAATATCATCCCATTCAAGAGAATCCCCATTATCCAGTAATTTATACCAATGCGCCGCTTTACCAGACAGCGATAAAGAGAATAGTTTCTTCCTTACTTCATTCATAGCAATACCTGCACATTTGAATAACCCGCATAATTCATGCAAAAACAATAAATGATCACCAGGATGGACAGTTCCATCCCCTTCATAGCGGTTATCCATGACATGTTCAATAATTTTCATAGGTATTTTATATGGTATCTCTTCCTCACCTGGCGCCTCATCCACTACCGTTGCAGTAGTAGTAGATTTCCCAAATAGAAATCGAAGAGAAGATCTCTCCATAATGACTTATAGCAGCAGGCAGAAATAAAATCAGCACAACAGTAAAGGTTTTCCTTACCAATTCCACTTACCAATAGCGCTTCACTCCCCGGCAACGGCGCCAGAAAATAGTCTTGATGACCCACAAGTATAGGGGGTGTATCGTAGTATCTTCGATAAGTAAGAATGTCGATCCCAACGAGGAGCAGAAGGTGTTGACAAGTAGTTTCGATGAAGGATTCACTGTAAATGCTCACAAACAAGTATTCGGGGGGTTTTGATGTAACAGATGAATAAAGTACGAGTAAGTAAAGTGCGAGAGAAATAATTGCAGCGAGTGGCCCAATCCTTTTTAGCACAAAGGACAAGCCGGTTTGTTTACTTATAATGACCAAACGTTCTTGAGGACACACGGGATTTTAGTCTAGTGCTTTCGCTTCATGTAGCTAAATAATCTTCATTGTTTTGATAAGTGTTGTGTGGGTGAACCTATGCTAATGTACCGCCCTTCCTAGGACTAATACATACTTGTGATTATACCCCTTGCAAGCATCCGCAACTACAAGAAAGTAATTAAGATAAATCTAACCACAGCCTTAAACTCGAGATCCTGCGATCCCTCCTGCATCGATATACTAACGGGGGTTCAGGTTTCTGTCACTCCGGCAACCCCGCAATTAGCAAACGAGTACAAGATGCATTCCCCTAGGCCCATAAATGGTGAAGTATCATGTAGTCGACGTTCACATGACACCACTAGAAGAATAACACCACAACTTAAATATCATAACATTGAATATTACTCAACCATAATTCACTACTAACATTTAGACTTCACCCATGTCCTCAAGAACTAAACGAACTACTCACGAGACATCATATGGAACATGATCAGAGGTGGTATGATGATGAATAACAATCTGAACATAAACTTGGTTCAATGGTTTCACTCAATAGCATCAACAACAAGTAGAAATCGATACCGGGAGAGTTTCCCCTATCAAACAATCAAGATCAAACCCAAATTGCTACGGCGGTGACGGTGTCCAGCGGTGGAGACGGCGGTGATGATGGTGGAGATGATGGTGATGGTGATGGCGATGATGTCCAGCTCGATGACGATGACGATGGCGTCGATTTCCCCTCCGGAGGGGAATTTCCCCGGCGGATTCCTGCCCGCCGGAGAGCTCTTTTCTCTCTGGGTTCTCCGCCCCGCGAGGCGGCTGAACCCTTCGTGAGGATCCCTCTGCTTCGGTTTTCGGGACGAAGGAGTACGCGAAGAAAGGAGGCGAAAGAGGCTGTGGGCCCCCAGATAGGGTGGCGCGGCCAGGCCATGGGCCGCGCCGCCCTATGGTCTGGGCCCACAGCTCCTCTCTTCTTCCCCTTCTGGCTCCCTCCGTCATCTGGAAAAATAGGAATTTACGTGAAATTCCCTTCCATTGCTGATCTTCCGAAATATTGCATCCTGATGGCGCTTTTTCCAGCAGAATCCGGCTCCGCAATCTCCAAATAATCATGAAACATGCAAAATAGATGAAATAACATAAGTATTGTGTCCCAATACGAAATATATCAATGAATAACAGCAAATTATGATATAAAATAGTGATGCAAAATGGACGTATCAGAACCCCAAGAGGAAGGTGTGATGCAGACAGTAGCAAGTTTTCCCTCAGAAAGAAACCAAGGTTTATCGAACCAGGAGGAGCCAAGAAGCACGTTGAAGGTTGATGGCGGCGAAATGTAATGCGGCGCAACACCAGATTCCGGCGCCAACGTGGAACCTGCACAACACAACCAAAGTACTTTGCCCCAACGAAACAGTGAGGTTGTCAATCTCACCGGCTTGCTGTAACAAAGGATTAACCGTATTGTGTGGAAGATGATTGTTTGCAAGAGAACAGTAAAACAAGTATTGCAGAGATTTGTATTTCAGATAAAAGAATGGACCGGGGTCCACAGTTCACTAGAGGTGTCTCTCCCATAAGATAAAAGCATGTTGGGTGAACAAATTACAGTCGGGCAATTGACAAATAGAGAGGGCATAACAATGCACATACATGACATGATAAGTATAGTGAGATTTAATTGGGCATTACGACAAAGTACATAGACCGCCATCCAACTGCATCTATGCCTAAAAAGTCCACCTTCAGGTTATCATCCGAACCCCTTCTAGTATTAAGTTGCAAAGCAACAGACAATTGCATTAAGTATGGTGCGTAATGTAATCAACAACTACATCCTCGGACATAGCATCAATGTTTTATCCCTAGTGGCAACAGCACAACACAACCTTAGAACTTTCTGTCACTGTCCCAGTGTCAATGCATGAACCCACTATCGAGCATAAATACTCTCTTGGAGTTAAGAGCAAAACTTGGCCAGAGCCTCTACTAATAACGGAGAGCATGCAAGATCATAAACAACACATAGGTAATAACTTGATAATTAACATAACATGGTATTCTCTATCCATCGGATCCCGACAAACACAACATATAGTATTACAGATAGATGATCTTGATCATGTTAGGCAGCTCACAAGATCCAACAATGAAGCACAATGAGGAGAAGACAACCATCTAGCTACTGCTATGGACCCATAGTCCAGGGCTGAACTACTCACTCATCACTCCGGAGGCGACCATGGCGGTGTAGAGTCCTCCGGGAGATGAATCCCCCTCCGGCAGGGTGCCGGAGGAGATCTCCGAATCCCCGAGATGGGATTGGCGGCGGCGGCGTCTCGTAAGGTTTTCCGAATCGTGGCTCTGGGGGTTTCGCGACGGAGGCTTTAAGTAGGCGAAGGGCAACGTGGGGGGCCACACGAGGGCCCCACACCATAGGTCGGCGCGGCCAGGCTGGGGCCGCGCCGCCCTATGGTGGCGGCGCCTCGTGGCCCCACTTCGACTCCTCTTGGTCTTCTGGAAGCTTCGTGGCAAAATAGGACCCTGGGCGTTGATTTCGTCCAATTCCGAGAATATTTCGTTACTAGGATTTCTGAAACCAAAAACAGCAGAAAACAGCAACTGGCTCTTCGGCATCTTGTTAATAGGTTAGTTCCAGAAAATGCACGAATATGACATAAAGTGTGCATAAAACATGTAGATATCATCAATAATGTGGCATGGAACATAAGAAATTATCGATACGTCGGAGACGTATCAGCATCCCCAAGCTTAGTTCTGCTCGTCCCGAGCAGGTAAAACGATAACAAAGATAATTTCTGAAGTGACATGCCATCATAACCTTGATCATACTATTTGTAAACATATGTAATGAATGCAGCGATCAAAACAATGGTAATGACATGAGTAAACAAGTGAATCATAAAGCAAAGACTTTTCATGAATTGTACTTCAAGACAAGCATCAATAAGTCTTGCATAAGAGTTAACTCATAAAGCAATAAATCAAAGTAAAGGTATTGAAGCAACACAAAGGAAGATTAAGTTTCAGCGGTTGCTTTCAACTTGTAACATGTATATCTCATGGATAATTGTCAACATAGAGTAATATAACAAGTGCAATATGCAAGTATGTAGGAATCAATGCACAGTTCACACAAGTGTTTGCTTCTTGAGGTGGAGAGAGATAGGTGAACTGACTCAACATAAAAGTAAAAAGAATGGTCCTTCAAAGAGGAAAGCATCGATTGCTATATTCGTGCTAGAGCTTTTATTTTGAAAACATGAAACAATTTTGTCAACGGTAGTAATAAAGCATATGAGTTATGAACATTATATCTTACAAGTTGCAAGCCTCATGCATAGTATACTAATAGTGCCCGCTCCTTGTCCTAATTAGCTTGGACTACCGGATCATCGCAATGCACATGTTTTAACCAAGTGTCACAATGGGGTACCTCCATGCCGCTGTACAAGGGTCTAAGGAGAAAGTTCGCATTGGATTTCTCGCTTTTGATCATTCTTCAACTTAGACACCCATACCGGGACAACATGGACAACAGATAATGGACTCCTCTTTAATGCATAAGCATGTAGCAACAATTATTATTCTCATATGAGGTTGAGGATATGTGTCCAAAACTGAAACTTCCACCATGATTCATGGCTTTAGTTGGCGGCCCAATGTTCTTCTCTAACAATATGCATGCTCCAACCATTAAGGTGGTAGATCTCTCTTACTTCAGACAAGACGGACATGCATAGCAACTCACATGATATTCAACAAAGAATAGTTGATGGCGTCCCCAGAAACATGGTTATCGCACAACAAGCAACTTAATAAGAGATAAAGTGCATAAGTACATATTCAATACCACAATAGTTTTTAAGCTATTTGTCCCATGAGCTATATATTGCAAAGGTGAATGATGGAATTTTAAAGGTAGCACTCAAGCAATTTACTTTGGAATGACGGAGAAATACCATGTAGTAGGTAGGTATGGTGGACACAAATGGCATAGTGGTTGGCTCAAGGATTTTGGATGCATGAGAAGTATTCCCTCTCGATACAAGGTTTAGGCTAGCAAGGTTATTTGAAACAAACACAAGGATGAACGGTGCAGCAAAACTCACATAAAAGACATATCGTAAACATTATAAGACTCTACACCGTCTTCCTTGTTGTTCAAAACTCAATACTAGATATTATCTAGACTCTAGAGAAACCAAATATGCAAACCAAATTAGCAAGCTCTAAGTGTTTCTTCATTAATGGGTGCAAAGTATATGATGCAAGAGCTTAAACATGAGCACAACAATTGCCAAGTATCAAATTATCCAAGACATTATAGCAAATACTACATGTATCATTTTCCAATTCCAACCATATAACAATTTAACGAAGAAGAAACTTCGCCATGAATATTATGAGTAAAGCCTAAGGACATATTTGTCCATATGCAACAGCGGAGCGTGTCTCTCTCCCATACAGTGAATGCTAGGATCCATTTTATTCAAACAAAACAAAAACAAAAACAAACCGACGCTCCAAGCAAAGTGCATAAGATGTGACGGAATAAAAATATAGTTTCAGGGGAGGAACCTGATGATGTTGTCGATGAAGAAGGATGCCTTGGGCATCCCCAAGCTTAGACGCTTGAGTCTTCTTAGAATATACAGGGGTGAACCACCGGGCATCCCCAAGCTTAGAGCTTTCACTCCTCTTGATCATAGTATATCATACTCCTCTCTTGATCCTTGAAAACTTCCTTCACACCAAACTTCAAGCAAACTCATTAGAGGGTTAGTGCACCATAAAAATTTATATGTTCAGAGGTGACACAATCATTCTTAACACTTCTGGACATTGCATAAAGCTACTGGACATTAATGGATCAAAGAAATTCATCCAACATAGCAAAAGAGGCAATGCGAAATAAAAGGCAGAATCTGTCAAAACAGAACAGTTCGTAAAGACGAATTTTAAAATGGCACCAGACTTGCTCAAATGGAAAAACTCAAAACTAATGAAAGTTGCGTACATATCTGAGGATCACTCACGTAAATTGGCATAATTTTCTGAGTTACCTACAGAGAATTAGGCCCAGATTCGTGACAGCAAAGAAATCTGTCTCTGCGCAGTAATCCAAATCTAGTATGAACCTTACTATAGAGACTTTACTTGGCACAACAAAACATAAAACTAAGATAAGGAGAAGTTGCTACAGTAGTAAACAACTTCCAAGACTCAAATATAAAAAAAAATACTGTAGTAAAAACATGGGTTGTCTCCCATAAGCGCTTTTCTTTAACGCCTTTCAGCTAGGCGCAGAAAGTGTAATTCAAGTATTATCAAGAGATGAAGCATCGGCATTATAAGTTCCCCCATCTGTGGTGGCACTAAGGGCTTTGTCAATTTTAGGCCTATAATAATATTTCTTTGGTTTAGGCACTTTAGAGACATACATAAATTTTTGCTCCTTTCCCACATAAGCTTTCTCTCTAAACTTTAAAGATGAAAAGGTTGAACCCAAGGTTCCCATAGCTTTTTCAAGTTCGCCAATCCTATTAATTTGATTATCATGGTTAACACAAGTTCCTAGGACACCAATTCTTTCATCAATTCCTCCTAAGGATTTATCAAGTTCATCAGTTTTATCAAGTAACATTTCCAATTTAGTTTCAACACTTGGGAAATTTTTCTCTATGGTTTCCAATTTTTTCATAACATCTTCAAGAGAGGTTTCAATTTTAACTTCATTAACAGGTGGTATTCCAAATAAACTCTCAATAATGCAACTAGCTTCTAAAGCAGGAGCGCCTAGGAAGTTACCTCCTGCGAGACAATCGAGAACATACCTATTCCAGCTAGAGATACCAACATAAAAATTCCTGAGTAGGATAGTGGTGGAGTGTTTCTTAGTGCACCTATTATGGGCATCACTAATTCTATACCAAGCATCTTTTAAACATTCTCCCCCTTGTTGCTTAAACGAACGAACTTCAACTTCAGGATTACTCATTTTAGCAGTAGTAAATAAAGCAAACTAGATAAAGTAAATGCAAGTAACTAATTTTTTTGTATTTTTGATATAGAGAGCAAGACAATAAGTAAAGTAAAGCTAGCAACTAATTTTTTTGTGTTTTGTTTAGGTGCAGCAAACAAAGTAGTAAATAAAATAAAGCAAGACAAAAACAAAGTAAAGAGATTGAGAAGTGGAGACTCCCCTTGCAGCGTGTCTTGATCTCCCGGCAACGGCGCCAGAAAAAGTAGCTTGATGCGTGCAGTTGACACACGTCCGTTGGGAACCCCAAGAGGAAGGTGATGCAGAGTAGCAAGTTTTCCCTCGAAAGAAACCAAGGTTTATCGAACCAGGAGGAGCCAAGAAGCACGTTGAAGGTTGATGGCGGCGAAATGTAATGCGGCGCAACACCAGGGATTCCGGCGCCAACGTGGAACCTGCACAACACAACCAAAGTACTTTGCCCCAACGAAACAGTGAGGTTGTCAATCTCACCGGCTTGCTGTAACAAAGGATTAACCGTATTGTGTGGAAGATGATTGTTTGCAAGAGAACAGTAAAACAAGTATTGCAGCAGATTTGTATTTCATATAAAAGAATGGACCGGGGTCCACAGTTCACTAGAGGTGTCTCTCCCATAAGATAAAAGCATGTTGGGTGAACAAATTACAGTCGGGCAATTGACAAATAGAGAGGGCATAACAATGCACATACATGACATGATAAGTATAGTGAGATTTAATTGGGCATTACGACAAAGTACATAGACCGCCATCCAACTGCATCTATGCCTAAAAAGTCCACCTTCAGGTTATCATCCGAACCCCTTCCAGTATTAAGTTGCAAAGCAACAATTGCATTAAGTATGGTGCGTAATGTAATCAACAACTACATCCTCGACATAGCATCAATGTTTTATCCCTAGTGGCAACAACACAACACAACCTTAGAACTTTCTGTCACTGTCCCAGTGTCAATGCAGCATGAACCCACTATCGAGCATAAATACTCCCTCTGGAGTTAAGAGCAAAAACTTGGCCAGAGCCTCTACTAATAACGGAGAGCATGCAAGATCATAAACAATACATAGGTAATAACTTGATAATTAACATAACATGGTATTCTCTATCCATCGGATCCCGACAAACACAACATATAGTATTACAGATAGATGATCTTGATCATGTTAGGCAGCTCACAAGATCCAACAATGAAGCACAATGAGGAGAAGAAAACCATCTAGCTACTGGACCCATAGTCCAGGGGTGAACTACTCACTCATCACTCCGGAGGCGACCATGGCGGTGTAGAGTCCTCCGGAGATGAATCCCCTCTCCGGCAGGGTGCCGGAGGAGATCTCCTAATCCCCCGAGATGGGATTGGCGGCGGCGGCGTCTCGGAAGGTTTTCCGTATCGTGGCTCTCGGTACCGGGGGTTTCGCGACGGAGGCTTTAAGTAGGCGGAAGAACGTGGGGGCCCACACGAGGGCCCCACACCATAGGTCGGCACGGCCGGGCCTGGGCCGCGCCGCCTATGGTGGCGGCGCCTCGTGGCCCCACTTCGACTCCTCTTCGGTCTTCTGGAAGCTTCGTGGCAAAATAGGACCGGGCGTTGATTTCGTCCAATTCGAGAATATTTCGTTACTATGATTTCTGAAACCAAAACAGCAGAAAACAGCAACTGGCTCTTCGGCATCTTGTTAATAGGTTAGTTCCAGAAAATGCACGAATATGACATAAAGTGTGCATAAAACATGTAGATATCATCAATAATGTGGCATGGAACATAAGAAATTATCGATACGTCGGAGACGTATCAAGCATAAGATAGGAATGCACTTCTGGAACAAAAATAAAGTGTTATTATGTTCGTCGTTGGCATCCTATCTAGCCCTTAGAATTTATAATAAAGAACTTAATAATTGTTATTTTGCTCTGGTCAAATAAAAACAATGAGTTGTTCAAATTATGACATTACTCCATGTACGATGGATAAGTTATTATAAATATTAATGGTGAAACACACATACATAACACTGACGCTAAAATGCCATAAGGCAAATGATTTGAATTCCACTTATTTGTGGAACCGCCATTTAGGTCATGTTAGAAAAGAACGCATGAAGGAACTCCATGCAAATGGGTTTTTGGAGTCATTTGATTGTTGAATCATTTGGTGCTTGCAAATCTTTTCTAAAGAGAATGACTAAAATACCGTTCATAGGCCAAGAGTTGAACGGACAACTAACTTAGTGGAAACATACATGATGATGTATGAGGTTCACTGGGCAAGTTGTGTGCGGGAGATTCTTCTACTTCATGAAAACTTCCAACAATGAATTGAGTATATATGTGGATATATTCGATAAGGAAGAAGTTTGAAACATTTGAATGGATTCAAATAAATTTCAGTATGAAGTGGAAATCATCGTAATAGAAAAGTCAAATATCTATGATTGGATCATGGGGGAAATATTTGAATTACGAGTTTTAGTGAACATCTAAGAGAGTTATGAAATTGTTCTACAACTCACGTTTCTTGGAGTATCATAATGATGATGGAGTATCCGAGAGATGTATCCAAACCTTGTTGGATCAATGATGAGATAAAATATTGATGCCATTATATTTTTGTGAATTATGCTTTAGAGACTACCGCTTTTACACTGAATAGAGCATCATCATGATCCGTTGAAATGACACCATACGAGTTATGGCATGGGTATGAACCCTAATAGTCCTTTCTTAAATTTTGGAATGCATAGCATAAAGTAAATAAGTTTACAACCAAAATCGGATGAATGTCTTTGTTGGTTATTCCACAGAATTGATTGGGAATTCTTTCCACTATGGAGACAAAGACAAAAGTTTTGTCAATGTTTCTTACTTCCAAGAAATTGTTTTTTGGCGAAGTATTTGAGTGGGAGGACAATAGAACTTGATAAGGTTTATGAACCTGAGCATAATGATCAGAGTAGCGCAGCATCGGAATTGGTTCCGGAAGCGGCCACGACGATCATGGCTCCCATGTCTACAAAATGTTATAGTCATGGAGATCGAAGTACTTATTGAACCTTGTAGGTATGGTTTACTTTGTGATCAAATAAATGATTTGTGAACAAAGAATTGTTTTTGAACAATGATAAACAAACTACATACAAAGAAGTTATGATGGGCCCTGACTCCGTTAAAATGGCTATACGCCATGAAATCCAAGATAGATGAATACTTTTTGAAAGTAAACGGATCTATAAAATTGATGGACTTGGATGGAATATCCTTGAATAAGCTCGACTTGTCGAAAAATTGTTTACGACAAAGTTCAAAGAGTTGACTACGATAAGATTAGATCTTCCGTAGCAATGCTTATAGTCTATGTGGATTATTCTAGTAATCACTACATATTTTTTTCATGAGATATGATAGTAGGATGGCAAAATACATTACTTAACAGAAGTGTGTATTAAAGGTGTATACAAGATACAACCAATTGTTTTGCTAGTCCGTGGAATACTAGATAGGTATACGAACTTCAATTGGATGAAGTGAGTATCACGGAGTTGGAATCTTCACAGGATGAAATGATCAAAGAGTTATGATTTCATCAGAGATGATGAAGAGGCTTGCATTTGCAAGAAATTAAGTGGGAGCGCTGAGACATATTTATAATACTTTATGTAAGTGACATATCATTGATTATAAATAATGTAATTATATAATTGATTAAAAAGGTTTCATTGAGAATTAAACTTCAATGAAAGGATATGAACTGAAACATATTTAGTGTCAAGATCTATGAAGATGGATTGAAACACATAAAAGTTTAAGTTAAAAAGTACATAGAATGAATATTGAAGTAGTTCAATATAAAGAAGGTGTTCTTGTCATGTGAAGTTTTAACAAGACTTGAGTGTATCTGACACTCAATGAGTAAAAACACATGAGTGATGATAGATCATAATTAATATGTACACAATCAGATGTCCTGAGCTCTAAAAGGTTAGGAGCATATACTAGAATGATTCATGTGATGATCATTGACAAACAGTAAAGAATATCCATGTGTGCTTTAGAAGAACCAAGGATAAATATATAGTTTTATATGGGAAATGACAAACAAAATCGCTGTAAAGTGTTGCACCGATATTAGTTTGGTCACATATAAAAATTTCAATCTCAATTAGGCTAAGTGTTATTAAAAGGTAGCACAATGCTAGATTTAGAAGAATTCTAAATATTGTGACGGATTCTACAAAAGAAGGCAGAGTATGTCATTGTTTTGACAATGATTGAGGATGTTGAGTCAAGAAGTTCTTTGAGAACTTAGTGTAGTTCCGATAGTGTCAGAACTTTGAAGCTATATTGTGTGTGACAATATTAGTGACATATTTCAAACCGCGGAATTAAGGTTCCACCAGAAGACCAAACATATTAAATGCCGATTCATTTGGAAAATGAGTGATGCGTAAAGACGCAAATGAATTGCAAAATACATACGTTTCTGAGTGTGTCAGAACCGTTGACTAAAACTCTCCCGTGAGCAAAACATGATAAAGCACCGGAAGGCCAAGGTGTTATATCTTTACATATGTAAACTAGATTATTGACTCTAGTGCAAGTGGGAGACTGTTGGAGATATGCCCAAGAGGCAATAATAAAATGGTTATTATAATATATCTTTGTGTTTATGATAATGTTTACATACCATGCTATAATTGTATTAACCGAAACATTGGTACATGTGTGATATGTAGACAACAAAGAAATCCCTAGTATGCCTCTTAAACTAGCTTGTTGATTAATGGATGATTAGTTTCATAATCATGAACATTGGATGTTATTAATAACAAGGTTATATCATTGTATGAATGATGTAATGGACACACCCAATTAAGCATAGCATAAGATCACGTCATTGAGTTATTTGCTATAAGCTTTCGATACATAGTTACCTAGTCCTTATGACCATGAGATCATGTAAATCACTTATACCGAAAAGGTACTTTGATTACATCAAACGCCACGCGTAAATGGGTGGTTATAAAGGTGGGATTAAGTATCCGGAAAGTATGAGTTGAGGCATATGGATCAACAGGGGATTTGTCCATCCCGATGACGGATAGATATACTGGGCCCTCTCGGTGGAATGTCGTCTATTGTCTTGCAAGCATATGAATAAGTTCATAAGAGACCACATACCATGGTACGAGTAAAGAGTACTTGTCAGAGACGAGGTTGAACAAGGTATAGAGTGATACCGATGATCAAACCTCGGACAAGTAAAATATCGTGTGACAAAGGGAATTGGTATCGTATGTGAATGGTTCATTCGATCACTGAAGTCATTGTTGAATATGTGGGAGCCATTATGGATCTCCAGATCCCGCTATTGGTTATTGGTCGGAGTGAGTACTCAACCATGTCCGCATAGTTCGCGAACCGTAGGGTGACACACTTAAGGTTTGATGTTGAAATGGTAGGACTTGAATATGGAATGGAGTTCGAATATTTGTTCGGAGTCCCGGATGAGATCCCGGACATCACGAGGAGTTCCGGAATGGTCCGGAGAATAAGATTCATATATAGGAAGTCATATTCCAAGTTTGGAAATGATCCGGTGCATTTATGGCAGGTTCTAGAAGGTTCTAGAAAAGTCCGGAAGAAATCACCATGGAAAGTAGAGTCCCGGAGGGACTCCACCTTGCATGGCCAGCCAACCCTAAAGGGGAGGAGTCCAAGGTGGACTCCTCTAGGGTGGCCGGCCAACCCACCTCAAGGAAAGGTGGGAGTCCCACCTTGGGTAGGACTCCTCCTTGAGTAGGTTTCCCACATATGGGAGGTTTTAGTGTTGGGGTCTTATTCGAAGACTTGGACTAGAACTCTTGGGGCTTTCACCTATATAATGAGGGGCATAGGAGAGGGGGCTGGCCACTTCAAGCCTCAGCCTTGGCCGCACCCTTAGAGGGCCGGCGCCCAACCCCTCTCTCTCCCAAACCCTAGCGGTCTCTCCTCCACCACATCCCGCACACTTAAGCGAAGCTCCGCCGGATTTCTCCACCACCACCGACACCACTCCATCGTGCTGTCGGATTCAAGAGGAGCTACTACTTCCGCTGCCCGCTGGAACGGGAGGTGGACGTCGTCTTCATCAACAACCGAACGTGTGACCGAGTACGGAGGTGCTGCCCGTTCGTGGCGCCGGAAGTGATCGTGATCAAGATCTTCTACGCGCTTTTGCAAGCGGCAAGTGAACGTCTACCGCAGCAACAAGAGCCTCATCTTGTAGGCTTTGGAATCTCTTCAAGGGTGAGACTCGATACCCCTCGTTGCTACCGTCTTCTAGATTGCATCTTGGCTTGATTGCGTGTTCGCGGTAGGAAAATTTTTGTTTTCTATGCAACGTTATCCTACAGGGGTATCAACCTTCGTTGTGTCATGGATGAATAACCGTAAGTATTTGTTTTCAGTGGATTACAGACCTGAAAGCAAAGAGGAAACAATAACGTGCAGCTGCCGAAGGATGTATCGGAAAGGGCTACCTTGCAAGCACATCTTGTTTGTTTTGCATTATGTGGGGTACTCTGAAATTCCAAACTGTTGTGTTCTCCGAAGGTTCTCGAAGGATGCAAGGTATGGTTTGCCCTCGAGACGTGAGAGTGATTTGTACGGATGGGGATGGGAAGGGGTAGCTGAGCGGAGAAAGCATAGCGAGCTTACCCTCATTGGAGCAGAAGCTTTTGATGCCGCATTGCATGACCCAGAATCTTTCAGCGAGCTTATGAAATGTATGAAAGGCATAATATACAGGAGAAAAGGCGCCCAGACCAGTCATTCAACGGCTTACCATGAGGACGCACAAAACAGAGGAGATGCACCAGTAGTGGGTGATCCTGATCAAGCTGAGACCAAAGGAGCACCTAAACAAAACAAGAGGTACTATAAGGACAAGGATACAAATCAACAGACGTCAAAACATGGCAGGATGCTGGCACACGACGAGCGGAAGAAGGAGAGGTTGTGCACTGCTTGCAATCAACCAGGTCATAACAGAAACAACAAGATGAAGTGCAGGCTACATAAGGAGTGAGTGTCTGGTTCAGCCCTACTTAAATCGCTTGCACTAATCTTCTACTATTTTATGTGCCACTGACTTGTGTGTTATTTCATGCAATGCAGATATGAGGGACCATCGGAAGTATGAACAACACTACTTGATCGATACACATTGTTGCACTTGTGTATTATTTGTTGTACAAACATTGGTCAGATTGTCAAAGGTCGAATTTTGATACTTGCAACACAACTAGGACAATTTTGTTCACGAATGACATAGAGCACAGCTTATGTCTTGCACACATTGCGAATACCATTACAGACTGCACAGATCACTGTATGATACTTACAAAACAATATGGAGAAGTTGTAGGGAAGGGTATGCATCATGTTGCGCGTGGGAAAGTGGCACTCAAAGTTGGTGTAGATGTTGAACGTAGTGAATGCTATGAACTCGCAGCCGCACCAAAAGACTTTGCCGAGGAGCTCGTACGCGTCGTAGCGGTTGGTGAAGGTGACCGTGAGGAACAAGAGGAAGGCGCGCGTGTGGTCACGGGCCTCGTCGAGGCGAAACATCACCGGCGCGTCCGAAGGGAGGTGGGCAAAGCCGGCGGTGAGGAACGCGCGGGCGAGCTCGACCGGTCCCCTCCACCTGGAGATGGCCCACACGCGGAGTGTGTTCTCCACGACGACGCCCGCCGGGTAGCGCCGCTCGGGCACGGTAGGAGGCCGACGGAAGACCGGTGCGTTGAACTGCATCCTACCGGTGCGTTGCAAGGTCTTGGGTGGGGATTTGCTTCAAGTGGAGAATATATGGATTGTGTGTCGCGCCGAGTGGAGAGGAAAAGAGGGGGTATAAATAGGGCGCCAAATCGATCAATTACAATGAAACGTCGCGCTGTTTCCGTGTCCGTGGAATGGGTTGCGCGTGTGTATCCGTGTCAATGCGGTGCGCCTGAATCAGTCTTCCTTTATTGCTCTGAATCGGCGACCATAAATGGCTCTGCTGCGTCGTCTGCCTCGCTGAGCGCTCGAGTTTGAATGCACATCTGACTTGGTGCGGCGCATGCATGGAAAAGTCTGCGACGGGAGCTAGCATGGTGCGGCGCATGCATGGCGAAGTCTGCGACGGACAAAACCATGCAACGGTCCGAACCACGTCTCCTCCCTAGACTAATCATACTGCGGAGTGAGCCTCTCGCGGATCGCCGTCGCTCAGCAGATCGCAGCCGTGCACGAGTGTTTCCCTATAAAAGGCCTCCATCCAACGGCGTAGAGCTAGGTATTGTAGGGCCCGCCTGGAGTCGCTTCGACCGCCACGTGAGAATGGCCATTCCTCGGCTCCACGCGTGCCCATCGGCCGCCGCCCACCTCTGCCAATGAATTTATTGGCGACGCCACGCGTGCACAGCGGCCGCCGCCCACCACGGTTGCCTGGGGCATTATATAGGGGCGCTCGTTCGGCTGCCTCATCTACTCCCGCACAAACCCTAGCCGCCGCACAACCTGCACCGTAGCGCAGCCCACCCACAAGCCCGCGAAGGAATCCATGGCTGGTTTTGGTGGGCGGCGAGGCGGTCGAGGCCGTCGAGGCCGAGGGCGCGGTCGCCGTGCTGGAGCAGCATCACCCAGCCGCTCGCCGTCGCCAGCGCCGTCGTCGTCTTCGGAGGAGGCGACGTGCTTCGAATTCATCCTACGCATCGACCAGGACCCTCTCGGCATCAAGCGGCTTCCGGACAAGTTCGCCGAGTTCGTCGATGGCGTCGAGCCGGCAGAGTTGCAGCTACGGGAGGCCAGCTGCAACTTTCGTCGATGGCGTGTCGAGGTATTGTTCGACGGCCAGGGCAAGATGTACCTGCACACCGGGTGGGACAAGTTCGCCCGCTACCTCGATCTCGAGCCCGGCTGCCAGCTTATCTTCTGCTACGACGGGGATGGCGACATGGTCGTCAAGGTGTTCGACGGCACATCCTGCCGGAGATACTACCACATCAGCGAGTCAAGCTCGAGCACCGACAGTTAGATATTTTCGAGTGTTCTTTCTTTGCAGCGAAAATGGCCACCGGCCAATAGAACCACTAGTGTACGTTTCCAGTCTGGGTGCCTGGGAGTGTTCTTTCTTGGCAGCGAACACAGGAAACACCCGAGGACGACACTAGTTAGGTTTCCTCATTTTTCAATGTTCTAATCTTGTTTTAAACTATGTAATGGTTTGTGTAATGTTCGTATCTGTGTTTAAATGAAAAAGAGAAAAAAAATTAGGTAAAAGTTATTGGTTTCCAAAAATTGTGAAGTTTTTTATTTATTTCAATTTTTGTGATAGTAAACCTATAAATTTCTGTTAAATTCAGGCGAAAAAAAGTTGACAGATAAAGCCATGGCCCATGAGTTCCCTCCCGCGACCAATATCCACAACGTCGCACGTTATTGGGCCTAGTACAAATCGGCCTATTACCATTCCGGAGTGTTCCCCGCGTGCATTGGCCCGTTACATGTCTGACAGCCTAGTTTTTAATTTTTATTTAAATCTGCAGCACATCCGGTTAAATTCAAAAAATTCAAAAAAGTTTTAACCAACGGATTATGTTCACAAAAACGTGTGACATATTGGGTAAAAAAAACTGGATTTTTTTTCGAAGGTCGAAAAATCGACTAGCTTAGAAAAACTGGTTTGATGTAACCCAAACGGTTCCGTTTCTAAAAATGTGGATTTTTCGACCTTCGAGAAACGCTCCAGAAATTTTTGCACACACTCTGATATCCATCCTAAGACGAAGTGTTAAGTTTTTTTCATTTTTTGAATTTCTGTGAAAATAAACTATTAAATTTCAGTTAAATTCGAGTTGGGAAAAAAACAGAAGAAAACTAGAGAACCCTGCTGGATGGGCCATGAGTATTCCTTCCCCGCGTCCATGCTCCACGTTAATGGGCTTAGTTCAAACCGCGTTACATGTCTGACGGCCTAACTGAAAAGTTTTTTAGTTTTGATTTGAATAAATCAGCACCACATCTGGTTAAATTCAAAAAATTCAAAAAAGTTTTAACCAACGGATTATGTTCACAAAAACGTGTGACATATTGGGTAAAAAAACTGGATTTTTTTTCGAAGGTCGAAAAATCGACTAGCTTAGAAAAAGTGGTTTGATGTAACCCAAACGGTTCTGTTTCTAAGAATGTGGATTTTTCGACCTTCGAGAAACGCTCCAGAAATTTTTGCACACACTCTCGTATCCATTCTAAGACGAAGTGTGAAGGTTTTTTCATTTTTTGAATTTTTGTAAAAATAAACTACTAAATTTCAGTTAAATTCGAATTGACAGAAGAAACTAGAGAACCCTGCTGGATGGGCCATGAGTGTTCCCTCCCCACGGCCATGCTCCACGTTAATGGGCTTAGTACAAACCGGCCTATTACCTGTCCGGAATGTTATCCAACTATCGCGCCTAGCTTTGCATGCCGGCGTTAATGAGCGCCACCGCTCCATCGCCTCCCTCCGGACTATAAAAGGGCCGCCTCTCATCGTCCCTTTCACACACAAACCCTAGAGGCTCTCTCCCCAACCCTTGCCGCCACCGTCTCAACAAGAGTTGACGCCATGGCTGGGAGAGGCGGAGGCCGACGTGGTCATGGCCGTGGCCGCGGCAGAGCTGCACTCTCGCCGTTGATAACCCACAAGTATAGGGGATCCCGGCAGTCTTCGAGGGAAGTAAAACCCAAATTTATTGATTCGACACAAGGGGAGGTAAAGAATACTTATAAGCCTTAACAACTGAGTTGTCAATTCAGCTGCACTGGAAAAACACTAATAACAGGGTGATGTGAAAGCAGCAGTAGTATGAGAGCAATAGTAACAGTAACACAGCAGCAGTAGCAATAACACAGGAGCAATGGCACCGGAAAATAGTTGATACTACTTCCAATGACATGTAGAACGAGTATATAATGATGAGAGATGGACCGGGGTTCCCAGCTATCTACACTAGTGGTAACTCTCCAATAACAAGTAACAAGTGTTGGGTGAACAAATTATAGTTGGGCAATTGATAGGAATCAAAGCATTAAGACAGAACATAAAGATCATTAATCATGTAGGCATGTTTTCCATATATAGTCGTACGTGCTCGCAATGAGAAACTTGCACAACATCTTTTGTCCTACCAGCCGGTGGCAGCCGGGCCTCTAGGGAATCTACTGGATATTAAGGTACTCCTTTTAATAGAGTACCGGAGCAAAGCATTAACACTCCGTGAAAACATGTGATCCTCACATCACCACCATCCCCTCCGGTTGTCCCGATTTCTGTCACTTCGGGGCCTTTGGTTCCGGACAGCGACATGTGCATACAACTTGTAGATACAATCTAAGCAATAAGTATAGAGCTTAAATCTAAGATCATGCCACTCGGCCCTAGTGACAAGCATTAAGCATAACAAGATTGCAGCAACAATAACTTCACAAACTTTATAGATAGACTAATCATAATGTATCATCCATCGGATCCCAACAAACACAACACCAATTACATCAGATGGATCTCAATCATGTAAGGCAGCTCATGAGACCATTGTATTGAAGTACATGGGATAGAGAGTACCAACTAGCTACTGCTAGAACCCGTAGTCCATGGGGGAACTACTCACGGAGCATGATGGAGGCGATGGCGTCGATGGAGATGGCTTCCGGCACTTCCCCGTCCCGGCAGGCCGGAACAGAGACTTCCCCCCGAATTGGAGTTTCGCGATGGGCGGCGCCTGGAGTCTTTCTGGAGTTTCGTCAAAAGGTATCGCGTTTTTAGGTCGAAAGGGCTTATATAGGCGAAGAGGCGGCGCAGGAGGGGCAACAGGGTGCCCTCCCCATAGGCCGGCGCGGCCAGGGCTGGCCCGCGCGGCCCTATGGTGTGGGGGCCCCAGGCCTCCCCTCGACTCCCCTTCCCTGGTCCGCCTCGGTGAATTATGATGTTTGGTCTTCGTTTCGTCGAATTCCGAGAATATTGCCCGAACAGCCTTTCTAGAACCAAAAACAGCAGAAACAGAACTGGCACTATGGCATCTTGTTAATAGGTTAGTTCCGGAAAACGCATAAAAACATTATAAAGTGCAAGCAAAACATGTAAGTATTGTCATAAAACAAGCATGGAACATCAGAAATTATAGGTACGTTGGAGACGTATCAGCCGTCGCATGCCACACCGTCGGCTTCATCGCCGGAGATGGACGTGGAGGGGCCCGTGCTGTTCGAGTTCGTCCTCGTACTCAAGGGCGACCCACGCGGTATCCAGAGACTTCCTGACCCCTTCGCCGTCTATGTCGCCGGCGACGATCGCCGGGCACGCTGCATCTGCGGGAGGCTTCGTCCGGCTTCTACCGGTGGATCGTCGACGTGATATACGACGGGCGCGGCAAGATGTACCTCCACATCGGCTGGGAGAAGTTCGCGCGCCACCACAGACTCGAAGCCGGCTTCATCCTCCTGTTCTCCTACTATGGCGACAGGGACATGAGCGTCAAGGTTTCGACGAGACGCGCTGCCGCCGGGACAACCACGACAACCACGGCGACAGACCGACGAGGAGGACGACTGATGAAGAGTGTTGTTTCTTCGCAGCGAATACGTGCACGGAAGTTTCTGTGTTCGCCTCATCGGTAGAACCAACAAGGGCACCATCCTCCCGCTGGATTTTCCAGTTTGGGTGACTGGGTGTCCCGAGTGTTCTTTCTTAGCAGTGAACACAGGAAACCTTCGATGCATGGTCTAGTTAGGTTTAGTTTTTTTGCAAAATTTTATATTTGTGTCCACCATGGTTCAAAATATGTATTAGTTTGTGGAAAACCATGTCCCAATTATGTATTAGTTTGTGGAAATTGAAATAAAAATACCAAAAAAAGTATTTTAAAGGTTTCGTGTGTTCACACGAAACCTTCGATGCCAAATCAAGTGGATGGATGTGGATGTGGATGTGGATGGGGTTGCCAGGGTGAGTCCAACTGAGTGCATGGTTATTTCATGTGAGAAACCTAGGAGACTTAACACGGAATGGTGCATGGTCTATTTAGTCAACGTCGAAATAATCACAAGTACACAAATATGTGACTATTTTTTACCTCAAACTCATATGTGACTATTTTTTACTCCTTTCTTACCTGTACCTTCTATGGTAATCAAACTTGTTGATTTTAGCTAACATCTCTACGTGGCAATGACTTTGTTATCGAGGGATCGAACAAGTTTGGCTACGGAGACTGAGCAGTCTATGTGAAAAACAATCTATGCATGAGAATAACAAACAAGGCATTCATGCATAACAGTTATAACTAGCATTTATCTAGATAAAAGAGTAACAGTTATAACTAGCATTTATCTAAACAAGGCATTCATGTTAACAGTTATAACTAGCATTTATCTAAACAAGGCATTCATGCATAACAGTCATAACCAGCATTTATCTAAACAAGCAGGCATTCATGCATAACACTGGAGATATAAGTTCTTAGTACTAAGAAATTCCATAAGTAGAACTTAAGGTTCTACGTACACACATTAAACCTAAAAGTTCTTAGTTATCCATTACAACCAGACAGAAATAAGCTCCAAGGACATAACATATATACGGCGGCGAGCATCGGGCTGAGGCATGCATGGTAGGTTCACATGTTGCGACGCCTCTTGAGGATCCTGCCGGAACGGGGAAGGCGAGGACCCAGCAGAAACCTTGCAAGTGCCTCGTGGTCAGCCTTGCCCTGCCACTCGTGGGCGCTGTGGCGAGTGTCCATAGCATGCATCTCAAGGGAAGCCAGCAAGCCGTCCTTCACCTTGCAGGGACAGAAGGGGCAAGCATGCCTTCCCCTACGCACTGTCTTCAGAATCCGAGACTCGAATCCCTTGACCTGCCTCTGCACGTAGGACTCAAAGTTGTCCTCGTCGACGTCGTCATCTGTGTTGTACTGCAAATAAAATTAGTTAGTCATGTGCTTCATACATGGAAGGACAATATTCATTTCATTGAACAAAACAGACTACACATGAGGAATAATCCTACAAGAAAATTAGAACCGATGAGACATTGGATATGCCTCACCTGGAACATACTTCATCTGAAAGAAAGAACTATTACAATTGGTCGCAAAAAATGAGAGGTAGCTAACAATCCCCACCATAGTACTACAGACAAATGTGTGTTCCTTATTAGTTTTGCAGGACAAGGGGCACAGTACCGAATTGACTCTGCCCATAGATTCCAATTTTTTCTCATGATTCATTTTTTGTAAATTCTGTTTTCCCAAAGTTCATTTCTACATACATTTCATGGTGTGATAATTTCTACGAAACATTGTTAGAAAAAGAAACCTTTCACTTTTGAACCGCTTTAAGGCTAGTCATAGTGCATAGTATCATATAGTAGTATCATGCATATGATACTTTTGTATGATACTATCTCTATAGTGGGTGGTATTATAGTGTAGTATCATAAACTTGTAAATTTATTATTTTGTAGAATCCCAATGTAAATCTATGTACAAGATCTATTTGGTATTTACTTTTCTCGTAACGTGCGCTATGATACAGTATCTACCTATGTTACTCTAATCATATCTCTCCTCATTAATTAGATGCCACATCATCATTTTTGTGGGCCTAGGATGCATAATACTACCTATGATACTAGCACTATGGCCAGCCTAACCAATCAGCAGCTTGTATTCATTTTTTTTCTTTAAATGCCTCTATTAAATAGAGCAAGTGGATCGTCATTTTAGCTCACTGATTTAATGCCTAAAAAAATAGAAGAGAGACATGCATTGGGGCAAGGAGTAATTATATGATGTGATTAATTAGCAAATTAAATGGAAGCAGGCCTTATTTGATATGTGTTTTGGAACAAGTAGTTCTTCACAAATAATATTAGATACATTGCTCAATAATATTTTAACAACCACAAATAAGCATACATTAGGCATGGTAGAGTACAATGTGTAAAGTCTATACGATGAAGCATTTATGTATAAGAGGAATCAGATGGCATTGTACTACATTTATATTACATCAGAATATAGTGATGTAAATGGAAAAGATGCCATCACTCACCGATATCAGTAAACCCTAGGTATGATTTTCAATCATTTTAGGTCACTCATTGCATGCCTTGATCCCAGCCCCCAATAATCATTTTTGGTTTCTCAATGTTGTTACTAGCATGCACAACATTTATAAGCATCTTCTTGATTAATGAGCATATGTTTTGACAGAATACGGCACTTTATTCATTAACCCATATCAATACAAAGGGTCTTCTGGATGCAAGCCGGAGCATAATTGGAAATAAAACCGAAGGACGCTAGATTACAGGATCTAGCTAAAATGTGTGCCGCTTCATTTAAAGAGCGTTTAACAGGCAGCAATAGATTCAACAGACAAGTTTGATGTCCTTTATCAACACTCCCACCTGAGACCGATCAAGCACAGTGGTGTTTATTCGTTGGATCAAGGACAAGCAATCAGTGACGAAGATCACCTTTGAAAAAACCCTATTTCTAGTGATCAGCACCGCTTGTCGAAGAGCCAAAGCTTCAGCAATCTCCGGAGAGGTAAAAGATTGCATCAGTGACGAATCAAGGACAAGCAATCAGTGACGAATGAGGGATTTTTTTACAAAAAGTTCAAGGTCTCTTCAAAACCACGCGCATCCACTTATTTGTGGACGGAGGGAGTAGATCTACCTCGCAGGGCTCGATGTACTCGCGGACATAGCTGCGGTTACCAGATCGACATAGCATCCACGCGCATCTACTACATCGACTTTGCAGGGGTTACCAGATCTGAGAGGGGAGACATAGCTTTACCTCGCAGGGCTGGACGTACTGGCTGGCCTCGTACAAGGCGTCGATTTCCTTGAACGCCGCCTCCCTCTCGGCAGCGGCGCGAGCAGCAGCAGCCACCGCATCAGCGCCGCCGCCCAGATCAGCACCAGCAGCTCCCGCGCCGCCGTACGCCACCGCACCAGCGCCGCCGCCCAGATCAGCACCAGCAGCTCCCGCTCCCGCGGCCGCCCCCGCAGCCGCAGCCGCTCCCTCTCCGCCCTCCAAACCAGCAGCAGCCGCGGCTAGGTTCATGTCCATTGCCGGATCTGTGCTTCGCCGAAGAAATGGGAGTGTAGGGAGAGAGGCTTTGTTCGCCGAAGAACTAGGGTTAGGGTTTTCTCTCCTCTGCTTTTTGCCAGAAATGGGGATGGTGGGGAGGGGATGCGGCCGAGTGGGGATAAAGTAGTGGACTCTTCTGGACTGTGCGCGTGGGCGTGGACCCGTGTGTGGACCCGTGGGCATGGACGGGCGTGTACGCGGAAGGGGTATGTACGCGGAAGGGGTACGGGCGTGTACGCGGAAGAGGTACGGGCGTGTATGTATTCTCGCGGTGATACGCGTACCCCCTCGGCTAACGGGTCCTGCGGGTTTTGGGTCGGGTATTTCTGTACCCAAATCGAAGCTGAAAAGTCGATCATGCCCCTCGCCGCGGATTAATCTGGGTCGTCCTTGTGTTCCGCTCAACATAACCGTTCGACGTTGGGGTCTATGGAAGCACTCGCCATTCCGTAAATATTTCTCTCACAAACGACCGTCCAATGGGATCGAGTCAAAGAATCTCCCGACATGTATTATAGACCAAATGCATGCTTCGGTTTTCTCTAGCGTAACCAAGGACTTGTTCAAAATATACCATTTGCAGTAATCATTTCCAAGATGAAGTCTATTGTGCAAGGTATGTCCCGGTCCTGTCAGCCTGACTTGCAACCAATCTTATAAGAGCATCTTCAACAAAGTGACGCAAACCGTCATCCGCGCTTTCCGAAAATGGATCTGGCACACCCTCCATCGATGCGACTCAAAGTGATCGGATTATCCGCAGCGACACAAATGTGGCCGAAAAATACGTCAGGTTTGCGTCTCTGCGACGCTACACGGACGCAGCCGTCATCCGCCCCGTCCTCGCACGGGCCCGCCTAACAGGGGCACAACTGCTTCATCTTCCCCGGCATAACTTATGTGTGGCGCGCTGCAACTTAACGAGCTCGTTATGTGGGATGGACTCGCAATCCAGCTCCGCGAGTCGGTGCTCGCGTAGGGGAGGCCGGCGACTCCTCCGGCCACGCCGACGCGTTCCAATGACGGCGCGCCTGCTGTTGCTCCGGTCCGTGGCCACCTTCACCACAGCCTCCTGCCCAGGCGACGGTCTGGCCGCAGTTGCCGCAGCCTGCCCTTCCTCCTCCACCACCGGCGTACCAGCTTCCATGGCCGACGCCGGAGTTCATCGACCTCGTCACCGACGATGAGCAGTAGCCATTAGCTAGGTTTTAGCACGCCTTTATAGCCATTTTAAAGTCTTTTTATGTTTTTTTATTAATGTAAATTATGACTTTTATAATTGGGAAAAAATATGCCTGTTGGAGCCACCCTCGACGCAAACGGACGCGCGGTCGATTTCAACCATTTCGGCCGACCCAAACGGACGCGACGCGTCTGTTTGGACGTCCGAAATGCGTCCCCCGCTGGAGATGAGATGGCCTAATGCTATCTATTTCTTTCTCCTTGCCTTGCAGTTCCTTTGTTTTGCTTTTGCATTGACCTTTGTCAAGTCACATCAGTGCTTACGGTAACCTCTGCCCTCTCTTTTCTCCCTCAAGAGTCAAGTCAGGTCCATGCTACATCTCTGTCGCTCTATTTTTTCCCCACCACCACTTGAAAACTCCACTACCTTCCATTGCAAAATTTGAAAACTCCATAGATAGTAGACCAAACGTCCAATTTAATTTGTGTTTGAGCTGTTGTATTTATACTAGGAAATATGCCCGTGCGTTGCACCGGAAAAATACTGTTTTGATGTAGTACCAGCGACAATCAGCTGCCACGTGGAGTGGTGGAGGTGATAACTTAGATGAGCGCCACAATTATTACATCAAGGTTATCCTCCGCATAGGTACTATCTGCCCCTCGTACGGCTGTCTCCCTGATGACCTTTTGTTTGTTACTATTTTATACTTTGAAATAGAAATCACAGTTTCGCGCCGCTCCCTCCGGAACCAAACGGTCGGATTAAAAGCATGGGTGCGCGCGACCGAATACCACCCGATCCTGTGAATTCCAAGCACCATTCGCTGTCGGAGCCTTCCGGAACTTATCACTCCGGCTAGATGAAGAAATATCGGCATCCGGAACGTCTTACTCTTCGCGAAAGAAGAACCCTAGGACCACCACCATGAAAGCCGGAACGACCGGCCCCCACGCCGTCGCCATGGCTGGGAACCGCGGTCCATCTTCCTCCTCCAACCCGGCCGGTGGAGGTCAACAGCGATCCCGCTGCCACCTTTCTCTGCCGAGTTCCGCCGCACCACCGCGTCTCCCGCCATGATCTAGGTGAAGTAGCCGCAGGCCACCGCTACCAGACCCGCCGTCCACCGTCGCCGCCGCTGGAAGACCCCGCCTCCGCGCGAAGGGGAGTCAATGGACGCGCCACCACCGCCCCCTGCCTTTGGCAGCCGGACACGGCCGCCACTGCCGACCCCGATGGCGGCAGCGGCCAGGAGGAGGAAGATGGGCCGCCTCTTCTTGGGTTCGGGTCGTCGCCCGGAGCCGCCTCGCTCGAGATGACCCAGGGCGAAGGTGGGAAGGGAGGGAGGGGCATCGACGCTGGGAGGGTGGAGGGTGGAGGGGCGGCGGCTAGGTCAGGGAGGGACGGCTCGGATGGAAATATGTAAGCCTCTTGTATTGCTCTTGGGTTCCTTGTAGCTGCACCTGAGTTGTTGTCCTCAGCCGAACTTGTCCAGCTCAACGCCTCAACGTCCTAGTAGTAGCGGCCATTCCGATACAGAACCTAGCCAAGATGACCGCCGTGGCCGGAGGTGGTCGTCAGTTTCTCGGAGTCACGGTGAATTGGGCCGGCGAGTACATATTGTTCTCCTCCGGGCGTCCATATACAGGTTGTACCTGTTGTTGCTACCGACGCTGCTGGACGGCCGCGAGAACGCCGGCACGCTGTTCGTAGGATGTTTCCTTCGTTCCCATTGTGGTGCCTTCGACCACGGCTTATCTAACTCTCAATGATCAATCGAGATTGTTCGGGACTTCATTGTCCGCTCGGCAAGTTTGCGAGACGGGAGTTCAGCGGATGTCTAGCGGTCTAGCTCTAGCCCACGATTGTTAGGAGGCGCTGTTTTGTACGGACGAAAATTAGCTGTAATAACTCGTGTCTGTCATCGCGGACAGTTTCGGCTTGGCTCTTGTTGCTTTGTAAGACTGGGTTAGCTCACCCATTAATCCGCTCGCGCGGTGCTTCTGTGGTGGCTCGGCCTCCTCGAGCACCCAAGGTCGTCCTTGTATTCCTTCAATCCTTCCTCAATCCTCATCGTAGCACTCATATTGTTGCAGGCCATGGCGAGCTGCCGGCCGCGTGTTTGATTGACCGCACTCATGCACTCATGAATTGATTTTGAGCAATGCATGTTATGCATGTACTCCAGACGGTAATGCTGGCAGCGACATTAGTGTGCACACGACCGCCTTTACCTCTAGGAGCTGGAAGGTTTTCCCCATCGCTGGTTGTTCGACTCTCCAGGGGCCGCCCGTCTTGGAGTACCACCGCCACTGTACCTCGCTCCGGTGGTCTCTCCTAGTCTCCGACCGCTGCCTCCGATGAACTTGCTCTCGTTCTCACGTCCCTCCAGCTTTCCCGAACCGCTGAGATTGCCCAGGACACCTCGATCACACTGGCCCACGCGACGCAAAATCTATCTGAATCGCACACCGCGGAATCAGAATAAGGGAATTCAGGGAACGATTTTCGAACAGGGCAGGACCGGTACAGTGGTGGTGCTTAGGTGCTTATCTTCCTCCCAACTTTCTGGCAGTTTTGACGTCGATGATCGAGCTCGACGCCGTGTCGTGGGACTGTCTGATGGAGGCAACCAACGCCGCCTGTACCATAGCCACCTGTTTCTCCGCTTGCGGGCGCGATAACTGATTAATCGATCCTCTTCCTAGATTCGATGCGACAAGAGAAGCTGATCGGGGCCAGGACATATAAATATAGAAACACGACAGGTTTCCGACTACTTTAGTTGGGATTGGACTCTCCTTACGAACGTGACAACGTGGGCTACGACGCACACAGGATCGTATCCAAAGCAAATTCTAACGCTGAATTCTAGGCCTACCATAGGTCGCACCAATCGGTTTCCTTTATGTACACGAACCAGCGGACGGACGCACAAGGGCGATCGACGAAAGCATAGATTAGGTTGGACGAAAGCGTATTTCGACGGACCAAACCAAGGAAACATTAGCTCTTTTATTATTAGGTATAGATATAGATATACTGTCGAGCGATCTTCAGAACAGTACTAGTAAATATCGATATGTTGTGGCATAACTTGAATTTTGAAACATAGTGAAACTGGTTTGCATATACTTATATCATGAAAGTCAAACATATTAAAATAACCGGTTCTTGATTCTAGTTTGAACTAGTCGCACCACTGGAATCCCCATTTCCGTGTTGAGAAATATAACGTCGGAGCGTGGAAACTTCCGCTATAGTACCATACCAGCCAACGTCCCCTTCATGATCGATCTTCTTCTTATAGTTGTTGAAACTAACTAAGTGAGTCATGGAGTTTGCGGTAACACAGCTGGTCGGAAACGCGGGCGGGCTCATCTCCAAGATCATTAAGGAGGCGAAGACGGCACAGCAGAACAAGGCGGACTGCGAGCAACTCGCGAGCCTTGTGTCCACGATCGGTGGGGTTCTGTCTGGCGTGCCGCGTGACGCGGCGGAAGTGGCGCCGCCGCTGGCTGACCTGAATAAGACAATGCAGGAGGCGCACCGCCTGGTGCTGTCCTGCCAGAAGCGGAGCGCCGTCAACCAGCTCTTCAGGGCCAGCCACCGCGCCGACGAGTTCAGCAAAGTCAACGCCAGGATCGACTCCGGCATAAAAGTCCTCAGTCTCAGCCTACACATCTATGACCAGCGGCAGAAAGCGGGCGAGCTCATGTCCAAGATAAGCAAGGAGGCGGAGAAGGCTCGCCGGAACAAGGCTGAATGCAAGCAGCTCGCGCGCAGCGTGGTCACAATCCGTGGGGTTCTGTCTCTCCTGACGCCCGACCCAGATGTGGCCAGGCCGCTGGACGAGCTGAACAACACGCTGGAGGAGGCGCACGAGCTGGTGGTCGGCTGCCAGAAGCGGAGCGCCATCAGCCAGATCTTCAGGGGCAGCCGCCGCGCGAACAGGTTTAGGGAAGTCAACCTGAGGATCAACTCCGACATAAGCGTCCTCAATCTCAGCCTACATATCGCCGACCGACGCCAGCAGTCCGAGCAAACCCTTCCTCCCAACCGTAACTACTTGTGTAGCCTGAAATATTGTTTTACAGGGATGGGGTAGCTTTGATAATCAAATACTCATACTACCTCTGTTTCCAAATGTAAGAAGTTTTGTCAGTTCAAGTTGAGCTAGCAAGACGTCTTATATTTAGCAATACGTGTATTATTGTTCGAACCTCCTGCTGCTGCAAATAAACTGAAGCTGTAGCTAGGATGGCCGTTGAGAACACACGGTGCTAGTAGAGTTTCCGATAAGCTAGGACTTGCCGTTTTTTTTTCATCAGTTAGGTATTTTCTAGCTTTGAATAGGTGGCCGTGGACGCGTTCTGTGCGTGCCCGCCATAGATGTAGGATCGTCGTGCGCATGCTACGGTCGTGGGATGGCACAACCCAGTAGATGAAGATGGGCCACGATCATCGCTTGTAACAGAATAAGAAGAGGAAGAACTAGAAAAGCACTAAGTTGTTCAGTGCACCAAAACTCTGTCTCCTCGCTTTTCTTTGTTTCATTAAAGAGCTGTGAGTTTGAGCGAGATCGACAACTACATTTGGTATCACAGCTTGTCCAAGACTCCACCGGCGAAGGATGATGGGACTGAGGCCGATGGAAGCGGCAGTGACAAGTTCAAGCCATCAGCGACGGCAAGTCGCCGTTCCTCCCTGTCCCCGGTCTGGCGCCGCGGCAGGAGCCTGACACCTGCGGTGGTGGCAAGATGGTGGTAGGGGAGCGCGTGCGGGAGAGCACCAGCTCCGCGAAATTCCCCACTCCACCCGCTCGAATTATGCCAAGTGGGCGATGGTAATGAGAGTACAACTCCAAGCGCAGTGGTCGGCTGCCAGAAGCGGAGCGCCATCGGCCAGATCTCCAGGGGCAGCCGCCGCGCTAACAAGTTCAGCGAAGTCAACCTGAGGATACAACAGTGACACTAGTGCACCGGGAAATGTTTCAGCCTGGGATCCCGCGAGTCCTAGGGTGAAACACTAGATCGTGCCGCCAGTGACCTCCCTCCTCCTCCCCTGCCACGCGCCCACGCCGCTGCTAGAGGGCGTCACCGGACGAAGCCTGGGTGGCGTCAGTGGCGGCGGGGCGTTCTCTCCCTCCTCGCGGTGATGGCGGCTCGGACGGCACCAGCGCTTAGAGGCGCGACGCTGGGCAGGGGGCGTGGCGGCGCGGCCGCTCTGCGGCGACGTGGTGGCTATGCGGGCTCTTCGGACGCCGGGGGAGCTGCCCTAGGTTGTGAGGCAGCGATGGCTTTGCGGCAAGAAGCGCGCGCAGGTGCTGGCCTTCTCCTTGGCCGCATGGACGGCAAGGAGACGACGGGTGCTGGCCGTGGAGCTCGGGCTGCTCGTCAGCTCCTTGCTCCAGATCTGAAGTGGACGCGTCCTTGGACGCGTGCTGCCTGCTGGTGCTGCCTCCCGGTGGCTTCTGGCTACCAGATCTGGCGCCCAGCAGGTGTTGGAGGTGAGGACAAGGACCGGGATAAATCCCTGGCTGGTCTCGGCAGCCATGACGGCAGCGACGCTTGTGGGCGCCGCTCCCCTCCCTGGAGGCGCTGGTGAGGTACTTCTCCCTTCCCTCCCGCTCCTCTCCTTATTCGGGAGAAATCCCAAATCCTCTGGATTGAGCGACAGCGGCGTCATGGGTGTCGTCACCTTCCTGAAGGTGTCATTTTTGGGTGAGAGGGGTGAGGGCTTGTTCCAGCTATGGTTGTTCAGCGCTGAAGTTGGGGCCTTGGCGATGGCTGGGGGCCCTTCTTCATCGCAGCTTCTTCATCAACGACGGCACCAAGTAGCTTCTCTCATCGTGGGTGATTCAGTGTTTGTGGCAAAGCGTCTGTTGGGGAGCGGTGAAGTGCAGTGGCAAGGTTGGTTTCTGGTTCGTGTGGTAGCCTGGTCCTGATCCATGTTCTTTGCTTCCGGGTGAGCGGCTCCATGGCTGACGGTTCGGCGCCCTCCGAGCCAGGGCGAGAGGCAGGGGCCCTTTTCGGCTATGGAAGAGGATGATCAGGCGATGGCTTGCCTCCTGGAGCAGACGTCGGCTCTTCTCACCTCACTGGCTGCTTCTCCCGAAGATTGGCGGCATTGCTAACCTGGTGCTCCATTCGCGGCTAAGAGCATTGTCGACTTCTAGATGCTCTTTCTTGTTTTTATCTTCTGTTTGCAGTTTGTTCGCAATGTTGTAAGCTGGTCACATCATCCTGGCGTTAAGGCTTTAATAGTTTAAGGCAGGGCTACAGCATAATATTTTAAAAGAAAGTCAACCTGAAGATCAACTCGCGTTCACTATCTCAGCCTACATATCGCCGACCGACGCCAGCAGTCCGAGCAAACCCTTCCTCCTCCTAACCGTAACTATTTGTGTAGCTTGAAATATTGTTTTTCAGGGATGTTGTAGCTTTGACTATCAAATACTCCCTCCGGTCTAAAAAGATCAACGCGGAGCAAGCCATCGCTAGCCCATAGCTAAGGTACAGGTTGCGTCGATTAAATACGACCCGAGATAGTATACGTGTATTACACTAAGAAAGAGTTGGCAGATTTATGTTAAGGGAACTAGCTAGTTGATTAAAGAGTCTAAACTCCTTATGGGTGAGAGGGATGAAATTTATGTAAATTCTATATGGGTGACAAAGATGAATTTTCATGAAAGCTCGCAGTTATTACAAGACAAATATGACATACATGTGAGCCTATCGGCAAACTCCAAGCTACATTTACCCGCAAAAAAAAAAAAAAACTCCAAGCTACATTTACCCGCAAAAAAAAAACTCCAAGCTAGATTATGTAGTAGACAAGCTGCCATGCACTGTTGTCAGCAAATTCATTTGCTTAATTATTTCAGGCAAGGACCAAGCATCGATCTACCCATAATTGCACTGCGCAACACATGTCTCCACTGATCCACAAACATGAAACAAGTATGGATACCTTGGTGCTGTAATATTTTCAGGATTCATGTCTGAAGGCAATTGTAATTGTCACGCTTAGATTGATTAGATCCCATGGTGGGCCCTGTTGAAGTTCCTCGTCCGCTGGTCTACCGCCGCCTGTCCATCCCTCTAAGCACCGCCCCCTTCTTATCTGGCGCCAGGGTCCCGTACCAGCACCCCTGAACCTAAGTTTCATCCTCGTCGTCACCGACTCTGGCTCGGTGGAGGTTCCCCCGCCCCCTCCCTCCTGCCGCTCGATGTGCGTGAGGTAGGACACGACCGCATGAATCTTAGTGCGATTCAACGACCGCAGATTCTACTAAGTTCTAAGCTAAATCTTAGTTTACTGTGAGCTAAAAAAACCGTATGTTTGTGCCTTGGCAAGTAGATGCAAATAGTTAACATCAATGTCTTTTCAATACTTCTTTTGTGAAAAGAAGTAGATATTGTTGTTCTTTTGGTCATCAGGTATGTCTTCTTTTAATAGTGTCATCGAAACCATCACATATCTGACCTATCACATTATTTAGTTTGAGGAGAACATTGCTTCAACCTATACATTTACATGAACATGTGTAAATGTATAAGAGCATCCCCACTCGCTCCCAGCACCCCATCTCCAGGCCGAAATTTATCTCCGGATCAACCTTTTCCCCAGTCGCGTCCCCAAGAGTCCAATTTTTGCCGGATTGGACCTAAATTATATCCGGCGATCACATGATGAACCCAGGGCGCTGGGGAGTGCCTGCGGGCGCCGGATGGAGGTAAAAAGGGTGTGGGACCGCGCTATCGGTGACATCAGGTGGATTTCCCTCCACTTTTTTCAAGCTATAGATTTACATGACACATGCGTAATCACTTTCCCTCGCGCAACCGTCGCTGCCACCGCCGAACCCAAGCAGCGCAAGCCACGGAAGCCGAAGCAGAAGGCGGACAACATGACCAACGCCGAGTGGGGTAGGGACATCCACCGGAGGAGGGACGAGACCCAAGGCCGGAAGGATCGGCTGGAGAAGCTCCAACTTAGACAGGCTGACGCGGCGGCGGAGGCCGAGGAAGAAGCAACGACGGAATGGACAGGAACGTCACGTTGGTAAGGGCGTAGATCGGGCTCCCGCCGATCCACTTCGGCCAGTATCCTCGCGGATGGAATATGGGCTTGGGCTTGGGCATGTCGGCCGGCTTCTCACCTTATTCTCTAGACATGTTCCAGGAAACCTACGGCCACCTGACGCCGCGCACGAGGTTGTCCTCACCATCGCTGGAACACAAGGGCTTCGTTGCACATGGCGTGCTGGACGAGCATATCTTCACGGCATCTCCCGCCCTTCGTCGCGGCCCTCTACCTTTCGGCTTTAGCGTGGGGGCAAGGACATCCTACCAAACCCAGCGGGAGAGTGCTCGTCGGAATGCAAGGCGACTCCGTCATGCACGACATCATCGCGTCGGGGGTAGGCTACTACACTGGTCGCACGAACGCCATCGAGGTGCGTGTCAAATGGACGACCAAGGAAGATAAGTGTTTGGCTAAGGCGTGGAAGGAGATCAGCATCGACGTCATGACCGGCGCCAACCAGTGCTCGGAGACCTACTGGATGCGGGTATGGATTGCACGCCTCCAAGGCCATGGGCAACCATTGGGGCGTCGTTCGGGCCGCTTGCAGCAAGTGGCATGGCACATAAACGACGAGATCGATCGCCATCCGGAGTGCGGCACTGACATAGGCATCCCCAATGGGCCTGCCGAAGAAGGTACCTAGGGTTTACTGGAGGCCCACGACCCGAAGTTTTAGTTTGGAAAGATAGAATTGTATTAGGAATATCAACTTGTAAATATCGCGGGACGGTTCAGAAAACCTCCCGCACTCTGTAACTTGTACATCACGAAACCCTCGGCTCCGCCTCCTATATAAGGAGGGGTCGAGGGATAAAGAAAGGATCGATTCATTGTTCTACGCAACCCTAGTTTTCATAGCGTTCGAGTACTTTTCCGGCTGAAATCTTCGAGATCTACTTGCCCTCTACTTCCAACTAAACCCTAGTCTACAACACGTAGGCATTGATAAGTTAATACCTTATCAATTGGCGCCGTCTGTGGGAACTAGAGGCGACAAGGTTCTGATCTCGATGGCACGTTCGACATCATCAACATCTTCGGTAGCAAGCAACGCGATGGATCGAGGTAAACAGATCGAAACCGCTCTAGTCGATTTTGTTCCTCACCCACCCTCCCGTATGGATGCATATGCGTATCCGGAGGAGCCCATGGACATGGCGTTCGGAAAGTTCCACTTCCGCGTCGGGAAGGAAGGATCTCATCGTCTCGCAAGATCGGATTCGGCGAGATCGGATGCAGCTGGTTCTGGTTCATCGGGATCGATTTCATCGTTCGAGTCTAGCGATGAAGAGGTTTCGTCGGCAATCTCCACCAAGCTTGCATCAAGCGGTGAACTCATCAAGATCTTCAGCAACATATCCGTCGGGTCGTTTGCGGACTCAAATATAAGCAGCGATTCCGACAGCGTCGACGCTTTCGATTTCATCGACAGGTCCACTATTGTGGGGGAGGTCTTCACTGATCTATATGATGGTGTCACCGATCCCGACAAAGTTCAAAGTTCAAAGTATCATCAAATATATGCAATAGGGGATACAAGTCGCCCACAAGAGGAGACGTCATGCAGGGAATCCATATGTCGACCCCGCGGATCTTACGCGAGGTTTGGGAACCAAATATATTGGACCTGGAACATGGGAGATGGTGCAATTCCCGCAAGAAGTGTGGGACAGAGTCGCAAGAGCCATTGATGGCACAGAGCCAATGACTGTAATGGCGATAGCTCAAGAGTTACAGGCATATCAATATAGACTCGCCCGTAGTAGGCGGGAGCTTGAAAAACGGAAAATTGAGCTGGATAAGAGGCAAGCTGCGGCTTCCGCGTCAAGCAGGCGAAGGGCGGAGTTGAGCCAACAATCAGGGACCTCCGGAGATAATCACAGAGCAGCTCGAAATAGAGCAAGATCTCGGCTGCAAAATATACCTGAGGCTAAGAGGGAGAACTTGATCCAGAACCTCGATATGTCTTTCATGTCGATCGACACGAGAGGAAACATTATCCCAAAAACCCCAGAAGCAGGATATATGGTGACACAGGCCTTCATATTGGCGAACAAGCCACCTGCAGGAGATCCAAGAGAGACATTGTATAACATGGCTTTGGCAGGAGTAGGAGTCATGGGAACTGCGTTTGCAAGTACGAGCACACCTCCCGAAGGTGCCGCAAGACAAAATAGTCCACGACCTACAGGGGCAGTCCAACAACCCCAAGAACGTCGGCTAGAGATACAGTGGTGCAAACACGGGTTGACAGGGCGCGACAAGAAAGGAGAAAACGTCGGCAGTCACCTGAAGTAGATGACGAGGATCTGTGTGGGCTCCCCTGTTTCACTCGACGAGTCCGCAAAACGCGAGTACCGTCAGATTTCAAGTTGCCTGACAGTTATAAGAAATTTGACGGATTGCAAGATCCCGAGGATTGGCTGGTTGATTACCTGGAGACAGTAAAATTGACGGGTGGAACTAAGGCGACAACTATGCAAAGTATCCAGGTGCATCTAAGTGGCGCAGCTCGATCATGGATCAAGAAGTTACCACCTGGATCTATCGACAGTTGGGAAACCTTCGAGGACCTGTTTGTAAAGAATTTCTTGTCCACGTGCAAGAAACCCGCGTCAATAGAGGAGTTGAGAGCCTGTCGACAGAAGTATGACAAGTCGATGAGAGCGTACATACAGAGGTGGAATATTATCAAAAAATCGGCAGAGAATGTATCTGCCGAGAGAGCGATAGATGCTTTTGTCGATGGGATCCGAAGGAAGGACTTCATCGAGGACCTCGGAAGGACTAATCCAAAAACAATAGCAGCACTCATGGAGATAGCTAATCGGTGGGCAGATGGAGAGGATGTTGTCAACAACAAACGACATAGGTCGCCAGAGGAGGATCGTAAGAGGAATTTCCAAAATAGACGATGTTTTCCTCGTCAGTATTCAGATCACAACGGTCCCGGCCAAATATCGGCCGGCTTCCGCGGAAATAATGAAGGAAACAATCGAGATGATTATCAAAAGAGCGGTGAGCAGCGGGATGGTCCCCGCCAAAATAGGCAAAATAATGGTCCAAGGTTCCAGAGGACGTACATATCTCCCAAAGATATGATGAACGGGTCGTGCCAAATGCACTTTTACCTCGACAACAATGGAAAGAGGCGGTCAGGACACTTGCAGAAAGATTGCCGAACTTTTCGGCGTTGAAAGAATTGCGGGCATGCCAACGCACGCAGCAAACAGATACCCTCAGGGACCAAGGAGCGAGGTTCACCTTCCGCCTCCTCCCGCAATCACGGACGATAATCGGCACCAGCTCAGAATAGCGGCAGCACCACACCCACCTCCATACATCGACACCCACGCCAACGGCGCGGTCTCGATGATTCAGAAGGCTAGGCCATCCAACAGAGCTCAGAAAGTTTTCACGACAAGTTTTCATGGCAGAGAAGATGCCTCCACCAACAATAGAGTATCTAAATTGGTCGGGACAAGACATTGGCCACCATAGCGGATCACCCGCAGCAAGTTCCTCGACCAGGGCAATCAGCCTTAATCTTACCAAATGTGATTGCAGGATTCGACGTGTCGAGAGTATTTATAGATGGCGGCAGCAGCCTAAACCTTATGTACGATACATTGAGGAAGATGAATATATCCTTGGCGAACTTAAAACCAACGGATACGCGTTTCCATGGTATCACACCAGACAAGCCAAGTTATCCATTGGGGAGGATCCATCTCGACGTTCAGTTTGGAACCCAAGAGAATTATAGGATCGAGAGGCTGGAGTTTGAGGTCGTGGATTTTCCATCACAGTACCATGCTTTATTGGGGCGACCCGCATATGCGAGATTCATGGCAGTACCCCACTACACGTACTTGTTGTGGAGGGTCCCTGGACTCAAGGGACCAATCACGGTGAAGGGAAGTTTTGCGCTAGCAGATAAGTGTGACATCGACTGTCAGAAACTTTCGGGATGCAAGCAGATATGGCGTCAAAGCTGACAATGAGATTACGACATGCTGCCAGACGTCGGGAGGCCGCTCAAGGAACCAACCTTCGATACTACCAAGAACTCGAAGGAAGTGCAGATACACCCGACAGATCCCAAAAAGACGACAACTATCGCCACCAACATGTACCTCGCATAGAAAGCGCTCGCCGAGTTCCTCCGTGAGCGCTGGAAATCTTCGCATGGTGTCCACCGACATGCCAGAGTACCCAGGGAACTTGTCGAGCACCCTTAAACTTGGATCCATTGGCTAGGCCAATCGGACAACCCTTTTTTTCGGAACCAAACCGTAAAGCTATGCTGTTAGAAATCAATCGACTCAGAGAAGTTGGGTTCATTAAAGAGATACATACAGAAGCCACCTGGGTAGCAAACCCAGTGCTGGTCCCGTAGAAAAACACAGAGGTCCTTCGCATGTGCGTCGACTTCACGTGTCTAAACAAACATTGTCCAAAGGATCACTTCCCTCCCAAGGATCGATCAAATTATCGACTCCACGCAGGTTGTGAACGTCTTTCCTTCCGGACGCGTATTCTGGTTACAACCAAATTCGACGAAGGAAGAGGATGAAGTCAAAACAGCTTTCATCACCCCTTATGGCGTGTTTTGCTACAGAACAATGCCTTTGGGTTGAAAAACGCGGGTGCAACATATCAGCGGATGATGCATGCTTAGCCACGCAAATTGGCAAAAATGTCCAAGTATACATTGATGATGTCGTCATAACAACAAAGGAAAGATCAACATTGATCGATGATCTCAGAGAAACTTTCGACAACCTCGACAAGTTTTGTCTCAAGCTAAACCCGACAAAGTGCTCTTCGGCGTCCCGGCAGAGAACTTCTGTTCCTTGTGTCAGAAGAGGGATCGAGGCTAACCCGGAAAAATACAGGCTATCGTAACAATGCGGAAACCAACAAAGTTAAAGGAGATACAACAACTAACTGGACGAGTCGCAGCTTTGAGCAGATTCGTCGCCAGGCTAGGACAAAAGGCGTTGCCATTTTACGCCTTGATCAAGCAAGGAGAAAAGTTCGAGTGGAACGAAGAAACGGACAGAGCCTTCGAGGATCTCAAGCGCACAATATCGACACCCCCGATACTGGTGGCACCCAAGGAAAAGGAGCCTATCCTGTTATATATTGCGGCCACCCCTCAGGTGGTCAGAACGGTGATGCGCGTGAGACACACGTCCGTTGGGAACCCCAAGAGGAAGGTGTGACACAGCAGTTTTCCCTCAAAGAAACCAAGGTTTATCGAACCAAGAGGAGCCAAGAAGCACGTTGAAGGTTGTTGGTGGCGGAGTGTAGTGCGGCGCAACACCAGGGATTCTCGCGCCAACGTGGAACCCGCACAACACAATCACGTATTTTGCCCCAACGTAAGGAGTTGTCAATCTCACCGCTTGTCAGAACAAAGGATTAGATGTATAGTGTGGATGATGATGATTGTTTGAAGAACAGAAAGAACAATTGCAGAGATTGTATTTCAGATGTAAAGAATAGGACCGGGTCCACAGTCACTAGTGGTGTCTCTCCCATAAGATAAACAGATGTTGGGTGAACAAATTACAGCTTGGGCAATTGACAAATAAAGAAGGCATAACAATGCACATACATATATCATGATGAGTACTATGAGATTTAATCAGTGCATTACGACAAAGTACATAGACCGCTATCCAAAGATGCATCTATGCCTAAAAAGTCCACTTTCAGGTTATCATCCGAACCCTTCCTATTGTTGCAAGCAATGACAATTGCATTAAGTATGGTGCGTAATGTAATCAACACAAATATCCTTAGACAAAGCATCGATGTTTTATCCCTAGTGGCAACAACACATCCACAACCTTAGAACTTTCTGTCACTGTCCCAGATTTAATGGAGGCATGAACCCACTATCGATCATAAATACTCCCTCTTGGAGTCACAAGTATCAACTTGGCCAGAGCCTCTATTGCAACGGAGAGCATGCAAGAACATAAACAACATATATGATAGATCGATAATCAACTTGACATAGTATTCAATATTCATCGGATCCCAACAAACACAACATGTAGCATTACAAATAGATGATCTTGATCATGATAGGCAGCTCACAAGATCTAACATGATAGCACAATGAGGAGAAGACTACCATCTAGCTACTGCTATGGACCCATAGTCCAGGGGTGGACTACTCACACATCGATCCGGAGGCGATCATGGCGATTTAGAGACCTCCGGGAGATGATTCCCCTCCGGCAGGGTGCCGGAGGCGATCTCCCGAATCCCCCGAGATGGGATTGGCGGCGGCTGCGTCTCTCGGAAGGTTTTCCGTATCGTGCTCTCGTACCGGGGTTTCACACAAAGACTATATGTAGGCGAAAGGGTAGGTCAGGGCCACGAGGGCCCACACAACAGGCCGGCGCGGCCGGGGCTTGGGCCGCGCCGCCTAGTGTGTCGCCACCTCGTGGCCCCACTTCGTTTCCTTCGGACTTCTGGAAGCTTCGTGGAAAAATAGGACCCTTGGCGTTGATTTCGTCCAATTCCGAGAATATTTCCTTACTAGGATTTCTGAAACCAAAAACAGCAGAAAACAGCAACTGGCTCTTCGGCATCTCATCAATAGGTTAGTGCCGGAAATGCATAATAATGACATATAATGTGTATAAAACATGTGAGTATCATCATAAAAGTAGCATGGAACACAAGAAATTATAGATACGTTTGGGACGTATCAAGCATCCCCAAGCTTAGTTCCTACTCGCCCTCGAGTAGGTAAACGATAAAGAAGATAATTTCTGAAGTGACATGCTATCATAATCTTGATCATACTATTGTAAGCATATGAGATGAATGCAGCGATTCGAAGCAATGATGAAGATAATGAGTAAACAAATGAATCATATAGCAAAGACTTTTCATGAATAATAATTTCAAGACAAGCATCAATAAGACTTGCATAAGAGTTACTCATAAAGCAATAAATTCAAAGTAAAGGCATTGAAGCAACACAAAGGAAGATATAAGTTTCAGCGGTTGCTTTCAACTTCAACATGTATATCTCATGGATAATTGTCAACACACAGTAATATAACAAGTGCAATAGGTAAACATGTAAGAATCAATGCACACAGTTTATACAAATGTTTGCTTCTAAGATAGAAAGAATAGGTAAACTGACTCAACAATAAAGTAAAAGAAAGGCCCTTCGCAGAGGGAAGCATGGATTACTATTTTTGTGCTAGAGCTTTTCATTTTGAAAACATAGAAACAATTTTGTCAACGGTAGTAATGAAGCATATGTGTTATGTATAAGATATCCTATAAGTTGCAAGCCTCATGCATAGTATACTAATAGTGCTCGCACCTTGTTCTAATTAGCTTGGATTAACACGGATTATCATTGCATAGCATATGTTTCAACCAAGTGTCACAAAGGGGTACCTCTATGCCGCATGTACAAAGGTCTAAGGAGAAAGCTCGCATTGGATTTCTCGCTTTGATTATTCTCAACTTAGACATCCATACGGGACAACATAGACAACAGATAATGGACTCCTCTTTAATGCATAAGCATTCAACAACATAATTTTCTCATAAGAGATTGAGGATTAATTGTCCAAACTGAAACTTCCACCATGAATCATGGCTTTAGTTAGCGGCCCAATGTTCTTCTCTAACAAATGCATACTCAAACCATTTGATCATGAAAATCGCCTTACTTCAGACAAGACGAACATGCATAGCAACTCACATGATATTCAACAAAGGTAAAGTTGATGGCGTCCCCAGAAACATGGTTACCGCTCAACAAGCAACTTATTAAAAAATAAGACACATAAGTACATATTCTTCACCACAATAGTTTTTAAGGCTATTTGTCCCATGAGCTATATATTGTAAAGGCAAAGAATAGAAATTTAAAGGTAGCACTCAAGTAATGTACTTTGGAATGGCAGGAAATACCATGTGGTAGGTAGGTATGGTGGACACAAATGGCATAGTATTTGGCTCAAGGATTTGGATGCACGAGAAGAATTCCTCTCAATACAAGGCTAGGCTAGCAAGGTTGTTTGAAGCAAACTCAAGTATAAAAGGTGCAGCAAAGCTCACATATGAACATATTGTAGGTATTATAAGACTTTACGTTGTCTACTTGTTGTTCAAACACCTTAACTAGAAAATATCTAGACTCTAGAGATCAATCATGCAAACCAAATTTTAACAAGCTCTATGTAGTTATTCATTAATAGGTACAAGGTACATGATGCAAGAGCTTAAACATGATCTATATGAGCACAACAATTGCCAAGTATCACATTATTCAAGACATTATACCATTTACCACATGCGGCATTTTCCGTTTCCAACCATATAACAATGAATGAAATAGTCCAACTATCGCAATGAACTTTAAAGATAAAGCTAAGAACATATGTGTTCATACGAAACATCGGAGCGTGTCTCTCTCCCAAACAAAGAATGCTAGGATCCGATCTTATTCAAACAAAACAAAAATAAAAGCAAACAGACGCTCCAAGTAAAGCACATAAGATGTGACGGAATAAAAATATAGTTTCACTAGAGGTGACCCGATAAGTTGTCGATGAAGAAGGGATGCCTTGGCATCCCCAAGCTTAGACGCTGTCTTCTTAAAATATGCAGGGATGAACCACGGGGCATCCCCAAGTTTAGACTCTTCACTCTTCTTGATCATATTGTATCATCCTCCTCTCTGACCCTTGAAAACTTCCTCCACACCAAACTTAAACAAACTCATTAGAGGGTCAGTAATTCATATATTCAGAGGTGACATAATCATTCTTAACACTTCGGACATTGCACAAAGCTGAAAGTTAATGGAACAAAGAAATCCATCAAACATAGCAAAACAGGCAATGCGAAATAAAAGGCAGAATCAAAACAAACAGTCCGTAAAGACGAATTTTCCAGGGGCACTTAACTTGCTCAGATGAAAATGCTCAAATTGAATGAAAGTTGTGTATATATCTGAGGATCACGCATGTAAACTGGCAGATTTTTCTGAGTTACCTACAGAGAACCATATCCAAATTCGTGACAGCAAGAAATCTATTTCTGCGCAGTAATCCAAATCTAGTATTGACTTTACTATCAAAGACTTTACTTGGCACAACAATGCAATAAAATAAAGATAAGGAGAGGTTGCTACAGTAGTAACAACTGCAAGACTCAACAAAACAGAGTAAAATAAACACATGGGTTATCTCCGAGAAGTTCTTTCTTTATAGCCATTAAGATGGGCTCAGCAATTTTAATGATGCACTCCCAAGAAATAAGAGTTGAAGCAAAAGAGAGCATCAAGAAGCAAATTAGAAACACTTTTAAGTCTAACCCACTTCCTATGAAAAGGAATCTTGTAAATAAACAAGTCATGTAAGCATAATGCAACAAGCATAGAAAGATAAAACAAGTGTAACTTCAAGATTCTCAACACAAAGAGGGGAAACTTAATATTATTAAGATGCATATAACCATGTTTCCCTCTCTCATAAAGATTTTCAGTAGCATCATGAACAAACTCAACAATATAACTATCAAATGAAACATTCTTATCATGAGCTACATGCATAAAATTGTTACTCTCCACATAAGCATAATCAATTTTATTAGTTGTAGTGGGAGCAAATTCAACAAAGTAGCTATCATTATTATTATCATCAAGTGTAGGAGGCATAGTATAATCATAATAAAATTTACTCTCCATAGTAGGCGGCACCAAAAGACCACTATCATTATAATCATCATAAATAGGAGGCAAAGTATCATCAAAGAAAATTTTCTCTCAATGCTTGGGGGACTAAAAATATCATGCTCATCAAAGCCAGCTTCCCCAAGCTTAGAATTTTCCATAGCATTAGCAACAATGGTGTTCAAAGCATTCATACTAATAACATTCCCATTAGCATGCATATAAAGTTCCATGGGTTTTTTAATTCTCTCTTCAAACACATCATGTCCTAGTTCAAGATAAATACTATAAAGATCTCTAATATTTTTGTTGTTTTCCATTAAGCCTAACTAGTGAAATCACTCAACTTAGTGTTCTCAGGAGTATTCATTTTAGCAGTAGTAACTAAAGCAAACTAAATAAAGTAAATGCAGTAACTAATTTTTTGTGTTTTTAATATGGAGAACAAGACAAATAATAAAGTAAAACTAGCAACTAATTTTTTTGTGTTTTGTTTTAGTGCAGCAAACAAAGTAGTGAATAAAATAAAGCAAGACAAAAACAAAGTAAAGAGATTGGAAGTGGAGACTCCCTTGCAGCGTGTCTTGATCTCCCCCCAACGGCGCCGAAAACATCTTGATGCGCGGGAGACACACGTCCGTTGGGAACCCCAAGAGGAAGGTGTGATGTGTACACAGCAAGTTTTCCCTCGTAAGAAACCAAGGTTTATCGAACCAAAGAGGAGCCAAGAAGCACGTTGAAGGTTGAGGGAGGTAGTGCGGCGCAACACCAGTGATTCCGGCGCCAACGTGAACCCGCACAACACAATCACAATACTTTGCCCCAACGTAACACTGAGGTTGTCAATCTCACCGGCCGTAAACAAAGGATTAGATATATAGTGTGGATGATGATGATTGTTTGCGAAGAACAGTAAAGAACAATTGCAGTAGATTGTATTTCAGATGTAAAGAATAGGACCGGGGTCCACAGTTCACTAGTGGTGTCTCTCCCATAAGATAAACAGATGTTGGGTGAACAAATTACAGTTGGGCAATTGACAAATAAAGAAGGCATAACAATGCACATACATATATCATGATGAGTACTATGAGATTTAATCAGGGCATTACGACAAAATACATAGACCACTATCCAGCATGCATCTATGCCTAAAAAGTCCACTTTCAGGTTATCATCCGAACCCCTTCCAGTAAGTTGCAAGCAACAGACAATTGCATTAAGTATGGTGCGTAATGTAATCAACACAAATATCCTTAGACAAAGCATCGATGTTTTATCCCTAGTGGCAACAACACATCCACAACCTTAGAACTTTCTGTCACTGTCCCAGATTTAATGGAGGCATGAACCCACTATCGAGCATAAATACTCCCTCTTGGAGTCACAAGTATCAACTTGGCCAGAGCTCTACTAGCAACGGAGAGTATGCAAGAACATAAACAACATATATGATAGATTGATAATCAACTTGACATAGTATTCAATATTCATCGAATCCCAACAAACACAACATGTAGCATTACAATAGATGATCTTGATCATGATAGGCAGCTCACAAGATCTAACATGATAGCACAATGAGGAGAAGACGACCATCTAGCTACGCTATGGACCCATAGTCCAGGGGTGGACTACTCACACATCGATCCGGAGGCGATCATGGCGATGAAGAGACCTCCCGGAGATGATTCCCCTCCGGCAGGGTGCCGGAGGCGATCTCCCGAATCCCCCGAGATGGGATTGGCGGCGGCTGCGTCTCGGAAGGTTTTCCGTATCGTGCTCTTGCACTGGGGTTTCGCGACGAAGACTATATGTAGGCGAAAGGGTAGGTCAGGCGTCACGAGGGCCCACACAACAGGCCGGCGCGGCCAGGGCTTGGGCCGCGCCGCCCTAGTGTGTCGCCACCTCGTGGCCCCACTTCGTTTCCTCTGACTTCCCGAAGCTTCGGAAAAATAGGACCCCGGGCGTTGATTTCGTCCACCTCGAGAATATTTCCTTACTAGGATTTCTCAAACCAAAATGAAGAAAACAAAGAATCGTCTCTTCTGCATCTCACAATAGGTTAGTGCCGGAAAATGCATAATAATGACATATAATGTGTATAAAACATGTGAGTATCATCATAAAAGTAGCATGGAACACAAGAAATTATAGATACGTTTGGGACGTATCACACGACACTTGTGGTTGAGCGAGAGGAAGAAGGGAAACTACATGGAGTACAAAGGCCGGTATACTTCATCAGCGAAGTTTTATCGCCTTCAAAACAGAGGTACCCGCATTATCAGAAGCTAACATACGGAGTATTTAGAACAACAAGAAAGTTACGACACTATTTTTCGGCACACATCCGATCATAGTGGTCAACGAGGCACCACTCACAAATATACTGAATAAGCTACGGGTCGTGTCTCCCTTTGGGGAATAGAGCTTTCCCCTGGACATCACGTATGAAAAAAAGATAAAGCGCAGATCTTACGTTCGCAGAGTGGACGGAGTTACAAAACACGGGACCTCCTGATTTATCGAGAACCTGGACCATGAACTTCGACGGGTCCAAGAGATTAGAAGGAGCAGGAGCAGGCGTGATATTGGTTTCACCTCAAGGAGACAAGTTAAAGTATGTGCTACGGATGACGTTTCCCAACGCATCTAACAATGAGGCAGAGTATGAAGCGCTGATACATGGGATGAAGATGGCGAAGGCCTGTGGTGCGACCCGATTAAAAATATACGGCGACTCCCAACTGGTGGCTCAACAAGTAATGAATCAATGCGATGCAGTCAATGATAGCATGGTGGCATACAAAGAGTTATACAATAAACTCGAGAAGCTTTTCGACGGATGCGAGGTAAACCATGTTAGCAGGCTCAGCAATGATGAAGCCGACGTTCTGGCAAATATCGGGTCGCTGTGTCTAGCAATATGTTGCCTGCCAAAACCCACCGGCGAGCAGCGACGAGCAACACGAAGAGCCGGGAGGCTCCCGAACCGCCGGGTGGCTCCCTGGTCCCTCGACGGCCCGCAAAACTCCCACACGTCCCGGTGTTGCAAGGGCGTGCCACCTGACCTATACCTGGTCGGAAGGTGATGGATTGCTTCAATTAGTTTCTTGCATGGCAGACACGTAAACATTAAATCCGAGCCTCGATCGGCTCTCAGGTTACCCTGTGAATCAGCTCAAAGAGCCGATTGATCCATGGTCCGTATTGGATCTACGATAACATGGGGTTCCTGCTTTATCAATACCAAGTTAAATCGATCTACGACAGTCTAGGGCTTTCACCGCATAACTGGAACGTCCTACACGTAGTTGAGCCTGCAGATACGAAAGATAACAGAAAACTAATCCTAGAAGAGGCCTAAAAACCAACACAAAGTCGATCCCGGAACAACCCTTCTTGGATCGGCAAACCATACCTACGCACCATCGGGATCGTTCAACCTGCTTGCAGGCCTAACCATGGATATCAAACTAACTCTTGGAAAACAAGGAACAACCATAACAGATCGATCTACTAAATAAAGACCAAGCAAGATGCTGCCCCTTACACCTAAGATAGGTGCAAAGGCAGCTAGATATTTAGGGGCAGCATAACTAAGCAAACATATCAGAAAAGTATCGATGCTAGCCCAAAAACGATAACTATGTATGCTCGCCATCAACAAGGCTTCAAGACGAGCAACACAAAACAATAAACTGATATCGCCAGATCGCAAGATGCGATCTCGGCAGCATGACGCTTACCCTAAGAAACCCTCGAAACAAGGGGTGGCGATGCGCCTAGATTGTGTTTGTTGTGAACGTGATCGTCCCTCTTTTCTCAATAACCCTAGGTACATATTTATAGTCCAGGGACTTTCTATCTTTGGAATAAACCTAACTCTGTACGAACCAAACTCTATCTCTTAATTCTAAACTAAAACACGATCTACCATAATGTACAAATATACGCAATCTAGCCCAAATTCTCGCACGAGGCCGATTCATAAACACTTTATGTGCATATCCTCCAAGCCCATCTCAATCACGGCCCATCTCCTAATTTGGCTAAAATCCGTGATAACACATGCCCCCCCGGTTTTGGCAATATAATAAAACCACTGTTTTCCTTCATCGGGTCACGCACAGAGCAGAAACCGCTACAGTGCCCTTCCATCATGATGCCTTGCCTTCTCAACTTCTCTCACGCACGATTTGACAGCTGGCACCGCATCCTCGAAACTGCCACGCATTGAATCATCTCCACTGTATCCCCTTTATTTAACCGCATCCGAGCAGTTTACCTCTTCATCCTCTTGTTCTGCATTAGCAATCGACACTCCCTTCCTCTGCATGGACTCCTCCTCTGCCTCCTACTCTTCGGCCTCTCCTCCCAATCCTCCTCCTCCCGTGAGCCGACGCCGGAGTACGACCCGATAGCGGCGTACGAGGCCCTCGCCCCACCGTGGTGGGACGAGGCGGATTGGGACTTCTCCGTCGGGTCGAGGATGACGAATCCTTGACCGACGGGGAGGATAACCTCAAGTTCCTCGTTGACGGGGAGTTGGAGGAAGAGAGCGACGACGACACCTTCTCCTGGGGGGAGGACATCTCCTCCGACGAGGAGGATGAAGCGGAGGACGACACCTCCTCCGACGAAATCCCGCCGGCGAAGCGCTTCCGCGCCGGGTCGGAGGACGACGACGACGAAGAAGAAGAAGAAGCCCGTGCCGAGGGCTTCAGCAGCAGCGACGAAGACGTCGCCGGCAGCAATGCCGATGGCGGCGAGGACGGCGACGACGAGGGCAGCGACGGCGCCGGCCCCTAGATTAGGGACTACTAGAATAGGGCTAGTAGTAGTGCATTAGGCAGCAGATCCTCCTTTTGTGAGCAATCGGCTCTTATTGTAAAAACCCCCTTTTAATCAATGAAGAATGCTTCTATGTTTGATTTCTCCGATTGTCAAAGTAGGTCAACGCACAAAGAGCCGATAGCAACGCATCGGTCTTTTACCATAAAACGCCGATAAGGCCAGACTCAGTTCCCCAAATTCAAACGGTAATCTGTGATCTGCTTGTAACAGTTTGTACCTCTAGAGTCGATGGCTGCACATTGGCTTTTTAGTCTAAAGTCGATGTCTGTGCATCGGCTGTGCTTTGCGTCTTGTTGCTTTGTATTTTTTTTACTGGCCGATTTTATGCATCGGCCCTCATATTTCACTGTCCGTCATCCCACATACTTGGGAAATATTTCTTGAGATGTTGACCATTGATGGCTACTGGGAACTTCACACCGCTCAGCTCCTCGAGCATGTATGTGTTACCCTTTAAAACTTGGTCGACCCTGTACGGCCCGTGCCAATTTGGAGACCATTTACCATACGTTGGATCCTTAGTCCCAAATGGCAATACAGCTTTCCCATACCAGATCACCAACGTGAACTCCTTTGGTCTCACCTTCTATTATATGCACGAGCTACCTTGGCTTTGTTCTCTTTAATTTTCTCAAGCGACCTAAGTTCCGTCAGATCCTCAATGCTATCACTCATCGGGCTGCGTATTCTTCATTGTTAAATCATTCTGAAACGTAATACATCTCCCGACCGTGATTTCCCAGGGCAATACGGCTTCTTGTCCATAGACCAGATGGTATGGCGAGGTTTTTATCGATCCATGACATGACATGCGATAATCCCACAAAGCCTCTGACAATACCTCGTGCCAACGTCTAGGGTGCTCGTTGATTTTCCTCTTAATCAGCTTGATAAGGCTCTTGTTGGACGTCACTTGCCCATTTGCTTGAGCATAGTATGGAGACGATCGGATCAACTTAATTCCCATGTCCTCGCAGAACTTTCTAAACTCGTGAGACACGAAGACCGAACCTCCATCGGTCGTGATAGTCTGGGGAATCCCGAATCTATGAATGACATGTTCCTTCACGAAATTGATAACATCTTTCGATGCCACTGACTTCATAGGGACGGCCTCCACCCATTTAGTGAAATAATCTGTAATGGCCAGAACCCACACATGGCCTTTGCTCGATGGAGGATTGATTTTGCCGATCATATCCATGCCCCAACCTCGAAATGGCCAAGGCTTGATGATGGGGTTCATTGCTGATGCGGGTACCATCTGAATTCTCCCAAACTTCTGACACGCTTGACACCCTTTATAGTACTTAAAACAATCCTCAAGCATGGTGGGCCAATAAAACCCCGATCGCCTGATCAACCATTTCATCTTATGAGATGATTGGTGAGTTCCACATGCACCTTCGTGTACCTCATGTAAGAGCCGATTTGACTCGGCTGGTCCCAGACATCTGAGAAGTAACCCTTCCAAAGTCCTGTAGAACATGTCATCCCCAATAAGGACATACTTCATGGCCTTGTACCTATCCGTTTAGGTGCTCCCGAGCCGAATCTTTCAAGTAATTGAAGATATCGCCTCCACCTCCGGTTCCAGGAATTGTACCGAACATCGGCTCCACCTGCTACGTCCTTGTAGCCCGACGCCATCTGCGAGATCGTTTGCCTCGGTATTTTGCAACCTCTGGATCCAATTGAAGTTTAGGTACCTAAATTGTGCCATCAGCTCACGGCATTGCATCCATAATGGGAAGAGCGACTCGCCTCCACATTTGTATTCCTCCGTGAGTTGGGAAATCACCAATTTGGAGTCTCCAAAAAGTTCCACCGCTTCTGCCCCGGCTCCAATAGCAACTCCATTCCCTTGCGTATTGCTTCATACTCAGCGACATTGTTGGTGCAAGGGGTAGGTAGCCTGATGGAGAAGGAATATGTTGCCCCCGGGGCGACACGAGTAGAATGCCGATGCCGCAACCATCATCACAAACCGATCCATCGAAAAACATGGCCCATGCTCGCACAGACAGTGCTGCTATATCGTGTTGATTCGTTCAGCAATAAGATCGGCCAACGCTTGTCCCTTGATCGCTTTCGCAGGGTGATACCGGATATCAAATTCCGATAATGCAAACATCAACTTACCGAGTCGGCCTTTCAACACAGGAGCCGACAGCATATGTTTGATGACATCCGATTTGCATATGACGACAATTTCCGCTGACAGCAAGATGTGATGAAGCTTGGTGCAGGTAAAAATAGGCAGAGGCACAACTTCTCGATCTCAGGGTACCTAGTTTCTGCATCCAACATCCTTCTGCTGATAGAAAACAACTTTCCAGACCATCATAAACTTGCACCACCACCGAGGCGATGGAAGTGTTAGCTACCGACAAGTAAATATAGAATGGTCTGTCTTGCTGGGGTGGAACCAACACAGGTGGCTTCCTTAGATACTTTTTATCTCACAAACGCCGTTGTTGCTCGCCTCAAATAAACTCCTCATCGACTTCACTTTACCAATCCCATGAACGGCTCGATTCGCCCCGATTGATTGAGAGATGAACCTTCTGACGGTTGATTTTGCCGATGAGACACTGGAGTTCCTTCGTGGTAGGTGGCTTCATTGTTCGCACGCCTCTCGACTTTTCAGGCCGATCTCAATTCCGCGTTCATGAACCAAGAAACCCAAGAATTGACCGGCCGTTACACCAAAAGCACACTTCTTTGGATTCATTCTTAGCCCGAATCTTCTAGTTCGGTCCAGGACGCGTCGCACATCCTTCAAGTGTCCTTCTACTGAAACAGACTTGACTACCACGTCATCAATGTAAATCTCCACCAACTTGCCGATCAGATCATGAAAGATGTAATTCATGGCTCTTTGGTATGTTGCGCCGGCATTTTTCAGTCCAAATGTCATGACTACATATTCAAACAAACCCACCGAACCCGGTACTCTGAATGCAGTCTTGTGTATATCTTCCGGAGCCATAAAAATTGGTTGTAACCGCATTGCCATCCATGAAACTTAAAAACCTTATGACCAAGCAGCTGCATTGATCAATGTCTCTGCCTGCATTGGATACTCATCCTTTGAGTGGCTCTATTGAGATCCCGAAAATCTATGGCGACACGCCATCGGTCAGTCCTTTTCTCTACAGCACGATACTAGAAATCCACTCAGCATACCCGCATGGCCCGATGAACCCGGCGTTCAACATTTTCTCGATCTCTTTCTTGACTTCTTAAAATTTCGGCCTTCATCTGTCGTGCTCGCTGCCGGAACGGCCGAAATCCTTTCTTAAGAGGGAGCCGATGCTCAATGATGCTCCTGCCTAACCCGGCATCTCTGTAATCCCATGCAAAGCAATCTGGTATTCTTTCAACAAAGCTATCATCAGTGCCCCTCGATGCGGATCTAACTTTTTGCCGAAAATGTTGGTCGTGGCTTATCCCCAGGACCAATGTCAATCTCTTCTAGCTCATCACCATGTAAACCCATATCCTAGCTTCCGTCGCCTGCTAGATCGATGCTAAACACAGGCAAAACGTATGGTGAGGATAATTTGGGCCGATTGCTGGAATCGGCCTCTTTTTCGATTGCATTGCTCAATGATGGTTTACACCTTATTTGTGCTCTACTACGGGAGGGAGTCTCCCTACCACGACTACGTGACATGCTTAAGGTGAGATCATTGCTTCTTATTTTTTGGGGCCGATCGCAGGATCGGCCTTGCCACGTACGTCCATTGGCTTTGCTCTTGCTACTCTGTCATGCCGGTGAATAAGACCAGCCTCACCCCGTTTTTTGTAACTTCGATGCGCTCACTCGTCCAAACCGACTCCAGAGATCGGCTCTTGGTCAGTCCCAAATATTCATGCCAGCTATTGAGATCTCGATCGAGTCATCTGCATGAAACTTCCACTTCATCTCCATCCCACTGTATCGTGCATTGGTGCATTGTGGATGGAATGCAGCAGGCGGAATCCAATCCCTCCAGCAGGACAGCGTAGTGCTTTTCACACGATGAAGAATGATGTAGGGATGGTTTTTCGCCCACGGTTAGATCCACGCAGAACGCCTTGCGCTTCTGATGCTTGGCCGTTGAAGTCGCTTAGTGTGACGTTGGTTTTGATCAGATCTGCGTTAGAGCTCCCAACGCCGTAGCATGGAGTATGGCATTATATTGATCGCCACTCCCGTGTCAACCAACATCTTGCCGACAAGCTGCCCGATATAACCTTTTAGGTACAGGGCTTTCAAATGTTTGTAGCTCTTCTCTCGTGGATTTTCAAAGATAACGGTCGTGGCCGCAATCAAACTCTGCTACTGCACTTCTTCGGTTCTTGGAGCACAAAACTCGACGGAAGTATGAACACCATATGCTGCCAGCCGATGCCTCCGCATCGGCTTTTATTTGTTTGGGGCGCCATTCTTTCTTCTGGTGGACGATTCTCCGCCTCCAAAGTTTGCTGAATTTTCACGCCAAATCGGGCCGCTTTCTCTCAATGTGCAGTATTGCGCCTCGCCTCCTCCAAGCTACGTAGCCGCCGAACCCTACGCTTTTGGGAGTGACCGAGTCCATCGGGCACCACCTTGGCCGGCGGTATTCATCTTCTTCTTCATCTTCTGATTCCTCGATATCTTCCACTCGAGATGACTCAGCTCGTCTATTCTGAGATGGGAGAGGCCCTAGACGCTTGAACACTGAAACCTCACATGTGTCCTCCCTCTGCTGTCTACATTCTGGGCAGTTGTCGATTGTAGGCAATCGGCTCATTCTGAATCCCGAGTGCGAAAGAAAGGACAATCCCAGTGTCTGTCCATGTCTTCCTCCTGACTTCCCCTTAGCGCGGTGCTCATATCCTTCGTCGTCTCTATCATACCGACGATATTTTCCGTTGTCTACATCGCACCGACGATATATTTTGTCATCTACGCGTACCGCCGTCGTTGGTCGTACGCGCTCATATTTGTTAAGGAGATGCGCGAGAGCGGTCGTTGATACCGCACGTTTCACTTGTTCCTCGGTGATGTGCCGTCACATCATATCTGGGCGGTCGCGGGCCGGCTCCTCCTTTTCCTTGCCACGGAGTGACCGATTTCTTCTTTATCCCTGCCATGGTGGTATACAGGCCCTGCCATGTTAACATCGAATGAGAAATCCAGCTGACGCCTCGTGGAGTGATTGTGTTCCACCATGTTGACGCCAGGAAATGGTTGCGTGTCCACTTTCATGGCAAACTGACCAAGGATCAAACGGCCTTGTTCTATCGCCGTTTGGATCTGCCGACGCAACTCTTTGCAGTCATTGGTGATATGGGTGAACGAGTGATGCCACTTGCAGTACGGCTCCCGTTCATTTCTTGCGCCGTAGGGATTTTATGGCCTTCGGGTAACTTCAGCTGTTTTTCCTTAAGCAATAAATCGAATATCTGCTCAGCTTTGCTTACATCAAAGTCAAACCCTCTTGCTGGTCCTTGTTGTTTCACCCATTTGCAGGACACGGGAGCTGCCCCCCGAGCCCATTCAGCCACGGCTACTTCCTGGTCTTCTGCAGAGTCCTCAACTTCTTATGTCTCGACTGGCCTATCGGGCGTTTGAATTTATCTTCAGACAATATGGCGCCGCTCATACAATGTTAATTTCTCGACCATGTGCGCCAGTGAATTGTATTCCACTTGGAAAGCCGTATCCTTTGATCGGCGCCGCGAGGCCCAACGCCGCAGATCGATCGCTTCTTTCTCGCTAAACGAGCCGAATAACATCGGTTCTGACAGTCCCGAACGGGATGTATTCGACACCGTTTTCTCCCGCTTCGCGCACCGCGTATCGGCAATGCCAGCCTAGAGCTTCGAGTGATATTGAACATGAAACTGCTTCTTCCAGCTGCTTCCATGTCCGGACTGAATCTGGTGGCAACGAGGTGTACCACCCAAAAGCTGGTCCCGTGAGAGATTGCGCAAAACCTACACGAAAGGTCCGATGCTGAAATGTGCCCACTGTGCCAAATATCGGCTCACATGCTCAATTGAGCTAGACCCTTCTGATCCATTGAACTTTGAGAACTCAGGGAGCCGATACTTGGGCGGCAATGAATCAAATCATATTCGTTGGGGTACGGCTTGGAATAGCCGATTGTTCTCCTCTTTGGCAGATGCCGAACTGGTCTCTCAAGATTGTACTGATTTGTTCCACGGTATGAGCTGCAGGGGCTGGGCTTTCATGACTCGTTCCGGTGGCATATTTAGCTAGCCACGCCCGTTATCGGCGTCCGCTCTAAATCCTCCTGCCGCAATCTGTTCGTGCGCTAAGTTATTGCAAACTGCACGTGTGCACGCGTATCAATGCGGATTTCTTTAGGCGGCTCATACAGGAATTGTCAATCGCCAGGATCGCCTCCAACCTTGTAGACGACGTATGCCGGTGAACCCCGTGGCTCGGAGCTGCAAGCGTGAATGGCAGCTGCGGTCTGGTCTGAACGGTATTTCTCCCCGGTGAGTCCCTAGGGTAGGCCCCGACGGAGAGTACTGATGCTTCATGATTTCCTGAACCACGCGAACCGCAATACGGGGGTTCACCAGCTCTCGCGAATGACGGTGTAGAGAATGAGCCACCATGTAATTAACTTCGGCGCAGAGCTCGTGCGTTCCTCGAAGGGAGAGATGATCTACTTCATCGAGAACGCCCTTCGGGTGAGAACCCTTTCCACCTAATGCCATGTTTACGAGTCCTCTCGAAAGAGCCGAGATCGGCTTCGAAGACAGCTTTAATCTCATCATATTTCTTCTTGTGATCCTCAGGCAGATCTTCGTACGTGATTGGTCCGTCCGCCATCTCAGCTGCAGATGTTGACGTAGTTGTCGTAGAATGTCCCACCGGCGTGCTGCATGTGTTGCCTCGCCAAAACCCACCGGCGAGCAGCGACGAGCAACACGAAGAGCCGGAGGCCCCTTAATGCCGTGGCCCGGGTCTCTTGGGCGACGGCTCAAAAACTCCGCACACGTCCCGGCTGTTGCGAGGGCGTGCCACCCGACCTATACCTGGTCAGGAAGGTGATGGATTGCTTCAATTAGTTTCCTGCATGGCAGACACGTAAACATTAAATCCGAGCCTCGATCGGCTCTCAGGTTACCCTGTGAATCAGCTCAAAGAGCCGATTGATCCATGGTCCGTATTGGATCTACGATAACATGGGGTTCCTTTATCAATACTAAATCGATCTACGACAGCCTAGGGCTTTCACCGCATAATCGGAACGTCCTACACGTAGTTGAGCCTGGCGTATACGAAAGATAACAAAACTAATCCTAGAAGAGGCCTAAAACCAACACGCAGTCGATCCCCGGAACAACCTCTTGGATCGGCAACCATACCTTACGCACTACCGGATCGTTCAACCCGTTTGCAAGGCCTAACCATGCGGATATCAAACTAATCCTTGGAGAACAAGGAACAACCATAACATATCAGATCTACTAAATAAAGACCAAGCAGGATGCTGCCCTTACACCTAAGATAGGTGCAAAGGTAGCTAGATATTTAGGGGCAGCATGACTAAGCAAACAATCGATGCTAGCCCAAAAACATCTATGATAACAATGTTACTCGCCATCAACAAGGCTTCAGCACGAGCAACACAAAACAACGAATAAATTGATACGCCTAGATCGCAAGATGCGATCTAGGCAACATGACGCTTACCCTAAGAAACCCTCGAAACAAGGGGTGGCGATGCTCCTAGATTGTGTTTGTTGTGAACATGATCGTCCTCTTTCTCAATAACCCTAGGTACATATTTATAGTCCGTGGACTTTCTATCTTTGGAATAAACCTAACTGTGCGAAACCAAACTCTATCTCTAATTCTAAACTAAAACACGATCTACCATAATGTACAAATATACGGGCAATCTAGCCCAAATTCTCGCACGAGGCCGATTCAGAAACACTTTATGTGCATATCCTCCAAGCCCATCTCAATCACGGCCCATCTCCTAATTTGGCTAAAATCCGGTGATAACACAATACCACCCGAAGTATTTTGGGAAGAAATAAGTGAAAGGTCGACCAGGGCAAGAAAACAGCCAAAGAAGAAAGAAAAGGCCGAGAAAGGCTCGGGGGCTTCGGCAGCCCTCGAGGCAGGTGCAGCTGAAGATGAGGAAGAATCGCATGAGTTAATGGTAGTAGAAGTACCATGGATGCAAGCTTCTATTGCATATATCTCAAGGCAGCAAATACCCGACGATCCAGTGGAAGCAAGGCGAGTTATTCGACGATCGAAAGCATTCACTGTGGTTAAGGGCGAGCTGTACAAGAAAAGTATATCGGGAGTCTTGCAGCGATGCGTCACACCTGAAGAAGGACGGGTGCTTTTAAAGGATGTGCACGAGGGAGTATGCAGACACCACGCAAGCAGTCGAGTTATTGCGGCCAAGGTTTTCAGAGCAGGGTTTTATTGGCTCACAGCCATTGAGGATGCAAAATACATAGTGCGTACCTGTGACGCGTGTCAAAGGTTTGCCGCGAAATCTCATTCTCCAGCATCAGAATTGACTCCAATACCTTTGTCATGGCCCTTTGCCCAGTGGGGTCTTGATATGGTGGGAAAATTGCACAAGGCATGGCCAGGAGGATACGAGTATATGCTTTTAGCTGTCGACAAGTTCACCAAGTGGGTAGAAGCAAAACCAATAAAGAGCATCGTTTTCCGGTTTGGAGTTCCTCATAGCATCGTCACAGACAATGGTAGCAATTTCACGTCAAAGGAATTCAAGGCTTATTGTACGGAAGTAGGAATCAAGCTGCATTTTGCGTCGGTTGCGCACCCGCAAACCAATGGTCAAGTCGAGAAAGCAAACGGCGTCATCTGCAACGGCATTAAGAAGCGCCTGTTAGGACCATTGGAAAAAGCTCGACACACTTGGCCGAGGAGTTACCCAGTGTGCTATGGAGCATACGAACAACACCCAACACAGCAACACAGGAAACCCCGTTTTTTCTGGTTCATGGAGCTGAGCAGTGCTGCCGATAGAAATAGAACACAATTCTCCGAGAGTGGTGGAATTTGATGAGGAAACCTCACGAAAGGCACGAGAAGATGATATGGACGCACTCGATGAAGCTCGAGACGAAGTATTGTCAAGAGTCGCCAAATATCAGCAAGATATGAAAAATTATCACAGTGACGATTGCGTCCAAGATCCTTCCAGGTGGGCGACCTAGTTCTTCGGCTCACGCAAAATAGCCATGAAAAGCTCGAGTCGCCATGGCTAGGCCCTTACATCGTCACCGAGGTCATCGAGGGAGGAGCATACAGGATAAAGGACAAGAAGACAGGGGTTGCCGAGCCAAACCCCTGGAACGTGGCACAACTTAGGCGTTTTTACGCCTAAGTCAAGATATATATGTAAACATACAATGTACTGAAACGCCCGCGAGTTTCCTTTCAGGGCACCGAGTGGGGCTGGAAGGTTTTTAATGAGGCGGACTCGCTGCTGCAATATAATAAAGATATTGGAGATATACATCTTTTTCTTCGACAGGCTCGGGGCTCATACCCGCAAATACAATATACTCAATAAAATTTATTTGCCTTGGTTCAACCTCGCAAACACAATAAAGAAATTAGCCACCGAAACACTCGGGGGCTAGGGAAAAGAAAAAAAAATATCTTTGTCTTACAACATACATGCAACAAGTTATAGTTTCTTTCGACAAAATAAGCTATCTACCGAAAAAATAAATTCAGTCGTGACCTAACAGATCGTCAATATTTACTCTGTCTTCTTCGGTAGAGGCACCCATAAAATCGGCATAATGACCATCTGCAAAAAAGTCGGCATCCATTCGGAGAAGGTCGCCAATTATCTCTTCGGCCATTGGTGTAACTACTGCATCAATCTTATCGACACCTCTCCACCGTCGCCTCAGCTTGGTATGGACAGTCTCAACCACCTTTGTCATATCGAATTTTGAGTGGCAGATCTGAAGCATAATAAGGTCAAACCTGGCACCGGCTACTAGTTGAGCTTTTACAAAACCATGGATTTTGTGCGAGTCCTTAAATTTGTCCATTAGCTCAGGAAGGGTCTTAGGCTGAATGTTTCGAGGAAACATGGAATTGTAAACCATGGACAAAGTTTTGGTACAAAATTCAAGGAACTCACGAACTTGGCACGAGCGGTCTTGAAACCTGACGATTCGTTGGGTACGTTCAGGTGTAGCCCAAAAAAGGGAGCCATGGTCCAGTGCCAGATTAATAAGGAAATTTGATCTTGTGTCAACTCATTGATCTTCGGCATCAGCGTCCAAAAAGGGACCTATTTGGCGGCAGCACACCAGTTAGAAGCAGAAAACAGGCAAGGAACAGAGGGAGTTTCAGCTTGAGAAATTATACCTGCCATCTCCAAGCTTGCATCAGTCATCAACTCAAGCATAAAGTTCTCTCGGGAGGTAGCCTATGTAGCTTCGGCGACTACAACATCTTTTGAAGCTATAGCTTCCTGAGCTTGCTGTAGCGCAACTTTTTCCCTCTCAGATGACTTTCGAGATTGTTCCATTATCACGAGTGCTTGTTTCTTCATCGATTGAAGCTATTGGCGGAGTTCTTTCAAGTCATGTGTTGGATCCATACTCGAAGAATCTTCAATGAATTCATCATCAGCTGGGATTTTCTTCGAATACAAGGACGTAGGCAAAGCATCGGAGGAATGAGGAGTCGAAGTATAGTTGTCAAATACCAACTGGAAAGAAAATCTCGACATCAATCATCACGCAAAATAGAATTCCATTGATATATTTACATGGTGCTTACAAAAGGTTGGATCCTAGTGAACCAATCATACGATGTCGCAGGCTACATCTATGGCGATAGGCGTCAAAAGAAAGAAAAGAAAAAAGATAGGCAGGGCGATCTACTTGACCTCCGGTTTGGCGGAACTGGAGGAAGGCGTTGGTTTGTATCCGAGGAAGGCGAGGATTTTCTTTGAGCTCGGCTTGGCGGCCTTGATCAAAGATTGCCATTTCGTCGTCTCCATGCTCTTCACATCACCAACCTTAGCCCAGTCGACGTGCTGTTGGCTCTCGGCAACCAATGCTATAGTGCCTTCTACGCCAATCTTCAAATTTTCTTGATGAAGAGCAAGTCCAAGATCTTCTTGGGGAACAAAGCTTTTGGCAAGAACAGCAAAAGTGTCGGGTTCCTTTTTCTTCGGAAAGAAGGGAACAGGCGCGAAAACGCAGCCTGGGCGTCAAAGATGCTACGGTGCACCAGATCCGCATGAATCTCGAGAAGAGACAACGCGTCGAGAAGACGGTCATTCTCAGGCTTATCCAGCACAAAATCTTGATTCATTTTCCCTGCTAGAACAAAAGCTCGGGTCCTCAACAAAGAAGAAGGGGAGGAAAACCAGCGAAAAGAACGAAGGTAGGATCAGTGAACTTACTGACAAAATGACGATTCAACGATTCAAGGCGGGAGGCGATGTTTCCTTCATGAGCGACATGCTGAGTGATTTTTTCACCTAGAGCAGTCTCTGCTTCGTGAAGCCTCTTTCGAAGATCTTCAATACAAGAGGCATCCTTTTCAGCCTTCTCGCGAGCCTCTTCGCTCGCCTTGAGTTTGCTGGCAAGGTCTTCAGTCCGTTTGTCCGCCGCAAGGAGAGCTTCTGTCGAAAGGATACATGACAGAAGTTAGAATTGCATAAGGACAAAGGAAGTTTTTTGGGGAATAGAAAAAACAGGTCATCCGACAAAATACCTTTCAACCCATCACAAGTGTTGCGGTACCCAATAAATTGGGCGCCAAGGTTAATGAAGGGCTTCATCAGAGGCTACACCAAAGGAAAGGGAAAGAAAGGTTGAGAGTAGTGAAAAAAAACTCGGCAGAAAGAGAAATAAAAATAGTAGACTTACATCGTCCAAAGGTGGAGTCGCTGAACCGCCAGCAAAGCTGAATTCTTCGCCTAGCTCAACCCTCGCTCTCTTTGGCGAAGAGGCTCGGGGGCTAGTGGCAGGAGTTGACCTCTGAAGATCTGGATGAGGAGTCGAGGTTTCCTCCGCCGTGCGGTGTGTCTCCGACAAAGCCAAAGTATGAGACATGCTCATAGGAGCAGTCACATTGGCGGCGGGTTCTTCTTCTTCGTCGCCGTTGCACACAAAATAAAAAAGAGATTATTTGATATAGAAACAAGATATTCGACATACTATGGTTAAAAGAAGCGACAAAGCAACTTACGAGCTGACAAGCGCAGCGTCATAGGCGTTGAAGGTCGGGAGCAGTGCTTCTTGGAGCAGTCTCCTCGACGGGAGAGCTGCTAAGCTTGGAGGTGCCAGAGCCTTCTGCGTCACCCCTTTTCTGTTTCTTCGGGGAAACGGCAGAAGGAATGGACTGCGTGGACTCCGAAGCCTCGTATTCAACTTCTTTTTCAGAGGAAGCCGCGGGTTTTTGAGAAACTGCGACTTCGCTCTCAGGTTGAGAGGGAACCTGGGTGTCTTCGGTGATGACTGCGCGCTCTTCGACATCTCCACCTTCGGGAAGGGGATGAAGAGGCGACGCAGTCTTGTGGTTCTGGACAATATAAGAAAGTGTCAACAGGAAATTGTATCAATAGCAGCAGTCGAAGAAATAGCAGTAAAAAAAAGAGTGAAGAATGAACAAGAAAACAATAAAGATAGATTACCCGGGGGAGCGCGTCGGTGGCGCTATATGGTGTCACGCGGCAAGATGACGGGACGGTGTCTTTCTTGCTAAGCGAAGAGATTTTTCGTACAAGTTTTTCTAAGTCCTTGACCGATAAATCTATCGACAGGCGATCCACATCCTTGTCGCCAGCATACATCCAGAGGGGGTTTTGCGAGGCTTGCAGGGCGCACCCTAATCCTAAGGAAATATGCCGTAATTTGGATACCCGACAACTCTTGTCCATGGGTATTCTGCTCGTGATGCGTGTCATCAGCGCCTCTGTCGCCGATTTTTCTTCGTCGCTAGCCTCTGCATCCCAGGAGCGGCGGCGAAAGATTTTTTCGTTGCCGTTGAAAGGGGGAATGTTGTGTTCCAGCGAGTCGGCGCATTCCTCGTGGACATACAACCATTTTTTGCGCCACCCTTGAACCGAGTCAGGGAATTTGACGTCGAAATACTCGACATCAGGGCGGACACAGATAACAACACCGCCTATGTTATAGGCGACGTTGGGGGGGCCATTACATCGGAGGAGGAAGATGCGCTTCCATAGAGCCCAGTTAGGTTGGACTCCAAGGAAAGATTCGCAAAGAGTGATGAAAATAGAGATGTGGAGGATGGAGTTGGGAGTCAGATGGTGAAGTTGCAGCCCATACACAAAAAGTAACCCACACAGAAAATCGTGGATGGGTGCAGAGAGGCCACGGATAAGATGGTGAACAAAACTAACCCGATACTCAATGGGAGGCGTCGGGTAGCTTTCCTCGCTGGGGAAGCGCAGCGCGTCCTTGTTCTTGCTTAGTCCAAGCTTCTTCAGCAGGTTGATGTCCTGCGCAGAGATCCTGGATCTCCCCCACTCCGTGTTCCCTAGATCTGGCGCCGCCATCTTTGCTTCAGGGGTGCTGTGCCTTGAAAGTCTTGGCCGCGGCGGCATCGACAATGGCGTCGAAGAAGTGGAGCATTACGTGGGTGCTGGAGCTCTGGTGGTTGCAATGGGGGTTGGAGCAGAGAAGGTATGAGCAATGGTGCGGCGAAGGGGATTAAACGAGGAGGACGAAGCCTATTTATAGCGAGTTCAGCCAAAACGTCGCACCGTTGGATGATCTACGAATGGACTTGATGCTTTACACGTGGATCAAGGGGTAAAACGGTATTTTTACCATGATGGAACTGGACAGGCGCTACAGCGCGTGCCAGAAAAGCTGAGGACGTGTGTCCCCGCTTGCGTAACGTGTCAATGTGTCGCAGAATTTGGGCCTGTAGGTCAGTGAAGGGATAGCTCTTGCGTTTTTCCAATACAGTGATCGTGGCTATCGTCAGCACTGATGTCACTTTACCAATGAAAATTTCGGCTGGGATTTTATGAAAAGTGGCGACTGCAAGAGACGATTGGTAATCTCGAGAGCCTTTGACCAAATACAAGTTTTTGTCCAAATGCTCAGGGGCTACTTTAAAAAAAAGGTTTCGAGAAGTTTGATGGAGATGGTTCGGAAGGGGACATTTCAAAATATAGTGACAGAGGACAATTGGAGCCTACAACCAAGTATAAATCCTCGACTGTAGCCTCGGGCTACTCCCATCGGGAGCGCTGTTCGCGCACCCGATAAATATGAACAAAAGTATAGAACGTGACAATATAGTGGCAAAGATGCTAAAAAGGTGAGCCTACAACCAAGTACAAGCACTTGGATGTAGCCTCGGGGGCTACTCCCATCGGGAACGCTGTTCGCGTGCCCGATGAAATTTGACAAAGTTCTAGCGAGCATATTCTGAGTTATCAAAATAACTCTTCATATACTCCCATCGGGAGGATAAAATAGAAACAATATAAGTCATCCATTGACTCGAACAAATGTGCTACTCCAACAGCCGGAAAAGCACTCGACAATATATTCTCAGAGCGCCTCAGTCGCGAAATAATCTCTGAATGCCGCAAAACTCTGCGAAGGTAAGTCCCCGGGATCCGTCCTGTGCGGCGTGGCACCGCCTCTGACGGCGCTTTGTTACTTTTTCCGTATCAACAGATACGAAGAAAAATCCTAACGGACGCGTTAGGTACCCGATAAAACATGACTGGAATTCGGCATCTGGTAAGACCTTAAGCGGCACATGTCGAATTACGTCAGTATACCGAGATCATGTCCAGGGACGTGATCTTGAAGTAGGTTTTGTGATTTCTACGAGAGCGTTAACTGTACCATCCGTCGATGAACCAGCCCCAATTACCATTATCCCCGTACAATATACAATTCCTTTATAAAAATTTGTCGACTTGCAGAAATCATATGCAGATTGTAAAGATGGAGATTTTCCCTGACTCTACGATTCAAGCAAAATCTCGGGGGCTACTGACATAGGCATCACCAATGGGCCTGCCAAAAAAGGTACCTAGGGTTTACTGGAGGCCCACGACCCGAAGATTTAGTTTGGAAAGATAGAATTGTATTAGGAATATCAACTTGTAAATATCGCGGGACGGTTCAGAAAACCTCCCGGACTCTGTAACTTGTACATCACGAAACCCTCGGCTCCGCCTCCTATATAAGGAGGAGTCGAGGGACAAAGAAAGGATCGATTCATTGTTCTACGCAACCCTAGTTTTCATAGCAGTCGAGTACTTTTCCGGCTGAAACCTTCGAGATCTACTTGCCCTCTACTTCCAACTAAACCCTAGTCTACAACCCGTAGGCATTGATAAGTTAATACCTTATCAGGAGCCAACATGGATCGCCAGGAGTGGCGTTCGCCTCGGCGTAGTTCGGCTTGACGATCTTGTTGCCAAAATTTTTGCGGCGAGTTTCGCCGTGTATTTTGCAGATGGTTCGGGTGTCCCAGACGTAGCGGGATGACAACAAGAACACCGAGTTCAAGTTCCTCCATGTCTTCACTCGCATCGAGAACTCCAAGAAGTGGGCTGATACGCGGCGGCGTGTACAGCCCCGTGGTGCCGGTGATCGGCGTGGCACAAGGCCGCCCGGAACTTGGCCAGAAGGCAACCAAGCCGGCGAAGCTCATGGGCCCGCCGACCGAGCGGCTTCAGGATTCCCTGGAGAAGTGCATGACCGACGTAAGGACGCACGCCGTAGCGCGGGCCGAGAAGTTCGATGCGAGCTGGAAGACGGTATTGAAGAACCACAACATGAGGATCGAGCTGCTCAAGGCGACCACCACGACGAAGAGGAGGAACACAGACTGGGTGTTCCTCATGGCGGCAAACTCGGATGTAATGGATGAGAAGGTGCAGGCATGGTATGCGGCGCAGCGCGACATCATCCTCAACCAACTCGAGGAGGGCGAACCGGCCGCTGCTGCTTCCTCGGCCACACCGACGCCGATCTCCACCCCGAATATGTCCACACCAAGCACCGTCGCAACGCCATCGCCACCGGAGGAGGATCCCATCATCGTCATCGCAGACGATGAGCCCACCATGGCAAACGATGAGGAGGTCGCCGTCATCGATGAGGATTCCATTTGCAGCCCCGGTCAAGGGGGCCGAGGTGACTGCTATTTGATCGTCGTGTCTGTAATATGATCGCCAAACTTTTAGCTCTATTTGGTCGCTAAACTTGTGGGTGACAATCGACAAACTTCTAACCTATTTTTGTAGTGAGAAGCTTCACTTTCAAATATATCGCCGCTTTCGGCAACCCTCCCTGAGCACGCCGTTGGGATACCGAGCCTCCCTAAGTTAAGTTTCATCCATTTGGCGCTAGTTAGCGCCACATTTCAGTGTGGGGAGGCGAGTGGAGATGCCTAAGAGCATCTCTAGCAGAGCCCCTATTTCTCAGAACCGAATAAAGTGAGTTCGGTCTCCCGAAAAACAAATTGCTAGCGAATTTAGCGACGGTGCAGAACAGAAACCGAAAACGTGAACCGAACTCGCTGAAATCAAACGTTGCGGGAAATCGAAACTCGCGATTGCACTCGATTTCATCGGATCAAGCTAAATTCGTTCATAATTTACAATATTAGGGGCAAAATACATGCATCTTGGACCTACATTGGATACTACGGGCCTAATTTAGATTTGATTTAGTCCCCGGATTGACTATATTGTCACCGGGGCGCTTAATGTCGCCAGCGGAGGGTTTTTGGTCGCCAGCTCTTCCTAGGCGACGACGACCGCCGCCATCTCGATGGCCGCCGCCTTGGAGGTACTCCCGTAGGCTAGAGGCGGCTCGGCAGCGTCGTCGTCGCCGCGCGGGAGCAGCGCCGGCAGTGGCGGGCTGCACGCGCCGGCAGCGGGGGCGCCTCCGCTTCTCCTTCCGCAGCCTCCTCCGCGCGCACTTACAGGTATGCCATTATCTCCGGCCACTTCCGGCCGGCCCGCTTCCACGCGCCGTCGGAGCACCTCCTCCTAGCGCGCTCCGGCGACGCCCGTACACCCGGCGGACGCCGAGTTGACCTTCCGCCGCCGGATCGGCCTCCTCCCCTACCCATGCGTCTTGCACGCGACATTCCAGACAGAGGGGTGCTGGCCGAAGAGGTGGAGCGGCGTCGGAGAGGCCGGAATCTCTCGTCGGAGCGGAGGCAGGCGGCGGCGGTGGGAGAGGAGCGGCGGAGGGGAGTAGGGTTTACGAACCGAACTCCCCTCCGCGAACCCTTTGAATAGGGGCCGTGCGGGGAGTTTCTCGGGGCCCTGAACTCCATATTCGGGCCGGCCCATGTATTTGATCTCTGTTATGCGCGCGTTTCGCCCGAACCCGTAAATCCGCAGAAAAAATTCAGTTCCGATGGGATTTACGGGCTATGCTCTAAGGTTTTATAAGAAGCTTCCGTCCTTAGAGCATGTCTAACAGGCCCCTTATAACCCGCCCACCCCGTAAAATTCCGGCGGGATACGGGGCAGCCGCAGGCCTCTGCGGCCCCCGATTGGCCGGCTTCGCGGAATACGTGGCCCATGAAATCTGCTCCGCCTCCTTACTTATACCGGGAGCAGTGAGGGGTTAACCCCTCACCGCAACCCTAGCTCCGCCGTGCGCCGCCGCCTCCATCCTGCCCGGCGAGCAATCCCCACCCTCGCGTCCGCATCTGCCGCCGCGCGCCATGTCCGGTCGCCGAAGCTGCTCCGTGTGTATGGCGAGCGGATCGAAGCGATCGCGCTCGCCGGACACCGTCGAGGAGGCGTGGCGGCGGCAATGCAAGCGCTCCGCCGTCGGGAGTCGCTGTGCGGCTTGCCGGTACGCCGGCGCGCTGTACATGCCGCCTTCGCTCCGTGAGTTCGCCGTGGGCGGGCGGTGGTACAAAGAAGACCCGCCGCTCAAGCCGATGAGCGGCGGCGCCTTCGAGAAGTGGCGCGCCGAGTGGGAGCGTGAGCGCGCAGCGATGGTGGCATGGGCGGCGCGCATCGGCAGCACCAGCGGCGGAGGAAGTGGAGGCGATCCGCATGCCGGCGAGGAGAAAGCCAAGGAGGCAGAGGAGGAGGCGGCGTTCCGCGGTGGCCACATCCGAGGCGGAGGCCGCCAAGAAGGCTCGGGCGAAGGCAGAGGAGGAGGCGGCGGCCATCGCCGCCGTCAGGAAATTCGGGGCGCAGGAGGCTGCCGCCAGGGGGCCGTTCGTGCCATTCGTCATCCTCGACGATTAGATAGGATCGCAGTGTAGAATCCGCTATGTATGTATGATCCAGCGTATGATCAATGAAGATGAACTATGGTTTTAATTTCCCGGGGTTTTAATTTTTAAAAATACGGGCGAAATACGGGATCTGCTAGACGTTATGGTTCAGCTAGACGCATTTTTCTGACACGGGCGAAAAACTCGCGTTACACCGGCAGAGAAATAAGGGTGTTAGACAAGACTACGGACTACGCTGGACGACTTGACGTGGCCATCCGATGAAAGAAGATCCAACGGCGAGATGCGCGACCAACCAATAATCAGTCGACCGAACGGAAGTCTTTTTCCAATCCGATCGAATCGTCCCTCTAGCCGGAGCTGGAGGGGACGTCGCCGCCGGCGATGGCGCTGGTGCCCGACTGCCCCCCGGATCTCCGGATCTACAAACCGATTTTCGATTGCGGTTTAGGTTTGCGCCGGGAGCAGTCAGAGCATAGATCGCGGCTGCTGCGCAAGATCCACGACTCCTACTGCAAGGCGCTGGAGCGGCTGAACCTCAGGGCGAGGCCCGGCAAGGCTGCGCGCTTCCTCGACGGCGGGGGATTCTGCTTGGGATTCCTCGACCCGGTCTCCAACATCGTCGCCAACGCGCTCATCTCCTACGGGCGCACGGTGTCGGCCGCCGGCGAGTGCGACCTCGTCTACGTGCCCGAGGAAAAGCTCAGAGACCTGGAGCGCCGGTCGCTGGACGGCATGGTCACCTTCCTCACCCGCTTCTTCCCCTACCTCCCCGACTGCCACGCGGTTCGCTTCCTGCTGCTCGCCGACGCCGATCTCATGGTCGCCTTCCGCATCGTCGCGTCGGACCTCGGCATGAGTCGAATCGGGTCCGACAAGCCCGCCTTCGATGACGCCCTCGGCATGGCCTTCAAGTGCGCCGCCATGGCCGCCAAGCACCCAAACCCTGACCTACTCTTGTGCGACTGGCTCGCCATCTCCAGCCGCCTCCCCGACACCCTGCGCCTCCTCGACGAGGTGCGCCGGCGCTCCCCCTCATCCAACCTCGACAAGCTCCCCAAGCTGCTCGACGGATCGCCGCTGCCACTCCACTCTTCCCTGTGGGTTCCGTTCGTAACCGTCGCGGATTCTCGTTGTCCCCGCAGCATGCCGTACCTGCACAGCAGCGCTCTCAAGGGGACGCTCCAGGACGCGATCCACGGCTTTTACCTCAAGGCCATCGCGCGGCTGCCGGCCGGCGAGCTGCGCTCCCGCCTCCACCGCAGCCTGCTCATTGCCGGCCACTGCTACGGCGCGCTCGATCCTGTCTCCAACATCATCATCAACACCATCTGGTACGACGCAGCCTTCCCACCTACCGTAAACCTCGAGGTGGATGTGATCGGCACAATGATTCTGCACCGGATGGAGAACCGCTCCGTGTTCGGCCTCCTCTCCTTCCTCTCCACACGTTACCACCACATCGATTTCAATCAAGCTATTCGCTGCCTGCTCCAGGCAGATGGCGACCTCCTTGTAGCTGATCATCGCCTCGATGCTGAGGCGACTGCTGGCTTGGAGAAGGCCTTTTTCGCTGCCGCTACGGCTGCCCATCACCCCAACCCTGATGCTCAATCGAAGGTTTTGCATTCCTGTCCGTCTCAGCAGATATCGATGCTACTGAAGGGTAGTGGCCAACTCTCTTCTGAAGATGTTCAGTCCCTTGCCAGGGTGTTGTGTCCTCAGGCCGCCTGCAGCGAGCAGCCACTTCGGCCGTTCCCTCATCCATGGCACCTGAGTTCGCATACAAGAATTTCAGAAAAGATCAATGCTGCATTGAGTGCATATGCTGCAATGCAGAGTGGGGTAGGTTTATTCGCTCGTTGTTTTTTTTGTTTGTTTGGCGCCAACATTTTGTCACATGTTTGTGCTATGCCAAAGTAGCTCACACTGAATTAATTTAATTTACCTCCTCTCTCTCCATCTACAGGAACCCACGTATGAGCTTCATACTATCTGTGGCGTGAACAAATACGTTTCAGGCCCAGTTGGCACTGTTGCTAAGTGCTATCGCACTCATGTCAATTTCCTCGCAACTCCCAAAGGCACTCAGTTTCCTACCGGGACAACTCCGCTGCTATTCTTCGCTGAGTTTTGCAACGATGATGATAAAGACAGAGCTGGAACACAACCCTTTGTCTGCCTTGTGCCAGTGCCGTTACCATGCACAGGTATGGATTCTAGCTAGCCCGGCCTGTGCAAATTGTTTTCATATAGTATCCTTAAGTAAACACGTGAAAAGAATGACCATTATGCATACTTTGGTTACCTAATTGTTGCTAAGTAGTGTGGCTAATTAATTTATTAGCAATTATAGCTGTTAATAAATTAAATACTTCTGTTAAGTGTTGGGCTGATGGGATTGGATCTTCACGTCAGAGCCTCAGAGGTACCATGCCTTCATTGTTCTAGCAAAACCGCGCTCCGGCCAACATTCGGATTTTATTTTAACTAAATGACTGTTCGATGTAATCCTATTGTCATATAACAACACTTCAACTTGGTCCTAAAATCAGGAAACTGAATAAACGAAGTTTGCATCTTGCCATTTCTGTCAAACATTTAATTCCATGTTTTACTGAAGATAATCTGGATTGTACGACCAACGGAAGTTCTGAAACTTGTGAACTGAGTTCTTTTTTCAACTGGAATCTGCCGATGTTCTTCCATATGTCCTAGGGAAACCCAAGTTCTGAAATTTCTAGACTACAGCTGCTCTACATCATGCTGTTAAAATATCCCAGTAATCCGGAGGTCATCTTGTGCCTCTAGTCTTTGACAGTAGTATTATGCAGAGCAAACACCATTTAGAATCACAAGGCATGTAAATTGCAAATGGAGCGTACCGCCAACAGATCAGTATAACTCGTAAGGAATCCGTAACCTTGTGAACCATTTGGAACGCTCCCATAATCTTGCACGGCTACTGAACCAAGTTGTGATGTGCTACTCATGTTTCCAAGTTGATGCAAATAAACACAAAGGTCAATCAAAATAGTGTCTGTATTAAAGCAAACAAGAAACTATTTTTTACTTTGTAAAAAACATACTGCAGGTAAATTTTGTTTGTCTTTTCTTACCGTTCTTTGTAACTTTAGTTGGTGCATTCTTTTTCTTAGTTTGCTTGATCTCACATTGTTGCTAGCAATCAAAATTATTCTCAAAGCGTCAGAAAAATAGATTTTATTGAACCAACACCAAAGCAATTATTTCTAATCCTAGTATATAAGGAAAATACAGTAGATAATTCTTATTTCTTCCTTTGCTTAAATCATTTCTTGTGTTGCCTCTCAATCCAAAGGTAGCCTTCGCATTGAACTTTTTTTTCTGAGGACGGCGTTGAGCACTTAAAATAGCATTTGATTCTTCTGGTTATTCATTCGTCATTGTACTAAAGGCTATCAAGGTCATTCTCCACCAAAATACAAAAAATCTTCAGACTTAGCGGCTTGTGTAGCTCAATTTCCAATTTTGCGTAAGAGTAACCTATGGCGAGGATGGTGTCCAACACTGTATTTTCAACAACATTACTTCCACAACTATCTTTAATAGTTCCACACAGTGCTTTGCGAGTCCACCACTTTAAATTGTAATGTGCCTGCCGTATCATAATATCTACTATCCATCAAACAAGAATTCTTAGAGAATGAGCACTTCTTGTTCTCTCAAAGTGCCCACAACTGCAGGTAGTTGTTTGTTCCAATGGATTAGTAATAACCATACATTCATCATCAAATGTGGGGTCTTCCGGATGACTACCAAATGCTACTGTAAATTTCAATTTCTATTCAGTACTCTAGCATAAGATTCTATAGATTTCTTGTACTCTGTTTAGAAACATTCAAATAAGTAAACTCGGCTTGCTTGGAACAACATGGGTGTTTTTATTTTTATCCTAGGTATTCTCTCCTTTGACTCGTATTATGCATCCAACTCAAGGTCTCGTTTTCCTAGCACAACCTGTTCAAAATGCATCAAAACTGAACAATATCAATCTGATTTCCGTGATGTTGTTGGTCATTGTTTAGGCTCCCACTTAGTTGTGTGCTTCGCATTCCAAAGGTGAAAGCATCCCTCATTTAACATTCAGCCCAGTTATGTTTGCATTCCCAATTTTAGGCCTAATTGTCACATAAGGTTGGAGTTTGCAGCCATATGAGGTATAATCTGCTCTAAAAAAAGAGAGGCATAATTTCTTATTCCCTATCAGAAAATACACTAGTATCATTTATTATCATATTTTTCCCAACACCTAATTCTTAGTGACCTTTGTTGTTGACAGAACGAGTACGGTGTCTTTACTGCGATCACATGGGGATTAGGATCGTGCATCCAGTTGGGGAAGACTTCCATGGGCGCAAGTTGGATTTTGAGAAGATGCTCTGTGGAGAAGACCCTTGTGATGATGATTTTGATCCTGCAGTGGAGCAGCCATATTACACCAACATGAAAATCATTGAACATAGTCGTGGGACGACCGAGATGGTTAGAGGTAGGGTAGAAGAGGATTGCCTTTACAATGATCCATTGGAGCATAGAAGTGATGAGTATGATAGTGACCTGACATTGATTAGGGATGAATGTGATAGTGATTTGGATTCCATGGCTGATGAGTGCCATGTCTCTTACCCCATGGTAATAACATCGTGTTGTAGTATTTATTAACATGTTTGTAAAATTGAAACCCTTGTGTAGTGTTGTGCCTATGCTATAGAACATCGTCTTAGCCTGAGTTCAAGATGATGCCAAAGTAATGTAACAAGTGACTAGTGTACTAGAATATGCTCCTACTATGTTTACCGACTATGGCATTGATTTAGAAGTGGCAATTTATTATTGTTTGCATGGCCCCTTTACTTTTGAACTTGTATGTGAACTGCTTTTGTGAAAATTTTGGTTGTGCGGCTTGGGTATTCGAAAATTGTTGTATTGTTTGTTTTGCCATGTGTATTCTATTGCTAGAATTCTAGAAAGAAGCATCGGCCATTGCCATTTCAGTTGCCTAAACTTGGATAACTATTTTCCGTATTTGTTACTGTGAATTATGCTACAGAAGTGTTTGGTATAGTCCGAACGTAAAATCCAGAACATGTGTCAAACTTTAAAATGGGTGGAGAAGTTACAAAGGAAAAAAAATTGGACACACTAAACTAAAAGAGAACATAGAAGAAAAATTATACTACTACAACACTTGTTTCAGTAGAAACAGAAAATAGTCGGTACATTCGTTCTCATTGATTGCTGCAAGATATATATTGAGCAATGTATGTATACTCTTGCTATGTAGAGCTTTGCATTGATTTGTACCAACATGACTAGTTTTATAGAAAAAATCCCATTCAAATATTGATATCCATGATTATGTCTAACGGTATCTTGATACATATGTATACAATGTGAATTGATTAGGATAATAATTGCCATATCATATTCACGGCGTGCAATGCACGTACATGTTCGCTAGTTAACATATAAATGGATAATTGTTTTACTTCATTATAACTCATCAAGTCATTAAAGCTATGTTCTTTTATTGATATACGTCGTTCAATATATTACCTTGAATGCAATTTTCAAGCTTTAGTTACTACAGTTTCAGTCTAAACACACTCATGCATATGAAGGTACATATGCCAGATTGTCATATATGTATCATTAGAAATACGTTCTTTATTGAGTTAAATTCATGAGCAGCCATCGAACTTGTCGAGCAAAATCAGTTTGGTCATCGTACTATGGAAATACAAATTTACGGTCATTGAATACGCGTCTGAGCTTCACACACGGTCACCACTCGTGGGGTAGTGTTGTATTGACCTACGTGGCGCTGATTGAGACCCACTACTAGGTCGCGCTGTTTTGCAAACAAGACCCTCAATTAAAATACAGCAGCAGCCAACACCATCCCTCGTCATCTCCAACCCGCTGGAGTCCTAGTGGCAGTGGCTCCCGTCGAAGTCCCAGGCCGCCGTCCAATCCCACCAGCTTGTCCTTGATACCAGGAAGATGACTCCCCCAACCACCTCATGCTCCTGGACGCCGTCCTACTGCTTCCTCCGCGCCTGGCAGGGGCGGCCGACGCCGAGGGCGGCGCCTTCCCGCCCTCCTCCGTGTCCATCTTCTGCTTGGCGCCGCACCAGGTCAAGGTCAACTGCGCCCGGTGTTTGCCGCAGCGTTCATATACCGTGGCCACCAATACCTGCGTCAATGAGTTGCACGTGTACAGCCTTGCCGACGACGGGCAGAAGGCCAGCGCCGATGTGCTCACTTTTCTTTCATCTGGAAATTGTAGTGGGCAACTGCTAATGAACTTTTTTTCATCTGAAAATTGACTTCGCACCTGCTCTTGCAAAGTTTATTTGGCCTTTTGTGATTTACTTTCGTCCTGAAAATAAACCAAGTTCAGGCATCAGAGTATTAGACCATATTTCTTTCACTTCAGCTCTGAAATGTATGCATTGCCATCTTATGCAGGATCAAATATAATCATTCTACAAGGCAGTGGTTCATCACAAACAAATGTACTATGCCTTACTGCTCTTTTCGGCCTGCCAATACTAATTCATATGAGGATGTTTTGCTCTATATTTGCACTCCCCTATATTTAGACGAAATTTATTTCACTTCAACACTGAATTCTAATGGAAGGTGTGAGCCCAGATTGCTCTAACTATTTATGTCTGATTGGTCTTCGTTTCTAACTATATAAGAGCTTTTTGTTTATCTCTATTTCAAAATATGTATAGCATCTCTTACCAATACAAATTCGGTTCAGTTTGTCATGTATTGCATTTGGTTTTTTCCTCTTCATTGTACTTGCCAACACCAATTCGTGCATTTGAGATCAGATTGGCAGCCTTAACTTTGTCCAACTATATTATGTTAATATGTATTGGCTCACTGCATACTTTCCAGATGCCAGGTTGGTTCGTCGATACATCAGTCTTATATCTTACACATCAAAAAAAAGAGTCTTATATCATAAACTGCATCCATGATATAATATTAGTTACCTGATAGAATGTGAATCAATTTGGCTTTCAACTATCTGAATTGTGTACTGTTACTCCACACTTCCCTGCTACACCTGTATCTGAATACTAGCTGTGCATTGGAGCAGCACAACACTGACAGATGATTTGAGTATTAGTTAGTGAGGTAAGATTTTGTAAGCAAGACATTACCGTTTTGTTTTTCTCAAGCAGATGATTGTATTGCTGAGCTAAATATTTATCTGTGCTGAGAGTCCTATAGTGTCTTCCTCCTTTCCTCCGGGGCGGCACTGGGACGCGGCGGAACGGAGCCACGGCGGCACGGTGAGCTGTACCGGTGACCAAGCCCAGGCGGGGCTAGGGTTAGCCATGGGGGCACAAGCAGGTGCAGGGCGGCGTCGAGAAGTAGGAAAACTGGAGGATCAGGTTGAGGCGGAGCCTCGCCGGATATCGGCGGCGCCAGGGATGGCCGGCATCGGCCGGGGCGGAAGCAGCGGCTGCGCGGGCTCATCGCCAAGAGGAGATTGCTAGAGAGAGCCAGGAAGGGGATTGCAGTTTTGCAACAACGCCCTCCTCTAGCTGGGTATTATTATTTTCGTGTTAAGTTAGCTGACAGTGGGCCTGCAGCTCGCCACATCAGCAAATACGACGCTACGTTGCCAGTGGTGACGTACGTGAAGCTCTGACGCGTATTCAGTGACCGTAAATCTGTATTCCTATTGTACAATGACCAAACTGATTTTGCTCAACAAGTTTAATGACTACCGGTGGATTTAACTCTTCTTTATTGCTAAATCAGAACTATTTTTTCGAAAAAAATGTGTGTAGTTTAGTTTGAGATATTCTAGGAACTACATTATTTAGTGACAGTGGATTTCTCTTTAAATCTAAGCATACATACATATATATATCCTGACATTACTAATTTGTATGTATATTTTTTCATAGTATTCTTAAATGTCTACATAACTTAGTGGTGTGTATAACTCTCAACCGTAGATGAAACAAAAAACATCATTCTACATAGTATGAATGTCAACTACTAGTTTGTCCTTGGATCCGGTGGCAGCCCATAATTTTACAAATGAGTTTTCAAAATAATTATTTAGCGGTCATGATGTTTAAAAGGGTAATAACCATTGAAGTGACGGTCTTGGCATCACAATGTGTACAATTCACCAAATAGTTAGAAAATTTAACATGGAAAACATACATCTTAAGCTTTTCGTGAGTGTTATGCTTGGATATTTTACAAGAAAGATAAATACAAAATGAAAAAATAACTACAATATTTGGTGGCCACTTTATAATACCTATATATATTTTGCACAATATTTGGATATTCATCCGAAACTCCGGATTCGGTTGCGACTTGACCCCGTTAGAACGAACCCTAGCCACCACGCACAAAGGCAATCTCCACTCCATCCACCACTCCAGTGTCGTGAGGCGAAGTTTGCATCTCTCATTAGGTGTAGGAACATTTCGTTTGTTTGATTTTGGTGTCGCGAGAACGTTCTTCAGATGGTGACCGTGGTGTTATATTGAATAAAAAATCCTCCGTCTTAGGGTGACACTGGGTTTGCTCCATCGGACTTCATGGGCTACAAATTGGTTCTTCTTACTGTTCATTGGCATGGCTCAATTGGTACCATCAGCGACATTATCATGTTCAACAACTCCTTACTTTGAGCCTTTGCGAGCAAGATCATTGACCTGGTCTAGCAATGATAGTGTGGAGGTCCCCTCGACAATATGCCTGGCAATTCTATCGTATACGACACTCTAGTATTGCGGCGATTCCACAAGGTATGATCCACTATAGCTCTTTGTAGATACTTTACCGGGTGAATATATCGATGTTGTCCATCGCAACAGTGGCACAAGAACGACGAGTTTGATTGTGGTTTTGGGGAAAATTTTGAGGCTTATGGTCATGGTTGTATCTTTCACTCTTTTATTTAGGTTTTTTTCCAGCTTATGCGGGTCTGATGGGTTCCCTAACTTTATTATCTGGCTTTACTACCTGGTTGCAACGATATTCTCCCTTATCTAATTGAGAAAACATATGTTGCAGAACATAGGACTAGACACTTAATGGAGATAGAACTAGCTAAGCTTTTATAATTCTCAATAGGCAGCGAACGAAGTTCATGCTCGCAGACTCCTACAACCTTAGATTTGCATTGTGATTCATGCACTTGAGTCGCAAGTTGGGTTGTAACTGAGATTTTTTGAATTACACATTATGTTGCAACTAGAAAAAATACACCCAGACAGTTAGATCTGCTTTGTGATCCGTGCTGGATGAGAAGAAGTTAGTTTTCGGTAGAACAAGAACTATTCACACCCAAGAACTAACGATACATGTCAAAACAGCGAGACCATAAGCTTATATCACCGGGGCGAAGTGAGGCGTGCTAGTAGATGCAGTACGGACAAGGAACGAAAAGATCAAAGGAAGACATGCCTCGAAGCTCAGTACTACTACTCTACTGCTCTAGGCTCTAGGATTCCACAGTTGGTGACTAGAATCTTTGTGTAAGGGCGGTTGAACCCTCGCTCTGCAACCACCGCTCTCTTGTCCCCGATCAGCTTGGCCACCCTGCATTTTGCAGCAACACAATCAAATCGAAACAAAAGAAACACAATCGTTCAAAGAAGATTGGTGAATTTGCAGCTAATTAAGGAGCACCGACTTGAAGTAGCCGGAGCCGCTGTTGTCCTTGACGGTGGGCACGGCGGCGATCTTGGCCACGACGTCCATGCCGTCCACGACCTTGCCCACCACCAGAGCCGACGCGTCCAGCTCGGGGGAGTCCCTGGTCGCGATCACGAACTCGGTGCCGTTGGGCACCACGCCCACCTGCTCCTGCTGTATCTCCAGCTTCCCGCCCCGCGCCACCAGCTTCGGCTTCGGCGGCGGCAGGCTCGGGTCCCGCACCACGATCGACACCGCCCCCGCCGCGTGCATCGTCGTCCCGCCGCCGGCGCAGCGCGCGCGCACGGCGTCCATCTCGGCGGCCAGCCGGTCGGTCACCGCCGGGAGGGCTGGGTACGACACCACGCCGGCGTGCTGCACGTACCCCGGCACCACCTTCACGAACTCCTTGCGCCGGTACCCGACGCCCGTGGCGAGGGACAGGAACCGGGCCGCGCCCGCGGGGGCCGCGTCGCCGAAGAGGCCGATGGTGATGCGGCCCGCCGGCTCGCCGCCGATGGACACGTCCAGGAAGGCCTTCGCTGTGATCGGCAGCTCCTCGATGCAGGCCGCCGCTGCCGCTGGCACCACTTCTTGAGCTGCTGGTGCCGCTTCTTGCGCCCTGGCGGACAGTGGCGCCACCACCACAGGGGTGATTCCAAGGAGCGCCGGCGAGACCGCGATGGCAACAGCGGCGCGGCGACCGAGCTTTGGCGGCGGTTGCGGTGGAGGGTGGTGGAGCTGAGGCGGCGGCGAAGGCGGCAGTGTGGGCTTGGAGGGGTTGAGGATTCGATGCGACATTGTTGCTGCAATGCTGCGGCGAGGAGTGGATGCCGGATGAGGAGCCAAATCCGTTTGCTGTTGCTGGGCGTGGTCACTTTGGATTTCCCGCTATCTCAATTGTATGGTCTACGTTGATTGAATAGGCTGAATAAAGCATGCACACATATTCATATACCGACCGCTCCTCTAATTTGAAAGTTGACATCAAGACTATCTTGCTATTAAAAATGCAACTTCAGATTATCTTACCGGTCTAATCTGATTTAGCAATTCAAGAATGAAATTATGTCGAGGGCCAATTGAGCCCTCCATCATTCTGATTACCATGTGGAACATTTGAGATAGATCTAGTCCCTCTAACGCGCCTTCGGGTTGGAACCTTTTGAACTTAATGCCGTGCGAACGGGTCCTTTCAAAAGAGCCGATGAGATCGGCTTCCAAGATGGCCTTGAGATCATCATATTTCTTCTTGTGCTCACAGCAGATCTTCGTATTGACCGGTTCTTCCGCCATCTCGGATGTTGACGTGGTTGTTGCGTAAGATGGTCCCACCGGCGTGCTAATGTGTTGCTCGCCAAAACCCACCGAAGTGGTTAAGCAACACGAAGAGCCGGAGGCTTCCAAGACCGCAGGGCCTGGTCCCTCGACGTCGCCCGCAATGTTCCGCACACGTCCCAGAATGCACCCGACCTTTACCTGGTCGAAGGTGTTGAATTGCTTCGATTAGTTTCCGCATGGCGACACGTAAACATTAAATACGAGCCCGACGGCTCGGTTGCTCCCGTGGATCGGCTCAAAGAGCCGATCGCCCCATGGTTTGCGTCGGTTAACGATGACATGGGGCTCCCGCTTGATCAATATAAAGCTAAACCAATCTACGACAGTTTAGGGTTTTCACCGTATGATCGGAACATCCTACGCGTAGTTGAGCCTAATAGACACGAAAGATAATGGAAAACTAACCCTAAAAGAGGCCTAAAAACCAACATTAAGTTAATTCCCGAACATCCCTCTTAGGACTAACAAACCATACCTAACGCACTACCGGATCGTCCAACCCGTTTGCAAGGCCTAACCATACGAATATTAAACCAATCCTTGAAGATTCAAGGAGCAACTATAACAGATTGAATCTACTAAACAATGAACAAGCAGCTCTTACACCTAGATAGGTGTAAGGGCAGCTAGATATCGAGGGACGGCATAGCTAAGCAGATATATGCATAAAAAAGCATCCATGCAAGCCCCAAACATCTACGATAAATAGTGCTACTGCCATCAACAACGCTTCAGACGAGCAGACAAGGTAACGAATAAAGCGACGCCTAGATCGCAAGATGCGATCTAGGCAGCATGATGCTTACCCGAAGAAACCCTCGAAAGGTGGCGATGCGCCCGATTTGTGTTTGTTGTGAACGTGATTGTCCTCCTTTCTCGATAACCCTAGATACATATTTATAGTCCAAGGGACTTTCTAATTTAGGCGTGCACCCAACCGTGCACGGGTTAAACTCTATCTTTTAATTCTAAACTAAAATACGATCTACTATATTTACAGATACACGGCAATCTAGCCCAAACTCTTCGTGCCGCTTCAAAGATGCTCCACATGTATATCTTTTAAGCCCATCTTCACTTACGGCCCATCTCCGATTTGGCCAAAATCGTGATAACACATGCCCCCGGTTTTGGCAATGATAATTTCAAAACCACTGCTTTTTCCTTCGAAGGGTCATGTCGTGGCAGAGCGGAACCGTCGCAGTATTCTTCATCATGACGCCTTGCCTTCTCAACTTCTCGCATTTGACAGCTTTGGCACTACATCCTCTAAACTGTTCGAGCATTAAATCTCCACTATACCTCCTTTTATTTAACCGCATCGAACAGTTCACCTCTTCATCCCCCGCTCCAAACCAGCCGTCGGCCAAAAAACCCTCTCCTCGTAGCCATGTCTTCCTCTTCCTCCTCCCAATCCTCTTCCTCGAGTGAGCCGGAGGTCAAGGTGATGGCCCTCTATGATGCTCTCGCGCCCGAGTATGGGACGCGAGAGAATGGGACTCGCCATCGAGTCGGAGGACGACGAGCCCCGCACCGTCGGGAAGAAGACCTCCGGCTCGTCGATGGGGAGTCGAAGCGGCGTGCGAGGATGACCTCCTCTCATGGGAGGCGGATCTTTCCTCCGACGAAGAGGAAGAAGCGGAGGAGTCCGAGGAAGAAGACTCCTCCTCCGCGGTACCCGCCGCCAAGCGGCCGGGCCTCGGTCGGATGACGATGACGACGACGAGGGGATGAAGACGCCACCGGCGGCTTCATCAGCAGCGACGAAGAGCCCGCCGGCAGCAGCGCCGACGACGGCGACGACGAGGGCAGTGACGGCCCTTAGATTAGGGAGTAGTATAGGGCTAGTAGCAGTGCATTAGGCACCCAGATGACCCCTTTTGCGAGCAATTAGCTCTTCGTTGTAAAATCCCCTTTGAATCAAATCCAATTTCATATCTTCTTCATCTTCCGATTGTCAAAGGTGGTCAACGCCCCAAGAGCCGATAACATCGTATCGGCTTTTTACCATCAGACGCCCATAAAGCCAATCTGATAACCAACTAGACAGGTTCAAGCAAACAATCCTCAGATTTAAACAATAACTTGATACCTGACCATGGTGCTTTGTGCCTCTAAAGTCGATGACTGCGCATCGGCTGTTTTTATTCTAAAGTCGATGTCCGTGCATCGGCTGTTTCCCAAAAAAAAAATTTACTGGCCGATTTCATGTATCGGCCTCCATATCTTACTGCTCATCATCCCACATGCTTGGGAAGTACTTCTTGAGATGCCCATTGACAGCCACCGGGAACTTCACACCATCCAACTGCTCGAGCATGTATGCATTACCCTTTAAAATTTGGTCGACTTTGTACGGGCCATGCCAATTTGGAGACCATTTTCCATACATTTTATCCTTAGTCCCCAACGGCAATACAGCTTCCCATACCAGATCACCAACCTGGAACTCCTTTGGCTTCACTTTCTTATTATATGCACGAGCCACCTTCGCTTTATTCTCCTTGATTTTCTCAAATGACCAAAGTCTAAGTTCCGTTGCATCCTCAATACTGTCGCTCATCGGGCTGCATATTCTTCGAGTTAGATCATTCTCAAATGTAACCCTTCTCGACCCAGCCTTGATTTCCCAGGGTAACACAGCTTCTTGTCCATAGACCAGATGGTATGGCGAGGTTTTTATTGCTCCATGACACGACATGCGATAAGCCCACAAAGCTTCCGACAATACCTCGTGCCAACGTCTAGATTCTCGTCGATCTTCCTTTTAATCAGCTTGATCAAACTTTTTTGCCTGTCCATTTGCTTGAGCGTAGTATGGGGACGATCGGATCGACTTGATTCCCATATCCTCGCAGAATTTTCTAAACTCCTTAGAAACGAAACCGAACCTCCATCGGTCGTGATAGTCTGGGGAATTCCGAATCTGTGGATAACATGCTCCTTCACAAAATCGACAACATCTGACGCGTTCACCGCCTTCATAGGGACGGCCTCTACCCATTTGGTAAAATAATCTGTAATGGCCAGAACCCATACATAACCTTTGCTCGAAGGAGGATGTATCTTGCCGATCATATCCATGCCCCAACCTCGGAATGGCCACAGCTTGATGATGGGATTCATTGCTGATGCAGGCACCATCTGGATGCTTCCAAACTTCTGACATGCTTGACACCCTTTATAGTACCGGAAACAATCTTCAAGCATAGTGGGCCAATAAAATCCCGACCGCCTGATCAGCCACTTCATCTTATGAGCCGATTGGTGAGTTCCACAGGCACCCTCATGTACCTCATGCAAGAGCCGATTGGACTCGGCTGGTCCCAAACACTTGAGAAGTAACCCTTCCAAAGTCCCGTAGAACATATCATCACCAATCAGGACGTACTTCATGGCCCTGTATCTTATCTTTAGGTGCCCCCGATACGTCTCCAACGTATCGATAATTTCTTATGTTCCATGCTACTTTATTGATGATACCTACATGTTTTATGCACATTATATGTCATATTTATGCATTTTCTGGAACTAACCTATTAACAAGATGCCGAAGAGCCAGCTTGTCTGTTTTTGGTTTCTAAATCCTAGTAAAGAAATATTCTCCGGAATTGGACGAAACTTTCGCCCAGGGTCCTATTTTGCACGGTTTCCAAGACCGAAGACCTAACGAAGTGGGGCCACGAGGCGGCAGGGTGGCCGGCGCGGCCCGTGCCCCGGCCGCGCCGACCTGCCCGGGCCCTCGTGTGGCCCCTCGCGTTGACCTTCCGCCTACTTAAAGCCCCGTCGCGAAACCCCCGCATCGAGAGCCACGATACGGAAAACCTGGCAGACGACGCCGCCGCGAATCCCATCTCGGGGATTCGAGATCGCTCCGCACCCGCCGGAGAGGGATTCATCTCCTGGAGGACTCTTCATTGCCATGATCGCTCCGGAGTGATGAGTGAGTAGTTCACCCCTGGACCATGGGTCCATAGCGTAGCTAGATGGTCGTCTTCCTTGTTGTGCTTCATTGTTAGATCTTGTGAGCTGCCTAACATGATCAAGATCATCTATATGTAATTCTATATGTTGTGTTTGTCGGGATCCGATGGATAGAGAGTACTATGATTATGGTGATTATCAATCTATTGTTCATGTGTTGTTTATGATCTTGCATGCTCTCCGTTATTAGTAGAGGCTCTGGCCAAGTTTTTACTCTTAACTCCAAGAGGGAGTAATTATGCTCGATAGTGGGTTCATGCCTTCATTGATACCGGGACAGTGGACAGAAAGTTCTAAGGTTGTGATGTGCTTGCCACTAGGGATAAAACATTGATGCTATGTCTAAGGATGTAGTTATTGATTACATTACGCACAATACTTAATGCAATTGTCCTGCTTTGCAACTTAATACCGAGGGGGTTCGGACGATAACCTCGAAGGTGGACTTTTAGGCATAGATGCATTGGATGGCGGTCTATGTACTTTGTCGTAATGCCCAATTAAATCTCACTATATTTATCATGTCATGTATATGCATTGTTATGCCTTTCTCTATTTGTCAATTGCCCGACCGTAATTTGTTCACCCAACATGCTTTTATCTTATGGGAGAGACACCTCTAGTGAACTGTGGACCCCGGTCCTATTCTTTCCATAGCATACATTCTACTTGTTTTACTGTTTTCTTTGCAAACATCTTCCACTCGATACGTTTAATCCTTTGTTACAGCAAGCCGGTGAGATTGACAACCTCACTGTTTCGTTGGGGCAAAGTACTTTGGTTGTGTTGTGCAGGTTCCTAGTTGGCGCCGGAATCCCCGGTGTTGCGCCGCATCACATTTCGCGACCATCAACCTTCAACGTGCTTCTTGGCTCCTACTGGTTCGATTAAACCTTGGTTTCATACTGAGGGAAAACTTGCCACCGTGCGCATCATACCTTCCTCTTGGGGTTCCCAACGGACGTGTACATCTACGCGCATCAAGCACTTTTTCCGGCGCCGTTGCCGGGAGATCAAGACACGCTGCAAGGGGAGTCTCCACTTCTCAATCTCTTTACTTTGTTTTTGTCTTGCTTTATTTTATTTACTACTTTGTTTGCTGCACTAAATCAAAACACAAAAAAATTAGTTGCTAGTTTTACTTTATTTGCTATCTTGTTTGCTATATCAAAAACACAAAAAAATTAGTTACTCGCATTTACTTTATCTAGTTTGCTTTATTTACTGTTGCTAAAATGGCCAACCCTGAAAATACTAAGTTGTGTGACTTCACAAATGCAAATAATAATGATTTCCTATGCACACCTATTGCTCCACCCGCTACTACACAGGAATTCTTTGAAATTAAACCCGCTTTAAATTTGGTTATGAGAGAACAATTTTCTGGTGCTAGTTCTGATGATGCTGCTGCCCATCTCAATAATTTTGTTGAACTTTGTGAAATGCAAAAGTATAAAGATGTAGATGGTGATATTATTAAATTGAAAGTGTTTCCTTTCTCATTAAGAGGAAGAGCTAAAGATTGGTTGCTATCTTTGCCTAAGAATAGCATTGATTCATGGACTAAATGCAAGGATGCTTTTATTGGTAGATATTATCCTCCCGCTAAAATTATTTCTTTGAGAAGTAGCATAATGAATTTTAAACAATTAGATACTGAACATGTTGCTCAAGCATGGGAGAGAATGAAAACTTTGGTAAAGAATTGCCCAACCCATGGACTGACTACTTGGATGATCATCCAAACCTTCTATGCAGGACTAAATTTTTCTTCGCGAATTTATTGGATTCAGCTGCTGGAGGTACCTTTATGTCCATCACATTGGGGGTGGCTACAAAACTTCTTGATGATATGATGATAAATTACTCGAATGGCACACAAAGAGCTCCACAAGGTAAGAAGGTAAATTCTGTTGAAGAAACCTCTTCCTTGAGTGATAAGATTGATGTGATTATGTCTATGCTTGTGAATGGTAGATCTAATGTTGATCCAAATAATGTTCCTTTAGCTTCATTGGTTGCTCAAGAAGAAAATGTTGATGTGAATTTCATTAAAAATAATAATTTCAACAACAATGCTTAGGAACAACTCTGGTAATAACTATAGGCCATATCCTTCCTAATGGTAATGGTTATGGTAATTCTTATGGGAATTCTTACAATAATAATAGGAGTGTACCCTCGTCTTGAAGCCATGCTTAAAATTTATTAGTACACAACTGCTTTTAACAAATGTTGAGGAAAAGCTTGATAAAATTGATACTATTGCTTCTAGAGTTGATAGGCTTGCCTCTCATGAATCTTTTAAAGTTGAAAGTTATGCCTAATAATGATCTTGATAATAAGATTACTACTACAGCAAATGCCATCCAAGTTAGAATTAATGAGAATATAAGATTAATGGCTGAGTTGCGTGCTAGGTGGGATAGAGAAGAAAATGAAAAACTAGCTAAAGAGAATAATGTTAAAGTTTGGACTATTACCACCACTAGTAATGCTAATTCTTCACATGTTGCTGCACCTCCTACTATCAATGGTAAAATAATTGGTGTTGGCAATGTTTCTACCCTAGTGCAAAGCGTACAAAACGCCTGAAATTGCTAAATCTAAATCGCTTGTGATAAAACAAATTTTTTCCAACCTTGGGAACAATGATCCCATTGCTGTAGCTCATAATGATTTAGATTTTGATGATTGTCACATCTCTGAAGTTATAAAGTTCTTACAAAAACTTGCTAAAAGTCCTAATGCTAGTGCTATAAATTTAGCCTTTACAAAACATATTACAAATGCTCTCATAAAAGCTAGAGAAGAGAAACTAAAACTTGAAACTTCTATTCCTAGAAAGTTAGAAGATGGTTGGGAGCCCATCATTAAAATGAAATTCAATGACTTTGAATGTAATGCTTTATGTGATCTTGGTGCAAGTATTTTGTTATGCCTAAAAAGATTTATGATATGCTTGACTTGCCACCATTGAAGAATTGTTATTTGGATGTTAATCTATAATGTTAAAAAGAAACCTTTGGGGAGGATTGATAATGTGCATATTACGGTTAACAATAACCTTGTCCCCGTTGATTTTGTTGTCTTGGATATCGAATGCAATGCATCTTGTCCAATTGTGTTGGGAAGACCTTTTCTTCGAACCGTTGGTGCTGATATTGATATGAGGGAAGGTAATATTAAATATCAATTTCCTCTCAAGAAAGGTATGGAACACTTCCTAGAAAGAGAATGAAGTTGCCTTTTGATTCTATTATTAGAACAAGCTATGATGTTGATGCTTCTACTCGATGTTACTTGATTTGCACTTTCTGAAAGGCGTTAAAGAAAAGCGCTTATGGGAGACAACCCATGTTTTTACCTACAGCAATTTTTTGTTTTATTGAGTCTTGGAAGTTGTTTACTACTGTAGCAACCTCTCCTTATCATGTTTTTGTGCCAAGTAAAGTTTCTATGTCAAAGTTGATGTTATATTTGGGATTGCTGCGCAGAAACAGCATTGCTGTCTGTCACGAATCTGGGCATAATTCCCTGTAGAAAATTCGAAAAAATCTGCCAATTTACGAGCGTGATCCTCAGATATGTACGCAACTTTCATTAGTTTTGAGTTTTTCCATTTGAGCAAGTCTGGTGCCATTTATAAATTCGTCTTTACGGACTGTTCTGTTTTTGACAGATTCTGCCTTTTATTTCGCATTGCCTCTTTTGCTATGTTGGATTTATTTCTTTGATCCATTAATGTCAAGTAGCATTATGCAATGTCCAGAAGTGAAAAGAATGATTGTGTCACCTCTGAATGTGTGAATTATTAATGATGCACTAACCCTCTAATGAGTTTGCTTGAAGTTTGGTGTGAAGGAAGTTTTCAAGGGTCAAGAGAGGGAATGATATACTAAGATCAAGAGGAGTGAAAGCTCTAAGCTTGGGGATGCCCCGTGGTTCATCCCTGCATATTTTAAGAAGACTCAAGCTAAGCTTGGGGATGCCCAAGGCATCCCCTTCTTCATCGACAACATCATCGGTTCCTCCCCTGAAACTATATTTTTATTCATCACAGGGTTCTTTACTTGGAGCGTCGGTTTGTTTTCGTTTTTTGTTTTTGTTTGAATAAGATGGATCCTAGCATTCACTTTGTGGGAGAGACACGCTCCGCTGTTGCATATGGACACATGTGTCCTTAGGCTTTACTCATAATGTTCAAGGCGAAGTTTCTTCTTCGTTAATTTGTTATATGGTTGGAATTGGAAAATGCTACATGTAGTAATTCTAAAAATGTCTTGGATAATGTGATACTTGGCAATTGTTGTGCTCATGTTTAAGCTCTTGCATCATATGCTTTGCACCCATTAATGAAGAAATACATAGAGCTTGCTAAAATTTGATTTGCATATTTGGTTTCTCTAAGGTCTAGATAATATCTAGTATTGAGTTTTGAACAACAAGGAAGACAGTGTAGAGTCTTATAATGTTTACAATATGTCTTTTATGTGAGTTTTGCTGCACTTGTTCATCCTTGAGTTTGCTTCAAATAACCTTGCTAGCCTAAACCTTGTATCGAGAGGGAATACTTCTCATGCATCCAAAATCCTTGAGCCAACCACTATGCCATTTGTGTCCACCATACCTACCTACTACATGGTATTTACCCGCCATTCCAAAGTAAATTGCTTGAGTGCTACCTTTAAAATTCCATCATTCACCTTTGCAATATATAGCTCATGGGACAAAATAGCCTTAAAAACTATCGTAGTATTGAATATGTACTTATGCACTTTATATTTTATTAAGTTGCTTGTTGTGCGATAACCATGTTTCTGGGGAACGCCATCAACTATTGTTGAATATCATGTGAGTTGCTATGCATGTCCGTCTTGTCTCAAGGTCTATCATTTTAGTGGTTGGAGCATGCAAAATTGTTAGAGAAGAACATTGGGCCGCTAACTAAAGCCATGAATCATGGTGGAAGTTTCAGCTTTGGACATATATCCTCAATCTCATATGAGAATAATAACTTTGCTACATGCTTATGCATTTAAGAGGAGTCCATTATCTGTTGTCCATGTTGTCCCGTATGGATGTCTAAGTTGAGAATAATCAAAAGCGAGAACCGAAAATGCGAGCATTCTCCTTAGACCTTTGTACATGGCATGGAGGTACCCCTTTGTGACACTTGGTTGAAACATGGCATGCGAAGAGAGTCCGTTAAGTAGGACGAGGTGCGGCACTATTAGTATACTATGCGTGAGGCTTGCAACTTGTAAGATATAATTTACATAACTCATATGCTTTATTACTACCGTTGACAAAATTGTTTCATGTTTTCAAAATAAAAGCTCTAGCACAAATACAGCAATCGATGCTTTCCTCCGCGAAGGACCATTCTTTTACTTTTATTGTTGAGTCGGTTTACCTATCTCCTTCCACCTTAAGAAGCAAACACTTGTGTGAACTGCATTGATTCCTACATACTTGCATATTGCACTTGTTATATTACTTTATGATGACAATATCCATGAGATATACATGTTACAAGTTGAAAGCAACCGCTGAAACTTAATCTTCTTATGTGTTGCTTCAACACCTTTACTTTGATTTATTGCTTTACGAGTTAACTCTTATGCAAGACTTATTGATGCTTGTCTTGAAGTACTATTCATGAAAAGTCTTTGCTATATGATTCAGTTGTTTACTCATGTCATTACCTTTGCTTTGATCGCTGCATTCATTACATATGTTTACAACTAGTATGATCAAGATTATGATGGCATGTCACTTCGAAATTATCTTTGTTATCGTTTTACTTGCTCGGGACGAGCAGAACTAAGCTTGGGGATGCTGATACGTCTCCAACGTATCGATAATTTCTTATGTTCCATGCTACTTTATTGATGATACCTACATGTTTTATGCACATTATATGTCATATTTATGCATTTTCCGGAACTAACCTATTAACAAGATGCCGAAGAGCCAGTTGTTGTTTCTGTTTGGTTTCAGAAATCCTAGTAAAGAAATATTCTAATTGGACGAAACTTTCGCCCGGTCCTATTTTTGCACGAAGCTTCCAGACCGAAGACCTAACGAAGTGGGGCCACGAGGCAGAGGGTGGCGCGGCCCAGGCCCTGGCCGCGCCGACCTGCCCCCTGGGCCCCTCGTGTGGCCCCGCGTTGACCTTCCGCCTACTTAAAGCTCCTCCGCGAAACCCCGGACTGAGAGCCACGATACGAAAACCTTACAGAGACGCCGCCGCGAATCCCATCTCTGGGGATTCTCGAGATCGCTCCCACCCCGCCGGAGAGGGGATTCATCTCCCGGAGGACTCTTCATCGCCATGATCGCCTCCGAGTGATGAGTGAGTAGTTCACCCCTGGACCATGGGTCCATAGCAGTAGCTAGATGGTCGTCTTCTCCTTGTTGTGCTTCATTGTTAGATCTTGTGAGCTGCCTAACATGATCAAGATCATCTATATGTAATTCTATATGTTGTGTTTGTCGGGATCCGATGGATAGAGAGTACTATGATTATGGTGATTATCAATCTATTGTTCATGTGTTGTTTATGATCTTGCATGCTCTCCGTTATTAGTAGAGGCTCCGGCCAAGTTTTTACTCTTAACTCCAAGAGGGAGTAATTATGCTCGATAGTGGGTTCATGCCTTCATTGATACCGGGGACAGTGACAGAAAGTTCTAAGGTTGTGATGTGCTGTTGCCACTAGGGATAAAACATTGATGCTATGTCTAAGGATGTAGTTATTGATTACATTACGCACAATACTTAATGCAATTGTCTGTTGCTTTGCAACTTAATACTGGAGGGGGTTCGGACGATAACCTGAAGGTGGACTTTTTAGGCATAGATGCAGTTGGATGGCGGTCTATGTACTTTGTCGTAATGCCCAATTAAATCTCACTATATTTATCATGTCATGTATATGCATTGTTATGCCTTTCTATTTGTCAATTGCCCGACTGTAATTTGTTCACCCAACATGCTTTTATCTTATGGGAGAGACACCTCTAGTGAACTGTGGACCCCGGTCCTATTCTTTCCATAGCATACATTCTACTTGTTTTTTTCTTTGCAAACATCTTCCACTCGATACGTTTAATCCTTTGTTACAGCCGGTGAGATTGACAACCTCACTGTTTCGTTGGGGCAAAGTACTTTGGTTGTGTTGTGGTGTTCCTAGTTGGCGCCGGAATCCCGGTGTTGCGCCGCATCACATTTCGCGACCATCAACCTTCAACGTGCTTCTTGGCTCCTACTGTTCGATTAAACCTTGGTTTCATACCGAGGGAAAACTTGCCACTGTGCGCATCATACCTTCCTCTTGGGTTCCCAACGGACGTGTACATCTACGCGCATCACCCCGAGCCGGATCTTTCAAGTAATTGAAGATATCGGCTCTCCAATCATCTGGCTCCATGAGTCGCACCAAAATCGGCTTCCTCGACCACGTCTTTGTATCCTCGACGCCGTCGTGCGAGGTCGTTTGCCTCGGTATTTTGCGTCCTTGGGATCCAATGGAAGTTGATATACCTGAACTGGCCATCAGCTCACGACATTGCATCCATAATGGGAAAAGTGACTCGCTCTCACACTTGTATTCCTCCGTGAGTTGAGAAATCACCAATTTGGAATCCCCAAAGATCTCCACCGCCTCCGCCCCGGCGTCCAATAGCAACTCCATTCCCTTGCATATCGCTTCATACTCAACAACATTGTTAGTGCAAGGTGTAGATAACCTGATGGAGAAGGAGTATGTTGCCCCCGAGGCGACACGAGTAGCATGCCGATGCCACAACCATCTTCACAGACCGATCCATCGAAGAACATGGTCCATGCATGCACGGATAGTGCTGCTACATCCGTTATTTCACACAATAAGATCGGCAACGCTTGTCCCTTGACTGCTTTCGCAGGTTGATACCGGATATCAAATTCGATAGAGCAAACATCCATTTGCCGAGTCCTTTCAATACAAGAGCCGACAGCATGTGCTTGATGACATCCGATTTGCATATGACGATGATTTCGCCAAGATGTGCTGAATCTTGGTGCGAAAGAACAGAGGCACAACTTCGATCTCGAGGTACCTCGTTTCCGCATCCAACATCCTTCTGAGGTAGAAAACCACTTTTTCAGACCATCATAAACCCGCACCACCACCGACGCGATGGAGGTGTCACCATGATAAGTAAATGTAGAAGGGTCTGTCTTGCGTGGTGGAACCAACACAGGGCTTCGTCAAGTACTCCTTAATATCGTCAAATGCTTGCTGTTGCCCCCAAACGAAACTCCTCATCGACTTGATTTTGACCAGCCCCATGAACGGCTCGATTCGTCCCGACAGGTTGGAGATAAACCTTCCGACGAAATTGATTTTGCCGATGAGACACTGGAGCTCCTTCTTCGTGGTGGGTGGCTTCATTGTTCGCACTGCCTCTTGACTTTTCGATTCTCAATTCCTTCAGATGAACCAAGAAACCCAAGAACTGACCGGCCGCCACACCAAAGGCACACTTCTTTGATTTATTCTTAGTCCGAACTTCCTAGTTCGGTCCAGGACGTGTCGTAAATCTTCCAAGTGTCCGTCCACCGAAACAGACTTGACCACCACGTCATCGATGTAAATTTCCACCAATTTGCCGATTAAATCGTGAAAGATGTAATTCATGGCTCTTTGGTATGTTGCGCCAGCATTCTTCAACCCAAATGTCATGACTACATATTCAAACAAGCCCACCGAGCCTGGCACTCGAATGCAGTCTTGTTTATATCTTCCGGAGCCATAAAGATTTGGTTGTAGCCCGCATTGCCATCCATGAAGCTTAAAACTTTATGACCAAGCAGCATTGATCAAAGTCTCTGCTACTGGCATTGAATATTCATCCTTTGGTGGCACGTTGAGATTCCGAAAATCTATGGCGGCAGCCTCGGCCACCTTTTCTCCATGTACCATGGAAATTCCTTCCAACATCTTCTGGATCTCTTTCTTCACTTCCCCGATCCGACCTTCACCGTTTCGGCTCGTCGGAACGGCCGAAATCCTTTCTTCGAGGAGCCGATGCTCAATGATGCTCCTGCCTAACCTGCATCTCTCAGATAATCCCATGCGAAACTGGTACTCTTTCAACAGGGCTATCAACTGGCTCCTCACTGTGGATCCAACTTTTTGCCGATAAATGTTGGTCGTGGCTTATCCCAGGACCAATGTCAATCTTCTCTAGTTCATCAGCTGATGTAAACCCATACCCCAGCTTTCCATCGCCTGCTAAATCAATGTTGAACACAGGCAGAAGGCATGTTGAGGCTAATTTTGGCCGATTGCTAGAATCGGCCTCCTTTGTCATTGCAATGCTTACGAGGGTTCACAGCCTTTTACGTTTTGGGGCCAATCGCGTGGATCGGCCTCCTCTTCATCTTTGCCACGAGTGACCGTCTCTGGGTTATCCTTTCCATGGCGATCTGCAAGCCCGCCATGTTGATACCAACAGAGAAACTCTGGCTCGCATCTTATGCGTGACCGAGATCGACCATGTTGACGTCAGGAAACGGATTCGTGTCAACTCTCATGGCAAACTGACCGAAGAGTAATCGGCCTTGTTCTATTGCCATTTGAATCTGTCCGCGCAAGACTTTGCCGTCATTGGTGGCATGAGTGAACGTGTGATGCCATTTGCAGTATGGCCTTCCGTTCAGCTCTTGTAACGTGGGGATTTTGTGGCCTTCGGGTAACTCCAGCTGTTTTTCCTTCAGCAGCAAATCAAAAATTTGCTCCGTTTTGCTTAAATCAAAGTCAAACCCTTTTGCAGGCCCTGGTTGTTTCACCCACTTGCAGGACACGGGTTTTGCCCCCGAGTCCATTCAGCTACAACGACTTCGATCTCCCGCAGAATCTTCATCTTCGTCCGTTCGATCAGGGCGACGCGCTTGAACTTGTTCTACACTCGGGTGGCGCTGTTCATACGATGTCAATTTCTCGAACCATATGCGCCGTGAATTGTAGTTCGCTTGAAGGTCACATCCTTGAGCGCGCCGACAGGCCCGCTATCGCCACTGATCGTTCCTTCGTATAAACGAACCGAATAACATCGGTTCGACGGTCCCGAACCGCCGGATGTATTCAGACACCGTCTCTCGCTCCGCCGAACTCGTGTCGATCGGCAATGCCACTTCTGTAGTTTCGAATGATACCGTATGTGAAACGCTCTTCCACTGTTTCTTCGAACCGAATCTGGTGGCAACGAGGTGTACCACCCAAAGGCCGACCCGTGAGTATACTGGGCATGGGAAGCCCGGGACCGCCCGACCCGACCTGCCCGAAATCCGGTCGGCCGGTTTTTCTCATCGGGCCTCGGAACATTCTTCACCATAAATCCCCGCTCGCTACGAAAAAGCAATTTACCATTAGATCGGGCAATCGGCCAGCCCGGAATATTCGGCTTTTCATGGCCGGGTCGGCCGAAATTAAAGTTGGTCGGGCGGCCGGCTCGGCAAGGATTTCCCCGGGCTGCCAGGCCCGCCCGGCCCGAGAAATGCCCAGGAAGACCCGTGAGAGATTGTGAAAAGAATCTCACACGTAGCTCGTCTGCCGAGACCATGCCCAATCGTGCCAAATATCGGCTCACGTGCTCAATTGAGCTGATTCCTTCGATCCACGAATTTCGTGAAGTCGGAGCCGATACTTAGGCGGTAGTGGGATTAGGTCATACTCGTTGAGATACGGCTTGGAATAGCCGATCATTTTCTTCTTCAGGATGCCGAACGATCTCTCAAGATTGCAGTGATCCGATCCACCGTAGGAGCTGCGAGGTTGAGTGTTCATGACTTGTTCCAGTGGCATATTTAGCTAGCCACGCCGTTTCTCAACATCTGCTCTAGAATCGCTCCTGCTCCAAGAACTACTCCTGCCCAACACTCCTCTGCCGTAATCTGCTCGCCATTGTTGCGTCCCCGCACGTACGTGCACACGTATCCATGCGAATCTCCTTGGGCGCCTCATACAGAATTGGTAATCGCCAGGATCGCCTTCAACCTTGTAGACGACGTACGCCGTGAACCTTATTGTCGTGGAGCGCGAACGTGTATTGCGTGGTGGCCTAGTATAGAACGGTATCTCCCCGGTGAGTTCCTAGAGCAGACCTGATGGAGAATACTTATGCTTCATGATTTCTTGCACCACATTAAGCGCAACACGCTCCAAAGTGTTCACCAGGCTCTGAATGCCGATGAAGAGAATGAGCCACGGCATAGTTAATTTCCTGTCGCAGGGCTCTGGTACGTTCCTCCGAAGGGAGAGATAGATCTAGTCCCTCTAACGCGCCTTCGGGTTGGAACCCTTTGAACTTAATGCCGTGCGAACGGGTCCTTTCAAAAGAGCCGATGAGATCGGCTTCCAAGATGCTTGAGATCATCATATTTCTTCTTGTGCTCAGCAGGCAGATTTCTTGACCGGTTCTTCCGCCATCTCGGATGTTGACGTGGTTGTTGCAGAAGATGGTCCCACCGGGCGTGTGAATGTGTTGCTCAAAACCCACCGTGAGTGGTTAAGCAACACGAAGAGCCGGGAGGCTTCCAAGATCGCAGCCCCGGTCCTCGACGTCGTCCCAAAATGTTCCGCACACGTCCCGCGTTGGCATGCCACGACTTACCCGGTCGTGAAGGTGTTGAATTGCTTCGATTAGTTTCCTGCATGCAACACGTAAACATTAAATACGAGCCCGATCGGCTCTCGGGTTGCCTCGTGGATCGGCTCAAAGAGCCGATCGCCCCATGGTTTGCGTCGGGTTAACGATGACATGGGGCTCCTGCTTGATCAATATAAAGCTAAACCAATCTGACAGCTTAGGGTTTTCACCGTATGATCGGAACATCCTACGCGTAGTTGAGCCTAATAGACACGAAAGATAATGGAAAACTAACCCTAAAAGAGGCCTAAAAACCAACATTAAGTTAATTCCCGGAACATCCCTCTTAGGACTAACAAACCATACCTAACGCACTACCGGATCGTCCAACCCGTTTGCAAGGCCTAACCATACAGATATTAAACCAATCCTTGAAGATTCAAGGAGCAACTATAACAGATTGAATCTACTAAACAATGAACAAGCAAGGTGCTGCCCTTACACCTAGATAGGTGTAAGGGCAGCTAGATATCGAGGGACGGCATAGCTAAGCAGATATGCATAAGAAAAGCATCCATGCAAGCCCCAAAACATCTATGATAAATAGTGCTTCGCCATCAACAACGCTTCAAGACGAGCAAGACAAGGTAACGAATAAACAGACGCCTAGATCGCAAGATGCGATCTAGGCGCATGATGCTTACCCGGAAGAAACCCTCGAAAGAAGGTGGCGATGCGCCCGATTTGTGTTTGTTGTGAACGTGATTGTCCTCCTTTTCGATAACCCTAGATACATATTTATAGTCCAAGGGACTTTCTAATTTAGGCGCACCTAACCGTGCACGGGTTAAACTCTATCTTTTAATTCTAAACTAAAATACGATCTACTATATTTACAGATACACGCAATCTAGCCCAAACTCTTCGTGCAAGGCCGCTTCAAAGATGCTCCACGTGTATATCTTTCAAGCCCATCTTCACTTACGGCCCATCTCCTGATTTGGCCAAAATCTGGTGATAACAGGTTCCACTAGGGTTTTCCTCTTGAGGGTGATGAGGTTTCTGGCGGCGGACGAGATCACGACGGTGCGATCCCCTCTAGTAGCTATTTGTGGGGTTCACAAAGCTGTCTCTGGCTGCGGATCGATTGGAAGGGCCATGGCTACTCCGACTCGTCGTGCAGCGACGGAAGGTGACGCGTCTAGGACCACATAAGATCGAGATCAAATTAGGCGCTCATGATCTAACAACAGGTCTATCCGAGAGGATGGGCGACTTGTTGTTGACTGACAAGGAGGCATCTGGCCTTATGGTCAAAGTAGTGGAACTAAGGTTAGTTCCTCGCCCCAATTGGGCGATATTGGGTATGGTTTGCTTGCCTCATAAGCTTATTATTGGTGCTCTGGAGAGAAAGATGCAGCGAGCATGGGGCCTTCACATATTAGCGCGGGTCAAAGACATTGGTGACAATCGTTTCGTGGTGAGGTTAATTCGCTAGGGAAGGGGGCCGAGAGCATGTTATGAAGAGTAGACCATGGCAATTTGATTTTCATGCTGCTCTTCTACAAGAGTTTGATGGCTCAATTAGGTCGTCTGTTATGGTATTTAATTCTCTAGATATCTGGTCAGAATCCTAGACTTGCCAATGGATATGATGAATATGGTTTATTGGGAATTGATAGGAGACTGGATTGGGAGATATATTTCGGCTGATGTGTATGAGGAAGGCATGGCATGTGGCGAAGATCTGAGAGTCAGAGTAGATCAACCACTACTTCGGGGCGTTAGCCTAAAAGAATATGAGGAAGATAAGGAAGGAAGATGGGTTGATCTGACATATGAAAGGTTCCTCACTTCTGCTATGACCGCGGGTGTTTGGTTGACCCTGATAATGTGTGTGCGAGGGTGAAGAACGAGGAATCTGAAGAGAATAAGCAGTGGGGAGAATGGATGCGCGCCTCCCCTCGCCGTAGCTATAAACCTCCACCCCCCGCTCGCCCTTCGATGTCCTCAGGAAGCTTCAACAGCAGAATGTCGGGTGACTTTTGGCCAAAAGGAGGAGTTATTGTTCCTGACATTCCTCCTCGCATGAACCTTTTCACGAGATTTTGCGCACTCTTCTTTGTCCCACACCAGTGGTGTCGATTAGAGGGGGGTATGGCATGGGTCTGTCCAGTAGTTCATCCACAATGGATCCCATGAGTTGGATTGGATCGGCATCTGCCTGCCGCCGTAACAAATTCTCAATCTGGGCCCCCTAATCCCCGCCCGCCCGAGCCCATAAACGGAAACAACAACCATCCGCAGCACAGCAAAACCGGATCGCCCGCCCCGCCTAGGGTTTCTCCATCTCCATCTCCTTTCCCCTCCCCATCGCTCTCGCTCTAGCCCTAGCAATCCCGCGGCGGCCATGGCGGCCGAAGCGCCACCGCCACCGCCACCCTCCTCCTCGTCCGCGCGCCCGCCGGCCGGGGCGGCGTCGCCGGAGACGTACCTCGGGAGCCTCATCAGCCTCACCTCCAAGAGCGAGATCAGGTACGAGGGCGTCCTCTACAACATCAACACCGAGGAGTCCAGCATCGGCCTCCGCAACGGTGAGAAATCCATCCGCCCCCTTCCCCCTTCCTCCATCCCCCACCCCCCGCACGCACGCGCGCACGCCCCCGCCCGCTTCCGCTTCCTCAGATGCGCATGTGTTAGCCCTAGATTCGGTTCCCGCTGCTGCTCCCGACGAGGCAGAGCCCAGGTCTTACGCACGCCGCGCGGCGCCAGTTGAGGAGAAATTGGACGGTTACCCGATGATAGAATTATTAAGCCGACCGTTTGTTGTGGCAGTACTAGTATTTCCCTTTCCTTTTTTGTTACGATTTGTCAAGCGAACTGCTGTATCCTCTCATGTGCCTATGCAATACCTTTGAACTGAGGTGTTCGCCCTGGTAGCTTCACTGTTGCTTCCCTTCCGCCGCGTGGGTCTGCGCTGTGTTTGTGCCTATTGCCTAATCTACACCCGTTCGTTTGCTTGTTGTGTAGTGCGGTCATTTGGAACGGAAGGCCGGAAGAAGGACGGGATACAGATTCCCGCTAGCGACAAAGTTTACGAGTACATCCTCTTCCGCGGAAGCGATATCAAGGTACTATGGATAACGCTCTCTGTGTCATCTCAAAGTTCTTCCTGTTATTGTTGCTTAAAATAATCCCATTGTGTTTCTGTTGCCTTGTTTACACTGGGTTAATCCACATACAGAGATTACATATAGGTAGGATTTTTTGTTGTTGCTTATCACTGTCTGCTCGACAGTGTAGGGCAGTCACGGGTTAATTTGTTTCTTGGGTACATGAAATTGAATCTCCATGATCGTAGGCCATGTTGTACTTCAGCATTGTCCATGCCTTTCTTTTATTCCTTTAAATGTCAAAATCCTAATGTAGTGCTTGTAACATCATGTTACGTTTTGAATTTTGGTGTGGTAGGACTGCATATACATCACAACTAAGACATATTCGTGATTTTAAGTTGATCAAAAAAAGAATGATATTATGATGGCTAGATCGTGTGCAGGTTTTATCTTGGCAATGCATTAATTTAGTTGCCACAGTATGTTGCCAGTGCACACCTTTCAAATTGCTTCCAACTTTCCATTTACAGTATCTGCTATGAGCTATCTATTTGAGTCCTGTGTTACTATTGTATCTTACCGGAGACGGACAATTGACTTTGCTTTTGCAGGATTTGCAAGTTAAGTCGTCACCACCACAACCACCACCTCCACAGCCAGCTCCCCTGCACAATGATCCTGCCATAATCCAGGTACTACTTTGATGTGAATACATGGGTTGCACCTTATGAGCCATTCAGCTGACGCAATATTGTTCTGCAGTCACATTATCCTCAGCCAGCATCGACTTCGTCAAGTTTGCCGACTGCTGGTGGTGCAGCTTTACCAGACCTCAGCTCCCAGCCAGCTCAATATGGGTTTCAGAGGCCAAGTTTTCAGAGTAATATTCCTCTGTATCAACCAGGAAATACTCCGTGGGGATCTTCTGTCCCACCTGCTGGAAATGGTGCAGGGCTCTCAGTCCCACCGATGTACTGGCAGGGATACTATGCACCTCCAGGTAGCCTTCCACAGCATTTGCAGCAACCTCCTTTGCTTCAGCCCACACCTGGATTATCAGCTCCACAGACTTTCCAGTATCCAGGAATGAATCCCTCTTTACAATCTGGGCCACAGAAACTTTCAGAACTTCAGCCCCCTTTGTTACAACCATCAGTTGCTGGTCAAGGCCCTTCCTCAAGTATCATGCCTGCTACAGCGGCACCTTCTGCTAGCTTATTAGGTCCAGAAGCATCAAAGCCTCTGCCGAACATGGTACCTTTGTTTACTCCTCCGGTGCCATCTCATGTTACCTCCCTTCCTATAGCCAGCCAGCCAATTTCCATGACTGAAACTAATGCGACAGCATCAAAGAACTTAAATTCTGCTGCAAATCCAAGCTCGGCACTGTCATACCAAACAGTATCCCAGGCAATTTCTTCCACTGTTGCCTCATCTAGTTCAGCTGGATTGGAGATGCCAGCACCTTTGTTGGCATCATCTGGTCAACTATTGCAGAATGCTCCATCCATGCTTTCATCATCTCAGTCCATGCAAACACCTTTACAGATGAGCAGCAACATTGCTAAGCCTGCTGACCCTAAAACACGGGTTGCAGAACCATTGCTACCTGATCCACCGACTCGTGCTCTACCTGAAAACAATGAGCCTATATTACCATTGCCAAAACAGACACCACAAAAGGTATGCCAGCATTTCTATGTCTGTTTTCTGCATGGATTTGCATTCATGCTTTTCTTCAGAGCTATACTATAAAATTGAAGTCCCGATGATCTTATTATCATGATAATTTTGCTTGATTTGCTGTAAGGAATTGGCAGTGACCCATCTGCTTGTTATATTCCTTTCCTCCAATATTCTGTTCTGGAACCATAGAACCTACCATTGTTCTTGACTTCATGTGGCTGCACATGTTTAAGCATTTGCTTTTGGTAGATAGTATTTTGTAGGTTTTCTTTTCAAATTCAAAACACCGCTAATTGTTTTAAACTCGAGTCTGTGATATAGAGTGGAGTTTCAGTTATTTTACGAGTATAAACTTGTAAGGTAGTGTAAAACCAGTTAGCGTCATTAGAACTTGCTATGAGGATAATTCTAGATCCTGTCCAGTGTTAGTGGTAACTAGTTGTTCACTAGACAGTTTAAGTTATCAAATATGAAATCAAGTTCTTAATTTGGATTACTGCCTGCTTGAAAACTTTAACGTCCACTATACAGTTTAAGTTATCAAATATGAAATCAAGTTCTGAATTTGGATTACTGCCTGCTTGAAAACTTCAGCGTCTAGTTAACCACCTGGAAACACTGTTTGCGTTCAACATAAAATATTTCACAGTTTTCTGATTGATAATATTTATCTGATGTCATCAGCTTGCCATGCCTTTCTCTAGTTATCTTGTTTCTTAAGGCATGGTGATGGATGCTTGCATTTATTTTGTAGCTATTATTTCGTCAAACTTGCTTTTAACAGAACGTTTTGTAAACTAACCAGACATATTTCCTCGTAACAAATTTCTGGTTTATCTTTATCTTACTGTGCTGATTTTTAGGGCTGTACTTATTATTTTCTCCCTCACTATGCTTTCAGTACAATGGAGCTAGTTCACAGAGCCACCACAACTTTAGAGGCCGTGGAAGAGGTAGAGGCAGTAGTGCGGTAAGCCACTTAGAATCCAGCATCTCTTCTTGTTTTGTGTTCACATTCTCTACATTGAATATTCATTTTAATCTTAAATGTTGCTGCCTGCGTTATTGTGCTGTTACAGTTTCCCTTTGTTATACATTTATTGTTTTCGCCAGAATCACTATTTTAACAGGCAACATATGTTATCCAAATTGTCTTCTGCACCTTCTTGTTATCCATGCAAAAAAAAAATGATAATTGTACATAACTATCGTCAACGCTTTCATAGTTAAGAAAATATTTATACTATTCACATAAAAAACTTTGGTTTGCTCAATGTACACACTTCTGTTGTCTCAGTAAAATTTAATTTTTTAGTTTGTGGTACATATGTCATGTTACCTTTTAGCTTCAGTTAGTTCTGTTAGTATAAAGTTAGGGATCCACATGTTTCCATGTACAATAAAATAGAGATATGAAGGATATGATCTACCTGAAACTAGACGAGAGGAGTTTTAAACTTGAATCAATGAAATTCAAAGCCCTTCCACTATAATGAGGTCTTGATAAATGTAAACATAATTCCTGTTATCTATTTTGTAGAGCTCGACTCTTGTACTCCCTCCGTTCCTTTCTATAGTGCCTATTGTTTTTTGGCACGGAAATTAACGCAAGCAAATTTATTGACACAAAACCCCCCAACGCTATTTGAGAGAAAAAAAGGAAACTGGAAACAGATCGGAGACGTGATCTGCTCCCTACGCGGCCTACTCCTTCCTAATCTGACGTGATATGTATTTGCTATTTCCTTAACAGACGCGTGCGTGATCTACTCCTTCCTAATCTCACGTCCAGATTTTCTCTACGTGATTGCATAACAGATTTTCTCAACGTGAACAAATTCGTTCTAGATTTTCTGGACGGAAACAAATCGGTGGAAGGAGTTATTTGGAAAAAAACACAGCTTTCCTCTTATATTCTGAAACAATTGCGAAAAAACAATAGGCATTATAGAAAGGAACGGAGGGAGTATCATATTTACATGTTCTTGTATGAAACATGGTGAATATGCTGCTACAGTAGAACATTTGGCTAGAGTTACTCATGCTTTCTGGTTTCTTGCATGCAGCTGTCGCAATCACTAACAAAATTTACTGAAGAATTCGATTTCATGGCCATGAATGAGAAGTTCAACAAAGATGAAGTATGGGGTAATCTTGGTAAGAAATCCCAGTCTAGGGATAAAGATGGTGAGCTAGGAGATGATGTATTTAATGAAGACCTGGAGTACGATGAAACAGACAATCCAGAGTTAGATGTTAAGGTTTGATAGTTTCCTTATTCTTGTTGGACATTCAAATGTTTGCTCGTTCCTGCAAAAAGTTAACCCATTTCTCATCCTTTATGCAGCCTGTCTACGTCAAGGATGATTTCTTTGATTCCCTTTCTGGTGGAACATTTGGACGCGGAGGGCAAAATGGAAGGCCTAGATTTTCAGAACTGAGGAAAATGGATACAGAGGTACATTAGCCACTCCCTTTCTTGATGTATACTACCTGCCATCTGTACATTCTCAAATAAAAAAACTTACCATCTGTCCCTGATGCTTATCTTTTGCACAGACTTTTGGCGATTTCCCAAGGCATCGCCAGCCCTACCGTGGTGGTGGTCGGGGTTATCGTGGCGGTGGTCGTTCCCGTGGGTCGTACTACGGTGGTAGAGACTATGGAAACATGGGTGGTGGAAGAGACTATGGAAACATGGGAAGGGGTGGCCAGGAAAACTACTACGGTGGAAGAGGAGGTGGCTATGGAAACACGGGGAGGGGTGGTGGCCAGGAGAACTACTACGGTGGAAGAGGAGGTGGCTATGGAAACACGGGGAGGGGTGGTGGCCAGGAGAACTACTACGGTGGCAGAGGAGGCTACGGGAACACGGGGAGGGGTGGTGGCCAGGAAGACTTCTGAGCGCGCCCGCCGTATCCCAGGTGTTGTAGCCTTTACCGCAGTGCATCTCTCTTACCGTTCTGCAAATAAACGCTCCTTGGCGTGTGGCCCTCGTCCCAGCAGCAGGGGGACCTGTGGGCTTGTAGTTGATGTGGGTTGGTTCATACACCTCTGTGGTGTTGTGTAAGAGCTGCTGGTAGACAGACGAGCAGCCCTCTGATGCTTTGAGCGTGTACCGCGTGTCTGAGATGTAGTTGTATAGGCCGATCTCGTACCTGGTACCGCAGCGCTGGGCTTTTATCTCACACTCAGTAGCTCCCTTCTTGATTTGCTTACTTTAGCTGTATCTTGCTACCTGTTTTGTAGTACTTGACAAAGAGTGCATGTTATTATTGTTGCCAGGATATGGATTCACAGGTCATGTAATACTACATTTGTAAACACAACTGTTACAACTGATGACAAGCTTTTATTGAGTTCCTATTTAGTTTCCTTTTTGTCCCCTGTTATATGAAAGGGACACCTGGAGCTGTGCGATAAAGATCGCATGTGTCTGTTTATGGCGATTGGTTGTTTGGTTTGTTGGTTGTTGATGATGCTGATAAGTTGGGGCAGCGCTTTCATTGGTTTGGTACAAGTATCAGTCGGCCATGTACCTACTCTGTCGATCTTTGGAAGGAAAGCTGTACAATGTACATTGTAGTTGGATTTTGGGAGCAGCCATCTTGGTGGATTTGCATTGGCCTGGTTGGCTTAGAATGAATGTCCGGGGAGTCGTCAGGTGGCGCATCTCGTCTTGCCTTAACAGAAAGGCATCAAGCGAAGAAGGAAGTACACGTGCACCTGGTCCTGGACCAGACACGGCATGGGAAAGCAACGCATACACAGCTGTAGAGCCTCCGTTGGCGTCTTGGCCTCCCTGCTCCTTTTTCGTTGCTTTGATGAGGACAAGGAAATCTCCCATATCTGGTGCTGACGAGAACCCAGCCAAACTACCGTTTGAATAGTCTAGATCCAAAGCATCATGGCCGGTTTGGGATCCATACGCTTTTGCTGATGACCACAGTTTTAATCTTGGCTAGCAGAATTTTGTACAGTGTAATTTCCCGCGTTTTAAGCACATATGGTTTCCAGGTACAGGAGGCCGTAGCTGCGGGGGCATGCACAAAGCATGATCCCTGAAGAAACAGGGGGACGGTGCACACCAGGATCACAGGGTTCGGTTGGTCCTTGGTCGGCCACAAGAAGTTCAGTGATGCAATGCATGGATTCAGCGACATGACACGGCGGCCCCTGTTAAGCTAATCCCACAGAGATGTGCCAAGCAGAGGAAGACAACACAAGCAGCCGAAACTATCAACTGTGCATCACGGCCCTGCTTGTCTGTAATCATGCATCCACTGACCAATTCAGTTAAAAATCAGTGGGCTTGACACGGAATCTCTCCTGAATATCAATGATTTGTCCCACATTACAATAACAGAAATGAAAGGAAGCCAAGAAAAAGTTGATCAGCGCACGGTCACACCTTAGTTGCTCAACAATGTCAGCAAACCCAGATACTCGTTTGTATTATAGTAGGACAAACGATATTCGTGTGTATTATTATGTCACAACCTGCTTGCCGGTATATATATGTTCGACTAGCGTGACATAATAATCCACTGCCGGCTATCACCCCTCCCCATGGGCATATTTCATAATCGCTTCCACCTAATCAACCAACTGCTACACTAAGCTGGAACGACACAATTTCGTTGTCATGATCCACGAGATAACGAGGCTCCTCACCTAAAGTAATGCCCTAAAACCACTCCCCCAACCTCTAACCCGTGACGAAAACGACCCATCTCCCTCCCTCTCTCTCTCTCTCTCTCTCTCTCTCTCTAACTGGCGCCGCTGGTCAGTTAACCACAAGCAAGTAATTGAGCACGATTGCGCTCGATCATCGAATATATGCTGGTATGCACCATATAGCACTCGGTAAAAGGCGTCGTTTCCAATGCCGACATGGCCTCGAAATGTAAGTTTAGCTGAGAATTTACATTGCGATCCGCCTCTATTAGAAGTTTAGAACCATACAAATTTGTGCTTACGGCCAAGCCGTACGTATGCGTATGCACGTGATCCGTCGCACGCAAAAGTTAAGGCGAGACTTTTCAATTGAACAAACCATTTTGGACAGTTTAGCAGTATATAGCATGTTAATTAATACTACTCATGGTAACAGGAAGGTAAGCTAAGCTATGCCAAGCTAGAGGTCCCTCACTCACTCCCTACCTCTGGTCCCAACAGCACCTTCTCCATTCCTGAACTCTTGCTAGCTTAGCTAGGTAGCTACAGCTTCTCACCAATCCTTCCATTCCCGGTTCATCATGCCAACACGCCAGCGAGGTTGATGATGGGTCTGTCTAGTTGCCGGGATTAGTCAGCTAGTTGCGTTTGGGTAATCAGTTGACAATGGAGACGCAGAGGGTGGCGGTGCTGGTGGAGGACGCGCCGGCGTCCCGGGCCGCGCTGCAGTGGGCGGTGCGCAACTTCATCCGCGGCGGTGACTCCATCGCGCTGCTCCACGTGTGCCCGCCCTCGCGGTCCAGGCGGCGGCGCCGCGGCCTGCGCCTCCGCGGCTTCCAGCTCGCGCTCGCCTTCAAGGACCTCTGCAACGGCATCGCAGAGGTAAACCAATGAATTCCTTTCCGTCCTTGTCGTCCATGACCATGATTGGTTGGTTTGTGAGCTGAGCTGATGGTGGGGAACGCGCGCGTGTGCATACATAGGCGAAGGTGGAGATCGTGGTGCGGGAGGGGGAGCTCGGGGAGACGGTGGCGGCGGCGGTCGGCCAGCTCAAAGCCACCACGCTCGTCCTCGGCATCCACGACAAGAGCTTCATCTACAGGTACCACTAATTTCTAGCCCGATCGGTCGACACCCAAGAAAATTATATAGCTGAATTCTTGTGTTCTTGTGTTGTCCAACTCTCAGCGCGAGGAGCCCGTCCGCCGGAGTGAGCAGCCTGGGGTGCAGGGTCCTGGCCATCCGGCAGAACGCCACGGCGCGGCACGGGTTCATGGAGGCGGAGCTCATCCAGATCGAGACCATCAGATTGCAGTAAGCAGGAGTCAAAAATAACTCTCATGTTGTTCGTGATGCAGTCGACGACAGGTTTTCTGTTAACATTTCTGAACTTTTACAGCGTTCCGCCGCCGAAGATCCCGTTCCCGATCTTCACCCTGCCGCTGGGCGTGATATGGAGGAGATCGTCGTCAAAGAGGAGGAAATGATACAAGGAAAATAGACAGAATAGAAAGAAGAACAGTGTTGATTATAGGATGGGTTTTGTCAGAGGGAGCGGCAGATCGAGCCGGCCTGTACTGGCCATGCTGTTCCTCTGCTGGAGTTCATCGATCCCTTCCCTGCTTGCTAGCTCTGCCTTTGTAGTTTGTACAAACATCTTCTATAGTTTTATCAGAAATTTGACTGACACAACACAACACATCAAGAGAAGAGAACAAGTGCATGACTTATTATTTCTTTGTCTACAGAAGGTGCATAGTTTTTCACTTACGGCAATACCTGAAAGAAGGTGCGTAGTGTTGGTACGGTAGTTGCTTTCGGCAAAATGGTACTCCCTCCGTTTTTAGATATCAAACTTACCTGTTCCCCAAACGTCAACGAAAACACTCAAATTCAACATAAATTGCAATTTTCATTTAAATTTCGTTACATATTACAAAATTGGAAAAAACTAAATTTAAGTTAAAACTTAACGCCATACTCATCGTCGGTTGAGGCACGCGATGGGCCAACCTAGCCGCCGTTCTTCTCCTTGGCCTGTGATACGCGTAGATGCACACGTCCACAACCCCAAGGAAGATGATGCGTAGAAACAAGCTTTCCCCAGTATGAAACCAAGTTATCGAACCAGAGGAGCCAAGAAGACGTGAAGGTTGTTGGTGGAGGAATGTAGTGCGCGCAACACCAGGAAAAAGGCGCCAACGTGGAACCCGCACAACACAATCAAAGTACTTGCCCCAACGTAATTGAGGTTGTCAATCTCACCGGATTGCTGAAAACAAAGGATTAAGTGTATCGAGTGGAAGATGGTGTTTGTTTGCAAAGAACAGTAAAAGCAGTAGAATGTATTCAGATGTAGGTCCACAGTTCACTAGTGGTGTCTCTCCAATAAGATAACTAACATGCTGGGTGAACAAATTACAGTGAGCAATTGACAAATAAAGATTCAATACATATCAACGATGATTACTATGTGATTTAATCAGGGCATTACGACAAAGTACATAGACCGCTATCCAGCATGCATCTATGCCTAAATAATCCACCTTCGGTTATCATCCGAACCCCTTCCAGTATTAAGTTGCAACAACAGATAATTGCATTAAGTATGACGCGTAATGTAATCAACACAAATATCCTTAGACAAAGCATCAATGTTTTATCCCTAGTAGCAACAAGACATCCACAACCTTAGAACCTACTGTCACTGTCCCAGATTTAATGGAGGCATGAACCCACTATCGAGCATAATTACTCCCTCTTGGAGTTACAAGTATCAACTTGGCCAGAGCCTCTACTAGCAACGGAGAGCATGCAAGAACATAAACAACACATATATGATAGATTGATAATCAACTTAACATAATATTCTCTATTCATCGGATCTCACCAAACACAACATGCAGCATTACAAATAGATGATCTTGATCATGTTAGGCAGCTCACAAGATCTAATACAATGAAAACACAAGCGGAGAAGACAACCATCTAGCTACTGCTATGGACCCATAGTCCAAGGATGAACTACTCACGCATCAATCCGGAGGCGGGCATGATGATGTAGAGCCCCTCCGGTGATGATTCCCCTCCAGGGTGCCGGAGGCGATCTCCGAATCCCCGAGATGGGATTCGCGGCGGCTCTCCGCAATGTTTTCCGTATCGTGGCTCTCGGTACGGTTTCGTGACGGAGGCTTTAAGTAGGCGGAAGGGTAGGTCGCGTCACGAGGGCCCACACTACAGGCCGGCGCGGCCAGGGCTTGGGCCGCGCCGCCTGGTGTGTCGCCACCTCGTGGCCCCACTTCGTCTCCTCTTCGGACTTCTGGAAGCTTTGTGCAAAAATAGGACCCGGGCGTTGATTTCGTCCAATTCGAGAATATTTCCTTACTAGGATTTCAAACCAAAAACAACAAAAACAAACAATCGGCACTTCGGCATCTTGTTAATAGATTAGTGCCGGAAAATGTAAAATAATGCTGTAAAGTATGTGTAAATCACTCAAGTATTGTAATAAAAGTAGCATGGAACATAAGAAATTATAGATACGTTTGAGACGTATCAAGCATCCCCAAGCTTAGTTCCTACTCGTCCTCGAGTAGGTAAACGATAACACAAATAATTTCGAAGTGACATGCTACCAACATAGTCTTGATCAACATTATTGTAAAGCATATGAGATGAATGGAATGATCTGAACAAAAGATTGCTAACAAAGATAATGACTAAACAAATGAATCATATAGCAAAACTTTTCATGAATATTACTTTCAAGACAAGTATCAATAAGACTTGCATAAGAGATAACTCATAAGCAATAACACTAGTAGGAAAATGCTTATAGGTGGAGCTTAGTTCTGTGGCGCACCAAGAAAACTGCGCCACAGAAAGTTTTTTTGTGGCGCACGAGACTGTGTGCGCCACAAAAATAGCTTATTTTTGTGGCGCATTGCTGAACCATGTGCCACAGAAACTATGTGGGGCCCACATCCTGGCACTCCCAATTATTAGCGTATATTCGTGGCGCACACGGCCGCGCGCCACGAAATAACTATTTTTGTGGCGCACTTGCTCGGTGCACCACGGTTGTTGATTCTGTGCACTTGAGCTGGTGCGCCACAGAAATAGGGAACTTATATTATCCCCGTACCCCTCCCCGCGCCCTCATCCCCTCTACCGCCGCGCCGCCTCTCTCCCTTCTCCTCCGATCCGTACTGCGCGCCGCCATGGCGCCGTCGCCATCGCTGCCGCCGCCTTCCTCCGCGAGGGCGCATGCCCCACGCTCCACCCATCCCCGCCACCAGCAGCACATGCCGCGTGGCGTGGAGGAGGGGCCAAGGCGTGCAGAGGAGGGTCCGGCGCCGCCGCATCAAGGAGGAGGCCGAGCCGCCGCGTCCTCCACCTCCTCCACCCCTGCCATCGTCGTCAACCTCCTCCTCCACCCCTTTTTTCGGTGAGCTCCACCTCTGCCCTCCCCTCCCTCTTCCTCTCCGCGCGAGCACAAGGTGCTCGATGAAATGCTCTGGATGTTGTTGTGCTCTGGATGTTGATGTTGCTGCGTTGCTAGTTGGTAGCATGATGTTGGAACGATTTAGCTTGACATTGTTGGAGGTGCCTTTGGTTATAGAATGCCCATCACTAACATTGTTGGACTCCCATGACTGTTGCTCGAGTCCCCCTTTTCTTATTCTGTATAACTTGGTTAACATTGTTGGACTCCCATGACTATTGCTTGATTAATTGCTGCTATGCTTGTTACTGATGGAGCTATAGTTGATTAATTGGTGCCATGTTTGTTACTGATGCTGCTATATTGCTTGATTAATTGGTGCTATGCTTGTCACTTCTTATTAATGAACCATGTGTTGGTGATGATTCAGTTAAACTAAATGGATTTGATTTGTTTTCCAACCTTTGTTGGAAACAAATCCAAAGTTTGAACCTGTATAAGGTGATGAGGACTTGTTTACTGGTGTGGATTGCTTATGTTATCCAAGTAGAGATATTCACAGTAGGGAATCATGTAAATGAATGCCACTATGGTATCCTTTGAAGAAAATGGGAAGTTTCTGATGGTTTAAAAGACTAGGTGATGCTAGGTTATTCAGTTGGCTGTCAAGGTTGGTTTTATCTGGTTAACATGGATTGGCTATGTGCTCTTGCTTACTTATGCATATCCATCTCTACTGGATTGACTAGCTCAGGCTTGGCCTCTCTCTTGCCAGCATCACTTTGTTACTACCAAGTGATGAGTAATCCCTTATGGACCCTAGCTTTGTTTTGAACTCAACTGAGTAATGATATATTTCTTTTTCTTGTTGGCTTTGATGAAATTAGAGATATCCACAGTAGGGGATCATGTAAATGAATGCCACTGTGGTATCCTTTGAAGAAAATGGGAAGTTTCTGATGGTTTAAAAGACTAGGTGATGCTAGGTTATTAAGTTGGCTGTCAAGGTTGGTTTTATCTGGTTAACTTGGATAGGCTATGTGCTCTTGCTTACTTATGCATATCCATCTCTACTGGATTGACTAGCTCAGGCTTGGCCTCTCTCTTGCCAGCATCACTTTGTTACTACCAAGTGATGAGTAATCCCTTATGGACCCCAGCTTTGTTTTGAACTCAATTGAGTAATGATAAATTTCTTTTTCTTGTTGTCTTTGATGAAAATAGAGATATCCACAGTAGGGGATCATGTAAATGAATGCCACTGTGGTATCCTTTGAAGAAAAAGGACTGTTTCTGATGGTTTTAAAAGGCTAGGTGGTGCTAGGTGATTCAGTTGGCTACCAAGACTTGTCTCATCTGGTTAGCTGGGATATGCTATGTGTTGTTGCTTGTTTAGGCATATCTATCACTTACTGGATTTACTGGTTCTTGATTGGCCTCTCTTTTGCCAGCATCACTTGGTCTATACCAAGTGATGAATAATCCCTTTGGAGCATCTGCTCCATGCATGCTATGTGTGTTTGAGCATCTTGACTTATGTCACCATGGTTGCTGGTTTGGTGGTGTTTTTGTACTTGTCGATGATTAGATGGTTGGTTGATCACTCGTACACTCCGGGTGTCGCTAGTGAGCCTGGTGTGATGGCACAAATATCAATCTCTTGTGCATCCTACCTGGCCTCACTAACGCCATCCCGGGATGTTCATATTTGTTTCGACCAACAAAGTATGAGGCATTCCATTTAGTTCATACTAGCTACTTCTTAATTGCATTGGCCTTTCTTCCATTCTAGTGCCGATGATTAAATTGTTTGGTCACTTGTACACTCGGGGTGGGGCCACTGAGCCTGGTGCGATGGCACAAATATCAATCTCTTGTGCATCCTACCTGGCCTCGCTGACCCCATCCCTGAATGTTAATATTTCTTTCGACCAACAAAGTATGAGGCATATGATATCTAGTTGAGATACCACTTGGCTCTTTCTTCCATTTTAGTGCCGATGATTAGAATGTTTGGTCACCTATACGCTGCAATATACTTTGTAGACGGGCCTTTCCCCGGCCGCCGTTCGTTGAACGAGTCCTGACGAGACAACAACGCCGACATGTCTCTTCGGCGCAGAACCCCAGTCCCAGCCGTCTCCCTTGTGGCCGTGTCTAGTGGGCTCTGCGCTTTTCTCCATGGCCGGACATTGCGCATCACCACTATCGCCGAGTCCACAGTGTAGAGTACTTTGCAGAGATGCCGCTTTTCTTCTCTCGCTCAGCTGAACGAGTCCTGATGCAAAGACCGTGCCGGCCTCGGGCATGCCGGCATGGTCTTTGCATCAAAGACTCGTTCACGCACGGTGAGGGAAGAAAAGTGGCATCTGCTGCAAACTGCTATGCTCCTGTGGAGTCCGGCGATAGTGTTGATGGCGATTATCATTATTCCCCCGGTGAGTCCAATCGTGGTCCGGAGAGCGCAGAGACACGGCCACAAGGGAGGCGGCTGGGATGCGTGGTTCTCGCGCAGAGGCATCAGCGTTGTTGTGTCGTTAAGGACCCGTTCACGGAACGGCGGCGGGGAAAGGGGGCCCTTCTGCAAAGTATACTGCGGTATACTGCAACTATGGTTTCTGACCATAGTATTTGTGTTGACCAATAATGTATGAGGCACTTATTCCATTTTGTCATTCCATTTGCTTTGAGATTTTCAAAATGCCGATGATTAAAATGTTTGGTCCCCGTACACTTGGGGGTGGCGTAAGTGAGCCTGGTAAAATAGCACAAATATCAATCTCTTGTGCATCGGACTTGGTCTCGCTTACGCCATCCCTAAATGTTAATATTTGTGTTGACCAACAATGTATGAGGCATTTATTCCATTTCTCTTGTGCATCGGACTTGTTGGTCTCACTTTCTTCCATTTTCATCATAGTACGAACTGGATATGAAGACCCCGATGCAAGCGAGCCTGGTGGGTAGAGATGAGGGAGCAAAGGAGGAACCGGATGAAGACTACTTTGTATCTCGAAATTGTGAAATTTGTATGAATTAAGAGTTGTATGCAAAACATTTGACACTTAATTGCCACTATATATGTATCTCGATCGGGCTCTAAGTAATGTGATGATGATGTCTATGTTATATCTGTGCAATGTACATGATATTTATATTATATCTGAATGTTGCTGTATATAACCCGTATCTCGTATATTGCTGTGTATAAACCGCATGTGTATAGCAGCAGCACAAAATCGAGTATAATACAAGCAATTTCTGTGGCGCACGAAAACCAATTTGTGGCGCACCCTTTTCTGGCGCACCTAGGAACACGTGCGCCACGTAAACCTTAATTTGTGGCGCATGGAAGGTGCGCCACGAAACCTTATTTTGTGTGACGCCTGGCGCACCTCCCATGCGCCACAGAATCCATTTTTGGTGCGCCACTGATGAGGCTTTTCCTACTAGTGTAAGTTCAAAGTAGAATGCATTGAAGCAACACAAAGGATGATTAAGTTTCAGCGAATGCTTTCAACTTGTAACATGTATATCTCATGGATATTTGTCAACATAGAGTAATATAACAAGTGCAATAAGTAAACATGTAAGAATCAATGCACACAGTTAACACAAGTGTTTGCTTCTAAGATAGAAGGGAATGGGTAAACTGACTCAACAATAAAGTAAAAGATTGGCCCTTCGCAGAGGGAAGCATTGATTACTATTTTTGTGCTAGAGCTTTTGTTTTGAAAACATAGAAACAATTTTGTCAACGGTAGTAATAATTCATATGTGCTATGCATAATACTTCCTACAAGTTGCATGTCTGATGCATAGAGTACTAATAGTGCTCGCACCTTGTCCTACTATCTCGGAAAACACGGATTCTCATCGCATAACATATGCTTCAACCAAGTGTCACAAAGGGGTACCTCTATGCCGCATGTACAAGTGTCTAAGGAGAAAGCACGCATTGGATTTCTCGCTTTTGATTATTCTCAACTTAGACATCCATACCGGGACAACATAGACAACAGATAATGGACTCCTCTTTTAATGCTTAAGCATTCAACAATAGTTAATATTCTCATAAGAGATTGAGGTTGTATGTCCAAACTGAAACTTCCACCATGATACATGGCTTTAGTTAGCGGCCCAATGTTCTTCTCTAACATATGCATACTCAAACCATTTGATCATGAAATCCACTACTTCAGACAAGACGAACATGCATAGAATCTCACATGATATCCAACAAAGATAAAGTTGATGGCGTCCCCAGAAACATGGTTACCGCTCAACAAGCAACTTATAAAAATTAAGACACATAACTACATATTCATCACCACAATAGTTTTTAAGCTATTTGTCCCATGAGCTATATATTGTAGAGGTAGAGGAATGAAATTTTAAAGGTAGCACTCAAGTAATTTACTTTGGAATGGCAGAAAAATACCACATAATAGGTGGATATGGTGGACACAAATGGCATGGAGTTTGGCTCAAGGTGTTTGGATGCACGAGAAGCATTTCCTCTCGGTACAAGGTTTGGGCTAGCAAGGTTGTTTGAAGCAAACACAAGTATGAACAGGTACAGCAAAACTCACACAAGAACATATTGCAAGCATTATAAGGCTCTACACTGTCTTCCTTGTTGTTCAAACACTTTACCCGAAAATATCTAGACTTAGAGAGAACAATCATGCAAACCAAATTAAACAAGCTCTACAGTAGTTATTCATTAATAGATTAAACTACATGATGCAAGAGCTTAAACATGATCTATGAGAGCTCAAACAATTGCCAAATTGTCAAACCATATGCATCATTTTCCAATTCCAACCATATAGCAATTTAACGAAGCAATAAGCTTTCACCATGAACATTAAAGCACAATTAAGAACACAAGTGTTCCATAAGAAAAGCGGAGCGTAATATCTCCAATATAAGGATGGCGAGATCCAACTTTATTCAAAACAAAACAAAAAAACCGACGCTCCAAGTAAAGAACATAAGGATGTGACGGAATAAAAATATAGTTTCACTAGAAGTGACCCGATAATGTTGTCGATGAAGAAGGGGATGCCTTGGGCATCCCCAAGCTTAGATGCTTGAGTCTTCTTAAAATATGCAGGGATGAACCACCGGGGCATCCCCAAGCTTAGACCTTTCACTCTTCTTGATCATAGTATATCATCCTCTTCTCTTGACCCTTGAAAACTTCCTTCACGCAAACTTCAAGCAAACTCATGAGAGGGTTAGTGCTTAACCACAAATTCATATATTCAGAGGTGACACAATCATTCTTAACACTTCTGGACATTGCACAAATCTTCTGAAATTTAATGGAACAAAGAAACTCATTCAATATAGCAAAAGCGGCAATGCGAAATAAAAGACAGAATCTGTCAAAAACAGAACAGTCCGTGAAGATGCATCTGGACTGGGCACTTAACTTGCTCAAATGGAAAAACTCAAAACTAATGAAACTTGCGTACATATCTGAGGATCACGCTAATTTTGCAGATTTTTCGAATTTTTTACAGAGACTTATGCCAGAATTCGTGACAAACAGCAATGCTGTTTCGCAGCGATCCCAAATATAACATCAACTTTAGCATAGAAACTTTACTTGGCACAAAAACATGATAAGGAGAGGTTGCTACAGTAGTAAACAACTTCCAAGACTCAACAAAACAAAAATTGCTGTAGTAAAATAAACACATGGGTTATCTCCCAAGAAGTGCTTTTCTTTAACGCCTACGGCGCAGAAAGTGCAAATCAAGTAACATCAAGAGAAGAAGCATCAACATCATAGCTTGTTATAATAATAGAATCAAAAGGCAACTTCATTCTCTTTCTAGGGAAGTGTTCCATACCTTTCTTGAGAGAAAATTGATATTTAATATTACCTTCCCTCATATCAATAACAACACCAACGGTTCGAAGAAAAGGTCTTCCCAACACAATAGGACAAGATGCATTGCATTCGATATCCAAGACAACAAAATCAACGGGGACAAGGTTATTGTTAACCGTAATGCGCACATTATCAATCCTCCCCAAAGGTTTCTTTTTAACATTATCGGCAAGATTAACATCCAAATAACAATTCTTCAATGGTGGCAAGTCAAGCATATCACAAATCTTTTTAGGCATAACAGAAATACTTGCACCAAGATCACATAAAGCATTAGACTCAAAATCATTGAATTTCATTTTAATGATGGGCTCCCAACCATCTTCTAACTTCCTAGGAATAGAAGCTTCAAGTCTTAATTTCTCTTCCCTAGCTTTAATGAGAGCATTTGTAATATGTTTTGTAAAGGCTAAATTTATAGCACTAGCATTGGGACTTCTAGCAAGTTTTTGTAAGAACTTTATAACTTCAGTAATATGACAATCATCAAAGTCTAAACCATTATGTTCTACAGCAATGGAATCATTGTCACCAATATTTTGAAAATTTTCAAGCAGTTTTATCACAAATGCAGCTTCAGTCCAGCATTGTGCGCTTTGCACTAGGAGTAGAAACATTGCCAACACCAATTATTTTACCATTGGTAGTAGGAGGTGCAGCAAAGAATTAACATTACTAGTGGTGGTAATAGTCCATACTTTAGCTACATTATTTTCTTTAGCAAGTTTTTCTTTTTCTTCTCTATCCCACCTAGCATACAATTCAGCCAACATTCTAATATTATCATTAATTCTAACTTGGATGGCATTTGTTTTAGCAAACCTAGCATCTTCAACTTTCTCAGGCATAACTTTCAATTTTAAAAGATCAACATCAAGAGCAAGACTATCAACCTTAGAAGCAAGAATATCAATTTTATCAAGCTTTTATTCAACAGTTTTATTAAAAGCAGTTTGTGTACTAATAAATTCTTTAAGCATGGCCTCAAGACCAGAGGGTACACTCTTATTATTGTTGTAAGAATTACCATAAGAATTACCATAACCATTACTATTAGAAGGATATGGCCTAAAGTTGGTGTTACCATAATTATTCCTATAAGCATTGTTGTTGAAATTATTACTTTTAATGAAATTCACATCAACATTTTCTTCTTGAGCAACCAATGAAGCTAAAGGAACATTATTAGGATCAATATGAGATCTACCATTTGCAAGCATAGACATAATAGCATCAATCTTATCACCCAAAGAAGAGGTTTCTTCAACAGAATTTACCTTCTTACCTTGAGGAGTTCTTTCATGTGCCATTCAGAGTAATTGATCATCATATCATCAAGTAATTTAGTTGCGGCGCCGTGATGGACATAAAAGTACCTCCAGCACTGAATCCAATAGGTTCCTTGAGGAAAAATTCAATCCTGCATAAAAGGTTTGGATGATCATCCAAGTAGTCAGTCCATGGGTTGGACAATTCTTTACCAAAGATTTCATTCCCTCCCATGCTTGAGCAACATGTTCATTATCAAATTGTTTAAAATTCATTATGCTACTTCTCAAAGATATAATCTTAGCAGGAGGATAATATTTACTAATAAAAGCATCTTTACACTTAGTCCATGAATCAATACTATTCTTAGGCAGAGATAGCAACCAATCTTTAGCTCTTCCTCTTAATGAGAAAGGAAACAATTTCAGTTTAATAATATCACCATGTATATCCTTATACTTTTGCATTTCACAAAGTTCACCAAAATTATTAAGATGGGCAGCAGCATCATCAGTAACACCAAAAATTGCTCTCTCATAACAAGATTCAGTAAAGCAGGTTTAATTTCATAGAATTCTGCTGTAGTAGCAGGTGGAGCAATAGGAGTACATATAAAATCATTATTATTTGTGCTAGTGAAATCACACAACTTAGTATTTTCAGGAGTACCCATTATAACAGTAATAAAGTAAACTAGGCAAATAAAGTAAAGACAAGTAACTAATTTTTTTGTGTTTTTGATATAGAGAACAAGAGAGTAAATAAAGTAAAACTAGCAACTAATTTTTTTTGTATTTTTGTTTAAGTGCAGCAAACAAAGTAGTAAATAAACTAAAGCAAGACAAAAACAAAGTAGAGAGATTGGAAGTGGAGACTCCTCTTGCAGCGTGTCTTGATCTCCCCGGCAACGGCGCCAGAAATTTAGCTTGATACGCGTAGATGCACACGTCCGTTGGGAACCCCAAGTGGAAGGTATGATGCGTATAGAAGCAAGTTTCCCAAGAAACCAAGGTTATCGAACCCAGGAGCCAAGAAGCACGTGAAGGTTGTTGGTGGAGGAATGTAGTGCGGCGCAACACCGTGAAACCGGCGCCAACGTGGAACCTGTACAACACAATCAAAGTACTTTGCCCCAACGTAACAGTGAGGTTGTCAATCTCACCGGCTTGCTGAAAACAAAGGATTAAGTGTATCGAGTGGAAGATGGTGTTTGTATGCAAAGAGCAGTAGAAGCAGTAGAATGTATTCAGATGTAAAGAATGGACCGGGGTCCACAGTTCACTAGTGGTGTCTCTCCAATAAGATAACTAACATGCTGGGTGAACAAATTACAGGTGAGCAATTGACAAATAAAGATTCAATACATATCAACGATGATTACTATGTGATTTAATCAGTACATTACGACAAAGTACATAGACCGCTATCCAGCATGCATCTATGCCTAAATAATCCACCTTCGTGTTATCATCCGAACCCTTTCCAGTATTAAGTTGCGAACAACAGAAATTGCATTAAGCATGGCGCGTAATGTAATCAACACAAATATCCTTAGACAAAGCATCAATGTTTTATCCCTAGCAACAAGACATCCACAACCTTAGAACCTACTGTCACGATCCCAAATTTAATGGAGGCATGAACCCACTATCGAGCATAATTACGCCATCTTGGAGTTACAAGTATCAACTTGGCCAGAGCCTCTACTAGCAACAGAGAGCATGCAAGAACATAAACAACACATATATGATAGATTGATAATCAACTAAACATAATATTCTCTATTCATCGGATCTCACCAAACACAACATGTAGCATTACAAATAGATGATCTTGATCATGTTAGGCAGCTCACAAGATCTAATACAATGAAAGCACAAGCGGAGAAGACAACCATCTAGCTACTGCTATGGACCCATAGTCCAAGGATGAACTACTCACGCATCAATCCGGAGGCGGGCATGATGATGTAGAGCCCCTCCGGTGATGATTCCCTCCGGCAGGGTGCCGGAGGCGATCTCCGAATCCCCCGAGATGGGATTCGCGCGGCGGCCTCTCGCAATGTTTTCCGTATCGTGGCTCTCGCACGGGGGTTTCGCGACGAGGCTTTAAGTAGGCGGAAGGGTAGGTCGGGCGGCCACGAGGGCCCACACCACAGGCCGGCGCGGCCAGGGCTTGGGCCGCGCCGCCCTGGTGTGTCGCCACCTCGTGGCCCCACTTCGTCTCCTCTTCGGACTTCGGAAGCTTCGTGCAAAAATAGGACCCCGGGCGTTGATTTCGTCCACCCGAGAATATTTCCTTACTAGGATTTCTGAAACCAAAAAGCAGAAAACAGAACCGGCACTTCCGCATCTTGTTAATAGGTTAGTGCCGGAAAATGTAAAATAATGCTGTAAAGTATGTGTAAATCACTCAAGTATTGTAATAAAAGTAGCATGGAACATAAGAAATTATAGATACGTTTGAGACGTATCAGCCTGCTCCACCCGCACCCGCCTCTACCAGTGTTGGATCGCTGCCGGTGAGGGTGGAGCTTCCCTACGTGCATGACCCTTTAGTGTCACCTGCCTCAGGAGGAACTCCTCATTCTGGGCTACATGCGTTGCTTCGCGGGTGGCGGCCTCGGCGAGGGTCTGAGCGTTGAGCTCGATGATCATGTGCCGCTCGGCCGCCATGAGGAGGCGACCCAGACACCTCCGACGACACTCACCGACGGGAGATATCGATGATGCGCTCCAAGATGGACACGTGAGTATCCTCGATGGTTCGGCCGGTGTTTCTCTGTTGTCGCGCCGTACAAAACGACGCGAGGATCGCCGCTTGTTCTAGGTTCGTTGGCTCCGGCCCGTCGTCCCACTGCTCCGCCTCTTGCGCCGCCACCTTTTCCATGTCCTCCTCGTAGTCGTCGTCCGAAGGAGGAAGTGCTCGGGCTTGGTCTGTGGCACTGGTTTAGCTGATGGTGTGCATTTGGCCTGTGGCGATGAGGCATCATGTCGTTGTGTCTAGGAGGTTGTGGCTAGGAGGCAACGAGGTGGCGATGGAGGCGAGTGTGAGGCTCGTCGCACGAATGCCGGGCTTTGATAGCCAGAGACGAGTTGGAAACAAAGGCGGGAAGCAGGGGAGAAAGGGACCGAAGGAGCGGTGTGCATTAATGACGTTGCATGGGGAGGCGCAATGCCAATGGTTACGGGAACCGTGACACCATTAAGAAATATGGTTGTGTCTATGACAAGCATGGCCCGCCAAAAGCCACATCGCCAACGACTCATGTCTAGCGCGTCTAACATACTTCGCGTGGGTGGACATCCTGAAAACGCTAGACGATGTTTCCAGCTTGGTTCATGATGACCCACAAGTATAGGGGGTGTATCGTAGTACTTTCGATAAATAAGAGTGTCGAACCCAACGAGGAGCATTGACAAGCGCTTCGATGAAGGATTCACCGTAAATGCTCACGACAAGTATTCAGGGGGTTTTGATATTGCAGATAAATAAAGTACAAGTAAATAAAATGCGAGAGAGATAATTGCAGCGAGTGGCCCAATCCTTTTTAGCACAAAGGACAAGCCGGTTTGTTTACTTATAATGACCAAACGTTCTTGAGGACACACGGGGATTTTAGTCTAGTGCTTTCGCTTTATACGGCTGATTAGTCTTCATTGTTTTGATAAGTGTTGTGTGGGTGAACCTATGCTAATGCACCGCCCTTCCTAGGACTAATACATACTTGTGATTATACCCCTTGCAAGCATCCGCAAATACAAGAAAGTAATTAAGATAAATCTAACCACACCCTTAAACTCGAGATCCTGCTATCCCTCCTGCACCGATATACTAACGGGGTTTAGGTTGCTGTCACTCCGCAACCCCACAATTAGCAAACGAATACAAGATGCACTCCCCTAGGCCCATAAAGGTGAAGTATCATGTAGTCGACGTTCACATGACACCACTAGAAGAGTAACACCACAACTTAAATATCATAACATTGAATACTACTCAACAATAATTCACTACTAACATCCAGACTTCACCCATGTCCTCAAGAACTAAACGAACTACTCACGAGACATCATATGGAACATGATCGGAGGTGATATGATGATGAATAACAATCTGAACATAAACCTTGGTTCAATGGTTTCACTCAATAGCATCAATAACAAGTAGTAATCAACACCGGGAGAGTTTCCCCTATCAAACAATCAAGATCCAACCCAAATCGTTACAGCGGTGACGAGATGCAGCGGTGAAGATGGCGGTGTAGATGGTGGAGATGATGATGATGATGATGGAGATGATGTCCAGCTCGATGACGATGGCGATGGCGTGATTTCCTCCGGAGGGAATTTCCGGCGGATTCCCGCCGGAGAGCTCTTTTCTCTCGTGTTTCTCCGCCCGGAGGCGGCTCACAATTCTCCGTAACTCCCTGTCTTAGGTTTTCGGGACGAAGAAGTACGCGAAGGAGAGGCGCCGAGGGGTTGTGGGCCCCTCCCCACAAGGCGGCGCGGCCAGGCCAGGGCCCGCCGGGCCTGGGGGGCCATGGCGCCCCTCTCGGCCCCTCCTTTTGCTCCCTTTATCATCTGGAAAAATAGGATTTTCTCGTATAATTTCGTCAATTGTTGATCTTCCGAAATATGGTGTCCTGACGGTGCTTTTTCCAACAGAATCCTGACTCCGGTGAATAATTCTCCAATGATCATGAAACATGCAAAATAGATGAAATAACATAAGTATCATCTCTAAATATGAAATCTAACAATGAATAACAGCAAATTATGATATAAAATAGTGATGCAAAATGGACGTATCAGTTCACGACGCCGTTGATGTGTGCCATGAGGAGAAGGAGCTAGTCGGCCCCTCTACTGCAGCTGCCGCTCTAGGAGACAATGAAGGATGGGTGCAAGTGGGTCGGGGCGGCCGTCCTGGCCGCGAGCCATCGTATTTGCTTCCGAAGGAAGGTTTCGAGCGTTGTCTCGCCTTCAAGCGTTGGGCTCGTGGAAGATGCTTCTGGTGCCTTGAGCGAGGCCACAAGGTCAATACATGTCGTGAAGCCTTCAGATGCATCCGTTGTCGCCGTCCTGGTCACCAGGAGCGTTTCTGTCGTGCGCGCTTTTCCGTTGCTCGTTCTCGCTCTTCGGATGCTCATGCTCGTTCTTCGGACGCACGTGCTCCTTGCCAGTGGAGCTACTCTCCGAGCGCTCATGCTCGTTCTTCGGAAGCACGTGCTCCTTGCCAGCGGAGCCTCTCTCCGTCGGCCCAACCTCGTCGTCCCTCGGAGTTCCGGAGTTGGGCTGAGGTGGTGTGCCACTTGCCGTCGCCTGGAACATCGCCCGAAAGGCCCTCTCCAACATGTTGTGAGGAGTTTAATGTCAACACTAGCTTCGACTCTCGCCTTCAGTGTCATTTTTCCTTGCTGCGCTTGGAACTCGCTCATTTGGTTGCTAATTGTGTCGAGGAGGCATCTCGCCCCCTTCGTGAAGAGGTGGCAAGTCTCAAGCTGTTGTTGACACGCGTTGGAGATTCCTTGGTACTGGAGGAGGCATGTTCTTTTGGTGGATAGGGGCTCACCACCGTGCAGGCTGAGTTTCCACTTGGCTCATCGGTGTCTCGCCCCTTGTGTGAAGAAGAGTTGCCTATAGTTGTTGATGTTGAGGTTGAGGCTGAGACAACGACGTCAAAGGTGGGTGACGAAGCCATTGCTAACAAAGGTCCAGAGGAGTCGCATATGGTTGGAGAAGAATGCATCTTTGCTTGTTTCTCCCCTCGCTCCAAGTCCTTCTCGTCATCGCAACCCGACGTGTCGTTTGCCTCTGAGTGCGAGGATATCGATGGAACCATGGCTCCGGTGATGTTGGTCATGCCCGAGCTAAAGGAGCTGTGTGGGGAGGCCTCTCCTCCTCTATCGATGGCGCATCTGCAGCTAGATTTGCTTTCCGCACCTCCTTTAGTGGAGCCTTTCCAACTGCTTGACTTTGTCGACCGAGTTGATAAGTTTTATGAGGCAGGTGCATTGGCACCCCACTCTGACGCTCTCTTTGCAAAAGAGCTCCGCGACTTGCTTGTCAGTCTGGAGGCGGCTTGCCCTGGATATGGCAATGAGATTGCTTGCGTCTTGGCTGGAAATGCTTCAGAGGACATGATCAAGAAGGTGGAGAAGACTTTGTCTCGCACGAGGGTAAGAAGGATGAGGGGCTTTGCAAGAAAAGCTTCCGCAACTTCTTCATAGAGTCAATTTGGGTGTTGTGTCCCTTCAATCGGGTCTTCTTGCGGCGTGGTGATCTAGGTGTCATGGTTCGGTGGTGGAAGTAGGTTAATAGATTTTGTTGGGTTGTCTAGTCGGTTGGGAAGTTGCCTATTTTGGATGTCGCTCGTTTGTGGTTTTGGTATTGTTGTAACGGCTTTTGCCCGGTTTTCCGTTAATTAACTGGTCATCTTCTCTTCTTAATTAATAGATTGGGGCAAAGCTTTTGCCCCTGTTTCAAAAAAAAAACGCTAGACGACCTATTGAGCCGCACTGCTCGCACTGGACAGAAAATCAGTTTGAGACGCATGATTGGAATCTTAGGGCATCTCCAACCGCGCGACCCATCCCGCGCCCGCGCGTCCGGATGGGTCCAGCCGGACAAAATCGCGGCCCAACGCGGGGACGCACCGCAAGCGGACGGCCGCGCGTCGAACGACGCAAACCCGGCCCAAATCTTGGCCGGTTTGCGTGGCCGCGGATGGCACGCGGTCCGCTCGCGGGGCGTCCGTCGCCGTTTCCTTTGGGCCCACTGTCAGACCGGGGGTATTAAATGGGGACCCGAGGGGATCTGGCCTCCACCCGGCCCCACTCCACCCCAGCGAAACCGCCGCCATGGCCTCTGCCGCGGAGCTGCGACGACGAGGCGAGCAGCGGCGCCGTCCGCCGGCGCCGCGGCATCGTGGAAACCCGTGCGGCCTCCACGGAGGCCGCCCGCGGCGGCGCGACATTGCCGCAACCGCCGCCGCCGCGCCGAGCCCAAGCCCGAGTCCTGGGACCCGACCGCGCCGCGCTGTCTCGGCGGCGGAGAGGAGAAATGACGCACCTGGCGGCCATTCGAACGTCCGAGCTGGAGGCGGCGGCGGAGGAAGAAGCGAGCTCGGAGCTCTCGCCGGCGGAGGGAGGAGAGGCGCGGCGGCGGGAGGAGGCCGCGGCGCGCCGACGAGGAGCGCCGCGAGGAGCAGCCGGCGAAGAGGCGGCGACAGAGGAGCGGCGCGCCAGAGAGGCGCAGCGCTCAGGAGGAGGCGCCGCCGTGCGCCGCCGCAGCCTCGGTGGCTCCGACCCCACTCGCCCGGGAGGAGGCCCCGTGGTCTCCGTGGCCGGAGTCCCCGGCGCGGTCGAGCCACACCGCCTCCCCGCCCGGGGACGTCGGCCGACGTCGACGGCCGCCGACGACGCCCAGGGGCTAGGCGGCGCACCGGCGGCCACCGCCGCCGACCAAACCCTAATAGAGGGTTTTAAGTTTAAATTTAAAAGCCCATATAGGGGCTTTTTTTTAGTTATTTGCCCAAAATAGGGCTATGTACAAATTTGCCCAAAATAGGGCATATGTTTAATGAAATTTCGTTTAAATTTGCCATTTTTATTTTGTTTTCGTGCTTCTCCGATTTTGCGATGCGTCCGCGCGTTGGGCGCACCGCGCGACCCAAACGGACACGCGGACGCGGGCCGCTGTCCGCGTGTCCGGCGCGACCCAAACGCCAAAACGGACCCCCGGTTTGGGGCGCACCATTGGAGATGCCCTTATTTCTGCCCGACGCATCCAATAGCCTTGGCCCTTCTGAGGTAGGGGATGGCATTGGATTCGCACGCTCTCTACAGACCTATCAAGGAAGCAACATGGATGGGCTGTTGGCCTGGTAGCGAGAGCGTGATGGCTCTCCCCGTGTTTAACAGAGATTTGGAAGCAAGTCCATGGGCTCTTGGCACAGTAGTGGGAGTGGCATTGATGGAAACATACTGACCTTGAAACCTAGCAGGCCAAGTTAACCATTCAGTTCTGTTTATTCACTACAAGAAAATAAGCATGTAAGGACGTTCTACCGGCAAAACCTATACATCGACCAGGTCGGTGGCTACCAGCCACCGCACACCCCCTGGTCGGGTATGGGCCAGGCCCATTTGTGTCTGTTGTCTGTAGTAGTTCGATTTTCCTTTTTTTTTCTGGTTTCTTTTTCTGTTTTTCTTTTCTATTTTCTGTTTTCGGTTTTGCTTATATTTTTTCAGATTCGAAAATTTTAATTTTAAAAAATTGTTCAAATTGAAAAAAATGTTCAAATTTGAAAACCGTTCAAATCTAAAAACCGTTCAAATTTGAAAACCGTTCAAATATGAAATATGTTTAAATTCAAATTTGAAAACCGTTCAAATATGAAATTTGTTTAAAATTTTAAAATGTTCAAATGTAAAATTTGTTCAAATTTAAAAAATGTTCAAATATAAAATTTGTTCAAATTTAAAATTTGTTCACATCGAAAATTGTTCAAATCCAAAAATTGTTCATATAAAAAACTAGAAAATAATGCTTTCAATTTTTCGAAAATATACAAATTTTGGAAATTTTTGTTTTCCCGAAAAAATTTCACATTGGCATTTTAAATTTTTTTAAAAAAGAAATGAAACAGCAGAAAAGGAGAAAACAAAAAAAACGAAAACAAACGCCGGTTGGCCACCACCAGTGCCCGCACCGACCAGGGTGGTGTATAGGTACTGCCAAAACCACCGGCGGTGGTTAAGCAACACGAAGAGTCGGGAGGCTTCCGGCGGCCCGGTCCTCGACGTCGTCCGCAAATGCTCGACACGACCCGGCGGCGCAAGGGCATGCCACGACCTATACCCGGCCAGGAAGGTGTTGGATTGCTTCGATTAGTTCCTGCGACACGTAAACATTAAATACGAGCCCTATCGGCTCTCAGTTGGGATCGGCTCAAAGAGCCGATCGCCCATGGTTCATGTTGGATTTTCAATGACATGGGGATCCTGCTTGATCATAACAAAGCTAAACCAATCTACGACAGTTTAGGGTTTTCACCGTATGATCGGACATCCTACACGTAGTTGAGCCTAATAGACACGAAAGATAATGGAAAACTAACCCTAAAAGAGGCCTAAAAACCAACATTAAGTTAATTCCCGGAACATCCCTCTTAGGACTAACAAACCATACCTAACGCACTACCGGATCGTTCAACCCGTTTGCAAGGCCTAACCATACGGATATTAAACTAATCCTTGAAGAACAAGGAGCAACTATAACAGATCGGATCTACTAAGTAACGAACAAAGATGCTGCCCTTACACTGGATAGGTGTAAGGGCATAGATATTGAGGGACGGCATAGCTAAGCAGATATGCGTAAGAAAAGCATCTATGCAAGCCCCAAAACATCTACGATAAATAGTGCTACTCGCCATCAACAACGCTTCAAGACGAGCAACACAAGGTAAACGAATAAACGTTGCCCTAGATCGCAAGATGCGATCTAGGCAGCATGGTGCTTACCCGGGAGAAACCCTCGAAAGAAGGGGTGGCGATGCGCCCGATTTGTGTTTGTTGTGAACGTGATTGTCCTCCTTTTCGATAACCCTAGATACATATTTATAGTCCAAGGGACTTTCTAATTTGGACGTGCACCTAACCGTGCACGGGTCAAACTCTATCTTTTAATCTAAACTACGATGCGATCTACTAAATTACAGATACACGGGCAATTAAGCCCAAATTCCTCGCGCAAGGCCGCTTCAAAGATGCTCCATGTGTGTATCCTTTAAGCCCATCTTCGCTTACGGCCCATCTCCCGATTTGGCCAAAATCCGGTGATAACACATGCCCCCGGTTTTGGTAATGATAATTTCAAAACCACTGTTTTTACCTTCGAGGGGTCATGTCGTAGAGCAGAACCGTCGCAATTCTTCATCATGACACCTTGCCGTCTCAACTTCTCTTGCACGTTTTGGCACCACATCCTCGAAAACTGTTCGAACATTAAATCTCCATCTCTTTTATTTAGCTGCATCGAACAGTTCTCCTCTTCCTCCCCTTCGCATTAGCACTCCAAAAGCCCTCCTGTGCCACCATGTCTTCTTCTTCTTCCTCCTCATCGGGTCTTTCTACCCAGTCCTCCCCCTTCCGTGAGCCGACGCCGGAGTGGGATCTGCAGGAGGCCCATGCAGCCAACATCCACCGCGCCATAGCCGACGGGGACGAGTCGGACCACGACTTCTACGTCTGGTCCGAGGATGACCAGTCCTTGACGGACGGGGAGAGCGACCTCCGCTTCAAGGATGAAGAAGAGGAGGAGGACGACACCTCCTCCGATGAGCCGCCGGCCAGCGCCGCCCCGGCCGGCAACCTCGCGACGACAACACAACGACGCCGACGAGGAAGACGAGGACGATGAAGGTCCTGCCGGCGCTAAGAAGGACGACGAGCCGGGGAGCAGCGCCGACGGTGGCGACGACGACGAGGGCAGCAACGGCCCGTAGATAGGATCTTTAGCATAGGGTTAGTAGTAGTAGATGGGGCAATGTATCCCCTAGTAGTTCCTTTTGAGAGCAATTAGCTCTTCGTGTAAGAAATCTTGCTATCAATGAAGAATTTCCCTTGACTTGATTTTGCCGATCCCTTTTACGTCAATTTAGCCGATGTCCCCTCAAACTGACTTTGCCGATTGTTAGCCCGATCAACGCTTAATGAGCCGATGGCAACGCATCGGTCTCTTGTAATAAATTTCAAGATAGATCAGTCTAGATCCACTCAAACAGGACCAAACCGCAATCGTGCAGACCTCAGATCTTGGAAATCCAAACCTCCTGAGCTTAATGTTGCTTTAACGGCCAAAATTCCGGAGACAATGCCTTCAGTAGAACTCCAGGACCATTGCTGAACACCTTGACGCTGAAGCTAAAACTTCTGCATAACAGATACCATTTGACCACGACTTTCCTTGTGATGCTTTATTTCTTTGCAGCACCAAGCTGGTCCAGAGCCTTTCAATGATAATGGCTCCCTCTTCAGACTCCTCCATCAACTCTGGTGGTTTCCTTCTGAAAGACTCACCACTTTCCAATACGGTTGTGATGCAGAGCTAGCCGATTTTAACCGAAATTGGCTCCTCAGAGCAAAGGATCTTCAGGGGCAGCTGCCCCCCGAGCCTCAGTCAGGGCGAGGACGGTAGCGAACTAGATGGCTGCCAGGACAACTTTGAAGGGAAAACACCCCTCTAGGCTCTGGTTATCCTATTAAGTCCAGTAATCCTGCTCTTGTAAACCTCCCCGAAGATGATATCATCAAAGACATGCAATCCAGCTGACGAAGCTCTAACTTGGACACCTCCGGATACACCACCACGTAGAACTAGCCAGATGTGTCACCATCGGCTTCCAAGAACAGGCCAAGCCTCAACTCCCATCAAATCAAGATAGGAAAGCTTATGCACCAGGAGTCGATGTACCACGAGGGCTCAGCAGGACCAGCAAATCCCTCCTTTGAACCAAGAAGCTTCTCATGCAATGGCTCTTTAACTCCTCCTGGCTCAATTCTTGTGATTTGCTGCTTAGATCAGCTCACCACCCTTGATGATGACTCTGCAGTTGAAGCCCTAGCCAATCGTGACGTTGTCCCCCTTCGGGCCAAGGATGACGATGATGAGGCCGGGAGATTCTCCTCATCGAGCTTAAACTCGTAATTCTACGTCGATGTCCGAGCATCGGCTGCTTTTTGTATTTCCGTTTTTTATTGGCCGATTGATTCATGAATCGGCTTCCCTGGGTGGCTTTGTACCTTCTCCGTGTATGCCCCCAGCCGAATCCTTCAAGTGATTGAAGATATCGGCTTTTCAGCCAATTCAAGCTTGTCTCACCACCCATTATGCGAAATAGCACATCAGAACACGGGTGGTGGGAATAGTTTTAGCCGATTGCTAGAATCGGCCCCCTTGCAGTTGGTGATCCAACTTATTTGCTGATAAATGTTGGCCATGGCTTATCCCCAGGACCAATGTCGATCTCTTCTAGTCCATCAGCTGCTGTAAACCCATATCTCAGCTTTCCATTGCCTGCCAAATCAATGATGAACACAGGCAGAAGGTAGGTTGAGGCTAATTGTGGCTGATTGCTAGAATCGGCCTCCTTTTCCATTGAGATGTTGAATGAGGGTTTACAACTTCTTGGCTTTCTGCTACGACGACGTGGCATGTTTGGAGTGAGAACCTTGTTTCTTATTTTTTGGGGCCGATCGCAGGATCGGCCTTGCCACGTTCGTCCATAGACTTGGCTCTTGCTACTCTGGCCCTGGATAAGACTAGCCTCACCCCGTTTTTTGTAGCTTCGATGCGCTCACAGCCGTCCATTGATTCCAGAGAGCGGCTCTTGGTCATTTGCTTCCCAGATGTTCATGGCAGCCAAAGAGATATCGACCAATCGTCCGCATGAACAACCTCCACTTCATCTCCATCCCATTGTATGATGCACGATGCATTGTGGATGGAATGCAGGCAGCATGGATCCAATCCCTTCCTAGCAGAAAGATAAGTACTCTTGTCGTCGACGATGAAGAAGGACGGGGGATGGTCTTTTGGCCGACGCTAAGTCCACGTTCGAACACCCTTGGCTTCGACGGTGGCCGTTGAAATCGCTTAGTGTGACGTTGGTCTTGATCGATCTTCGAGAACGTCCCAAACGTCGTAACATGGAGTACGGCATTATGTTGACTGATGCTCCGTGTCAACCAGCATCTTGCCGATAGGCTGCCCGTTGATATAACCCTTCGGGTATAGGGCCTTCAGATGCCTATAGCTCCTTTCTCGTGGCTTCTCAAAGATAACCGGCCGTGGCCCGCAATCAAACCGTGCCACCGATACTTCCTCGTCTTTGGAGCACAAAACTCGACGGGAGAACGAACACCATGTTTGTATCAGCCGATGTCCCGCATCGGCTTTCTTCTGCTTGGGTCGCCACACTTTCTTCTGGCGAGCTTCGTCTCCAGTGTTTGCTGAATTTTCACGCCGATCAGCCGTGCTTTCCTCAACGTGTACAGGTACTGCGCCGGCTTCTTCCAAATGAGCCGTTGGACTCTCGCTTTGGGAGTGGCTGAGTCCATCGTGGCACCACCTTGGTCGGTGATATCTATCTTCTTCTTCCGACTCTTCAAAGTCTTCATCTTGGGATGACTCAGCTCGTTTGTTCGAGGTGGGAGAGGTCCTAGAAGCTTGAACACCGAAACTTCGTTTGTTCCCTTCCTCTTCGCTTACATTCGCAGTTCTCGATTGTAGGCAATCGGCTCATTCCCGAGTCCCAGTGTTTGAAGAAAGGACAATTCCAATGTCCGTCCACGTCCTCTTGCTCCCTTGACCTTCCTCCGCGTGACGCTCATACCCTTCGTATCGACGGTATTTCTGTTGTGCATCGACCGACGATATCCGTCATCGTCTACGTCGTAGCGTCGACGTCGGTCGTCGCTGTTCATATTTGTTAAGGAGGTGCGCGGAAAGTGGTCGTTGATACCGCACGCTTATCACCTCTTCCTCAGTCAAATACCGTCTGTCATCATGCTGGGGCCGTCGCGTGGATCGGCCTCCTTTTTATCTTTGCCGCGAGAGCGATGCTCTCTGGCTTATCCTCGTCATGGCGATCTGCAAGCCCTGCCATATTGATGTCAAACGAGAAACCTAGCTCGCGCCCTATGCACTGGCTGAGATCGACCATGTTGACTTCCGGAAACGGCTGCGTGTCAACTCTCATGGCAAACTGACCGAAGAGTAGTCGGCCTTGTTCTATTGCCATCTGAATCTGTTCGCGCAGACCTTGCAACGTTGGTGGTATGGGTGAACGTGTGATGCCATTTGCGTATGGCTGCCGTTCATCTCTTGTGGCGTATTTTGTGGCCTTCGGGTAACTTCAAGTTTCTCCTTCAAGAAATCAAAAATTTGCTCCGTTTTGCTCAAATCGAAGTCGAACCCCTTCACAGGCCCTGGTTGCTTCACCCACTTGCAGGACACGGGTTTTGCCCCGAGTCCACTCAGCTACACGACCTCCGATTTCTGCAGAAATCTCGTCTGTCTCGATGCGACGCGCTTGTACTTGTCTTGGTATAATTCTGATGGCGCTGTTCATATGTGTCAACTTCGAACCATGTGCGCCAATTGTACTCTGCCGGAAGGTCACATCTCTAAGCGGCGCTGATAGTCCTTACCGCCAGATCGCTTCCTTCTCAGCTAGGCGAACCGAATAACATCGGTTCACGGTCCTGAACCTCGGATGTACTCGATACCGTCTCTCGTCTCTGCCGAACTTGGGTCAGATCGGCAAGGCTAGCTTCCGTAGTTTCCGAATGGTATTGTACATGGAACTGCTCTTCCAGCTGCTTCCACGTCCGAACCGAGTCCGGTAGCAACGAGGTGTACCACCCAAAGGCTGGACCCGTAAGAGACTGCGAGAAGAGCCTCACACGTAGCTCGTCCGCGAGACCATGCCCAACTGTGCCAAGTATCGGCTCACGTGCTCGATCGAGCTGGTCCCTTCGATCCACTAAATTTGGTGAAGTCGGGGAGCCGATACTTAGGTGGCATCGTGTCGTTGGGATACGGCTTGGAATAGCCGATCATTCTCTTCTTCGCAGGATGCCGAACTGGTCTCTCATGATTGCGGTGATCTCATCCACCGTAGGAGCTGAAGCTGATCGCTCATGACTTGTATTGGTGGCATATTTAGTTAGCCACGCCGTTTCTCAAGATCGCTCCAATCGTCTCGCTCCAGCGACTCCTCCCGACGTGGCAGTCCTTCCGCCGCAACCTGGGCCATCCATTGTTGCGTCCCCACGTAGGTGCACACGTATCCATGTGGAATTTCCTTGGGCGGCTCAGGAATTGGTAGTCGCCTGGATCACCTCCAACCTTGTAGACGACGTACGCCGTGAACCTTGTTGCTGTGGAGCTGCAAACGTGTGTTGCTGGTGGCCTTGTGTAGAGCGATACCTCCCCTTGGTGAGTTCCTAGAGCAGGACCTGACGGAGAGTACTTGTGCTTCGTGACTTCTTGCACCACATTGAACGCGACACGCTCCAGAGTGTTCACAAGCTCTCAGCATGCCGATGAAGAGAGTGAGCAACGGCATAGTTGACTTCCTCGAGTGTACGTTCGTCCGAAGGGAGAGATAGATCTAGTCCATCCAGCGCGCCTTCGGGTTGGAACCCTTTGAACTTGATCCCGTGCGAACGAGTTTTCTCAAAAGCGCCGATGAGATCGGTTTCCAAGATTGCCTTGAGTTCATCATATTTCTTCTTATGCTCAGGAGGCAGATCTTCATACTTGACTGGTTCCGCCGCCTGAGACGTAGATGACGACATGGTTGCTGCGGAAGATTGTCCCGATGTCCCACCGGGCGTGCGTGTGTTGCCTGCCAAAACCCACCGGCGGGCGTGGTTAAGCAACACGAAGAGCCGGAGGCCAAGGCGGGGCCCGGTCCCTCGACGTCGTCCGCAAATGCTCCGCACACGACTCGGTTGCAGGGCGTGCCACCTGACCTATACCTGGCAGGAAGGTGTTGGATTGCTTAGTTCCTGCATGGCAGACACGTAAACATTAAATACGAGCCCTATCGGCTCTCAGGTTGCCCTGCGGATCGGCTCAAAGAGCCGATCGCCCCATGGTTCATGTTGGATTTTCAATGACATGGGGATCCTGCTTGATCATAACAAAGCTAAACCAATCTACGACAGTTTAGGGTTTTCACCGTATGATCGGAACATCCTACACGTAGTTGAGCCTAATAGACACGAAAGATAATGGAAAACTAACCCTAAAAGAGGCCTAAAACCAACATTAAGTTAATTCCAACATCCCTCTTAGGACTAACAAACCATACCTAACGCACTACCGGATCGTTCAACCCGTTTGCAAGGCCTAACCATACGGATATTAAACTAATCCTTGAAGAACAAGGAGCAACTATAACAGATCGGATCTACTAAGTAACGAACAAGCAAGATGCTGCCCTTACACCTGGATAGGTGTAAGAGCAGCTAGATATTGAGGGACGGCATAGCTAAGCAGATATGCGTAAGAAAAGCATCTATGCAAGCCCCAAAACATCTACGATAAATAGTGCTACTCGCCATCAACAACGCTTCAGTACGAGCAACACAAGGTAAACGAATAAAGGCTGCCTAGATCGCAAGATGCGATCTAGGCAGCATGGTGCTTACCCGGGAGAAACCCTCGAAAGAAGGGGTGGCGATGCGCCTGATTTGTGTTTGTTGTGAACGTGATTGTCCTCCTTTTCGATAACCCTAGATACATATTTATAGTCCAAGGGACTTTCTAATTTGGACGTGCACCTAACCGCACGGGTCAAACTCTATCTTTTAATCTAAACTACGATGCGATCTACTAAATTACAGATACACGGGCAATTAAGCCCAAATTCCTCGCGCAAGGCCGCTTCAAAGATGCTCCATGTGTGTATCCTTTAAGCCCATCTTCGCTTACGACCCATCTCCTGATTTGGCCAAAATCCGGTGATAACAATAGCACCTCCCCGTTCTACCTACGACGCTTTTACATTCGTCTTAGTTTCAATCCAAATGAGTGCGTAAAGACGTAATTTGAGACATTGTACAAGTCGTCACATGTTTCTACACATTGTCCTCTTTTTTTTTTAGAAAACCAACACCACGTCTAGTAACCCTAGTCAACTCCATGATTCACGCCAACTCCCAAGTCGCACACAAGTACCCAACCAGATACGAGGAGAAAGTATACTGCCGCCGCCTTTTCCCATCCACAGGCGATTGGACCTCTGGCCCGCCCATCAACAACGACTTTCGACGCCGCCCATCCTGCTGCTCGTCTCTTCCCGTCGCAGCCGTCGGCGTCGCCGTCTCTCTTGGCACGGACGCCCAGGTTAGAGGCATCGCTATTTCTCTTCACCCGCGCCAGCTATCACGTCGCTCTGCTACTGACCAACTCCGCATCTCCTCCGTGCCCAAGAACGCTTCACGTCTTCCTGCTAATTCTTTTCCTCCCGTGGTCTCTCCTCTCAGCCGCCGCCCTAACCCTAGCCGTCTCCAGTTCATCTTCCTCCATAGATTGGTTCCCCCTCCTCCGGTCGGCTTCGCCGGCATCAGGAGGAGTGGGGAACCCGATCTATGCGTGGAGTTTTGAATAAAAGTATTGTTTTCATTAGATTATGTTAGGATTTTGGTAGCCGCTTTCTTGTTGGTTTCCCCTCAATGGAGATGGCATCGTATGCAATAAGTGATCTTCGGACTTTCGTTCGGCGACGAGATCTTTTTCCCGGCGTCAATGGTGGTGTTGAACAATCACAATTTTCTAGGTATGGGTCTTCGGATCTTGCTTCGCATCGATTTTGGATCTTTTGTCGTTGTTGCCGCGAGGAGGATTATCCTCGCAGTTTTTGTCCTGCTACGTCCTCGACAATGGTGATTCGTACTCTCGGCTCTCCACGACGACAAAGCTAGTTGGTTATTATTCCCTGATATACTGGTGTTGGTACTCTTGCCGATGTTGTATGACTGCTTTAATGGTTGCGTGCGTGCACGCAGTCTTGGCATTGCGGCTCAAAAAATTATGGGAGAACTTTCGTCGATATCTACAGGTCTATGGTTCGTTATGTATCTTTGGCTGCCTTCACAAGAGTACAAGATTGTGTTCTGAAGAAGAAAGAAATTGAAGACCTCGAAGATTTATTACTATCTTTTAGACTTTATTTTGTAATCGTTGGAGTCAGTTCATGTATCTCTATCATGTACTATTTGTTACTATGAATATATGTGGTATTGATTGTCAAAAAAAAAAACTCCGCATCTCCTCCGTGAAGAACCCAATTAATTGTGCAGCCTGTGGTATTTCTGGATCACACAGGGCGATGCAGAAAGGTTTGATCACCGTTTCCTTCCATCCTATATACATACAGACAAGTTGTTTGGTAATTTCAGTAACAGGAAATTTCTCTGATTCGGGTTAACTGCTACAATATGGCATCAGGTTTCCCAAAGCAGCTGTTACACTGCTGTTTTTATGAAGTTTTGCTGTCCGAATTTGCAAATGATAGCGCAAGGTATGAAACCTCCACCAGATTTATGCCCCTCTCACGAATTCAAAATCTCTGCTAGATGCATTACATGCTGTGTTATAACCTTTTGATTAAATTTGTTGTCCATCAATTGATTAGATGACGATGAAGTGTACCAATCCTGGGCAAGATGTGTCAATCTCTCATTGATTTGATATTCTGTTCGATGTAGATGGACATGCTTCACATACTGAATCTCACATGTTCTACGGTTCTACCACACCCTTCTTTATTTTTATAGAACTATAAACATTACCACTAAATTTTAGAGTATGTCTGCATGTTGTTTAGTATTTTCTCATGTAGATCTTCACTATGCAAACAAGGAGCTCGAATATCAAAGTGAAGAGATGATGCTCCTATGTTGTGTGCCTCTGATGGTAAAATTCTAGTATTATTAATGTACTGATTTAGTTGTGATATTTCCGTTCTAATGCTTTGAGGTTGAGGCCTTGAGGTTGGGAATAACTTAACATTTATGCAGCTTCATTTTGGTTATGAATCTCCCAATTTATCTTTCTTAGCCAGTGCAGGATATGTTGGTTGCTTGATAGCAATGGAACCATAAACTTATCTCTATCTAAAACTGATCAGAGGTAGCAAACCACAGTTCTCAGTTCTCACGACTCACGAGTTTCCAGAAAAAGATCACATGCATCTTCAACACAATATTTACTCTTCGTATATATATTGTAAATTTCAACTAGGTCTCACATTGTAAATTTCAGCTAGGTCTCACAATGTGAGACTCACGAGTTTCCAGAAAAACATTGTAAATTTCTCTTATTGGTTTTTCCTGTTGAAAAGTGAGACTTACTAGTGAGGTTTTCTAGTTAATCAAAATTTTATTTTACCTTTCTCTGCAGGGTGACCGTTTCTGATGATCTTGAAGCGACACAACAAAAGTACAATGGAACGCTAGAGTTGTTATGATGGAGCTCGTATACTGTTGTCTGCATGCAAAACCTTATATACATAGATAGATTCCAATTGGGTCGACAAAGTATGTAGGATGTAAGGGAGTTTGTCTAGTGGAGTCCCTGTTTTATTTTGTAGGATGTAAGGGATTTTTATCCTGTTGAATCTCAGCATTTTTTTTGTAATGAGTACGCTGTTTGATTTGTAAAATACAGTTTGTCCAAGGAAACAAACATATTTTTGTACTTATAGTTTTTTTTTAAGTTTGTAATATAAATTAAAAGATTAGTATTGATTGAAGGTGCAATTACCTGCTATGCCAAATAAAAATAAATAATATTGAAAATGAGAATGTATCACACTTGTTTAAGATGAAAAAAAAAGCAGCTCAACGTGACTAGAGACGATGACTAAGGGCATCTACCAGAACGTCTATATAATCATAGGGATGCTTTATAAAATGTCTCATACATATCTTGAGACGGTGCATAAGGAGACGCTTCTAGGACGCTTTACTTAGCGACTCTACAGTGGTGTAGAGATGAAACTAAGCGTCTTTAGCATATAAATTTGGCGTCCTTACATGCTTGTTTTGTTGTAGTGATTGTACATTGGTATTTTTTTTGAACCATATTATACATTGGTATTGGTACACTTTTGTCACAAATTTTTTTTGAGATATCAATTCTTCTTTTTTAATTAAATTTTGCAAGGCTGCTCGCCCGCTCATCCTATTCTTTCGGTTTGTAAAAATAAAGGAGAAAATGCCAAGTAAATATATGATTGAAAATATGGAGGAAAACGCACAAAGTAGACATCTATGCACGCTTTGTATCTGTAACAATGCTGACAATGGTTTTCTTTGGAGGTCACTTAACATTTACACAAAGTTAACTTTTTGAATTCTAGACCTAAGCTGACCGAATGTGTACCTATTCGTTTCCATACACCGTATTTCTTAAATCCTTGGCAAAACATTGGATAGACCTTATAAAAAATTTCGGTCGCAACTTCCTTACATATTTTAGCTCTTGGAATACTCAAAGAGCGTACAATTAAAGAAGCATGTTTGTGGGGGTTCTAATGTTGTGGTCATTACTATATCTTCCTTCAAAAATATAGTCCCTCCGTCCCACAAAAAAATGTTCCAACTATTTAGTAGGTAGATACATCTAAATTTTAATAAAATCGAGACACTTTTACTGAGACGGAGAGAGTATTAATTATTTTCTCTAATTCATATTAATTGACTCAACTTTATCTAGATACAGATATATCTAGTCAGCAAATTTTATTTCGATGAAGCATGAAACTTTTCGATCTCATGCTTTTTTCTCCAATTTTTGGCTTTTTTTGACAGTCAATACCACATATATTTATATTTATATTAACAAATAGTACATGGTAATGAGATACCATCAGACTTCAAATATTACAAAATAAACTATGCAAGAAACCAACAAATCTTCGAGATCTTCAAACTCTTTCTTCTCCTATGAAATAATTTTGTACTTTCCTTGAGGCAACCGAAGATGGAAACCAGACCACAAACCTAAAAAAACTAACGAAGGTTTTCCTGTAATTTTAATTTGACCCGCAATGTCAAGGCTACGTGCACACGCGTAGCCATTGAAGTAGTCAATCACCATCGACAATAGTATCAATACTAGTATCCCCGTAAACAGCAACCAAACAGCTTGATCGATGTCGCCGGGAACCGGAGAGTTCGAATCACCATTGTGAAGGATGGTAGCAGCCGTGACAAATATTTCGAGAACAAACATTCTTACGGCAACCATGAAAAAAATCCTAGATTGATCCGGCGAAGCAAGATCCAGAGAATCATATCTAGAAAACATTAATCTTTCCCATTTTTTTGGCTTTATAGAATCTGCTCCTCAAAGAAAAAGATACAAAAAAAAAAAACACAGAAGATTAGCTGCAGCTCGCACCACTGGCACTAGCAGGCTGGCTCCCAAAGAAGGAAGTAAGCCGGCTGGCGATCGAGCCGGCCCCTTCCGAACCCAACCCAAAACTCAACTCGAGCTCCGACCCAAGCAAACCCTAGCTGCGAGCCTCGCTCCCCTCCCACCCCCGTCCCGATCGGCGCCGTCGCCGGCTCGCCTCCTCCCTCCTCGGCTCCGCCTCCCAAACCCCCTTCCCTCTCTCTGCCGGCTCGGCTCCCCCCGCCGCCGCTACCGATCCATCGGCTCGCTCGCTGACCCAAGCTCTGTTGACATTCCCGAGCTCCCTTGATCGGGATGGCTGACATGACTCCCCTGCCGGTCGCCGGCGACGGCATGGAGGGGGGCAAGCCCAAGAAGAAGAAGACGATGAAGTCCCTGTATCTAACATTTTTCGAGACGGCGCCCGACGGCAAGAGCCGCGCCTGCACGCTCTGCGGCAAGAGCTACTGCCTCACCACCGCCACCGGTAAAACTCCGCACACATCAAAACCAGTCTCTTTTTTTCTGAATTTTTTCAGAACCTAGTAGCACGCTTAGCAAGAACAATGCCTCCTATTATGCACGCACATTTGTTCCTTGATTAATACATGTTCGGTGCAGAAATCGGTAGCTGTTTAAATTTTATTTTTTTGCGAATTCGGTAGGTGTTTACTTAGTTTGTACTGCATCACCACCGCAATCGGTAAAATCGAGCGCACATCAAAACCCAAACATTTTTGAACTTTCAGAACCTTAGCCTACAACTCCTAGTATGCACATTTGTTCCATGAATTAAACATGTTCGCTGCAGAACTCAGCAGCTTTTGCTTGCACTCTCTGAACTGCGAACAGTGAACAGCTAGATGTACATCCAGTGGTAATGTGCTGCCTGTTGTGTTACAGGGAATCTGGGGAAGCACCTGAACAACCGGCACCCCGGTTACGACCAGCTGGCCGATCAACTGCAGGGTGAGCCTGCCCAGAGCACCATCGCCAGCATGTTCGCGAGGAACAAGAAACCTCACCCTCCTATGCGAGCTCGACCGCAACAGCCTCAAGTCCAGGTTCAGGTTCAGGCCCAGGCTCAACCAAAAGTGCTTCGTGCGCAGCCTAAACCGAAGCCGGCTGTCGATGTCGACTACGTCAACTGGTTGCTTCTCCGGTGGCTCATCAGCTCCTCCTTTCCGCCCTCCGCCCTCGAGGACAGCACGTTCGCCGACAGTTGCAGGTACCTGAGCCCTTCCGTCAGGCTTTGGCCCAAGGAGAAGGCTCAGGAGATCACCCTTCAGGTGTTCAAGAGCATGAAGGAGGACGTCAAGGCGTCGCTGCAGCGTGTCCGGTCCCGCCTCTCCATCGCGCTCGACTTCTGGACCTCTTATGAGCAGATAGTGTACTTGTCTGTCAAGTGTCAATGGATAGATGAAAGTTGGGTCTCGCAGAAAGTCCTGCTTGACGTGTGCCAGATTCGGTATCAGTGCACCGGGGCTGAGGTTCTGCGTGTTCTGCTGACTGTCTTGCGGGAATTTAACATTGATTTGAAGATCCTTGCTTGCACACATAATAACAGCCAGCATGCGATCCAAGCTTGTCACGAGCTCAGGCGGGAGCTCGAGTCCCGTAAGCTCCCCTTCTGCTACATCCCCTGTGCTGCGAGGACGCTGGAGATTATCATAGAAGATGGTTTGAAACATGTGAAGTCACTTTTGTACAAGACCCGTGCGTTTATTCTCGAGACCAATTCGAGCCAGGAGATGATGGAGGATTTTAAGCACTGGGCTGAAGTTTACCAAGAGGGCTCGTGGAAACTCCCGTTTGATCATTCGATAACTTGGAATGGCAATTACAATATGCTTGATGTAGTAAAGAAGGTACTGCACAGCCCATAGCTGCATCCCATTTTCCATCATGGTTGATAGTTCAAAATTTTCATCTTTTAAACCTTTTTTCCTGTAGGCCCCTAATGCGATGGATAACACCATCAAGAAATTTGAAGACATATTTGGACCGAGGGACTGGGTTCTGAGCGCTGAGGAGAAGTCAGTAGTCAATTCATTGCACTCATACCTTGAGCCATTCTATAAAACTACAACCAACCTTTGCACTTGCAAATTACCAACAGTTGGCCTAGTGTTCTTCTTCATGGACCATGTCTTTGAGTTGATCAATATCTGCCATAACAGCAGCCACCAAAAATTATTTGAGAACATTGCCAGAGACATGTCCAAGACAGCTCTTGACTTCACATCTCAAGCTTACAACATCTACACCTTCACAGCTGCAATTCTTGATCCAAGGATCAAAGGAGAGCTCATCCCTGACGCCCTCAACTCCCCGAGCAACTTGGAGGATGCAAGGGACCATTTTGTGAGAGACTACAGCAGCATCTTCCAAGCTGCTGGAAATGGCTACAGCATCCAAGACAGCGCTGATGATGGTGGAGCATTCTCCTTTGCTGAAGAGATTATTCGTAAACGCCGTCGTGTGAGCATGAGCACTGCCGCTGATGAGCTTACTCAGTATCTCGCGGAGCCCCCTGCACCAATTTCCACTGATGCTCTTGAATGGTGGAGGGGGCACTCCTCCCGGTACCCACGGCTCTCTTTGATGGCCCGTGATTTTCTGGCAATCCAAGGGACCTCATTGGATCCTGAAGAACTGTTCACAAGCAAAGGGGACAGTATCCACAAGCAGCAGTACTGCCTTCCTCTCAGTAGCATGCAGGCTACAATGTGTATAAAATCATGGATGCAGAGTGGGTTTCAGTTCAATTTTCAGTCGACCATTATTGATTTCGAGAGATTAATCGAATCTGCTACTGCTCCTGATGCTGTAGATGGTCTGGTTTCTTCTTGATGAAGAAAGTGTCAGAAATTCAGAGTTCTAGATTAGTTCAGCGGCCTCTGTTCTATTTGCCTTTGGTTCTCATGTAAATAGTTCATTGACAGGTTTGTAGTGATCTTTGCATATAGTCTCATAGTCAGAACTATATGCCAAACAGCTTGTAATTTTGGAATCATGACATTTAAGAACCTTGGAGCTCATGGTAATGAGGAGAAACAATGCAATTTAGGTTTGTTTCTTGTGAAGCTCGCTTGGTGCTGTGAGTTACATGTTCCTTCATGTGATCAGGAGTCCTTTTGCTACCCTTGGTCCATAATGATGTAATTCTGTAGGCAGTTCGCTTCAGTTTTTTTAGTTATTACAGTATTATTACTGCACCAGTACTACAAAGTACAGAATGTGGCCATACTACTTGTAATGTGATTAGAAAATCACTAAATACTAGAGTCAAGTCTGAAATTATATCAATGTTAATATCAATGTTTCTTATTCAATGTTGATGCCAAAGAAAAAGATGTGTATCTGATTCTTAACAGGAGAAGAAACTAATAGATGAGCATCTTCTCTTATGTGCATTAAATTCATGTGATTTTATGGATTATTTTTTGTCGCATGCGGAAGAGAAAGCAACTCAAAGTTTGCGAGGCAGGTAATGCCCCTCACGTCCTTGGCCTAGCTCAATCAAAAATTTAATGATATGGGACTCCATGAATTGGCGGTCCTGGTGGTTTTAATTTAAGATTTGTGCTCGAGAGTCACATGGGAATGGAACTGAGAAGTGAGAATAATGCATGCATAACTAGATGGTGTGCAAGAATCTGTAGATTTTATTCTGCTGGAATGTGATCTCACGGAAGTACAGAAGTACAGAATAGACTGCCATGCTCACCGAAACATACACAGAACACACCCCATGTTTACTGATTCTTTTCGGGTTCACTGGCATGACCCTGCTGTAGAACCCAGAAGCACAAATCTTACCGTAATTTGTTCACATTGCAAGTATTATGTCTTTCTGACTTCTGAGTCCCCTTGATGTGTTCTCTTAACATGTTCTCAAAGTTCTTAAGTATTCATGTTAGATGGTGTATATTTTTTGAGAGCAACGGCGTATTTCATTAATAGAAAAAGTTACATACAAACGTGGTAATTAGATAGACCAGAATAAAACAGTTGTATTGAAAACTTTGTAGATAGAACCCTAAAGGATAAAAATAAAGAACCATTGCTAGAGTTTTCTGCACTCGCCGAAGCCAACGGCTGCCGCCAAACTCCAACGCTGCCTAGACACATGTTGAAAGAGACGTTGAGTCTCTACCATTGTCAGATCCAAAAAAGCACTATTGTCAAAGAGACTTTGTGAGCCGATGAATAGGTTGTTGCAAGCACATGTCGTTGTGGCATCGTTAACTAGGGGACGTCCCGTATTCTCTTGGACCAAGATCAACCGCAGCCCATGGACGAAGTGGGGGAATAATGACAGATCCACTACCTTTGGACCTACATCCTCGCTTCAGAGCATCCAGCTCGCAATGCCCCCAGCGCTGTCATGAATTACGAGGAACGCCAACTGACACACTGAGAAACTAACCTCGCCAGATCTAAAAAACGGCGAGAATATCAAGCCACCGATCTGAAGGATTAAAAAGCACACGTTGCCATCAACTCCAAGACGCTAATGTCGAGTAAAGTTGAGGCAGTTTATTTGCCCGTAAGCCGCTCCCACCACCCCAACGACGCACCACAGCGGACAAACCCTAACTTTAGACACTAGACCAGAATGAAGAAACGTGGTCGCTCCTCCCTCCTACCGCCGGAGCGGCAAGCGGAAGGAGAGGGGGCCAACGTGTGGCCGGTGGAGATCTGGAGTTGGTCACCTCGGAGACTAGAGGAGGCCAAAACGTTTCTGTAATATTTCAAGCTTCATGGCCATACTTGAGACACCAATTGGTTCACATATATTTCTGGGGAAGGAAACAAATCATGGTACAGCGTTGCCGTGTTGGCGTTGATTCATGAGCTGAATGCTACTAATGTGCTATCAAGCAACCATACTTGTATCTTCATTCTGACTTGTTTAGCTCATAGAATATATGGCACTGTACCAATTGTCAACAACTAAAGTAATGGAGTTCTCACATGGTCGAAACTGTGATGTGACCTTGGTTTTGCACGACTGGAAACTAAAAATCTCTAGATCTTAGGACCACATGCTCTTACTGTTTTTTCTTCTCTGCATTCAAGACACCGACCAGTGCATGACACAGCATCTCCCTGCATCATTTCCTGCCTTCCTGGCCATTATCACATTGGTTAGGGATTGACAGGGTCTTAACAACAATGTTTTATCGTAATCATATCGATTATCTTCTGATAGATGATTTGATGAAGATGCTAATGACAGTCAGGCTCCACATGTCAAGCATCTGACGATGTCTTATCGCGCACTTAATGCAGTGTGATGGTCAGCTTGAATCTCTTTCTTTTATTCAGAAGAATTTCATGCTACTATTAGTCCCTATGATTTTGTGCTCGGACTCTCCATTCAGTTCTCAAGTTTCTTGATCCAACATTTTTATTATCTCAGATGTATGTGATCGACAAGATAAATATCGTCATTGTTACCTGCACGTTTTTTCCTCATTCTTGCACGAACTTTACATATTGACGATTGACCACTTATACTTTCGGTTTTCTGTTCATTCTCAGATGAAGGCCAGATTGGATCGGCAGTTTGTTTGCCTTTTTTCAGTAAGTTGTGTTCATTTATGATATATACTGGATGCTTCCTTCACTCAGTGTTCTCAACTTTCTTCATCCAGTACTTCAATAATTTTTGGTAATCTTTTGGAAGCTTAAGAAAAAGATGTCTTGGGATCATTTGTAATGCAGAAAATTCACATAAAACAATTTGATTCCCACAGGGAAGGGGAAAGGGAATCTCACCTTTATATTCTGTCATTTGAGTAAGTTCCACTTTTCAATGCCTGTTTGTGCGTGTGCCTACTGTTAAAGATTACCCCCATTTCAGTTTTTCCTCTTTTTACCTTCAAGTAATCTCATTGTTGTTATTTTTTTGGTTTTACTAACATTGATAGTTCCGCGTCATTGAGCAGAGGCCATGCAGATATTGCCTGTGTTTTCTCTCTTTTAGCCAATCAGTTTTGTAATGCTACTGGAATTAATTGCAGTTTGTGCGTGGTTAGAGGAGGGCTGAGGACAACTCTTTTTGCTCATCCTAGAATGCTCGTGTTTCAGTGCAGTGGAGATACAATATGTCGACAAAAAGAAGTTTTTGCTGAAAATGATGTTATCTAGCTCCACCATCATTTGAGACGAATTGTGAACTGGTATTTCTGGTGTCAGGTGTCACTTTGTAAAATTTGTGCAAGAACTTGCTAAAAACAATATAAGAGCAAATTCCATTCAGAGGCTAGTGTAGGATGGGAAAGGCTAGTTAAATGGGGTAAAATGTAGAGTGTAATTCAGAGATAAAATGAGCTGGTTTCTTACTTTCTTTTAAGATTTTTGATAATGTTTATTAATATTTCGTGAAGTGGGGTCGAATGGGTATGGCAAGCGGGTTCGAGCTGTTGGGATTGGAAAACTTGATGAATGGGGTAAAATGTGAAATCAATGCATGACTCATCGACGCAAACACGGGGTACACAAAAATGAGGTTTAATCTTATAATCTCCTTGCAAATGCTTGCACAATTTTTACAAGGTGGTTGACCGCATGAAATGTCAGTTCACAGTTCGTCTCAAGTGATGGGTTGGATCAGACAACATTTTTTTTCAATAACATGTTTATGTTGCCAAATTGTTCTCCGCTGCACTGAAACATGACGGTATCATCAGCGTTCTAGTATGAGCAACGAAGCAACGAGTTGTCTTCAGCCTCCTCTAATCACGCACTAACTGCAATTAATTCGAGTTGTATTATAAAACTGTTTGACTCGGAGAAAAAACACAAGCAGCTGCATGATCTCCGATTGGTGACGCGATGCTATCAATGTTTGTAGAAGAAAGTCCGTAGTTGGCAGAGGTATATGCTCCTGGATTCTATATTTTTGCTTTGATTTATCTTGTTCTTCAGTAAGATCCCTGACAAATAATTGTCAATCTCGATCTAGAACCAGTGAAAAAAGAGGGAAAAAAATGAGACTTGCACGATCATGCATTCGTGCTTGTTCCACCGCCCAAAAGGCAACTAATTAATAAGCGTTTTGATCTCAGTAAGGTTTCCTTTCGTAAATACACAGGACCTAATGGATGATTTTACATTACGTATTACAAAAAAACTTCTCTTATTTACAAATGCCGGGTATACAACATAAATGCACAAACACAATGTTTGAGAGTTGGAACCTTGGCACTTGATCTATCTTGTTGAACCTCGAAAATTGTCCAGATTTCACTAATCTTTTGATAAACACCATTTTCTTTTTTCGTTTCGTTAGACAAATTGCAGTGATCTGAAGGCTCATATATACTTGTGGAGTTGTGGTGACTTACTTTGTCCTCTAAATAATATCATTGACAAATATTTGTCAATCTAGATCTAGACCAAGTGAAAAAAGAGAGAAAAACTATAAAAGTAATATTTTCGCTATCATGCATGCATACTTCTACGGCCGTCCAAATAATTAACTAAATACATATTTTGATGTCAAGAAGAATCCCTTTATACTCCCTCTGTTTTGTTTTATTTAGGTGTATTTTTTGTGCACAGTGACCAAGGTACTTGTTCAAGTATAATTCAGAAAGAAACTACACCAAACAACTCAGGATTTACCTAGAAGAAAATAAATCTAATAAAACGGAACAGAGGGTGTAATTTAGGGTCTAGGGCAGTATTATGCTTCATTGAAAACATCACCTCTGTTTACCTTGAGAACAATTTATTCGTTAATGTTTTATTGTGCTAAATACAGTGGCGAGAACTCTAGTCTCCAATTCACAAAACAAGAAGAATTGATCTATAAAAAAAAGCTGAAGCAAAAGCATGATCCATTATGACTAATTCTCAGCTCCAAGATCGACTGCCATGTATGTTTACAGAGCTTGTGCTCTCTTTTCTTTCTTACATGCGCCAAGATCAACTAAAACTTGGCAAAAACTTAACATGGATGCATATAGCCTAGGACTGATTCTGAGACAGGATGGCGTCTAGGGCGTCCTTCACTTGAGACAGCTCCGGGGCTTTCCCTCCTTGCACCGGCCAGAACTCATCGGTCGCCAACACCTGCACAAATATGCACAAGCTGGGTTATAAATTACAAATCATACACTAGAGTATAGTTTTTTTTACATGCAGAATAGAGTTAATATTAAGCGAATTGTGTAGAAGGAGTGGTCGTATTGATGACCGACCGCCGCATACCTTGACTTGCAGCTGCAGAAACTTGACATAGTTGATTGCCTTCTCTAGCATGGTGACCATGTCCACCTGCAGGAGTTGATTCCATCCAAATTAAAAACTAACAACCAGGCCATTTTGACGGAAAACTGCACTGAAGCAGGTTCATGGTATGCATGGGAAAAAATCATGATAGACGCACCTTCGTGCCATTGGGAACGAGATCCTGCAGAACTTTGAGCCTCTCACTGATGCGCTCTCTTCGGACCTGTATATGATCGAGTGCTTTGGATTAGTTCGGTCTTATCGAAACAATTTTCTACTGCACAATGGATCTTGCACAATAGTAGGGAGAAACCAACTCATGCTAATTGTACCTTTGCAACGGCGCTTTGAGGATCCCCCTTGGTAGGGGCAACTTTGGCCTTGCTCTTCCTGCCTCCTCCACACTGCTTCTTAGCCGCCGCTTGCGTCTCACCGCCCTTCACGTATGCACACAGATCACATTATTATTCGCTCCAATTCCATGCTTAATTCCTGACTTGCTACAAACAGATCGTGATGCAGTGAGTGATTAGAAGTAAATGCTTACCGGGCACACACGCTTCTGGGACGCCTTGGCTGGCAGCTTGATGTTGCTCTCCTGGATTTCTGGGCCAACATCGTCCGACCCTGGGTTCACAAACCCAAACTTGGCTGCACAGTGCTGATCGGCCATGCCGTCCATCCAGAGCGTGCAGTCATCATCACCTGCCCCAGCGTTGTAAGCCAGATGATGACCTACACCGCCGGCATGCTCAAAGCTGAGAACCGACGAGCTGGAGCTGGAGCAGGCACCCGAAGTTCCAACGGAGGCATTGTACGCCCAGCTGTAGTAGTCGGCTGTAGACCCACACCCGCCTTTGAAGTTGTCGACAAAGGCGAGCTGGGGCAGGGCAGTGGCAGTGTCGTCGTCATCACCGTCAACGACCACGCCATGGTAGCCGAAGAGCTCAAGGGACATGGAGGGCTCGTCGTCGTACATCGTCCGGAGCTCCCGTGTGGTGGCCCGCTTGCTTGCCATCGGCTAGGCAGGTAGCACTGTGTCACTGTCTCCTACCTAGGCGAGATCAAGCTACTGGTGATGGTGTTTGGGGGAACTAGCACAGTTAGCTAGCTAGGGTTTAGGGCAACTCTTGGCAGCTAGCTAGTTCTGTTAATGCATGAGACGTGCAAGCATGCGGCTACTTATATAGAGTGAGGGGTTCCTTAATCAAGTAGGTGGTAGGATGCAAAGCTTAATGAGCCAGCAAGGTGTGCCATATTCTAGTGAGGTTTTGAGCTGTCAGTGGAATATAGGGTCAAGTGCTAGGAGAGAGACATCAGTGGATGACAAGCCGCATACATCCATGATTAATTGCTTGTTATGGTCAGCTAAATAGGGTGATTAAGCAGAAGTGGAATTAAAACCCCCATGTTCCAGTGGAAGAGAGAGCCACATAATTTACACTCCTCCACATCCGGGCTCTCTTCACGTGGCATTCAAAGCCAAGTTGATTCCTGTTTACATTAGTTAAACAAGGGGGGGAGCTAGGTGGTGATAACATTGTGACAAGCTTGGTGTATTTTATTCAAGCTTAGCATGCATAATGTGAGTAGAAGCATGCCAGCTGGGAAACTGTAATGTAAATAATGAGCTGAGATGGCATGCTTCCATAAATGCGCTTCTCAACTTCCATTGCCATGGCTAGCAAGTAATGTTTGGTAACTTAAATAATTTCTCTAAGATTATAATTGAACAGCCGTACGTGTATGAGTATGAGGGTACATGTTTCTTATATATGTAAGTTTCACAACGGCAAATGTTCCTCAGGTTTGATAGTGTATTGTCTAACACCAATGGTTACAGTGGAAACAAGATTACCATTAGACTACTTCCTATGGCAGCGGATGATAGTATCTTGTTTTCACTGTAACTTCCCATGGACAGGAAAAACCATTTGACTTCATCAACGACCAACACAGATCACCAATGGTTGCACGCGACGATTCGTTTCGGAATTTGCAAAACCATGTGACTACGTATACATGCTCTCCAAACCAATTGCAGTGAACTGAACCGAAGCTTCCATGCATATCTTACGCACATGGAAAATAGTTTGTTACACACACACACGTACCTTGCAGAATATCTTGTGCCGGGTGATGTGTAGATGAACTCCATGGACATCGCACACAGATCAGGATCTCCTCCAGCTTCGACGTGCACTCACGTCAACACGGTAAATACCCTGTATGTGGCTAATGCTCCCTAATTAAATTAGTCCTTGCAGTGGCCTTTCAAAGCTTCACATGGCTTAGCTAGCAGAGCTCAACAGTGCAAGTGTCACACTTATTGCAAGCACATAAACAAACCCCTCCCTGAGTAGACTGATAAGCCTGGACGTGCGACGCAGTCGTGCAGCACGTACATACCCGACACTACCTACCAGATGGAGCTCCTCCCGTGCATCTCGCTGTAGAAATACACATCAGAGACAACGTACATGTACTATATTAAGGCATCTCCAGGATTACACAAGTACGTATGCAATTATACATATATACTCGGCTTGCGTAAACAACTGCTGCACGCCTGTACTATTCCTTGTTGATCAGGTAAATGCATGGGGATATATGGCTGCTGCTTCAAGCAGCAAAGCATCCGCAGATCGGTTTTTTAGTGTGGATTTCTTATCTGAACTATCTATTGATTTCTCTCTTAGCTGAATTCTCTAATGGCTGTACAGCTCCAGATTATGATACCAAGGCTAGCTGCTCCTTGCCGACCTCGACACGCGTACCCACCCACCATCTTGTTCCTAATGGCTAGCGTAGTCAGTACATACAGATAAGTAACAGCAGCATTTCTATAGTGTCAAGGATATACTAGTGACAGTACAATCTGGAACTGAGGTTAATTAAAGATAAGAGAGTTACCTCATTGAGCAAATAGAACACGACTTTAAATATGTTGCTCTGCGGTTACTTCGATGTACCCCTCTGGTTCAGGTTCCAGCCTGCACTGCAAAATAAAACTTGGTCAAGACTTAAGATTTAGTACTAATATGCTTGTGAATAAGTACTAGGGGGTATTAACTTATCATGCAACCCTGGTGCTCATCTTAGCCTGCTGCCGCATGCATTTACCTGCCATCAACTGCAGGATACAGCTCATCATATATCTTACGAGTGAACTCTGAAACTCTTCAATCATGAGACAGAAACTCAGTAGATTATGCAAGTAAATGTTAACGGCTGAATCAGGATTCAGGCTTGCTGACAAGCTGAGAGGGCAAGTCTCCCAGCTCAAAGATAGCATTTCTAGTAACTGTTATTTCAATCCCTTATTTAAACTGGTGCACAAGAGTACATTGCTCCCTCAGAATAACTGTTCCAAAATAACCATCATAATTCACTTCAAAGAAACAATCAAAAAACATGACACCCCCAGAAATTTGGATAACAAGACTACATTATATAGCATGTAAGCTTTGTGTTGCCTATATGACATTCCTACTGTCGCTAGATTATAATGGGGCCTGTCTGGCCCAATTTAAGCTTTGGCCTATGAGCAGCGAGGACTCAGGACAAAACAGCTAGCTAATTCAGCCTTAGCATCACACAGAACATCCCTGAACATAATTGAGTCAAAGCAAGTAAATGGGCCTCTCACTTGTGCAAGAGCTCATGAGTTGTTAGTTTGGGTGCTCAAATAGCTTCAGGCTTATCCATATAACTCTATAGGCCAATGGACACCTTACAGGATAAGCCTAGTGGCCCGCAGAAACTGAATATGCAAAGCAAGTCTACGACCAAGTACATTACTACACCTTTAACTGACTGGTAGACTCACTTGTTTCAAGAATTCAACAGTAGAAATGAAGTAAAAACATTATCTTCGCTAGAGACAGATCCTCCAAGAAGCAAACACTTCCGTCGGAACATGAAGTATCGAAGACCTAGAAGATACCATGTCAATGAGGATAAACTAGGTTTTATAATGCATGCTGATGTATTACTGTATTAGACTACATGTGTCAGGACTCCAGAATATAACCTGTGTATTGTGCAGTACATCACTCACCCATGGGCTTAAGCTTGTGAGAGAATGAATGAGATGTGGTCACCTATCGGGTGAGGGGGCCGCCACGTGGCGAGTACCAGTGTTAAATTAAGTCAAAGGTACCAAAGCCCAGCAGGGGTAAAAACAAACAAATGGTTATTACAAGTACAGGGTCCTAAACTACCATTTAAGAGTTCAAGGTTGAAATGTGAACTCTGGGAAGACTTTTGCTATGGATCATTGTCTCAACTTTCAGTTGAAATGCAAAATACATAGATAGATATGTCAGACGCGAGTACAGATGAAACAACAAAGAAAAAAAGTACTACCTCTGTCCATAAAAATATGTCTCAAGTTTGTCAAAATATGCATGTATCTAAACGTGTTTTAGTGTGTAGATACATGCAAATTCAGATAAAGTTGAGACATTTTTTTACGAACGGAGGGAGTAAGTGTACCCCTGTTTAAGAGATAAGAGGTCCATTGCAGTTTCAGCTATGAGCCACAAAATTCGAGTACACGTATTTTTCTGCAAGTACCCAAAGATATAACTGAGATGAAGAAAACTATAGGTAATCCCATACAAGCAACCTAGCATTACAGAAGTCACAGAAAACAGCATAGCATCACGAGGTTGCACAGCAATCTGAAGAAAGTTGCTACTTCTAGTGTTTGACAGACAGAACGGAACGTTTCCAAGAGGCATCACCTATGTTGTTCGCCCTGTTCTCGAGCGCAGTTACGGATCCACATCCAATGATGCCATCTGTCTGTTGAGTTCATTGTACGCCTTCTTGAGGAACACATCCCAGCCACTCCCATCCCCCCAATCCAGCATATCAAATGGCACCGCTGTCATCAATCCTGGCCTCACCGCGCCTTGCTGCATCAGCAGTTTATAACCTGTTTATATAATGCATGCTGATGTATTAGACTACATGTGTCAGGACTCCAGAATATAACCTGTGTATTGTGCAGTACATCACTCACCCCTGGGCTTAAGCTTGTGAGAGAATGAATGAGATGTGGCCACTATCGGGTGAGGTGGCCACCACGTGACGAGTAACAGGGTTAAATTAAGTCAAAGGGACCAAAACCTGGCAGGGGTAAAAAAATCAAACGTATTACCAGGACAGGGTCCTAAACTACCATTTTAGAGTTCCAGGTTGAAATATGAACTCTGGGCAGAGTGGACTTTCGCTATGGATCATTGTCTCAACTCTCAGTTGAAATGGCAAATACATAGATAGATATGATAGACGCGAGTACAGATGAAACGGCAAAGGAAAAAAAAAGGGAGGTGTATCCATGTTTAAGAGATAAGAGAACCATTGCACTTTCAGCCATGAGCCACAAACTTCCAGTACAAATATTTTCTGCGAATACCAAAAGATATAACTGACATGAAGCAACAGTAGACGATCCCATACAAGCAACCTAGCATGAAGTCGCAGAAAACAGCATAGTAATGTGACGTTGCATAGCAATCTGAAGAAAGTTGCTACTTCTAGTGTTTGACAGACGGAATGGAACGTTTCCAAGAGCCATCACCTATGCTGTTCCCCCTGTTCTAGAGCACAGTTACGAATCCACATCCAATGAGGCCATCTGCCTGTTGAGTTCATTGTCCGCCTTCTTGAGAAACACATCCCAGCCACTCCCATCCCCCCAATCCAGCATATCAAATGGCACTGCCGTCATCAATCCTGGCCTCACAGCGCCTTGCTGCATGACCACTCTAAACTCGAGCTCCTCCTCTCCTCTCTGCTCCTCCTCAAGCTCCTCCCACTCAAACATGAGCGGCAAGGTGTAGCCACCCCAAGGATTGAAATCGATCAGCTTCACTCGGCCATCTGCCCTCACAGACACGTCAAACGTGTAGTTCTCTGAAGCAAACTGCGGCTCGACAACGTCCTCGAAGAAATCCTCGATCTTTGGCTGCACCTCGGCCCTCCACCCAGGCAGCGAAGGGTAGTAAGCTGATGGGTCGCGCTGCGAGACGCCGACCAGCTTCCGTCCCCTCACGAAGCAACGGAACTCGGACTCCGGGCGGAGGCCCGGGTACCACTTGCGGAGCGCGAGGTAGTACTGGAACCCGTCTTCCAGCCAGGAATCATCTTCTTCCGGTTCATCACTGCCTGCTTCATGGTGAGCAGGATCGTTGAGAGGACCGGAACCGTTGCTACTCTCAACTCCATTTGGTAGAGCACCAGTGCCCTGTCTGGCATTCCGTCGAACACCGTCCGGGCGCACGAAGTCCTGGCAGGAGGCACGCGCGGAGACGAGGTCGTGCGCGATGCAGTCGGAGGCGCGGAGCAGCATGGCGACCTCGGCGAAGCAGGTGCAGCGCATGGTGCCGTCGGCGGCCATAAAGACGGCATCTTTAGGCGCGCTCCAGTTGAGCTTGGGGAGCGCGGCGCCGCCGAGCTCGGCGATGGCGGCGTCGACGGCGGCCTCGAGCTCCGGGAAGGCCGGGCGGAGAAGGCTCTCTTCGTCGTCGTCGTCGGAGCAGGAGTCGAAGATGAGTTCGGAGGCGTCGTGGTCGAGGAGGGAGACGGGGTCGGGGAGGTGGGCGCGGACCGGCGGGAACGGGGTGCGGCCGGAGGTGATGGTCGGGAGGAGGAAGGGGAGAGGGCCGTCTTCGTCGGAGGCGGAGGCGTCGGGGTAGGCGGTCTTGCCGGCGAGGTAGCGGAGGAAGGCGGCGGGGAGGGGGATGATGACGGTGGGGACGGTGTGGCAGCGGAAGGGCGGGTACCACTCCTGGATCTGGCAGCGGAGCAGCTCCTCCAGCAGCATCTCCGATAGCTCGCTTGGATTCGCCGGTGCGGCACGGCGGCGGTGCTCGTCCCCGTCGCCGCGCTCGTGCTCGCGTTCTTTGTTTCTACTAGGGCTCGTGCTTGATTGAAACGAGGGTTGCCTTGGACCTACTCGTGCGTGGGCTGTCCGCTGCAATTGGATACTTTCTTCAATTCTGTCGTAGTTAAGGCCCATGAAGATTCTTCTTTTTCTGGGGGCCAATTAAGATTCTTATGCCAGTTCATAAAAAATCGCTTGAAAAAACACTGCCAAGGCATACATACTTACTACATACGTGACACCCTCAGTAAAATAAAATGGTATAGATACTATACTGTAGAAACTATAAGTCTAGAATCTTCCACTATGATATTTAAACATGCGAAATAGACATACATATAGAATTCATAAAAACACTATAGTACATCCATGTGTACAAAGTAGTCCATACGGTGTCACCCATGTATATGCTTTTTCTTAGCTACACAAGGTGTTTAGTTTGTGAATGTCCCAAACTAAAATTTCCATGATAATTAACATAATTTTCATGAAAGGGTTCTACTGTTGGAACGGTGTGTTTTATAACATAGAAATCTTAATTATACAAGAATGCAAATGTTCCCTCCGTCCCACGAAACATGTCTGAGATTTATAAAAATTCGGATGTATCTAGATCTTATTTAGTGTTTAGGTACATCTAAATTTAGAAAAATCTCCGATATGTTTCATGGGACAGAGGGAGTACAAGACAATATGCAGAGCTATATAGTTCGCGTTCTTAGAGATAACTAGTTGATTCTCCACGGCAACCGCCGTGGACATTTGAGATGATTTTCATAAACACCAACGCATGAATACCATACGAATGGATGAAAACAACCTTGAGTAAGCTCCAATATGTTGTTGAATCAATCATTCAGCTTTCTTAAATCCTTCAAATGAATCAGATGATTTGTTAACTTTTGTTATTTAGTTAACTTGTTAGATCTACCTATGCACGATTGGTTTGTTATTTAGTTTGCTATTAGGGTAGTTTTGTCATTTAGATATGGCTTTGTATATGTACTAAATGTGGTATTTTTTAATTACTTCACATCTACAAATTATTTGTTAATTGAACTTGTATACTTGTGAACTTGTATAGTCTTGTATGGTTATGTTAGATCTACATATGCATTAGGCCGGCTATGTATCACCATCTACAATAATGTCCTAACCATATGACTGCAGATTACAAGATGAAAAATATAGGATAGCTTTCTCACATCTATAATAATTATGTGCGGAAACAACTGGGTTGTAAGAAAATAAGGACGCTAAAGCTCACAGCCTTCCTTCTACCTTGTACCATGTCATCTGAAGTTGCACGTAAGTGACTAGTTGTTCAATTAGCACATGTAATGATCATTTCTATTTGTGTATAAAATTCTCATATTGAAGAACATTTTAAATTGTATTTTCAAATTCTTTAAGCAATATTTTTTGCATGTTGCAGCTTCTACCTATAAGGGAGAAGCAGTATCATGACTGGATTGTTCCCTTCAGCGTGCTCCAAGTCGATGGTGATGCTACCGATATCCTTACAAGTTACATCATGGAGACGAAGACGTAACGAAGAAAAGCCACAGATTCTTTTCTTTTGGGAATACATCTCTACTATATGTAATGCTACCTATAGACATGATGTATAAGACGTGTACTGAAATATAGTTAAGATTTGGTACCATACTTCCATGAGTATTAAGCTGAGCACACATCGGTTGCGGGTGCTACTAGTTTGTGTGCGAAATAAGATGAACACATACAACTAGAAACACAAAATGTTTGTGACCGTATGAAACACACATGCTTAGAAGAGAAAAGTCGTTTGCGAAGGCCATCATATTCGCACATGGTTGGATTAAAAAAAACGTGTGCGCAAGGATGCCCCATCGTACACGGTTACGCTTTTGACGTATCACCTACCCTCGCATAGTGACGGGTAGGTTTATCGTGTGTGACATGTCTTTTCAGCGGTGTGTGTGTGGCCCGATCTGTACTAGTGCGCTAAGATGGCTTGCACGATGTGATACCAGTTAGTACTTAATTAGAACTGGGAAGTTTGCCGTGGGCAGCACGCCGCGTCCTTTGTTGTTAGGCTGTTTGTTATAGCATTTTGTAAGTACTGCAATATATGAGTCATCTTAGGTAGTACTGTAAAAGTTTTGGTGCTCTGTAAAAGTAGTGTTGTAGCGCCATGGTTTAGACTTTTTCCCAGCGCCCGTAGGTATAACTTGAAAAAGTAGAGCGATTTTCTCGTAAAGAAAGCACGAGTGAGATATTCTTCGTTAATAGGGATCTCAATTGCAGGAACAAGCAGAAGTGGAAGTGTCAAGCTCCTCTACCGGAGAAAGACATTGAACGGATTGTAGCGAACAAGAGGGGGGGTGAATGGATGCTATGCTAAGTTTTAGCCTTTTTGAGTTTTTTGTGCAACGGAAGTAAAGGTGATAGCTTTGATGCTCGAGATGATCCTAGTATGATTCTAGACAAGTGCAACAAGTAAAGGAACCAAGCATAATAGTAAGAGTAAGGAGCGAGACAACTGGAGGGCGCGGAGACGAGGCGAGGTTTGTTTCCCGCAGGTCCTCCCACAAAAGGAAGTACGTCTGCGTTGAGGAGGTGCTAGCCTCACACAAGAGGCTAGCGGCCACACCACGAAGGAAGGCCTCACCTTCTTCCTCGAGAGAGCTCCACAAAGGGGCTCCCCCTTCTCCACTAAGGCACCGGTCGGTGGTTCCTTCACAAGGTTGGGGCGAGCTCCACAACATTAGGAGGCTCCCAACAACCTATGGGGCTAGCACAACACCAAGCTAGCCTCCATAGGTGCACTTCCTCCAAGATCCCACCATAGGAACTCTCACAACAAGATCCACTAAGGACTAGCACGAATTGGTGAATTCTCTCTTGGTAGTATGATAGATCGGGGCCTCCTCCACCACTCCTCCAAATTTGGGCAAGATTGATTGGCTAGGTGGGGAGAACCACAAGGTTTGAACTCAACAACAATGGAGGAGAGAGAGAAGAGCTAAAAACGAGCTGGAGAAGAAGGGGCCTTTTTATAGGGTCCCTTCAATCCAACCGTTATGTTCAGGTTTTGCCTAAGCGGTACTACCGCTTTGGCAAGCTGTGGTACCGCTCTGGATTCGAAATCCCCCACAGATCTGGCCACGTGTACACACAGCGGTACTACCGTCTGCGGTACCGCTTGAGGTACCGCAATGGCCTCTGGGAGATACTGGATCACGTGCAGTACCAAAGCGGCCGTACAAGGTGAGCCACTAGACGATTCATGCTTAAAACAACCCGCCATGTATGCTCCGTGTGCAATAAGTGCATGCACAATCTTAGTCCCTTTTTTCCCGCCGTTCCATCCATGCATGTTCCCTGTGCAATAAGTGCATGCACAATCTTAATTCCTTTTTTCCCGCCGTCCCATCCATGCATGTTCAATTCAACCCAAACAGTTTTACCAGTGGGCTGTAGTATAATATGTGCCATTTATTTACTCGGCCGGCAGGCAACAAGGCCTAGAGTTAAGGCCCATGCAACCGCATGCAGCAACGGGCCTTCATTCTACCCAGCGTAAAATTGCATAGTCGGCCAGGAAAGCTGCTAAGAGAAGAGATTTTAGTCCCACACTGCTAAGGGGTGAGAGTTGAGAGCAACTTATAAGGGCAGCTCTTCTAGGCATGGAAAATGCTAGAAACACACGTAGGGCTGCAGTTCACATAGCGCGTGCGCTCGCGTGAATATTCGCGACCTAAGACTTTGGACGCTTGGCGATCGCGCGGACTAGCGCATATAATCTATCCTTTTTCCATATTTTTTAATAGAAAAACCTGAGATTTTGGACGCGTGATCCCAAACAACATCAATCCGAAGATTTTCAAGTCACACACTTAAATTATTATCTCAAAATTTATGATTAGCTGATCATAGACTGGCACAAGCTGTAGGTGTTGGGTCCTTTACTGGAACTTCAGCAGCTGCCTCTGCCGCTGCTATCAGGTCAATACTTCCTCCGTTTCCTGAGGAGAGGGAATATATAGTCAGGCGCAGGAATTACGAAAAGAAAGGCATGCAGATTTGTTTCCAATCTTACCCTCAATTAATCAATTACCTTTCCTGCTTTTTATTTCGTTTGCTGCACCATCCTCCTAGATTCTAGCCCATAACCGCACGCGCTCTCACCTGATTGCCTGACTCCCCTTTAATCTAGCGCTTGCTATGACTACACACCACGATTTTAGAGGGTTAATTCTGGGAGTCCATCTACTCCTAGCCTAGCATCGCTAGCGCCTTCTCCTCAGGAACGGAGGGAGTATGGCTAGTATTAGCTAATTTGGAAATTATTCGCCAAGCACGAGCTACAGTTCAACCTATCCAAATTCAGGTTCCACTATTATATCTTTTTCTCTTTGCAAAATACTGAAATATTGCTAGGAGTAGTCAAATCTCTAAAGATTGGGAAACTTCCTGTAGCCCCCGAGCACACCAGCGCTTGTTTTTTTTTCTTCAAAATATCGAAAGTGATATGGAGAACACGCGTAGTTATCTAGGAAAAGTTTTGGTATATTTTGGAACTCCAAAATAAAATTTGCAAATTAAAAGAAAATAAAACAGACTGGAGCTCTGGGTGCCACAAATCCGCATTCCCGAAGATTTTTCCTAGTTCAGGCTCAGAACGAAAGCAGAGTATGGTCTTGGGATCAAACCAGACATGTGACGATTGGCTAGGCCTAGGCTCACTGAAAACAAAAATTAAGCAAAGAATTACTTCAGTTTGAACCTGTCCGAATTGGAGTGGCAGCACAAAATATTAGGGAGTACTATATGTGGTCAAGACACCGAAGTAAACGAAACCAAATTTCCCCGAAGTAAACAAAAATTAAGCATTTTTTTCCGCGTGACCTGCTGAGAAAGAACATGGTCTTTGGGTCAAAGCAGCCGCGTGGCGCGTCGTGGTTGGCCCACGCGATACAGACTAGACCGCCGTGTGTCTGCTAGCGCCAGTCTCCGCTCGAGCCGGCGACGACCCGTCAATCGCCGTCGCCCGGTCAACCTGAATTGTCTTGCACGGCCGATGAACTTGAGTCACCATTCTGTCCAGTCTCCAGTAGCAGCCGTGCTCGTGCGTGCATATAAACAGCAGCTAGTTTCCTCCATCTTCTCCATAGTTAGTCTCCCCTTGCGTCGGCGAGACTAGACTAGAGACAAGCAAGGAGCCATCGACCACACGCACGCACACAGGACGCAAGCTCTTCCCGGCCCAACAAGCGCAATGGCGAGGCTCCTCCGCTTCTTTTCGTCGTCCACGCCGACCACGGTACCGACGCGGCAGCGGCGCGTCTCGTTCAGCTTCTCCTCCTGGGCCTCCTCGTCTCGGCGGCCGTGGTGTCGACGCTCTGCACCAGCAGCACGCACGGCAAGCTGTGGACGCAGCGCGGCAGCGGGCGGCGCTGTCGCCAGCAGCAGCAGGAAGCACATGCTCGTGGCGAGCCTGAGCGGGATCGGCGGAAAGGCGGCCAGGATGGTGTCGTGGAACAGACGGTCCCCGTCGGGTGGTAGCAGCGACGACGAGGGGGCGGCGGTGGAGGATGAGGACGCCGTGTGGAGGAAGGCCATCATCATGGGGGACAAGTGCCGCCCGATCGAGTTCTCAGGCCACATCGCCTTCGACTCCGACGGCAATCAGCTGCCGCTGGCGACGGCTAAGAAAACCGCCGCCGACGTCGCCCAAAATTAACATCGTTCTACGGGCTACAGCCTATGGGGGATTTTGGGGTCAATCGATCAATGTCTCCCGTTTAATTTTAGAGTGAATTATGTATCTGTCGAATGAAAATTCGTGTAGATTACCCAATTGAAAAAAATTAGACCTTTGTTTTCTGATATGTGTTTATCGGGCAAGGTGTTAGATGATCATTGAGGTCCAAATATATTAAAGCGATAGTGAGAAATTGAACATACGAATTAAAAATGTTTAGACATAATTATCCATTAGACTCACTGATATTTACATATTTTGTCACTCCACATCGACCTATTACTATTATGCATATCCTATCTAACAATTACAAGCAAAATGCTAAACTGAGGCTAAATCGTATTTAAAATTTTGAAGTCTCCTAAATGAGGTATTTTGGTAGATGTTTCACTAAATGGGGTAATATGTGTCACCAATGCATAACTACAAAGTAAAAAATGAAATTCACTCAGATGGGCTAAGCTACTTTTAAAGAGGATATCCTACAATCCCAAAAAGATAATCCTTTATTTAGCATTGGACCATCTATAGCAGTCATATCAATTTAAGTAAGTTTTCAGTTATCCCTTTGGGGTATCATTTTGTTTTAGCCGATCTTAGTATTGGTGTTTTTTTATGGATTGCCATTTCAAGTATCGCTTCTATTGGACTTCACATGGAAGGACTAATTTTATTTCTCATTTATTGGCGCATCAAAATGATTATGGTGACATCTCTAAGAATTTGATTAAACTTTATCTAGCCTGAATTATTTTTACAAAAAGTAGGCCTTATTTATTGGAACACCCGGATGTACTACGTATTTGCAGTATAGCTTAATGACATGACATGCAATTTTTGCATGTTCTTGAATAAAAAATTGCAGCGGCTATATTTTTGTAGGGAAACCATGGGCTCCAACGTGCACTGCCTCCGTTAAATGATATCAGTAGTGGCAGATAGCGAAGGAAGAACGGCGATGGGTGATTTCACATAAGCGTCCTGCCTGCTGCTACAGTTTTCTGTAGTGCAATATAGTTTTTTTTTATAGAAAAAATTGTAGTGCAGTGTACTGTCGCTCCTGCCCTCAAAATAAATTAGGCCCAGATCCAGATGGCCTGCTGGCCCTATTAAGAAGGGCCTTCAAGACCTTGCCTGCAAACTGAGGCCTGCGGTAAAAAAACAAGAGAACATTGCCTTCATCCATGCTGCGAAGCCGCCTCGCAGCCGGTGAGGCGGTTTCGCAGCATGGATGAAGGGGCTCGGGGGCGGTCGAACATGCAGAGTATTTTTGGTTCACATAAGAAGAGTAGACTATGCTATCAGCTATGTATGGCAAAGACCAAATCAAAACAATAATGCCAAAAAGAAATTTAGCGCCAATTGCATGCTATTATTACAAGAACGCGCGGCGGGAAAACTATCGTCGCGCTCCAAATACTGTATGGTACTAGACAGGCTTGCTGCACGTTTGCCAAACCCCAAATACACGGTCCATATGCAGAGATGCATCACGCATATATGCATAGATAAGCGCACGTACACACGTACAAATACAAGTGCAAATTACGTTGACAAGCACGCATAAGTACGAAGAAAAAAACAGCACATACTAGTTGCTGTTGCTGGCTCATAGAAATTACTTATTGTTCACCGGGTATAAGCGGCCGGTGTAGGAGCTCCGGCGAGCATGCATGCAGCTGGCGTTGGCGTTGGCGTCGCGTAGGCCGGTCAGCGGCGGCGGCGGTTGCCGGAGGGCTCCCTCTGAGAGTTGAAGTAGACGACGGCGACGGGGAGGCCGAGCTCGTGGTTGAAGGCGAAGGCGCGGGTGTTGAAGTAGGGGCGGTCCGCCGGCGGCGCCGCGTAGCCGTCGACGATGCGCGACTTCTGCTGGAACAGCACCAGCACGTAGCGGTGGATGCCCACCGGCGGCTGCGGCCCCAGGTACGGCATCACCACATCACCTGCCCAAGCAAATATATACCCAGCAGCCGTGATACCCACCTCGTACATGCAGAGAACATACTAGTACATGTATTTAATTTACTACAAATTAAGTAGGGACATGCAGGGATTCACACGTGTCAACTTTCCAGAAAGAACGCTTGGTAGCAGCGACGACACGTGTGCTCGACTGGGGGCAGCGACACGTGTGCTGCCAGCTTGGCCTGCGTGCGTGCGGCGCAGTTGCGGCGGCCATGGGTGGCCGGCTTGGATGCATGCATGGGTGCACGCTGCTGCTGCCTGAGAGTTTGTGCCATGCAATCGCATGCATGCACTACGTACCTTAAAAAGATATACATGGAATCTTGGATATTTTATGCATTATGACATATCAATCGTTTTCTTCTTATTGAGGGAAGAAGACAAGGAAAGAAGTTTGTTTAGTTACATGGGTATGGGGTGTGGTCAGTCGTCTAGACATACATATATATATGTTAGATTCATGCTGAATAATAGCATGGATTTTACGATCTTTAAATATATATGACTTCGGGATTTGTTACACCTACAAGTAGGGGTGTAAGATCAGGGTTTTGCATTTCTCGAAAGATCATGGTCCTTAAATCTTCCTAGGTTTACTCTAAATAGCGAGAACCAAAAGGATTGGTCCGTAAAATGTCATGAGGCAGGATGCCACACAATGAATCATTTTCTATGGCCAGTGAACTTATTTATAACCTACACTGGAAAAACCAATCTACCGGAAAACGTGAGTAATCGAGAGATAAACCGGTTGGCCAGGCACACTTATATTTTATAATATTCCACCGCTATACTCGAAGAAATAGTACTAATCCACCACAACATAACAAGCAGATATAGATGCATGTGCGTGTGGAAGGACCAACGGATGTCGGTATCTGTATAAAGATAGGTTTGCATATGGTCGCAACGTATATAAGGGCACACTATGTGACATAAGCTATCTCTTACGTCTCGCAGTTGGGTCTTTGGTGAGATCCGGGACTTTTCGATCAATCCAAATATGTCTTGAGGAACAAAGAAAATTGGCACGAGAACCAACATACCGGCTATATGTGGTAGTAATGATTGAAATAATATCATAAATTAAGTGTATGCACATAGGTGTAGGCAGTGCGTTGAATTGTAACTATAGTCAATTGTCGATGTATCGTCTTCTTATTGCACTGGTTGTCTATTATGATATAAATGTCAATGTTTGCCGGTAAAGATGGTTTAACATCTAAGAAACGAGAGAGATGATGCCAACAAATAGTAAAGAATTAGCAGCTTCTATAAATCATCATTTTAGTTAAATTGAAATATTTGAATTAGAACCTATAGTTGTTGGTGTCCAAATATGTGTGTTTGTGTTTGTGTGGGATGTGCGTGTGTGTTTGGGGGGGGGGGGTCTTAATTTATAATTTCATAAGGAAAATAAATGGTGTAAATTACTCTTTTTCTTGTGAGGGGCGTAGTAATTTAGCATGTTAAACATAACATCATCCTATTAACCAAGTCTAGAGAGAATGTACTACGTGTAAGGACACTCCAAATATATCCAACGAAATTGGCTGTTTCTAACGCTTGTCAGCTAAAATGTCGATAACAGAATCACGGAAATAAGCTATTAACTTATGTAATTCTTTTTTTTTTTGGTTTAGACTGTCAATTAACAGAGAGATTTCACATCCATTTATCAAAATTTAGGTGTGCCGATGAAGACTAGATGTGAACATAATCACTCACCTTTAGTTGCATCTGTTCCACCTGGTATGTTCATGACTATCCTGTGACATATCAATAGAACACACTGAGTATACTTGCAAGCTAATACAGGCATGAAATTCAGGCACCAACTAGCTCTGCCCCGCAGACATACAGCCAATTGATTAAAAAATGACGGGTGATAGTATCGATGCATCAGAGATGGAATTGACACTTGTTCTTGTGCCAAACCACTCATACATACATACCAGTGGAGGTACTCCCTCATGTTCGGATCGCTGGGGCTGGGCGCGTCGGGATCAGTCATCAACTGCAGGCATCATGCAAGGGGGGAATCATCAGCAGCAAGTTCCCATGCATGGATATGTATAGCAGCAGAATACGGGGCTATCGAGGTAGCCAGCCAGCCACAGGTGCATGCACCCATGTGGTACGTACGAGAGTGTAGAGGTCGTTGCGGCGGCCGGAGATGCGCACGAGCGGCTGGTCGGCGGCCATGGAGGGCTTGACGTGGCAGCCGTTGCTGACGTCCTTGGCGCCGTAGGAGACGGCCATGGCCACCGACGGCACGAACAGGTCCACCACCTCCCCGATCACCCTCCCCACCACCAGAGGATCAACGAACCGAGACATGCTGTGTGCTCTCAGTCTGCTTTTCTTTTCTCCCCCTCTATCTCTGTTTTTCTTGTGCAAATGAACGGCCAGTGCAAATATATGACGCCTGCCTGCATATGTATAAGTAGCGAGCGAGCGCGGATTAAATGAAGGTTTTGTCACGGCGGTTGGGACTTGGGCGCCTTGGCAGCATGCGTACATGCACTCAGCGTATACGTATAGCTTGATGATGCATGGATCGTGGACAGGTCAGGCGACACGTAGCAGAAGATCTGGCTCTCGAAGGAGCGGCAAGCCACGTGTGCCGTGATGATCTGGGTACCTCAGAATCTGCTGGAGCCAGCAGCAGCTGCGTGTGTATACGCATGCATCTTGAACCATTTTACTCCACCATGGACAGAACATTTTTAGCCAGGTAAGCATTCTAATTAATGGGCCATACCTCTCCCAGCAACTATCCCCAGTACCTGCCATCGGCCCAGGTAGTAGTAGGCCGAGGCAACCCTGCTGAAATTCCCCTCATTTGCAGCCAAGGCCTTCTCAACTTACATAAGTGGTCCCTTCTCCTAAATATTTCCGCAACCACCGAAATCACTGAAATTCGGTGGATTCGATTTTTTAGTTTCAGCCAACTGATCGAAATTCTCTGTCCGAATTTATGCAAATGCACAAAGGAATTTTCAAATTTACTTGACTTCTCATGTACTATTGAAATGTCTACCGAAGCTATCTCTTGAAATTTAGTGATGAATATCAATGAAAGGGGACACTAGCAGAGGCTTAAAATAGCTGTAAAAATTGAGGTACCGGCGTATGTTGACCACGGGCCCCTTTGCGAAGGAGGCATTCCCACTGCGCAACAACATAAGCTGTTCTAGCTAGTAGAAGTGTGCGAGACAAATAATACATAATTTAAGCCTTGAAAGAGTTTAATTTGAATTATCCGATTTGGTTGATGTAGTTCCACCTCTGCTAAGCCATTTCTCGTCTATGGGTGCCTAGGTATATATCCAACCGCGAGCCTTTCTTTTTCAAACTAACATTTCTGGGATGGACAAGGTGATTTTTTTTTATTGGTCACCGAAAATCCTGGCTAAGAAAAATATTCATGGCAGTTATATTGCATAGGGTCGTGCTTCCATACACCCTCAAATGTTAAAACAGTGTAAACCCCTGAAGGGGTATTTCTCAGCCATTCTACCCTTAATTACAAACAATATGTATTGTTTAATTTCAGATGTTCTTGTGTTTTACTTAGAAAACATTTCAGTTCAATAGTCTAATTTTTTCCAAAAGAGTGAATTTCACTTTTTACCCCTAAGATTAATTATGTGCTACTTTTTACCCAATTTAACAAAAAATCCTTAAAACTACCCCATTTAGCATACTTTCTTCCATTTTTTTTACCCTTTTTCTATATTTTTTACATGGTCTGCGTGTTTATGATCTAACTGTGTTACTGCAGGTATGTACATTCACCAAATATCTACGCGACTCAACTGACCATAATTCACATGAACATGAATCGAAGATATGTATACTGAGCAAAACAGTAATGTTCAAAATGATTCTTCTACATTGCTTCCTCCTGTGTATAAGCATCCATTGTACTCCATGCCATTAATATAGGCTTATATTAGGCGACTAGAATGACAAAAGCGATGGACCAAAGTTTTGGTACACTACTCTGCAATCCATCAATGGAACAGTTCAAACTACTAGTTTTTTGCTTTCTGTAGCTTGCATTAGCGTGGCCAATTCAGAGCTACTCTTGATCTAAGAAACTTGAAAATAGAAACTAATGGCAATACACTCTGTCAGAAAAGAGCCCTGCATTGGGAGAATAAACACATCCAAATCATTGCGGTAAGACCTAGGATAGAATAGTCTACCGGTGAACCACGTATTCCTCCGGCGATCACCACTGATCACCAGCCACGATGTGACCTAGCGCCCCTGTCTCCAGCCTTTGTTTGGCTTTCTCTCGCGTGTTCTCGTGCGATGCTAGGAGAACCGGTGTCCAATCTGGTGCTGCCACGTCGGCCTGAGAGTGGGACCAACTGGCCAGGATGGGGCAAAATATTGAAAAGGGTAAAAAATGGAAGAAAGTATGCTAAATGGGGTAGTTTTGAGGATTTTTTGTTAAATTGGATAAAAAGTGGCACAAAGTGGATCTTAGAGGGTAAAAAGTGGAATTCACTCTTTTCAAAAATCGACACATGACATGAACAGGAGCACACACTGATAGATTTGTACAAACTGATGTCGCGTCTCACGTACGTGCTAGCTTGCATGCACCGGACGGGCCAAAACTTTTAGCTTCAACAAACTAGTAATACGGCGTAGAAAACAAAATTAAACCTGAGACTAATCGATCGCCATAATCCACCATAGAACGAAGTTAATTACTTCTCGGCCGCGACGTCGGCTTTCTTGACCACCGGCGGCAGCTGGTTGCCGTCGGAATCGAATGCGATGTGGCCGGAGAACTGGAGCGGCCGGCACTTGTCCCCCATGATGATGGCCTTCCTCCACACGGCCTCCTCGTCCTCCACCACCGCCTCCGCCTCCTCGTCGTCGTCGCTGCTGCTCGGCGCCGGAGACCGCCTGTTCCACGACACCATCCTGGCTGCCTTGCCGCCGATGCCGCTCAGGCTGGCGGCGAGCATGTTCTTCCGGTTGCCAGCGCCTCCGGTCTTCTCCAGCGGCGCCGTCGTCGTCCCGCGATGCTTCCACAGCTTGGCGTGCGTGGTGCTGGTGCAGAGCGAGACCACGACCGCCGCGACAACAAGGACGACGAGAAATACGACGAGGATGGGAGGCGCCGCCGCTGCTACAGGTGCGTGGACCGCGAAGAAGGTGAACCTCGCCATGGCTGCGTCCCGTCTATGTGTGATCAATCCTTCCTTTATTTGCCTCAGCTTGGCCGACGCGAGTGAAGCACTAGTGCTAGCTTAGCTTACAAGCTGGGGAGAGATCTTTGTCTGAGACTGAGAGTAGCACTAGTCATGTGGACTAAATATGGAAACTATCTGCGGTCCATATGAGCGCACGGCTGCGCACTTGTGTCCATCACTGGACTGAATGGTGACTTGAGATGGTTCAGCGGCCGTGCAAGACGATCCAGATTGACCGGGCGACGGCGATTGACGGGTCGTCGCCGGCCCGGGCGGAGACTGGCCCTAGCAGACACGCGTGGGCCACCCAAGCGCGTTGAAATGTAGCAAACGATGAGGCGCCACGTCACTGGTTTGACCCAAAGACCATGCTCTGGGCTCCTACTTGATTCTGTACTGGTAGGAAAATCTTCGGAAATTGCATTCGTACATTCCGGTGTTCTAGTCAAAGATAAAAATAAAAATGGAAAACGCTTTGGATCCGGCGACCGGTCGTCCGGCCTCGCTCCAGCGCCGGCTTAATGGGCCTTTTTTTTTCGGCCCAACAATGGTTTCGCTGCAAAACACATAAGTGAGATGATGAACTATTTGTTGTAAACAATCCGTAATTTTTGTAGGATTTGTTGTTAACAATTGTTGTAAAGAGACAACTTTTTTTTGATGCTAATAACAAAGTGATTTTTTATTTTGCTGTAACCATTTGTGACTTTGGATAAAATAGTAGGTGATTTTTGTTATAATTCTATCTGTAGCAAATTAAATAGTCTGTGGTTTTTGTGGATGATGTTTGCGACTTTTGTTGTAAACACCCAAATTATTTGTGGCCTGTGTTGCTAATTATTGTTGTAAATATTTTACTGGTTTGTTCTAAAGATATTTCTGGAATGAAAGCAGACTTTTATTGTAAACATCCAAATAAAATAATGTTGGTTTTTGTTATTAATTATTGTTGTAAGTATGTTTCCGATTTGTTGTAAAGATATTATTGCATGGAAACTGACTATTATTGTAAACACCCAAATAAAAAATATTGTTTTTGTTGTTAATTATTATTGTAAATATATTGATAATTTGTTGTACATATATGTGAAGATTTACTGTGAAAATTTTGTTGTAATACTTTTTATTTTTTGTACACAAAGCGGCGGGTTTTTGTTGCTATACTAAACAACGGGTTTTGTTGTAAATATCTGAAAGTTTGGGGGCAAAGGGAAACACGTGTTCGGTTTAAACTGATAGGCTTAGGACCGCGGGTTGATTTTCCAAAAACCAGGGTCAAAATGCAAAAATCGAAATGCTGCTAATTCTAGCCGGTAGATCGTGATCGGACGGCCGGGACAGCAACCGATTTTCTCTGCCCGGGTCGGTCGCCCGACGCTGAGCGCGCGCCAATAAAAATCGGCCCTGCATTCGAAATTCGGGCAGGTTTGAGCAGTAGCATATTTGGCTGAATTTTTTTGTTTGAGCGTAGCCAACAATCATACACCACACGTCTAGTTTGACCCGCAGACCATATTAGAGTTTTTTTTTTTGTTTTCATGCTGGCTATCTGCCGCGGACGTAAGATACTAGGCCATGATGGGCTTTTGGTAAATTTTCGTTTAATTTTTGGCCAAGGTAGGCATTTTGATAATTCTTTGGTTGTTGGAGAATCATCAGAATTCACTCATATATATTATTATTTGAGCCAAAAGAGAAAAAATGTTACACTTGGATTCAAAAGTATTGTAACTTTAGCAATTTTTTGACAAATTTTCTTAGGTCACATGAATTGGTTATTCATAGATATTTTAGTTTTTTCTAATTAAGATTTGTTAATATCATATTTTTGTTGTCAAAAAGTGGAACTAATATAATTGTTCATCGACAAGTGACTACATGTACAAAATACTCTGATCATCACAATGCTTAATGATTGACTAACATATGATGACGAATTAAGGCACATACACTACCAATTATAAATAAACAGACAAACCATTAGGAAAAGGCACGAATGAGGCTTGATTACGAAATAACCTTTTAAATTATATTATAATAGAATGAAAAGAAGTAAAAATACAATACATAATGTCATGATAGAAAAAAATCAATGTATGTTAAGAAAGGAAGTCAAAATGTTATGGGGTCTGCATCTTCTACCATCGCGACAGTGATATCGTACGAGGGTTGTGAGGCAACAAACTTCGAGTACTGTATTGGGCCGCATTAAAACCGTTCACACGTTTCACTATTTTATCTATCAACAAACATGTAGGTGGTTGTGTCTGCGTCACTATAGTTACCGATGCCTCCTGCCGTCTATCAGTATTAAAAATGATCATAGCATGTTTATACTAAACATTCTTACTTTTCTAACATACAGTTTATCATTAAACGGCATGAGGTTTTCTAATTTGAAGAGTTTACATATAATGTCAACAAGTAATTGTAATGCAATGTTAACTAGTACATGCTAACTTTGTCTCAGAACGTTAACCATATAATGTACTGGTCGAAATGTAAGTTCGTTGTTGTATAGTTCACACATCTATATTTATATACACAATATCCCAAAATTAGAACCATTCTTCTACAAAAAGTAGAACCCCTGTTTCAGATTGAAATTATACATTTTTTTAGTTCTTTTAGTTTTTGACCTTTTTCTAACGAAATTATTTCAAGAAGAGAAAGATGCAACATAATGTATTTATAATTTTTTATGTCTGTTTAGTGCATGCCTTATCTATTTTGTTTTTGACACACATACAGTAGGGAAAAAAATCCTTACTATGTCATTTTCTATTAAATAATTAAGATGAATAATATTTACATGATATATGTTCTGGAGGGAGCTAGTGCTCATAAAATATCTTGCCAGGATTGAAGATAATAATGGTGAGTTCTATTGATGGCTCCACATTGTTGAAGATAAAATTATTTCTTTGATCCCATAAGCTAGCTCCAATATCCTGTGATGATGATCTCTATGATAAAATATTTGTTGTATCTGATTTTGGCGTCCGAAATCATTTGATGAATTTGTAAGCCATCGTTCCATTCAATTCCAAGCGCCCACCAGAAAATCTAGCTAAAAGAGCATTCACAAAAGAGCTGCATGAGAGTTTCTTCATGGCATGAGCCGCATATTGAAAGTGCATGGAGCCCCCATGTGTGGTTTTGGTAATTAATGATAATCCCTATGGACTAATGTTTGCATTGAGTTATATTTGTAGGAGTTGTTCATAGGCAATGCTTGAACCATATGTTGGCTTCAAGATTGCAATAAGAAGCAAATGAAGAAGATCAAGTGTCAAGTATGTCTTGAAGGTGAAGATGAAAAGAGCTCTTGATGGCGTGTAATACACACGTTCGTTGGGAACCCCAAGAGGAAGGTATGATGCGCACAGCAGCAAATTTTCCCTAGTAAGAAACCAAGGTTTATCGAACCAGTAGGAGTCAAGAAGCACGTCGAAGGTTGATGGCGGGGATGTAGTGCGGCGCAACACCAGGGATTCCGGCGCCAACGTGGAACCGCACAACACAACCAAAGTACTTTGCCCCAACGAAATGAGGTTGTCAATCTCACCGGCTTGCTGTAACAAAGGATTAGATGTATAGTGTGGATGATGATTGTTTGCAGAAAACAGTAGAATAAGTATTGCAGTAGATTGTATTCAATGTAAAAGAATAGGACCGGGGTCCACAATTCACTAGGTGGTGTCTCTCCCATAAGATAAATAGCATGTTGGGTGAACAAATTACAGTTGGGCAATTGACAAATAAAGAGGGCATGACCATGCACATACATGATATGATAAGTATAGTGAGATTTAGTTGGGCATTACGACAAAGTACATAGACCGCTATCCAGCATGCATCTATGCCTAAAAAGTTCACCTTCAGGTTATCATCCAAACCCCTTCCATTAAGTTGTAAACAATGACAATTGCATTAAGTATGGTGCGTAATGTAATCAATAACTACATCCCGGACATAGCATCAATATTTTATCCCTAGTGGCAACAAGACATCCACAACCTTAGAACTTTCTCACTGTCCCAGATTTAATGGAGGCATGAACCCACTATCGAGCATAAATACTCCCTCTTGGAGTTAAGAGTAAAAACTTGGCCAGAGCCTCTACTAATAACGGAGAGCATGCAAGATCATAAACAACACATAGGTAATAGATTGATAATCAACATAACATAGTATTCTCTATCCATCGGATCCCGACAAACACAACATATAGCATTACAGATAGATGATCTTGATCATGTTAGGCAGCTCACAAGATCCGACAATGAAGCACATAAGGAGAAGACGACCATCTAGCTACCGCTATGGACCCATAGTCCAGGGGTGAACTACTCACTCATCACTCCGGAGGCGATCATGGCAATGAAGAGACCTCCGGAGATGATTCCCCTCTCCGGCAGGTGCCGGAGGCGATCTCCGAATCCCGAGATGGGATTGGCGGCGGCGCTCTCGGGAAGGTTTTCCGTATCGTAGCTCTCGGCACCGGGGTTTCGCGACGAAGACTATATGTAGGCGGAAGGGCAGGTCAGGGGGCCACACGAGGGCCCCACACACCAGGGCCGCGCGGCCAAGGCCTGGGCCGCGCCGCCCTGTTGTGGCGGCGCCTCGTGGCCCCACTTCGTAAGTCCTCCGGTCTTCGTGTGAAAATAGGCCCCTGGGCGTTGATTTCGTCCAATTCCGAGAATATTTCCTTACTAGGATTTCTGAAACCAAAAACAGCAGAAAACATCAACTGGCTCTTCGGCATCTCGTTAATAGGTTAGTGCCGGAAAATGCATAAATATGACATAAAGTATGCATAAAACATGTAGATATCATCAATAATGTGGCATGGAACATAAGAAATTATCGATACGTCGGAGACGTATCAGCATCTTAGTTCGCTCGTCCCGAGCAGGTAAACGATAACAAAGATAATTTCTGGAGTGACATGCCATCATAACCTTGATCATACTATTGTAAGCATATGTAATGAATGCAGCGATCAAAACAATGGTAATGACATGAGTAAACAAATGAATCATAAAGCAAAAACTTTTCATGAATAGTACTTTCAAGACAAGCATCAATAAGTCTTGCATAAGAGTTAACTCATAAAGCAATAAATCAAAGTAAAGGTATTGAAGCAACACAAAGGAAGATTGAGTTTCAGCGGTTGCTTTCAACTTATAACATGTATATCTCATGGATATTGTCAATGTAAAGTAATATAACAAGTGCAATATGCAAGTATGTAGGAATCAATGCACAGTTCACACAAGTGTTTGCTTCTTGTGGTGGAAAGAGATAGGTGAACTGACTAAACATAAAAGTAAAAGAAAGGCCCTTCGCAGAGGGAAGCATTGATTGCTATATTTGTGCTAGAGCTTTGGTTTTGAAAACAAGAAACAATTTTGTCAACGGTAGTAATAAAGCATATGTATCATGTAAATTATATCTTACAAGTTGCAAACCTCATGCATAGTATACTAATAGTGCCCGCACCTTGTCCTAGTTAGCTTGGATTACCGGGATTGTCATCGCAATACACATGTTTTAACCAAGTGTCACAAAGGGGTACCTCTATGCCGCCTGTACAAAGGTCTAAGGAGAAAGCTCGCATTTGGATTTCTCGCTTTTGATTATTCTCAACTTAGACATCCATACCGGGACAACATAGACAACAGATAATGGACTCCTCTTTAATGCATAAGCATGTAGCAACAATTAATGTTCTCATATGAGATTGAGGATATATGTCCAAAACTGAAACTTCCACCATGATTCATGGCTTTAGTTAGCGGCCCAATGTTCTTCTCTAACATTATGCATGCTCTAACCATTAAATGAGTGGTAAATCTCCCTTACTTCACAAGACGGACATGCATAGCAACTCACATGATATTCAACAAAGAGTAGTTGATGGCGTCCCCAGGAACATGGTTATCGCACAACAAACAACTTAATAAGAGATAAAGTGCATAAGTACATATTCAATACCACAATAGTTTTTAAGCTATTTGTCCCATGAGCTATATATTGCAAAGGTAAAGAAATGGAAATTTTAAAGGTAGCACTCAAGCAATTTACTTTGGAATGGCGGAGAAATACCATGTAGTAGGTAGGTATGGTGGACACAAATGGCATAGTGGTTGGCTCAAGGATTTTGGATGCATGAGAAGTATTCCCTCGATACAAGGTTTAGGCTAGCAAGGTTATTTGAAACAAACACAAGGATGAACCGTGCAGCAAAACTCACATAAAAGACATATTGTAAACATTATAAGACTCTACACCGTCTTCCTTGTTGTTCAAACTCAATACTAGAAATTATCTAGACTTTAGAGAGGCCAATTATGCAAACCAAATTTTAGCAAGCTCTATGTATTTCTTCATTAATAGGTGCAAAGTATATGATGCAAGAGCTTAAACATGAGCACAACAATTGCCAAGTATCAAATTATTCAAGACATTTTAGAATTACTACATGTAGCATTTCCCGATTCCAACCATATAACAATTTAACGAAGAAGATTCAACCTTCGCCATGAATACTATGAGTAAAGCCTAAGGACATATTTGTCCATATGCAACAGCGGAGCGTGTCTCTCTCCCACACAATGAATGCTAGGATCCATTTTATTCAAACAAAAATAAAAACAAAAACAAACCGACGCTCCAAGCAAAGCACATAAGATGTGATGGAATAAAAATATAGTTTCAGGGGAGGAACCTGATAATGTTGTCGATGAAGAAGGGGATGCCTTGGGCATCCCAAGCTTAGACGCTTGAGTCTTCTTAAAATATGCAGGGGTGAACCACCGGGGCATCCCCAAGCTTAGAGCTTTCACTCTCCTTGATCATATTGTATCACCTCCCTCTCTTGATCCTTGAAAACTTCCTCCACACCAAACTCAAAACAACTCATTAGAGGGTTAGTGCATAATAAAAATTCACATGTTCAGAGGTGACATAATCATTCTTAACACTTCTGGACATTGCACAAAGCTACTGAAAGTCAATGGAATAGAAAAATCCATCAAGCATAGCAAAACAGGCAATGCGAAATAAAAGGAAGAATCTGTCAAAACAGAACAGTTCATAAAGACAAATTTTATTGAGGCACCAGACTTGCTCAGATGAAAATGCTCAAATTGAATGAAAGTTGCGTACATATCTGAGGATCAGTCACGTAAATTGGCATAATTTTCTGAGTTACCTACAGAGAATTAGGCCCAGATTCGTGACAGCAAAGAAATTTGTTTCTGCGCAGTAATCCAAATCTAGTATTGACTTTACTATCAAAGACTTTACTTGGCACAACAATGCACAAAACTAAGATAAGGAGAGGTTGCTACAGTAGTAACAACTTCCAAGACTCAAATATAAAATAAAAGTACTGTAGTAAAAACATGGGTTGTCTCCCATAAGCGCTTTTTTTAACGCCTTTCAGGCGCAGAAAGTGTGTATCAAGTATTATCGAGAGATGAAGCATCAACATAGGTGTTGGGAGTTTTCTCAACTATGCATTTTATCTTATCTATGTGAGTTTCAGAGGCTCCCTTTTCATTATTCTTAGGCTTGCTATCCTTGTCAAACAAATTTTCAGGAACAAGCCAACCATAGTTATTTTCTAGAGCGTCATTCATTCCCAGGAGCTTACAGGGTATTGTTGTTTTAATCTCCCCACCATCATTAATATTATTAGTGTACCTTACTCTCTCCATATCCATCTTTTCAAGGATACTAACAAAATTGGTATAAGAGCCAAACATATTGTATTTGATAAAGACCTTTCTAGCCTCTCTTGCTACTCCACCAAATTCTTTAAGAAGGGTTTCTAAAACAAAATCTTTCTTTTCCCCTTCCTCCATATCACCGAGTGTGAGAAACATGTGTTGGATTATAGGATTAAGATTAACAAATTTAGTTTCCAACATGTGTACTAAAGAAGCAACCGCAATTTCAGAAGTAGGAGCAAGTTCTACCAAGTGTCTATCTTCAAAATCTTCAGTGGTACTAACATGAGTGAAAAAATCTTCTATATTATCTCTCCCAATTATAGACCCACGTCCTACCGGTATGTCTTTTAGAGTGTACTTAGGAGGAAACATGATGAAATAAACAAAAAGTAAATAAAATAAATGCAAGTAACTAATTTTTTTTTTGGGTTTTTAATATGGAGAACAAGACAGTAAATAAAGTAAAACTAGCAACTAATTTTTTTGTGTTTTGATATAATGCAGCAAACAAGAAAGTAAATAAAATAAAGCAAGACAAAAACAAAGTAAAGAGATTGGATTGTGGAGACTCCCCTTGCCGTGTCTTGATCTCCGCAACGGCGCGGAAAATGTTGCCGTGGGAGTTGGCACTGTGGTGTAGCTTTTCTTCGTATCCCGCAACGCCAGAATATGCTTGATGGCGTGTAATACACACGTTCGTTGGAAACCCCAAGAGGAAGGTATGATGCGCACAGCAAGTTTTCCTCGCAAAGAAACCAAGGTTTATCGAACCAGGAGTCAAGAAGCACGTCGAAGGTTGATGGCGGGGATGTAGTGCGCAACACCAGGATTCCGGCCAACGTGGAACCCGCACAACACAACCAAAGTACTTTGCCCCAACGAAACAATGAGGTTGTCAATCTCACCGGCTTGTTGTAACAAAGGATTAGATGTATAGTGTGGATGATGATTGTTTGCAAAACAGTAGAACAAGTATTGCAAGAGATTGTATTCAATGTAAAAGAATAGGACCGGGGTCCACAGTTCACTAGTGGTGTCTCTCCCATAAGATAAATAGCATGTTGGGTGAACAAATTACAGTTGGGCAATTGACAAATAAAGAGGGCATGACCATGCACATACATGATATGATAAGTATAGTGAGATTTAGTTGGGCATTACGACAAAGTACATAGACCGCTATCCAGCATGCATCTATGCCTAAAAAGTCCACCTTCAGATTATCATCCGAACCCCCTCCGATTAAGTTGTAAACAACAGATAATTGCATTAAGTATGGTGCGTAATGTAATCAATAACTACATCCTCTGACATAGCATCAATGTTTTATCCCTAGTGGCAACAAAGACATCCACAACCTTAGAACTTTCTCACACTGTCCCAGATTTAATGGAGGCATGAACCCACTATCGAGCATAAATACTCCCTCTTGAGTTAAGAGTAAAAACTTGGCCAGAGCCTACTAATAACGGAGAGCATGCAAGATCATAAACAACACATAGGTAATAGATTGATAATCAACATAACATAGTATTCTCTATCCATCGGATCCCGACAAACACAACATATAGCATTACGTATAGATGATCTTGATCATGTTAGGCAGCTCACAAGACCCGACAATGAAGCACATAAGGAGAAGACGACCATCTAGCTACTGCTATGGACCCATAGTCCAGGGGTGAACTACTCACTCATCACTCCGGAGGCGATCATGGCGATGAAGAGACCTCCGGGAGATGATTCCCCTCTCCGGGTGCCGGAGGCGATCTCCGAATCCCCGAGATGGGATTGGCGGCGGCGGCGTCTCTCGGGAAGGTTTTCCGTATCGTGGCTCTCTGCTCGGGGTTTCGCGACGAAGACTATATGTAGGGGAAGGGCAGGTCGGGGGCCACACGAGGGCCCACACACCAGGGCCGCGCGGCCAAGGCCCGTGCCGCGCCGCCCGTGTGGCGGCGCCGTGGCCCCACTTCGTAAGTCCTCCGGTCTTCGAAGCTTCGTGTAAAATAGGCCCCGGGCGTTGATTTCGTCAATTCCGAGAATATTTCCTTACTAGGATTTCTGAAACCAAAAACAGCAGAAAACAAGAACTGGCTCTTCGGCATCTCGTTAATAGGTTAGTGCCGGAAAATGCATAAATATGACATAAAGTATGCATAAAACATGTAGATATCATCAATAATGTGGCATGGAACATAAGAAATTATCGATACGTCGGAGACGTATCAGCTCTCAAGGTTAACTTCAAGACATCAATGAAATGAAGTGCAAAGTGTCAAGTATGTCTTGAAGATGAAGATGAAGTGAGCTCTCAAGGTAAACGTCAAGACATCAACGAAATGAAGTGCAAGTTCAAGATGAGCCATCTCGAAGAGATTCTTTGCTTGACTCTTGCCATCCATATGGTGATCATGGATATGAGAAGATGCGCCGAAAAAGAAGCTCTCCCATGGTGGATTATGGGGGAGCAATCTATATGGTGTTCATGGATATGTGAAGATGCGCCGAAGAAGAAGCTCTCCCATGGTGGATTATGGGGGAGCAATCCACAAGACTTCGTCAAGCAAGCACAATCAAGAAAGGCGTTCCATCTTGTTGCGGTCAAGACCGTCATCATCAAGCTCAAGTGGAATGCGTAAGGTTAAGGTTTGCTCTTGATAGGGTTTCTTTCTCACCGGTCTCATGGTGTAGTTGGAGACCGGTTTATAGTTTAGTTGCCGTACTATCAAGAGGGCTCTCGGTGAGTAACTCGATCGTATCCATCGGATAGCTCAAACCTTTGCATCCTTGCATCATCTTTCTTGGTTGTTATTTGGATCTTATCCATGTGATGTTTTAGAGCTTGTGCTTATTCTCATGACAAGCTCTAGTTCATCAAGAATGGTTTTTGCACGGACTACTTGTTGCATTTTCAAGGTTGGAGGTTTTACCGGTATGTCTTTTTTAGATAGGTCAAACCTTTCGTCATTTATTTCTATCCTACCTTGCTGGACTATGATGGTTCCTTGCATGATCTTGTAGAGCTTGTTACTAGCTTCGAAACAAGCCCAAGATCATCAAAATCGGAGTCCGGATGCTCAAGTTATGATCATTCTCGTTTTGGTGTTTCTGCAGTTTTCACGGGGGCGGATATTCCGGCCCAAGTTTGGGGCGGATAATCCCCCCCCCCCCCGAAAATCCGGTTTTTGGGAAAATCCGGCCAAATATCCGGCCCCCTTACTGAGAGCAGTTTTCTCATGTCCTTAGCCGTTTTTTGGGGCCGGATATTTTGCAAATATCCGGCCCGGAAAATCCGGCCTGAGCACACCCAAACGGTCATATTTCGATGGGAGGGGGTATTTAAGCCCCCCTTCTTCCTCCTTGGGCAGCTAACTCTTCCCCCAAGTGCTCTCCACCATTGTTGACCTTGAGAGCTTCCCTTTCCCTCTACTCCTCCTATGCTTCTTGAATCTTTTTGAGGGAAAAGGAAGAGGAGATCTAGATCTACATTCCTACCAATCAAATCCCTCTCTTTGTGAGGGGAATCCACTAGATCTAGATCTTGGAGAAATTTGGTGTTCCTTCTCTTATTTGTTCTTCCTCTCTTATTCCCACAATAGCTTTTGTAGCTTTGTTGGAATTTGAGAGAGAAGGACTTGAGCATCTTTGTGGTGTTCTTGCCATTGCATTTGGTGCATCGGTTTGAGCTCTCCACGGTGATTCGTGGTGGTGAAAGCAAGAAGGTTGTTACTCTTGGGTTCTTGGAACCCTAGACGGATTCTACGCCTTTATGGCGATTTGTTGGGAGCCTCCAATTAAGTTGTGGATGTGTGCCCAATCTTTGTGTAAGGCCCGGTTTCCGCCTCAAAGGAAATCCCTTAGTGGAACCGTGACCTAGGCCTTTGTGGTGAGGGTCACCGGAGATTTAGGTGAGGCGCCTTCGTGACATTCGGTGTGTGGTGTGAGTACCGCATCTTGGGGTGAGGCCTTTGTGGCGTTGGTGTGCATCGAGCAACCACACCTCAAGGTGAGCCTCTTGTGGCGTTCGGGAGCACTAAGCAACCGCACCTCTCCACCGGAGATTAGCACTCGCAAGAGTGTGAACTCCGGGATAAATCATCGTCTCCCGCGTGCCTCGGTTATCTCTATACCCGAGCTCTTTACTTATGCACTTTACCTTGTGATAGCCATCGTGCTTGAAGTTATATATATCTTGCTATCACATACTTGCTTGTATTGCTTAGCATAAGTTGTTGGTGCACATAGGTGAACCATTGCTTAGAATAAGTTGTTGGTGCACATAGGTGAACAATAGTATATAGGCTTTGGGCTTGACAAAGTAAACGCTAGTTTTATTCCGCATTTGTTAAGCCCATCTCGTAAAAGTTTTAAATCGCCTATTCACCCCCCCTCTAGGCGACATCCGTGTCCTTTCACATATGATGCAGTCATTGAACTCAACAGAGAAGTTTTTTCTGATCATAAGATCATTGGTATTTAGCTTCTGATTCATCAGTAACCAAGCAAATAATTTTTGTCTCGAAATATTGCATGTCTTCCATATGTCAAGAATTGGTTCAGGAGGGTGGTGCTCGCCAGTCCGAGATCTATAAACTTTCTTGGTAGAAAAGGTAGCATTGCTCCATGTAATTAAAGTCCCATGAGTCAGGCTGAGAGCTTAATTCAAAATTGTTGATTTCGTCTTGAACATAATGAAGCTCATCATGGGCTTCAATTGAGAGTGGCAGTTGGAAAAAATTATAGATAGAATCCTTAGTCAGGGCTTTCTTCATAGACACGTCTTCCTTAAGTGGAAAGGAATGCAGATGAGGATATGTGAATTTATGAATCTCATCATTCCATGTGTCATGCTGATACATCTAAAATGTATCTACTTTTTTAACTCTTTGCTCAATATTTTACACCAAAATCTCACCATACTTGAAAAAAAACTGTTGAATCCGACACTATTTTTAGCGAAAAAAAATTCTGGCAGTTTTCGCAGGAAATAAAATCGGGGAAAATTTTGATCAGTCTAACCCATAGATTCAGGATCTGCACATCGTGCAAAATGCAAGCACCACAACAAACGACAACATGTTACGATAAGTTTGTGCTTCATCCTTGTTAACCAACACATATGAGTAGTAGTTTCATAATTCTACGCAGACTTTCATCGGTAGAATAGTTAGAGGGCGGAATGCAATTGCTTGTTACAACATATATACGCACCTCAACAAACAGGAGTAGCTTTGAGAGGGATCGAGGCCTGCTTTCTTCACAACGCTGATGCACCACTAAATCGGAGCAGAAACGGGAAACAATGTCACGATAATGAAGCTGCACGCAGGCCTCGCCGATTTGGAAAACCATGCACTGGTACTAATTTGCAAATTCAGAATTCATTACGATGAACTTCTCTCAAAGACTAATGCAAGAGAGAAAATCAGCTCCAGACTTGACCAATCTAATCCATCAGTTCAAGATCCCAGCACCACCTGCAAAATACAGCACACAAGAAAGGAAAGAGAGGAACGATCGCGTTTTCAACAACAAGAGAACCACCCCTGAATCTGTCTACATGAAGATCATTGATTTAGCGCAAGACTGGTGGTTTGCAGGGCGCATATTGCTAAGGAGATTGGCTCACAGACCGCGAGAACCTGACTGAATTGGCAAGAGCATTTTGGTGTCTGGCTGAAGTAAACTTCAGTTTGCTGGGAGTTCTAGCACTCGGTGTATTGCTTTGTTTTGGTTTCAGTTCTGCTGAAACTTTATTTTCCTTTCCTTTTATTTTGGTGTCTTTTCTGTTTTCTGTTTCTTGTAAGTTCAGCGTTATGCACTATGCGTGTTTTTTTATCAATAAAAGCAGTGCCTACTGCCTTTCGTCAAAAAAAAAAAAAAGAACAGAGGGCAACATGTTACGTATTGTGCTTCACCATTGTTACCTGGTATACGTATTAGTTTCACGATTGCACGCAAACTCTATTCGGCTGAATAACTAGAGGGGATAACACAACTGTTTGTTAGCACATACATACCTCAACAGGCAGCAGACAGGAGCTGCTTGAGAGAAGACGGATCTGCTTTTTTGTCTTCCCCCTAAGAGCATCTCCAACAGAGACTCTAAAATTTGGCGCTGTAAAAGTCGTTTGCAGCGCACTCGATTCGGATATAGCGCGCGGTACCGACGCGTGCTTCAGCAGAGGCTCTATTTTACGGCGCAACTAAGAAGCTAAAATTAACCCTTCGCCAGCTGTAAAATAGAGCTCCACAAACAAAAATTTCAACATTCATACAACAGATAAGATCAAACATGCGACAAATAAATTTGAAAAAATCACGGCAGCACGAACTAGCACCACTTTAGCAGTTCGATTGGTGATTTGACGACTAGGGAATCCACGATTTGACGACCGGTACCAGTTCGATTGGGAATCCATCAATTGGAAATCCATCAATTGGCGAGACCTGCTCCGATCCCACGCATCTCCCTGCTTCGACCCCAGTTCGATTGGGAATCGGCGATTTGACGACCGGTACCAGGTCGCGTGCGAGCTCCACGGGCTTCCACACCACGAAGGACCGCCCCTGCTCGCCCCACGAGATCACCTCGTTCGTGCCCCGCTCCTCCACCATCTGGTGCGTCTTCGTCAGGAACGGCGCCGGCCCACCGCCGCCGCCACAGCCGCCTCCGAAGCCCCTGGTCACTCCACCACCACCCCTCCGGTGAGGCGCGTCTCCCTGCTCCGATGAAGCCTGCGGCCGGCTTCCCGCGCGCCGCCCTTGTTCAAGCATCCTGCTCCGCCGGAACCTGCGGCCTCGGCTGCCCCGCGCGTCGCCAGGACCGCCCCGCTTGACCCCGCACCCCCCCATCTTCCCATGAGCGGCTCGCCGGCGGCCCCCCGCCGATCGAGGACGACGCAGCGGCGGCAACGAGCGCCGCGCCCCAATTTCCCATCCCGCCTCCGACCTTCGCCTCTCTGCCCCACGGACGGCCAGAGAGGAAGTTTCAGCGGCAGTTGGACTTTCGCGCGGCCGAGTTGTTTTGTGCGTGCTGGATCAGGTGCGCCACATTTACAGCTCACGATAGCGCTTTTTAGCGCCTGAGCTAAATTTTTGCGCCCGCTCTATTATACACGTCTGTTGGAGCCCTTTTTTTTTTTTTGCCTCCCGCGGCCAAAACCGACGGTTATTATAGCGCAGAACGTTTTTTAGGCGTCTGTTGGAGATGCTCTAACCGCTAATCATGCGCCTCTAAATCAGAGCAGAAACGCGAGGGGGGAGGAGGGGAGAGAGAGGAGGGCCCCTTTCTCTTTGCCTAATCATGAAGCAAAATTGAGACGCTGCTTTGGACATGGTGTTTTGGCTCATTGGTGTAGATGCACCAATTATGAAATATGTATTTTATTTTAATTTATTTCAAAATGTTTAAAAAATTTGAAATAAAATTCTGAGTGTGCGTCCTCACACTCTATGTTAGCTCACAAAAGGACGCAGCGGGGGGTCGGGGGGGGGGGGGGGGCCAAGGCCCACCCAGAATTCGCTGGCCCATCCGGCCATCCTGGAGGAGTCGAGCCCCACGCCACGCGCAGGCCCCAGACTTCGATTCCCCACTCCACGCGCACCCGTGGGAGAGAGAGGGAGGGGCCCCTTTCTCTTTGCCTAATCATGAAGCAAAATTTTGGTGTAGATGCACCAATTATGAAATATGTATTTTATTTTAATTTATTTCAAAATGTTTAAAAAATTTGAAATAAAATTCTGAGTGTGCGTCCTCACACTCTATGTTAGCTCACAAAAGGCACGACCCAAGGCCCACCCAGAATTCGCTGGCCCATCCGGCCATCCTGGAGGAGTCGAGCCCCACGCCACGCGCAGGCCCCAGACTTTGATTCCCCACTCCACGCGCACCCGTCCTTCGACCGTAGCCGCCGTCCTCCGACCGCAGCCGCCACCCGCCGCCGCCCGCGGCCCCAGCCTCGCCACCGCTGCTGCCCATCAGCCCCGCCCAGTCCGGCGCTCGCCCGCGGCCCGCCCCAGCTGCGTCCGCCCATGCTGCTGCTGACCGCCGGCCGCCCTCGCTGCTGCGTTGCCGACCAAGTGGGTGATGCAGCCATTTGCATGTGAGCTGTGATGACCCCTACAAAGAGGTGATGCAATCAACTTGTACCGTTGCAGATGAATAATGTATGGACCCACCCCGCCCTGGAGATGAATAAGTTTGAGGATTAAGTTTTTTCAGGCATGGACGCATGGTGACATTGTGGAGCGCAGATCATCTGAGATTCTGAAGAGGTTCATACCTATATACCTATCTTGTTCCTCGTTTTGGCTTCCTCTGCTGCTAAGAACATGACGATCGAGTTTCTTGTAGTAACCATATGTAAATCTGTTGCTCCATTTGAAAAAGCTTCTTTCTTTTTGTAAGCCCTCAGAGAAAAAGGATAACTTTCTTGAATTGTGCCAGTACTTATGTTCACCTAAACTATGTTCAAGTCAATATTTTCATGCTCTGCCTACAGAATGCATGATTGTGCCATCTTCACTACACCTATAGTACCAATGTAGTGTAGGCTGCAAATTCAAAACTACTGCAGTGATACTACTACGTAGGAGCAACTGAAACCATGGGCAGTCGACCATTGTTCTCTGGTTAAGATAGTCAAGCGAGATACTACTATGTTTGTTCTTCATTATGCAAAGGTTTTTCACAATTTGGGGGGTGCGCAAAAAAATTTTTTTGAGGTGTGCCCCCCCTTCAATTCTTTCCTGCGTCCGCCACTGGATTTGTATCCATTTGCATCAGATACGGACACGAAAAGAGGTCACATATCCATATAGGTCTGCTCCTTCTTCAGACGCCCTGCATTAAAGGAGGAGAGAGAGATCAGCCAGACTAAAACGAACGCGCGGATAGGTCAGCATAGACGCATTCCTGTGACATATTTGGATCGCGTTTGTGTCTATGCGGATAACGCGAGCACTATGTGTCGGGCCGCTCGGTATGGATACATATTCATATTTTGACTGCACGGACGCAAACGGTTATTTTGCGTCCGTTTAGGTCGGGCCGCTGGAGATGCCCTCACTTGTATTCTACCCGGGAAGCACATCCAAATAAAAATTTCTCTCAAACACCAGGTGACAAGGTATTGACCTGTCAATGCCAACAAGTTGTAGACTAGGGTTTTGCTGGAAGTAGAGGGCAAGTAGATCTCGAGGGTTTCAGCCGGAAAACTACTCGACTGCTTATGAAAACTAGGGTTGCGTGAACAATGATTCGATTCCCTCTTTGTCCCTTGACTCCCCCTTATATAGGAGGCGGAGCCGAGGGTTTCGTATTACACAAGTTTACAGACTCCGGGATATTCTCTGAGTTCAACCCGTAAAGTTACAAATCTCTTTATTCCTAATACAACTCTATATTTCCTTAACAACTAATTGGGCTTCCGAACTTCATATTCTTCGACTTCATGGGCCTTCAGTAAACCCCGGGTACCATCTTCGGCAGGCCCATCGGGGATGCCTATGTCAGTAGCGCCCGAGATTTTGCTTGAATCGGAGAATCAGGGAAAATCTCTAACTTTACAATTATCATATAACTTCTTCGAGTTAACACATAACTTTAATAAAACAGTCGTATATTGTACAGGGATAACGGTAATTGGGGCTAGTTCATCTGACGGATCAGGTACTAGTTAACTGCTCTTGTGGCAATCCGCAAAAACCTACTTCAAGATCACGTCCCTGGACATGATCTCGGGATACTGGCGTAACTCGACATGTGCCTCTTAAGGTCTTACCATATGCCGAGTTCCAGTCATGTTTTATCGGGTACCTAACGCGTCCGTTAGGATTTTTCTTCGTATCTGTTGATACAAAAAAAGTAGCAAACCGCCGTCAGAGACGGTGCCACGCCGCACAGGATGGATCCAGGGACTTACCTTCGCAAAGTTTTGCGGCATTCAGAGATTACTCGCGACTGAGGCGCTCTGAGAATATATTGTCGAGTGCCTTTTTCGGCTGATGGAATTGCACATTTATTCGAGTCATATGATGACTTGTATATTTTTATCTTGTCCTCCCGATGGGAGTATATGAAGAGTTATTTGTATAACTCGAAATATGCTCATCATGATGTTTCTAAATTCATCGGGCACGCGAACAGCGTTCCCGATGAGAGTAGCCCCCGAGGCTACAGCCAAGTGCTTGGACTTGGTTGTAGGCTCACCATTTTAACGCCTTTTATTGCTATATTGTCATCTTTTTCGAGTTCTGCTATCTTTCTCGGGTGCGCGACCAGCGCTCCCGATGGGAGTAGCCCCGAGCATATGGACAAATGCTTGCATTTGATCATAGGCTCTCGCCTATTCTTTCTTGCCATACTCGAGGTTTTCCTTCTTTCTAAAGTAGCCCCCGAGCATTTGATCAAAAACTTGTATTTGATCAAAAGCTCTCGAAATTATTATCACTTCTTCATTATCATCAATCTCCATAACACCGCAGTCGAAATTTCCCTTTGTGAAAGTGACATCAGTGCTGACGATAGCCACGACCACGGTATCGGGAAAACGCGAGTTCTGTCTTGTCGCTGACCCGTGGACCCCAAGTCTGCAGCACGTTGACACGTTGCACAAGTGGGGGACACACGTCCTCCGCTTTTTCTGGCACGCGCGCTGTAGAGCCTGTCCAATTCCTTCACAGTGAAAGTACATTTTTACCCCTTGAGCCACGTGTAAAGAATCAAATCCATTCTCATATCATCCAACGGTGCGTCGATTCGCAGGGTGCCTATAAAGGACCTTCTTCTTCCTCCGTTCTCCCCTTCGCTGCGCCGCACCTCTGCTTCTATCTCTTTCCAAAATCCCCATTGCCAAAGACGCTCCTGCGCCCGTGCTTACTTCCCTACCACAGTCAATCCCGCCGAATGCCGCCGCGGTCAAGGCTTACCAAGCACACCTCCCCCATGGCGACGGAAGGCCTGCAGTCCGTTGAGTGGGAGAGATCTAGGATCTCCAATCAAGATGTGAACCTGCTCAAGAAGCTCGGGTTCATGAAGCAGGAGAAGACGCTGATCTTCCCCGGCGAGGAGAGCTACCCCACGCCGCGCATTGGATACCGGGTAACCTTTGTTGACCACCTCATCCGCGGCTTAGCTACTCCGATCCACGAATTTCTTCGTGGATTACTCTTTGTTTATGGTGTACAACTCCATCATCTCACCCCCAATTCCATCCTTCACATCTCTATCTTCATCACCCTCTGCGAATGCTTTCTCGGGACCCCTCCCAACTGGGGCCTGTGGTAACGCATATTCCTTGTCCGTCGCAACAGCTCCCACACCACCGCCTATAATGTAGGTGGTGTAGTTATATGCGTCCGACCAGATGTCGAATATTTCGATGTCAAGTTCCCTGACTCTGTTCAAGGGTGGCGCAAAAGATGGCTTTAGGTCCAAGAGGAGCACAATGACGCGCAGGAGTACAATGTCGCTCCTTTTGATGGTGGCGAGAAAATCGTTCGTCATCGTTCTTGGGACGCTGAAGCTTCTGATGATGAAAAAACGGCGACAGATGCGCTGATGAAGCGCATCCACGAACTCCAGAATACCCTCGGCAAAGAACTGTCGGGTATTCAGATAACTGCGTACTTCCTTAGGATTAGGGTGCAGCCTCTTCAGGCTCGCAAGAACCCTCTCTGGATGTATGCTGGCGCAAAAGACATGGACCGCTTCTCCAAGGATCTGTCGGTAAAAGACTTGGAGAGGCTTGTCCGAAAGATTTCATCGCTGAGCAAGAAGGACACCATTCCATCATCTTGTCGCGTGGAGCCGTATAGCAGCACCAACGCCCTCCCCAAGGTAAACTATTTTTGCCCTTCCGAGTTTTTAACATTTGTCGACGACTATTTTGCTGACTTCCCTGGTATAACTTATTGTCGACATATCTTGTCATCTTGTAGAAATATCAAGTTTTATCTTCTCTTCCTCCCCTTCCTGAGGGCGGAGAAGTCGAAGAACGAACCGTCGTCACCGACGATAACCAGGTCACTTCTCGCCCTGAGAGTGAAGTTGCGGGTTCTCACAAATCCGCGGCTTCCTCTGAAAGAGAAGTTGAATCTGAGGTCTTCGAGTCTACGCATTCTCTCCCTTCTACTGCTTCCCCGAAGAATAAGAGGAAAAGGGAGGATGTCGAGGACTCTGGCACCTCTAAAGCGGGTAAATCTCCTGCCGAGGAGACATCACCCGAAGAAGAGGGGAAAGCCTTCAACCCTTACGACGATGCTCTTGTTAGCTCGTAAGTTCATGTCGCCTTTTGTATTTTTGCTATATTGCTTTTTCTGTGTATTCTCATACTATCTTTTGATGCGCAGTGGCGACGAAGAAGAGGACCCCATTGTTAATGTGATTGCTCCCACGAGCACGTCACATACCTTGGTGCTTTCCGATACTCGCCCTGCTACCGAAGAAATCTCGCCTCCTCGGCGGGATATAGGGAACCTGACTCCTCCCGGCAGCCCCCATGCCCCTTCGCCGAAGAGGGCGAGGGTTGATCCTGTCGAAGGATCAAACCTTCTAACCGGGAGTTCGTCGACTCCCTCTCTGGATGATGTAAGTGCCCTCACCATCCATTTTTATTGCTGTCGAACTTTTCTTTTTCTGGCTTTCTTATCCCTTTTATTTTCCCTTAGCCTCTGATGCAAGAATTTATTCGTCTTGGTACTCAATTTGTTGGGTATCGCGACCATGCGAATAGTTTGAAAGGTACTCCTCTTATCTCTTCCTTGTCGAACAATTTTTCCTTTGCTACTTTGTTGTAACTTTTGTCGCTGTCTTTTGCCAGAGGCTCTCACCATAGCTAACAAACGCGTCGATGATCTTGCTCTCGAGCTGGCGAAGAGCGAAAAAGCTCGTGAGAAGGCTGAACTAGACGCTGCCTCAGTTGAGGGTCTTCGAAAAAGACTCCATGACGCTGAAAACGCCTTAAGTGAGCACACAGCCCAACAGCTCGCTCGTGAAGGTGAAATCGCCGCTCGCTTGGAGTCGCAGAATCGACACTTTGTCAGTAAGTACCAGTCACTTTCCTCGAGTTGTCTCTAGCATTAATTTTTGCGTATACTTGTTAGTAACCTGGAGTTTGCTTCAGCAGGGAAGACAAGCCAGGAATATGAACTTGAAAAGCCCGATGATGACCGTCTCCTCGACGCCCTTTCTCTCCTCGAAATTTATGGAGATGAAGTGCGCCAGAGCATCTCTGATGCCAGGGCGGCATTTTCGCGGCTTTTCCCCTACTTCTTCCTGAAGACGAACGAGCCCAACACCTTTGCTGCGCTTACAAAGTGCTTCATCCCGAAGGAAGATCTTGGGCTAGCTCTTCGGCAAGAAAACCTGAAGATTGGCGTTGAAGGCACCATTGCTTTGGTTGCCGAGAGCCAACAAAGCGTCGACTGGGCAAAGGTTGGTGACGTGAAGAAGATGGAGACGAAAAGGTGGTAGTCTTTGATTAGGGCTGCCAAACTGAGCTCGAAGAAAATCCTCTCCTTCCTTGGCTACAAACCAACTCCTTCCCCTAGTTCTGCAAAGCCGGAGGTCAAGTAGACCATCTTGTCCCTGCTTTTTCCTTTTTTCTTCCTCTTTTGTTACTCTCGCCGTAGTAGCTTTTGCGACAGAGTATCATTGGTTCACTAGGAATCGTCTATTTTGTAATGCTGATGTAAATATCCACATGAATCAATGGAATGCTATTTTGCCAAATTATTGATGTCGATATTTTCTTTCCAGTTGGTTTTTGACAACTATACCGCGGCTCCTCGTTCCTCAAATGCCTTGCCCTCTTCTTCTTTCTCGAGGAAAACTTCCGCTGATAATCTCAACGAGGATTCTTCGAGTACTGATCCAGGACAGGATTTGAACGAACTGCGACAGCAGCTACAGGCTATGAAAAAACAAGCACTTATAATTATGGATCAATCTCAGAAGTCATCCGAAAAAGAAAAACTGGCGCTTCACCAAGCCCAGGAAGCCTTGGCTCTGAAGGAGGCCGCAGTCGCTGAAGATGCACAGGCTGCTGCTCGAGAGAATTATATGCTCGAGTTGATGACTAACGCCAGCCTAGATATGGCGGGTACGCTTCTTGTCTTCGAGGTTCTTCCCATTTACTTGCTTCTTGTTTCTTATCCATGGACTTCCGTTGAATAGGCTCTTTTTTGGATACTGCTGCTGAAGACCAACATGTGGAGGCAAGATCCACTCATCTTGTTAAGCTTGCCCAGGAGCATGGTTCTAGTTTTTGGGCCACGCCGGATCGTACCCGAGTAATTGTCAGATTTCAAGATCGCGCAAGTCAAGTTCGCGACTACCTTGATTTCTGCGCGAGGACATTGGCTCTGGTTTACAACACCATGTTTCCTCGAAACATCCAACCGAAGACTCTTCCTGATTTGATGAACAAGTTCAGGGATGCTCCTCGCATCCATGAATTTGTGAAAGCCCAATTATCTGCGGGAGCCCGATTTGCTATGATCATGCTGCAGGTTATCTATCCATAATTGGATATGACTAAAATTGTTGAATTGTGCCATGCTAAACTGAAGAGACGAATGAGGAATATCGACAAGATCAAAGAGACTGTCACGCCTGTAGCCGAAGAAATGATGGATGATTTGCTTCGGATGAATGCTGAGTTCTTTGTAAAGGGCAACTATGTTGAACATATGAGTGCCTCTGCTGATGATGAAAGGGTTAACATAGATGACCTGATGGGTCACGAATAGTTATTTTTTACTGTCGAAATTTTCTGTATAAAAGGACCCTGTATATTGTAAATGCTATCTTTGTAAGACATCTTGTATGTTTTCTTTCCTTCTATCCCCCGAGCGTTTGTTAGCAACGAATAATTATGTTGATTGGTTTGCGAAGTTCTTTAGACCAAGGCAAAATAACTTTAAAATTTCTATATTGTAGACTGGAGTATATATATATTGTATTTTGCGGGTTGCAAGCCCCCGAGCCTGTCGAAGAAAAAGATGTATATCACCAATATCTTTATTATATTGCAGCACCGCGAGTCCGCCTCATAAAAAAAGTTCCAGCCCCACTGCCCTGAAAGGAAAAGAGTGCGTCGAAACTCGCGGCGTTTCGGACATTGTATGTTTACATAGAGGACTATATTTTCGGCTTAGGCATAGAAGCGCCTAAGCTGTGCCACGTTCCAGGGATTTGGCTCGTCGATCCCGGTCCTCTTGTCCTTTATCCTGTACGCTCCTCCTTCAATTACTTCTGTGACGATGTATGGGCCTACCCATGGCGACTCGAGTTTTTCATGGCTGTTTTGCGTAAGCCGGAGAACCAAGTCGCCAACTTGAAAAGACCTTGGTTGCAAACGTCGACTGTGGTAGTTTTTCATATCTTGCTGGTACTTGGTGACCCTTGACAATACCTCATCCCGAGCTTCGTCGAGTGCATCGACATCATCTTCCAGTGCCCTTCTTGATGTTTCTTCATCGAATTCCGCCACTCGGGAATTGTGTTCTATTTCTATCGGCAGCACTGCTCACTGTGGACCGAAAACGGAGTTTCTTGTGTCGCTGTATTTGGTGTTGTTCGTATACTCCATAACACGCTTGGCAGCTCCTCTAGCCAGGTGTGTCGAGATTTTTCCAATGGTGTCAGCATGCGCTTCTAGATGCCATTGCAGATAATGCCGTTTGCTTTCTCGACCTGACCATTGGTTTGCGGGTGCGCCACCGAGGCAACCGTAATTTGCTACCTCTGCGCAGTATGCCATGAACTCCTTGGATGTGAAGTTGCTGCCATTGTCTGTGACTATGCTATGAGGAACTCCGAACCGAAAAACGATACTCTTGATGAATTTGATTGCCGACGATGCATCTGGTGAGTTTATCGGCTTCGCCTCGATCCACTTCGTGAACTTGTCGACAGCGACGAGCATGTACTCGTATCCTCCTGGCCATGCTTTATGTAACTTTCCCACCATATCAAGACCCCATTGAGCAAAGGGCCATGACAATGGTATTGGCATCAACTCTGCTGCCGGAGAATGAGGTTTCGCGGCAAACCTTTGACAGGCATCACATGTACGCACTATATCCTTTGCATCTTCGATTGCTATTAGCCAGTAAAATCCTGCCCTGAAAACCTTGGCTGCTATAGCTCGACTACTCGCGTGGTATCCACACACTCCTTCATGTACCTCCTTTAACAGCAATCGACCTTCCTCGGGTGTGACACACCGCTGCAGGACTCCCGATATACTTCTCTTGTAAAGCTCGCCTTTAACCACAGTGAAGGCTTTGGATCGTCGAATAATTCGCCTTGCTTCTACTGGATCTTCGGGTATTTCCTTCCTTTAGATATATGCAATATAAGCTTGCATCCAATGGATTTGTACTACCATCACCTCATGTGACTCTTCTTCATCTCCCGATATACTTGCCTCTATTGCTGCTGGAGCCCCCGAGCCTTTCTCGACTTTTTCCTTTTTCTTTGACTGTTTTTTCGCCTTGGTCGACCTTTCACTTATCTCCTCCCAAAATACTCCAGGTGGTATCGCTAAACACTGTGATCCGATGTTTGCCAGAACGTCGGCTTCGTGATTACTGAGTCTACTAACATGATTCACTTCACACCCGTCGAAAAGCCTCTCTAGTTCATTGTATAAATCTTTGTATGCCATCATGCTGTCGTTGACTGCATCACATTGATTCATTACTTGTTGAGCCACCAGTTGGGAGTCGCCGAATATTTTTAATCGGGTCGCACCACAAGCTTTCGCCATCTTCATCCCATGTATCAATACTCTGCCTCGTTGTTAGAGGCGTTAGGGAACATCATCCGTAGTACATACTTCAACTTGTCTCCTTGGGGTGAAACTAGTATCACGCCTGCTCCAGCTCCTTCTAACCTCTTGGACCCGTCGAAGTTCATAGTCCAGGTTCTCGATAAGTCAGGAGGTCCCGTATTTTGCAGTTCCATCCACTCCGCGACGAAGTCTGGTAAGATCTGTGATTTTATTGCTTTTCTTTTTTTATACGTGATGTCCCGAGGGGAAAGCTCTATTCCCCAAAGGGAGACACGACCCGTAGCTTCCGGGTTATTTAGTATATTTGACAATGGTGCCTCATTGGCCACTATTATCGGATGTGCCGAGAAATAGTGTCGCAACTTTCTTGCTGTTGTAAATACTCCGTACGCCAGATTCTGATAATGCGGGTATCGCTATTTTGAAGGAGATAAAACTTCACTAATGAAGTATACCGGCCTCTGTACTCCATGGAGTTTCCCTTCTTCTTCGCGCTCAACCACAAGTACTGTGCTGACCACCTGAGGTGTGGCCGCGATGTATAGCAGAAGAGGTTCTTTCTCCTTCGGTGCCACCAGTATTGGTGGTGTCGAGATTGTGCGCTTGAGATCCTCGAAAGCTCTATCTGCTTCTTTGTTCCACTCGAACTTTTCTCCCTGCTTAATCAAGGCATAAAACGTCAACGCCTTTTCTCCTAGTCTGGCGACGAATCTGCTTAAAGCTGCGACTCGTCCAGTTAGCTGTTGTATCTCTTTTAACTTTGTTGGCTTCCGCATCGTCACGATGGCCTGAATTTTCTCCGGGTAGCCTCGATTCCTCTTCTTGCGACACCAGAACCCGAGAAGTTCTCCGCAGGACGCCGAAAGAGCACTTCGTCGGATTTAGCTTGAGGCAGAACTTGTCGAGGTTGTCGAAGGTTTCCCTGAGATCATCGATCAAAGTTGACCCCTTCTGTGTTGTTATGACGACATCGTCGATGTACACCTGAACGTTCTTGCCAATCTGTGTGGCAAGGCACTTTTGCATCATCCGCTGATATGTTGCACCCGCGTTTTTCAACCCGAAGGGCATTGTTATATAGCAGAACACGCCATAGGGGGTAATGAAAGCTGTTTTGACTTCATCTTCTTCCTTCAGTCGAATCTGGTTGTAACCAGAATATGCATCCAAGAAGGAAAGATGTTCACAACCTGCCGTGGAGTCGATAATTTGATCGATCCTTGGGAGGGGAAAGTGATCTTTTGGACAATGTTTATTGAGACACGTGAAGTCGATGATACGTCTCCAACGTATCTATAATTTCTTATGTTCCATGCTAGTTTTATGACAATACCTACATGTTTTATCCACACTTTATAATGTTTTTATGCATTTTCTGGGACTAACCTATTAACAAGATGCCGCAGTGCCAGTTCCTGTTTTCTGCTGTTTTTGATTTCAGAAAAGTTAGTTTACGGATATTCTCCGAATTGGACGAAACAAAAGCGCACGGCCCTATTTTCCACGGAGTGTTCCAGAAGTCCGAAGGAGAGACGAAGAGGAGCCACGAGGCGGCCACACCATAGGGGGGCGCGGCCCCACCTCCTGCCGCGCCGCCATATGGGGTGGGCCCCTCGGGACTCCACCGACGCCGCCCCTTCGCCTATATATTGCTCCAGACGTGAAAACCCTAGCACCGAGAGCCGAATACGAAACAGCCGCCGCCGCCGTCAACCCTAACTCGGGGGTTCAGAAGATCTCCTCCGGCACCCTGGAGGGGAATCATCACCGGAGGGCTCTACATCACCATGCCCGCCTCCTGATGATGCGTGAGTAGTTCATCCTTGGACTATGGGTCCATAGTAGCTAGATGGTTGTCTTCTCCTCTTGTGCTATCATGTTTAGATCTTGTGAGCTGCCTATCATGATCAAGATCATCTATTTGTAATGCTACATGTTATGTTTGTTGGGATCCGATGAATATGGAATACTATGTCAAGTTGATTATTGATCTATCATATATGTTATTTATGATCTTGCATGCTCTCCGTTGCTAGTAGAGGCTCTGCCAAGTTGATACTTGTGACTCCAAGAGGGAGTATTTATGCTAGATAGTGGGTTCATGTCTCCATTGAATCTGGGAGTGACAGCAACCCCTAAGGTTGTGGATGTGTGTTGCCACTAGGGATAAAACATCAATGCTTTGTCTAAGGATATTTGTATTGTTTACATTACGCACAGTACTTAATGCAATTGTCTGTTGTTTGCAACTTAATACTGGAAGGGGTGCGGATGCTAACCCGAAGGTGGACTTTTTAGGCATAGATGCATGCTGGATGGCGGTCTATGTTCTTTGTCGTAATGCCCTAAGTAAATCTCATAGTAGTCATCATGATATGTATGTGCATTGTTATGCCCTCTCTATTTGTCAATTGCCCAACTATAATTTGTTCACCCAACATGTTATTTATCTTATTGGAGAGACACCACTAGTGAATGGTGGACCCCGGTCCATTCTTTTACATCTGAAATACAACCTACTGCAATCATTGTTCTCTTTTGTTTTCTGCAAGCAAACATCATCTTCCACACCATACGTTTAATCCTTTGTTGTCAGCAAGCCGGTGATGAGATTGACAACCTCACTGTTAAGTTGGGGCAAAGTAGTTTGATTGTGTTGTGCAGGTTCCACGTTGGCGCCGAATCCCTGGTGTTGCGCCGCACTACACTCCTTCACCAACAACCTTCACGTGGCCTTCATCTCCTACTGGTTCAATAACCTTGGTTTCTTACTGAGGGAAAACTCGCTGCTGTACTCATCATACCTTCCTCTTGGGGTTCCCAACGGACGTGTGCTTTACCGTCACAAGCAGTCGACGCACATGCAAAGGACCTCTGTATTTTTCTTCGGGACCAGCACTGGGTTTGCTACCCACGTGGCTTCTGTGTGTATCTCTTTGATGAACCCATCTTCTCTGAGTCGATTAATTTCGACAGCATAGCTTTGCGGTTTGGTTCGAAAACGCCGCAAAGGTTGTCTAATTGGCCTGGCCAATGGATCCAAGTTAAGGGGGTGCTCGGCAAGTTCCCTGGGTACTCCGGCATGTCCCTGGACACCATGCGAAGATTTCAGCGCTCACGGAGGAACTCGACGAGCGCGCTTTCCTATGCGAGGTCCATGTTTGTGGCGATAGCTGTCGTCTTCTTGGGATCCGTCGGGTGTATTTGTACTTCCTTTGAGTTCTTGGTGGTATCAAAGGTTGGTTCCTTGAGAGGCCTCCCGACATCTGGCAACACGTCGTAGTCTGTTGTCAGCTTTGACGCCATATATTCTGTCTGCATCCCGAAGGTTTCTGACAATCGATGAAAATCCTTGTCGCACTTATCCGCTAGCGCAAAACTGCCGTTCACTGTAATTGGTCCTTTGGGTCCAGGGAGCCTCCATAACAAGTATGTGTAGTGTGGTACTGCCATGAATCTGGCATATGCGGGTCGTCCCAATAGAGCATGGTACTGTGATGGGAAATCCACGACTTCAAACTCCAACCTCTCTATCCTGTAATTCTCTCGGGTTCCAAACTGAACGTCGAGATTGATCTTCCCAAGTGGATAACTTGGCTTGTCCGGTGTGATACCATGGAAACACGTATCCGTTGGTTTTAAGTTCGCAGGGATATATTCATCTTCCTCAATGTATCTGCGCATGAGGTTTAAATTGCTGCCTCCATCTATGAATACTGCGAGACGTCAAACCCTGCAATCACCGCTGGTAAGATCAAAGCTGATTGCCCCGGTCGTGGGACTTGCTGCGGGTGGTCTGCAATGGTGAAGCCAATATCCTGTCCCGACCAATTCAAGTACTCAATTGTTGGTGGAGGCATCTTCTCTGCCATAAAGACCTATCGCGAAATTACTTTTTGAGCTCTATTTGATGGCCTGGCCTTCTAAATCATCGACACCGCGCCGTTGGTGTCAATATTAGGAGGCGGTGTGGTGCTGCCGCTATTCGTAACTGATGTTGATTTTTGTCCGTGATCGCGGGAGGAGGTGGAAGGTGGATCTCACTCCTTGGCCCCTGAGGGTTCCTGTTTGCTGCCTATGCGTTGGCATGCCCCGCAAATCTGTTAAGCGCCTGGAAAGTTCCTTCTGCAAATGTCCCGACTGCGTTTTCCCATTGTTATCGAGATAGAAGTGCATCGATATGGTCCGTTCATCATATCTTCGGGAGATATGTACGGCTGGAACCTTGGACCATTATTTTGTCTATGGGGACGGGAGCCGTCCTTGTAGTCGATGCGCTGCTCGCCGCTTTGTTGATAATCATCGCGATTGTTTCCTCCACTATTTCCTCGAAATCCAGCCGATATTTTGCCGGGAGCATCATATTCTGAGAACTGACGAGGGAATCGTCGTCTATTTTGAAAAATTCGACTGCGGTCTTCCTCAGGCGACCTTTGCCGTTTGTTGTGAACAGCATCTTCTCCATCCGCCCACCTATTCGCTATTTCCATGAGTGTTGCTATTGTCTTCGGGTTGGTTCTTCCCAAATCCTCGACGAAGTCCCTCCTTCGAATACCAGCAACGAATGCATCTATCGCTCTCTCGTCAGATATATTTTCTGCCGAGTTTTTGATGATGTTCCACCTTTGGATATACGTTCTCATTGACTCGTCGTATTTCTGCCTGCAAGCCCTCAATTTCTCCAATGATGCAGGCTTCTTACACGTGGATCGAAAATTCTTTACGAATATATCCTCGAAACTTTTCCAGCTGTCGATAGACCCAGGAGACAACTTCTTTATCCACGATCGTGCGACACCACTCAAGTGCACTTGAATGCTCTGCATGGCTGTTGCTCTAGTTCCACCCACTAACTTTACCGTCTCGAGATAATCAATTAGCCAATCCTCAGGATCTTGTGACCCATCGAATTTTTTGTAGTTATCGGGTAGCTTAAACCCTGATGGAACTCGAGTTCTACGGACTCGTCTCGTAAAGCACGGGAGTCCACACATATCTTGTTCATCAACCTCTGGTGAGTGCCAACGCTCCCTTCTTTCCTGTCGCGCTCTGTCCACTCTTGCTTGCGTTGCTGTGTCTCTTGCCCCACTTGTTCTCACAGGATCTTGCGCTGCTACAGCAGGTCGTGGACTATTTTGCCTTGCAGATCCTTCGGGAGGCGTCTTTGCGAACATTGTTCCCATGGCTCCAACTCCTGCCATGGCCATGTTATACAACGCTTCTCTTGGATCTCCGGGAGGTGGCCTGGATGCGAGGATGAAAGCTACTTGTGTCGCCATGTATCCAGCTTCTGGTGTTTTCGGAATAATATTCCCCCTCGTGTCGATCGACATAAAGGACATGTCGAGGTTTTGAACTAAATTCTCCATGTCAGCCTCGGTATATTTTGCAGCCAGATCTTGCTCTATTTGGATGACTATCTCCCGAAGTACCCGATTGTCGGCTCAACTCCGCCCTTCGCCTCGGAAGCCGCGGCTTGCCTCCTATCCAGCTCAATTTTATGTTTTCCGAGCTCCCGCCTGGTACGGGCGAGTCTATATTGATATGCTTGTAACTCTCAGTCGTCGCACATACCATTGGCTCGTGCCATCAATAGCTCTTGCAACTCTATCCCACACTGCGGAAATTGCACCATCTCTCGTGTTCCAGGTCCAATATATTTGGTTCCCAAACCTCGCGTAAGATCCGCGGGATCGACGTACGAATTTCCCGCATCATCAAAGTTCTCTGATGTCTCCTCCTTTGGGCGACATGTATCTCCAATTGCATAGATTTGATGATATTTTGAACTTTGGTCTTTGTCGGGATTGGTGACACCGTCATATAGATCAGTGAAGACCTCTCCAACAATAGTGGATCTGTCGATGAAGTTGAAGCTGTCGATCCTGTCCGAGTCGCTGCTTATATCGGAGTCCGCAGACGACTCGAAGGACATATCGCCGAAGATCTTGGCGAGCTTTCCGCTTGCCGTAGTTTTGATGAAGCGTGGCGGCGAAACCTCCTCATCGCCTGTCTCGAATGATGAATCCGAAAAATCGGAATCGACCGCCGACAATCCCGATGAAATCGGAACCTCGAGACGATACGATCCTTCTTTCTCGACGCGGAAGTGGAACCTTCTGAACGTCATCTCCATAGGCTCCTCCATATACACATATGCATCCAAACGGGAGGGCGGGTGAGGAACAAAATCGACTAGATCAGTTTCGATCCGTTTACCTCTATCCATCGCGTTGCTTGCTACCGAAGAAGTCGACGATCTTGAACGTGCCACCGAGATCATCTCCTTGTCGCCTCTAGTTCCCCACGGACGGCGCCAATTGAAAAGGTATTGACCTGTCAATGCCTACAAGTTGTAGACTAGGGTTTTGCTGGAAGTAGAGGGCAAGTAGATCTCGAGGGTTTCAGCCGGAAAAGTACTCGACTTCTTATGAAAACTAGGGTTGAACAATGATTCGATTCTTTGTCCCTCGACTCCCCTATATAGGAGGCGGAGCCGAGGGTTTCGTATTACACAAGTTTACGACCCGGAGATTCTCCGAGTTCAACCCGTAGTTACAAATCTCTTTATTCCTAATACAACTCTATCTTTCCTTAACAACTAATTGGGCTTCCGAACTTCATATTCTTCGACTTCATGGGCCTTCAGAAACCCCGGGTACCATCTTCAGGCCCATCGGGGATGCCTATGTCACCAGGTGGTAGGCCGGTTTGTGTAGATCCCTTTTTCTTCTTGAATCGATTGCGGATTGACTCAACATGTTTCGAAGACTCTTCATACTACAACAAAACTTAAGATGTGGATTTCGCATTATCATTTTTTTTTCGTTTTGCCTTCTTCAAATGCAATTCTATTCAATAGAGTTTGCATTTCAGGGGTGTGTTAATTAAGGAGTATTAGTATTGGTCTAGGTCTCTATATGTTTGTATTGTTGCATTTCAGGGGTGTGTTAATTAAGGAGTATTAGTATTGCTATCAACATGACAAGCAAAACGAAGAACGAACAAAAAAACCATGCAGGTGACACAAGAAGAGCATGTTGATGTGAACTTCATTAAAAATAATAATTTCAACAATGCTTATAGGAATAATTTTGGTAACAACAACTATAGGCCATATCCTTCTAATAGTAGTAGTGGTTATGGTAATTCTTATGGTAGATCTATTTTGCCTAGTGAGGAAAAGATGCTGGAAATTGAAAGAGCTACTAAGAGCTATATGCAATCACAATATGAGCAAAATCAATTGTTTACTCAAACTATGAATGAACAATCTGCCTTGTTGAAAAATATAGGGAATCAACTTGAGAATTTGAATATGGAAATTTCTGGTTTGCAAACTAAGCTCTCAAATGCTGAAAACCGAATTTCATACATGTCTGAGTCACAAGCTTCTTTAATTAATAAAATGACTGCTAAACCTGAGGAGAATTATAACAAAATTCTTGCTACAGCAAATGCTATCCAAGTTCGAATTAATGACAATATTAGAATGTTGGCTGAATTGCATGCTAGGTGGGAAAAAGAAGAAAAACTTGCTAAAGAGAATAATATAGCTAGAGTTTGGACTATTACCACCACTAGTAATGTTGATGCTTCACATGTTGCTAAACCTCCTACTATCAATGATAAAATAATTGGTGTTGGCAATATTTCTACTTCTACTACAAAGCATGCAAAATTGCCTGAAACTGCTGAAAATGTTTGTGATAAAAGTGCTGAAATTTTTCAAAGTGTTGGGGACAATGGTCCCATTGTTTTAGATCATGATGGTTTTGATTTTGATAATTGTCATATTTCTGAAGTTATTAAGTTCTTGCAAAAACTTGCTAGAAGTCCTAATGCTAGTGCTATAAACTTGGCCTTTACAAAACATATTACGAATGCTCTCATTAAAGCTAGGGAAGAGGAATTAAAACTTGAAGCTTCTATCCCTAGGAAGTTGGAAGATGGTTGGGAGCGTGATGTCTACATGTGCTTCTATTCTTGTAGACAGTGTTGGGCCTCCAAGAGCAGAGGTTTGTAGAACAGCAGCAAGTTTCCCTTAAGTGGATTACCCAAGGTTTATCGAACTCAGGGAAGTAGAGGTCAAAGATATCCCTCTCAAGCAACCCTGCAATTAAGATACAAGAAGTCTCTTGTGTCCCCAATGTAGGGATTCGTTACATAGAAAATAAAAATTTTCCTACCGCGAGAACGCAATCCAAGCCAAGATGCAATCTAGAAGACGAGAGCAACGAGGAGATCATCGAGACTCACCCTTTAAGATTTCCAAAGCCTACAAGATGAGGCTCTTGTTGCTGCGGTAGACGATCACTTGCCGCTTGCAAAAGCGTAGAAGATCTTGATCACGGCGCCACGATCGGGCGCCACCTCCGTACTCGGTCACACGTTCGGTGTTGATGAAGACGACGTCCTTCTCCCCGTTCCAGCGGGCAGCGGAAGTAGTAGCTCCTCCTTGAATCCAGAAGACGACGGCGGGTGGCGGTGGCGATGGAGAACTCCGGCGGAGCTTCGCTAAGCGTTGCGGGAGAGGTGGAGGAGGGGGCGGCTAGGGTTTGGGAGAGGGTGGCCGGCCACTTAGGGGTGCGCCAAGCTATGGCTTGTGGGCCGGCCCCTCCCCTTGGCCCTCATTATATAGGTGGAACACCCAAGAGTTGGTCTACAAGTCTTCGAATAAGACCCCAAACCAAAACCTTCCATATGACATGAAACCTACCCAAGGTGGGATTCCCACTTGAGGTGGGATTCCCACCTTTCCTTGGGAGGGGGTGGCCGGCCACCTTGGTGGAGTCCACCTCACCTCTAGGGTTGGCCGGCCATGGAGTCCCTCCGGACTCCGCCTTCCAAAGTGATTTCTTCCGGACTTTTCTAGAACCTTCTAGAACCTTCCATAAATGCACCGGATCATTTTCAAACTTATAAAATGACTTCCTATATATGAATCTTATTCTCCGGACCATTCCGGAACTCCTCGTGATGTCCGGGATCCCATCCGAGACTCCGAACAATACTTCGAACTCCATTCCATATTCAAGTTCTACTATTACAACATCAAACCTTAAGTGTGTCACCCTACGGTTCGCGAACTATGTAGACATGGTTTAGATCTCTCCGACCAATAACCAATAGCGGGATCTGGAGATCCATAATGGCTCCCACATATTCAACGATGACTTAGTGATCGAATGAACCATTCACATACGATACCAATTCCTTTTGTCACGCGATATTTTACTTGTCCGAGGTTTGATCATCGGTATCATTCTATAACTTGTTCAACCTCGTCTCCGACAAGTACTCTTTACTCGTACCGTGGTATGTGGTCTCTTATGAACTTATTCATATGCTTGCAAGACATTAGACGACATTCCACCGAGAGGGCCCAGAGTATATCTATCCGTCATCGGGATGGACAAATCCCACTGTTGATCCATATGCCTCAACTCATACTTTCTCGGATACTTAATCCCACCTTTATAACCACCCATTTACGCAGTGGCGTTTGATGTAATCAAAGTACCTTTCTGGTATAAGTGATTTACATGATCTCATGGTCATAAGGACTAGGTAACTATGTATCGAAAGCTTATAGCAAATAACTTAATGACGTGATCTTATGCTACGCTTAATTTGGGTGTGTCCATTACATCATTCATATAATGATATAACCTTGTTATTTATAACATCCAATGTTCATGATTATGAAACTAATCATCTATTAATCAACAAGCTAGTTAAGAGGCTTAGGGACTCATTGTTGTTTACATAACACACATGTATCAATGTTTCATTAATACAATTAGTATATAAACATTTATCATAACATAAAATATATAATAACCACTTTTATTATTTACATATTGCACACAATCAATGTTTGGCACTTCATGGTACATAATCTAGATTACTTCCTCACTAACTCCCACTAGAGTCAATAATCTGGTACATTGGTACAACACCCATGCTCGGTGTTGGTGGGGCAGAGCTTTAGTCAACGGATCTGCTACATTCAGATCAGTGTGTACTTTGCAAATCTTTACTTCTCCATCTTCGATGTACTCGCGAATCGAATGATAACGCAGCTTGATATGCTTCAGCCTCTTGTGTGACCTTGGTTCTTGTGCATTGGCGATGGCACCCATGTTGTCACATAGATGACTAGTGGGTCCAATGCACTAGGAACCACACCGAGCTCTACAATGAACCTCTTCATCCATACCGCTTCCGATGAAGCCTCTGAAGCCGCTATGTACTCCGATTCTGATGACTTCGCCACCGTACCTTGCGAGCTTGCCCAGCTTACTTGCCTTCATTCAATATAAACACGTACCCAGGTGACTTAGAGTCATCAGGATCAGTGTTCCAACTTGCATCGGTGTAACTTGTTACAACGAGCTCTTGGTCACCTCCATACAAAGAAACATATCCTTAGTTCTTTTCAAGTATTCAGATATTCTTGACCGCTGTCCAGTGTTCCATTCTGGGATCACTTTGATATCTGCTAGTCAAACTAACGGCATGTGCTATATCCGATCTAGTACATAGCATGGCATACATGATAGAGCCTACTGCCGAGGCATAGGGGATCTGACTCATCCTTTCTCTTTCTTCGCCGTAGTCGGACCTTGAGTCTTACTCAAGACCTTGTAACATAGGTAAGAATCCTTTCTTACTTTCGTCCATTCTAAACTTCTTTAGAATCTTGTCCGTGTACTGTACTTTGTGATAGCCTATTAGACGTCTTGATCTATCTCTATAAATCTTGATGCCTAATATATACGATGCTTCACCAAGGTCTTTCATTGAAAAACTATTATTCAAATAACCCTTTACACTGCTTAATAATTCTATATCATTCCCAATTAATAATATGTCATCTACATATAATATCAAGAATGCTACAGAGCTCCCACTCACTTTCTTGTAAATCTGAGGCCTCTCATGACACTGTATAAACAAAGTCTTTGATCACCTTATCAAGGCGTCGGTTCCAACTTCTTGATGCTTGCTTCAGTCATAAATTGAACGCTGAAGTTTGCATATTTGTTCGAGCATTTTAGGATCGACAAAACCTTTGGGTTGTACCATATACAACTCTTCCTCAATGTCTCCATTAAGGAACGCCGGACATCCATCTGCCAAGTCTCATAATCGAAAAATGCAGCTATTGCTAACAAAATCCTCATCAGATTTTAGCTTCGCTACAGGTGAGAAAGTCTCATAGTAGTCAACACCTTGAATTTGTCGGAAACCCTTTGCAACAAGTCGAGCTTTATAGACAGTAATATTACCATCAGCATCTGTTTTCTCTTGAACCATTTATTCTCGACAGCCTTGCGGCTATCAGGTAAGTCTACCAAAGTCCACACTTTGTTATCATACATGGATCCCATTTCGGATTTCATGGCTTCTTGCCATTTGTTGGAATCTGGGCTCATCATCGCTTCTTCATACGTCGCAGGTCTTCATCATTGTTGTCCACAATCATGACATTTAGACAAGGATCATACCAATCAGAGTGGCGTTCCCTTGTCGTCTGAGGATCAGTAGCTATCTCGTTTGAAGTTTCATGATCATCATCATGCTTCTCTGTTGTGGTGTAGGCGGCACGAGACATCTTCCGGTTGCTGCGCTACTCGATCAATGAGTGAAGATTCATCAATCTCATCGAGTTCTACTTTTCTTCCAGCCACTTCTTTAGTGAGAAATTCTTTCTCAAGAAAGGTTCCGTTCTTAGCAACAATCTTGCCTTCGGATCTGTGATAGAAAGTATACCCTATAGTTTCCTTAGGGTATCCTATGAAGACGCATTTCTCCGCTTTGGTTTCTAGCTTGTCCGGTTGTAACTTTTTACATAGGCTTCGCAAACTTTTAGGAACGACACTTAGTTTCTTATTAAACCATAATTCATACGGTGTCGTTTCAACGGATTTTGATGGTGCTCTATTTAAAGTGAATGCGGCTGTCTCTAATGCATAACTCCAAAAATGATAACAACCATCAGAAGAGACATCATAGAACGACCATATCTAAGAGAGTTCGACTGACGTTCGGACACACCGTTTCATTGAGGTGTTCCCGGTGGGTGTCAATTGTGAAAGTATTCCGCATTTCTTTAAATGCATGCCAAACTCATAACTCGATATTCACCTCCGCGATCAGATCGTAGAAATTTAATCTTTTTGTTACGTTGATTTTCTACTTCACTTTGGAATTCCTTAAACTTCTCAAAAGTTTCGGATTTATGTTTCATGAAATAGATATACCCATATCTACTCAGATCATCTGTGAAGGTTAGAACATAACGATAACCACCGCGCGATGCTACACTCATTGGTCCGCATACATCGGTATGTATGATTTCCAATAAGTCAGTAGCTCGCTCCATCATACCAGAGAATGGAGTCTTAGTCATTTTTCCCATTAGACATGCTTCGCATCTATCAAGTGACTCAAAGTCAAGTGATTCAAGTAATCCATCGGTATGGAGTTTCTTCATGCGTTTCACTCCAATATGACCAAGACGACAGTGCCACATATAAGTAGAATTATCATTCAATTTAATTCGCTTAGCATCAATGTTATGTATATGTGTATCACTACTATCGAGATCTAATAGAAATAAGCCATTCTTTTCAGGTGCTCGACCATAAAAGATATTATTCATAAAAATAGAACAACCATTATTCTCAGACTTGAATGAATAACCGTCTTGCATTAAACAAGATCCAGATATAATGTTCATGCTCAACGCGGGTACAAAATAACAATTATTGAGGCTTAAAACTAATCCCGAAGGTAGATGTAGAGGAAGTGTGCCGACAGCGATCACATCGACTTTGGATCCATTTCCAACGCGCATCGTCACTTCATCCTTTAGTAGTCTTCGTTTATTCTTTAGTTCCTGTTTCGAGTTACAAATATGAGCAACCGAACCGGTATCAAATACCCAGGTACTAGTACGAGAAATTGATAAGATAAACATCTATAACATGTATATCAGATATACCTTCTTTCTTCTTGACAAGGCCGCTCTTCAGATCCGCTAAATACTTGGAGCAATTACGCTTCCAGTGTCCCTTCTCCTTGCAGTAATAACACTCAGCATCAGGCTTAGGGCCAGTCTTAGGTTTCACAGGAGGCGTGGCAGCTTTCTTGCCACCCTTCTTGAATTTTCCCTTAGACTTGCCCTGTTTCTTGAAACTGGTGGTCTTGTTGACCATCAACACTTGGTGCTCTTTCTTGATCTCAATCTCAGCAGATTGGAGAAGAGTTCAGGTAACTCTTTGTTCATGTTCGCATATTGTAGTTCATCACAAAGTTCTTGTAACTAGGTGGCAGTGATTGAAGGACACGATTAATCCTCAGTCGGTTAGGAATCACTATTCCCAAATCACTGAGTTTCTTCGCATGCCGGTCATGGCGAGCATGTGCTCACTAACGGAGCTACCTTCTTCCATCATGCAGCCGAAGAAGTGTTTCGATGCTTCATAGCATTCCACGGCCGCATGAGTTTCAAAGATAGTTTTCAACTCATTGATTAACTCATGTGGATCGTGGTGCTCAAAACGTTTTTGAAGATCGGCTTCCAGACTGCACAGGATGGCACACTGACCTTGAGAGTACCGAGTTTTCCGAGTCGCGTAAACATTCTTTACTTCATCGGTTTCAGTTTCTGCGGGAGGGTCACCTAGCGGTGCATCAAGCACATATTGCGATTTCCGCCATTGAGGAAGATCCTCACATGACGGAACCAGTCGGTGAAGTTGCTACCGTTGCTCTTAAGTTTTTCTTTCTCTAGGAACTGGTTAAAATTGATTGGGGACGCCATATCTACAACATATATTTGCAATAGTTTAGACTAATGTTTATGACAAATTGAGTTCAAATTTTAATTCAACATAATTAAAAACTAGGTGAACTCCCACTCAAAACAATATCCCTCGCATTGTCTTAGTGATCACACGAACCAAATCCACCACACCAAGTCCGATCATCACGAGACAAGATGTAATTTCAATGGCGAACACTCAAAGTGTTCATCATATCAATCATATGATTCATGCTCTACCTTTGGTATCACGTGTTCCGAGACCATGTCTGTACATGCTAGGCTCGTCAAGGCCACCTTAGTATCCGCATGTGCAAAACTGACTTGCACCCGTTGTATGCACTTGTTGATTCTATCACACCGATCATCACAGATGCTTCGAAACGACAAGTCTTGGCAACGGTGCTACTAAGGATGAACACTTTATTATCTTGATATTTTAGTGAGAGGGATCATCTTATAATGCTACCGTCGTGATCTAAGCAAAATAAGATGCATAAAGGATTAACATCACATGCAGTTCATATGTGATATGATATGGCCCTTTTGTCTTTGCGCCTGTCACATCCTAAAATTTCCAAATTTTGGAATGTGAAATAAAAATAAAATATATGCTTGTTTGTTTGTCTTGATTGAAAATTCACAAAGATTTAAAAACTTTCTAAAGTTATTTTCAAATAAATTCCAGAATGGTGTTTTCAAATAATTTTGGTTTCAAAGTATTTTCAAAATCAAACATATCTTGGCTTTCAAGGCTTTCAAATCCTTAATGGATTTGTATTTGAGAAAATAAAACCCTAGAAAAATCTATTTGCAAAATAATGCGCAAGTAGCCATATAAAGTGTTATATGCATAATAATAATTTTTGTATTTTGGTTTTGACCAATATTATTTTTATAAAGTTATTTGAATCGTGTCGACTTCAATATTAAGATCCATGTTGAAATAAAACTTACGAGAGGTTTCAGTTTCGGTAAAATATTTTAATTGCTTGATTTCATGATATCCAAATTATGTTTCTAGTTTCGCTAAAAATGGCTATAAAGCCAAGTGCACGAAATCTATTCTTGTATTTCCGTTTGAATAGCAAAATAATCGAACAACGTCCTAAAACAGTATTCAAGAATTTACAAATTTATTTATGATAATTTGGAGCCTAAATTATAATCTAGATTTTTGAACAAAAAAAAAATAAAACCTACCTCGATCAGGAGAAGCGACCAGGGAACCGACCAGGCCAGCTTGATGTTCTGTCTTAATGCTTTGATTCCTATCAATTGCCCAACTGTAATTTGTTCACCCAACACTTGTTACTTGTTATTGGAGAGTTACCACTAGTGTAGATAGCTGGGAACCCCGGTCCATCTCTCATCATCATATACTCGTTCTACATGTCATTGGAAGTAGTATCAACTATTTTCCGGTGCCATTGCTCTCATATTATTACTGCTTTTGTGTTAGTTACTATTGCTCTCATACTACGCTACTTTCACATCACCCCTGTTATTAGTGCTTTTCCAGGTGCGGCTGAATTGACAACTCCGTTGTTAAGGCTTATAAGTATTCTTACCTCCCTTGTGTCGAATCAATAAATTTGGGTTTTACTTCCCTCGAAGACTGCCGCGATCCCCTATACTTGTGGGTTATCAGGGACCCAGACAACAGGCTGGCGCGGCCAAGGCCCTGGCCGTGCCGCCCTAGCGTGTGGCCGCCTCGTGGCCCCACTTCTTATCCTCTTCGGTCGGAAGCTTGTGTGAAAATAGGACCCTGGGCGTTGATTTCAATTCGAGAATATTTCCTTACTAGGATTTCTGAAACCAAAAACAGTGGAAAACATGAATGGCACTTCGGATCTCGTCAATAGGTTAGTGCCGGAAAATGCGTAATAACGACATATAATGTGTATAAAACATGTGAGTATCATCATAAAAGTAGCATGGAACATAAGAAATTATAGATACGTTTGGGACGTATCAAGCATCCCCAAGCTTAGTTCCTACTCGCCCTCGAGTAGGTAAACGATAACAAAGATAATTTCTGAAGTGACATGCTATCATAATCTTGATCAATACTATTGTAAAGCACATGAGATGAATGCAGAGATGAAGCAATGATGAAGATAATGAGTAAACAAATGAATCATATAACAAAGACTTTTCATGAATAATACTTTCAAGACAAGCATCAATAAGACTTGCATAACAGTTAACTCATAAGCAATAAATTCTTAGTAAAAGCGTTGAAACAACACAAAGGAAGATATAAGTTTCAGCGGTTGCTTTCAACTTCAACATGTATATCTCATGGATAATTGTCAACACAAAGTAATATAACAAGTGCAATAGGTAAACATGTAAGAATCAGTGCACACAGTTGATACAAGTGTTTGCTTCTAAGATAGAGAGAATAGGCAAACTGACTCAACAATAAAGTAGAAGAAAGGCCCTTCGCAGAGGGATGCATTGATTACTATATTTGTGCTAGAGCTTTTCATTTTGAAAACAAGAAACAATTTTGTCAACGGCAGTAATAAATCATATGAGTTATGTATAAGATATCTTATAAGTTGCAAGCCTCATGCATAGTATACTAATAGTGCCCGCACCTTGTCCTAATTAGCTTGGATTAACACGGATTATCATTGCATAACATATGTTTCAACCAAGTGTCACAAAGGGGTACCTCTATGCCGCCTTGTACAAGGGTCTAAGGAGAAGGTTCGCATTGGATTTCTCGCTTTGATCATTCTCAACTTAGACACCCATACCGGGACAACATAGACAAGATAATGGACTCCTCTTTTAATGCTTAAGCATTCAACAACAGGTAATATTCTCATAAGAGATTGAGGTTTTATGTCCAAACTGAAACTTCCACCATGATTCATGGCTTTAGTTAGCGGCCCAATGTTCTTCTCTAACAATATGCATACTCAAACCATTTGATCATGAAAATCTCCCTTACTTCAGACAAGACGAACATGCATAGCAACTCACATGATATTCAACAAAGGTAAAAGTTGATGGCGTCCCAAAACATGGTTACCGCTCAACAAGCAACTTACTAAGAAATAAGACACATAAGTACATATTCTTCACCACGATAGTTTTTATGCTATTTTGTCCCATGAGCTATATATTGTAAAGGTAAAGAATAGAATTTTAAAGGTAGCACTCAAGTAATGTACTTTGGAATGGCGGGGAAATACCATGTGGTAGGTAGGTATGGTGGACACAAATAGCGTGGTTATTGGCTCAAGGATTTGGATGCACGAGAAAATCCCTCTCAATACAAGGCTAGGCTAGCAAGGTTGTTTGAAGCAAACTCAAGTATGAAATGGTGCAGCAAGACTCACATATAAACATATTGTAAGCATTATAAGACTTTACATCGTCTCCTTGTTGTTCAAACACCTTAACCAGAAAATATCTAGACTTAGAGAGAACAATCATGCAAACCAAATTTTAACATGCTCTATGTAGTTATTCATTAATGGGTACAAGGTACATGATGCAAGAGCTTAAACAAGATCTATATGAGCACAACAATTGCCAAGTATCACATTATTCAAGACATTATACCATTTACCACATGCGGCATTTTCCGTTTCCAACCATATATCAATGAATGAGGTAGTTCAACTTTCGCAATGAACATTAAAGATAAAGCTAAGAACACATGTGTTCATACGAAACAGCGGAGCGTAATATCTCCAATACAAAGAATGCTAGGATCCGACTTTATTCAAACAAAACAAAATTAAAGCAAACAGACGCTCCAAGCAAAGCACATAAGATGTGACTGAATAAAAATATAGTTTCATTAGAGGAACCTGATAATGTTGTCGATGAAGAAGGGGATGCCTTGGGCATCCCCAACAGAGCTTGAGTCTTCTTAAAATATGCATGGATGAACCACAGGGGCATCCCCAAGCTTTGACTTTTCACTCTTCTTGATCATATTGTATCATCCTCCTCTCTTGATCCTTGAAAACTTCCTCCACACCAAACTTGAAACAAACTCATTAGAGGGTCAGTGCATAATTCATATATTCAGAGGTGACATAATCATTATTAATACTTCTGGACATTGCACAAAGCTACTGAAAGTTAATGGAACAAAGAAATCCATCAAACATAGCAAAACAGGCAATGCGAAATAAAAGGCAGAATCTGTCAAAACAGAACAGTCCGTAAAGACGAATTTTAAAATGGCACCACACTTGCTCAGATGAAAATGCCCAAATTTAATGAAAGTTGCGTACATATCTTAGGATCACGCACGTAAATTGGCAGATTTTTCTGAGTTATCTACAGAGATTTTTGCCCAGATTCGTGACAGCAAGAAATCTGTTCCTGCGCAGTAATCCAAATCTAGTATTGACTTTACTATCAAAGACTTTACTTGGCACAACAATGCAATAAAATAAAGATAAGGAGAGGTTGCTACAGTAGTAACAACTTCCAAGACTCAAATATAAAACAAAGTACTGTAGTAAAAACATGGGTTGTCTCCCATAAGCGCTTTTCTTTAACGCCTTTTAGCTAGGCAAGAAAGTGTATCAAGTATTATCGAGAGATGAAGCATCAACATCATTACCAGGAGTGTTGGGAGTTGCCTCAACAATGCATGTTATCTTATCTATGTAAGTTTCAGAGGCTCCTTTTTCATTACTCTTAGGCTTACTATTCTCATCAAACAAATTTTCAGGAACAATCCAATCATAATTCTTTTCTAGTGCCTCGAACATTCCTACGAGCTTGCAAGGTATTGATGTCTTAATATCCCCTACATCATTAACATCATTAGTGTACTTTATCCTATCAATGTCCATCTTTTTAAGGGTACTAGCAAAGTTGGTGTAAGAACCAAGCATATTGTATTTAATAAAGACCTTTCTGGCCTCTCTTGCTACACCACCAAATTCTTTAAGAAGGGTTTCTAAGACAAAATATTTCTTTTCTCCTTCCTCCATATCAGAGAGTGTAAGAAACATATGTTGTATTATGGGGTTGAGATTAACAAATTTAGTTTCCAACATGTGCACTAAAGAAGCAACAGCAATTTCATAAGTAGGAGCAAGTTCTACCAAGTGTCTATCTTCAAAATCTTCAGCGGTACTAACATGAGTGAAAAAATCTTCTATATTATCTCTTCCAATTATAGACCCTCGGCCTACCGGTATGTCTTTTAGAGTGTACTTAGGAGGAAACATGATGAAATAAACAAGAGGTAAATAAAGTAAATGCGAGTAACTAATTTTTTTGTGTTTTTGATATGGAGAGCAAGACAGTAAATAAAGTAAAGCTAGCAACTAATTTTTTTGTGTTTTGTTTTAGTGCAGCAAACAAAGTAGTAAATAAAATAAAAAGCAAGACAAAAACAAAGTAAAGAGATTGGAAGTGGAGACTCCCCTTGCAGCGTGTCTTGATCTCCCCAGGCAACGCGCAGAAATTGCTTGATGCGTGTAGTTGACACATCCGTTGGGAACCCCAAGAGGAAGGTGTGATGCGCACGACAAGTTCCCTCAGCAAGAAACCAAGGTTTAATCGAACGAGTAAGTCAAGAAGCACGTTGAAGGTTGATGGCGGAGGAGTGTAGTGCGGCGCAACACTGGGATTCGGCGCCACCGTGGAACCTGCACAACACAACCAAAGTACTTTGCCCCAACGTAACAATGAGGTTGTCAATCTCACCGGCTTGCTGTAACAAAGGATTAACCGTATTGTGTGGAAGATGATTGTTTGCGAAGAACAGTAAAGAACAAGTATTGCAAGATTGTATTTCGATGTAAAAAATAGACCGGGTCCACAGTTCACTAGCGGTGTCTCCATAAGATAAATAGCATGTTGGGTGAACAAATTACAGTTGGGCAATTGACAAATAAAGAAGGCATAACAATGCACATACATATATCATGATGAGTACTATGAGATTTAATCAGGGCATTACGACAAAGTACATAGACCGCCATCCAGCATGCATCTATGCCTAAAGTCCACTTCAGGTTATCATCCGAACCCCTTCCGGTATTAAGTTGCAAGCAACAGACAATTGCATTAAGTATGGTGCGTAATGTAATCAACACAAATATCCTTAGACAAAGCATCGATGTTTTATCCCTAGTGGCAACACATCCACAACCTTAGAACTTTCTGTCACTGTCCTGCATTTAATGGAGGCATGAACCCACTATCGAGTATAAATACTCCCTCTTGGAGTCACAAGTATCAAATTGGCCAGAGCTCTACTAGCAACGGAGAGCATGCAAGAGCATAAACAACTCATATATGATAGATTGATAATCAACTTGACATAGTATTCAATATCCATCGGATCCCAACAAACACAACATGTAGGATTACAAAGAAACGATCTTGATCATGATAGGCAGCTCACAAGATCGAGCATGATAGCACAATTAGGAGAAGACGACCATCTAGCTACTGCTATGGACCCATGGTCCAGGGGTGAACTACTCACACATCAATCCGGCGGCCCATGGCGATGAAGAGTCCTCCTGAGATGATTCCTCCTCCCGGTGGGGAGGTGATCTCCCGAATCCCCAGATGGGATTGGCGGCGTCTGCGTCTGGAAGGTTTTCCGTATCGTGGCTCTCGTCGGGGGTTTCGCGACGAAGACTTTGCAGGCGGAAGGGTGTCAGGCGTCACGAGGGACCCACACAACAGGCCGCGCGGCCAAGGCCCGCGCCGCCCTAGCGTGTGGCCGCCGTGGCCCACTTCTTATCCTCTTCTGTTCAGGCTTCGGTGAAAAGGACCACTGGGCGTTGATTTCGTCAATTCCGAGAATATTTCCTACTAGGATTTCTGAAACCAAAAACAGCAGAAAGCAACCGGCTCTTCGGCATCTCGTCAATAGGTTAGTGCCGGAAAATGCGTAATAACGACATATAATGTGTATAAAACATGTGAGTATCATCATAAAAGTAGCATGGAACATAAGAAATTATAGATACGTTTGGGACGTATCAGGCATCTCGTTAATAGGTTAGTTCCGGAAAATGCATAAAAACGATATAAAGTATGAACAAAACATGTAGGTATTGTCATAAAACTAGCATGGACAGAAATTATAGATACGTTGGAGACGTATCAAGCATCCCCAAGCTTAGTTCCTACTCGTCCTCGAGTAGGTAAACGATAAGAATAATTTCTGTAGTGACATGCTACTTACATAATCTTGATCATACTATTGTAAAGCATATGAGATGAATGGAGTGATTCAAAGCAATGGTAAAGACAATGATTAAACAACTGAATCATATAGAAAATACTTTTCATGCATAGTACTTTCAAGACAAGCATCAATAAGTCTTGCATAAGAGTTAACTCATAAAGCAATAGATTCAAAGTAGAAGGTATTGAAGCAACACAAAGGAAGATATAAGTTTCAGCGGTTGCTTTCAACTTCAACATATATATCTCATGGATAATTGTCAACATAAAGTAATATAACAAGTGCAATAGGTAAACATGTAAGAATCAATGCACACAGTTGACACAAGTGTTTGCTTCTGAGATAGAAAGAAGTAGGTAAACTGACTCAACATAAAGTAAAAGAAAGGCCCTTCGCAGAGGGAAGTGATGCGTGTGATTGACACGTCCGTTGGGAACCCCAAGAGGAAGGTGTGATGCGCACAGCGGCAAGTTTCCCTCAGTTAGAAACCAAGGTTTAATCGAACCAGTAGGAGTCAAGAAGCACGTTGAAGGTTGATGGCGGCGGGATGTAGTGCGGCGCACCAGGATTCCGGCGCCAACGTGGAACCTGCACAACACAACCAAAGTACTTTGCCCCAATGAAACAGTGAGGTTGTCAATCTCACCGGCTTGCTGTAACAAAGGATTAACCGTATTGTGTGGAAGATGATTGTTTGCAGAAAATAGTAAAACAAGTATTGCAGTAGATTTGTATTTCGGTATAAAAGAATGGACCGGGGTCCACAGTTCACCACTAGAGGTGTCTCTCCCATAAGATAAAAGCATGTTGGGTGAACAAATTACAATCGGGCAATTGACAAATAGAGAGGGCATAACAATGCACATACATGGCATGATAAGTATAGTGAGATTTAATTGGGCATTACGACAAAGTACATAGACCGCCATCCAACGCATCTATGCCTAAAAAGTCCACCTTCAGTTATCATCCGAACCCTTCCAGATTAAGTTGCAAAGGCAGACAATTGCATTAAGTATGGTGCGTAATGTAATCAACAACTACATCCTCGGACATAGCGCCAATGTTTTATCCCTAGTGGCAACAGCACAACACAACCTTAGAACTTTCTATCACTGTCCCAGTTCAATGGAGGCATGAACCCACTATCGAGCATAAATACTCCCTCTTGGAGTTAAAAGCAAAAACTTGGCCAGAGCCTCTACTAGTAACGGAGAGCATGCAAGATCATAAACAACACATATGTAATAACTTGATAATTAACATAACATGGTATTCTCTATCCATCGGATCCCGACAAACACAACATAGAGTATTACAGATAGATGATCTTGATCATGTTAGGCAGCTCACAAGATCCAACAATGAAGCACAATGAGGAGAAGACAACCATCTAGCTACTGCTATGGACCCATAGTCCAGGGGTGAACTACTCACTTATCACTCCGGAGGCGACCATGGCGGTGTAGAGTCCTCCGGGAGATGAATCCCTCTCCGCAGGGTGCCGGAGGAGATCTCTGAATCCCCGAGATGGGATCGGCGGCGGCGGCGTCTCCGGAAGGTTTTATATCGTGGTTTTTCCGCCGGGGGTTTCGCGACGGAGGCTTTAAGTAGGCGGAAGGGCAGAGTCGGGGGGACGAGGGGCCCACACCACAGTGGCGCGGGCCCCCTTGGTCGCGCCGCCTTGTGGTTTGGCCACCTCGTGGCCCCACTTCGTATGCTCTTCGGTCTTCTGGAAGGTTCGTGGCGAAATAGGCCCCTGGGTCTTCGTTCGTCCAATTCCGAGAATATTTCGTTACTAGGATTTCTGAAACCAAAAACAGCAGAAAACAACAACCGGCACTTCGGCATCTTGTTAATAGGTTAGTTCCAGAAAATGCACGAATATGACATAAAGTGTGCATAAAACATGTAGGTATCATCAATAATATGGCATAGAACATAAGAAATTATCGATACGTCGGAGACGTATCAGCATCCCCAAGCTTAGTTCTGCTCGTCCCGAGCAGGTAAAACGATAACAAAGATAATTTCTGAAGTGACATGCCATCATAACCTTGATCATACTATTTGTAAACATATGTAGTGAATGCAGCGATCAAAACAATGGTAATGACATGAGTAAACAAGTGAATCATAAAGCAAAGACTTTTCATGAATAGTACTTCAAGACAAGCATCAATAAGTCTTGCATAAGAGTTAACTCATAAAGCAATAAATCAAAGTAAAGGTATTGAAGCAACACAAAGGAAGATTAAGTTTCAGCGGTTGCTTTCAACTTGTAACATGTATATCTCATGGATAATAGTCAACATAGAGTAATATAACAAGTACAATATGCAAGTATGTAGGAATCAATGCACAGTTCACACAAGTGTTTGCTTCTTGAGGTGGAGAGAGATAGGTGAACTGACTCAACATAAAAGTAAAAGAATGGTCCTTCAAAGAGGAAAGCATCGATTGCTATATTTGTGCTAGAGCTTTTATTTTGAAAACATGAAACAATTTTGTCAACGGTAGTAATAAAGCATATGAGTTATGAAAATTATATCTTACAAGTTGCAAGTCTCATGCATAGTATACTAATAGTGCCCGCACCTTGTCCTAATTAGCTTGGACTACCGGATCATCGCAATGCACATGTTTTAACCAAGTGTCACAATGGGGTACCTCCATGCCGCCTGTACAAAGGTCTAAGGAGAAAGCTCGCATTTTGGATTTCTCGCTTTTGATTATTCTCAACTTAGACATCCATACCGGGACAACATGGACAACAGATAATGGACTCCTCTTTAATGCATAAGCATGTGGCAACAATTATTATTCTCATATGAGATTGAGGATATATGTCCAAAACTGAAACTTCCACCATGAATCATGGCTTTAGTTAGCGGCCCAATGTTCTTCTCTAACAATATGCATGCTCCAACCATAAAGGTGGTAGATCTCTCTTACTTCAGACAAGACGGACATGCATAGCAACTCACATGATATTCAACAAAGAATAGTTGATGGCGTCCCCAGAAGCATGGTTATCGCACAACAAGCAACTTAATAAGAGATAAAGTGCATAAGTACATATTCAATACCACAATAGTTTTTAAGCTATTTGTCCCATGAGCTATATATTGCAAAGGTGAATGATGGAATTTTAAAGGTAGCACTCAAGCAATTTACTTTGGAATGGCGGAAATACCATGTAGTAGGTAGGTATGGTGGACACAAATGGCATAGTGGTTGGCTCAAGTATTTGGGATGCATGAGAAGTATTCCCTCTCGATACAAGGTTTAGGCTAGCAAGGTTATTTGAAACAAACACAAGGATGAACGGTACAGCAAAACTCACATAAAAGACATATGGTAAACATTATAAGACTCCATACCGTCTTCCTTGTTGTTCAAAACTCAATACTAGATATTATCTAGACTCTAGAGAAACCAAATATGCAAACCAAATTAGCAAGCTCTAAGTATTTCTTCATTAATGGGTGCAAAGTATATGATGCAAGAGCTTAAACATGAGCACAACAATTGCCAAGTATCAAATTATCCAAGACATTTTAGAATTACTACATGTAGCATTTTCCAATTCCAACCATATAACAATTTAACGAAGATGAAACTTCGCCATGAATACTATGAGTAGAGCCTAAGGACATACTTGTCCATATGCTACAGCGGAGCGTGTCTCTCTCCCATAAAGTGAATGCTAGGATCCATTTTATTCAAACAAAACAAAAACAAAAACAAACCGACGCTCCAAGCAAAGTACATAAGATGTGACGGAATAAAAATATAGTTTCAGGGGAGGAACCTGATAATGTTGTCGATGAAGAAGGGGATGCCTTGGGCATCCCCAAGCTTAGACGCTTGAGTCTTCTTAGAATATGCAGGGGTGAACCACCGGGGCATCCCCAAGCTTAGAGCTTTCACTCTCCTTGATCATATTGCATCATACTCCTCTCTTGATCCTTGAAAACTTCCTCCACACCAAACTCGAAACAACTCATTAGAGGGTTAGTGCACAATAAAAATTAACATGTTCAGAGGTGACACAATCATTCTTAACACTTCTGGACATTGCATAAAGCTACTGGACATTAATGGATCAAAGAAATTCATCCAACATAGCAAAAGAGGCAATGCAAAATAAAAGGCAGAATCTGTCAAAACAGAACAGTCCGTAAAGATGGATTTTATTAGGCCACCAGACTTGCTCAAATGAAAATTCTCAAATTGAATGAAAGTTGCGTACATATCTGAGGATCATGCACGTAAATTGGCTTAATTTTCTGAGCTACCTACAGGGAGGTAGACCCAGATTCGTGACAGCAAAGAAATCTGGAACTGTGCAGTAATCCAAATCTAGTACTTACTTTTCTATCAAAGACTTTACTTGGCACAACAAAACATAAAACTAAGATAAGGAGAGGTTGCTACAGTAGTAAACAACTTCCAAGACACAAATATAAAACAAAAATACTGTAGTAAAAACATGGGTTGTCTCCCATAAGCGCTTTTCTTTAACGCCTTTCAGCTAGGCGCAGAAAGTGTAACTCAAGTAACATCAAGAGACGAAGCATCAACATCATAATTTGTTCTAATAATAGAATCATAAGGTAACTTCATTCTCTTTCTAGGGAAGTGTTCCATACCTTTCTTGAGAGGAAATTGATATTTAATATTACCTTCCTTCATATCAATAGTAGCACCAACAGTTCGAAGAAAAGGTCTTCCCAATATAATGGGGCAAGATGCATTGCATTCAATATCCAAGACAACAAAATCAACGGGGACAAGGTTATTGTTAACCATAATATGAACATTATCAACTTTCCCCAAAGGTTTCTTTTTAGCATTATCAGCGAGATTAACATCCAAATAACAATTTTTCAATGGTGGCAAGTCAAGCATATCATAGACTTTTTTAGGCATAACAGAAATACTTGCACCAAGATCACATAAAGCATTACAATCAAAATCTTTGACTCTCATTTTAATGATGGGCTCCCAACCATCCTCTAGCTTTCTAGGAATAGAAGTTTCAAGTTTTAGTTTCTCTTCTCTAGCTTTTATGAGAGCATTTGTAATATGTTTTGTGAAAGCCAAATTTATAGCACTAGCATTAGGACTTTTAGCAAGTTTTTGTAAGAACTTTATAACTTCAGAGATGTGGCAATCATAAAAATCTAAATCATTACAATCTAAAGCAATGGGATTATCATCCCCAAGGTTGGAAAAAATTTCAGCAGTTTTATCACAAGCAGTTTCAGCAGTTTTAGCAATTTCAGGTAATTTTGCGCGCTTTGCACTAGGAGTAGAAACATTGCCAACACCAATTATTTTACCATTGATAGTAGGAGGTGCAGCAACATGTGAATCATTAGCATTGCTAGTGGTGGTAATAGTCCAAACTTTAGCTACATTTTTCTCTTTAGCTAGTTTTTCATTTTCTTCTCTATCCCACCTAGCACGCAATTCAGCCATTAATCTTATATTCTCATTAATTCTAACTTGGATGGCATTTGCTGTAGTAACAATTTTATTTTCAATATCCTCATTAGGCATAACTTTCGATTTCAAAAGATCAACATCAGAGGCAAGACTATCAACTCTAGAAACAAGAATATCAATTTTATTGAGCTTTTCCTCAACAGATTTGTTAAAGGCAGTTTGTGTACTAATAAATTCTTTAAGCATAGCTTCAAGTCCAGGGGGTGTGTTCCTATTATTGTTGTAAGAATTCCCATAAGAATTAGCATAACCGTTACCATTATTATAAGGATATGGCCTATAGTTATTACTAGAATTGTTCCGATAAGCATTGTTGTTGAAATTATTATTTTTAATGAAGTTTACATCAACATGTTCTTCTTGGGCAACCAATGAAGCTAATGGAACATTATTAGGATCAACATTAGTCCTACCATTCACAAGCATAGACATAATAGCATCAATCTTATCACTCAAGGAAGAGGTTTCTTCAACAGAATTTACCTTCTTACCTTGTGGAGCTCTTTCCGTGTGCCATTCAGAGTAATTAACCATCATATTATCTTTGTTGCTTCACCAAGAGTGATGGACATAAAGGTACCTCCAGCAGCTGAATCCAATAAATTCCGCGAAGAAAAATTTAGTCCTGCATAGAAGGTTTGGATGATCATCCAAGTAGTCAGTCCATGGGTTGGGCAATTTTTAACCAGAGATTTCATTCTTTCCCAAGCTTGAGCAACATGTTCATTATCCAATTGTTTAAAATTCATTATGCTACTCCTCAAAGATATAATTTTAGCAGGGGGATAATATCTACCAATAAAAGCATCCTTACATTTAGTCCAGGAATCAATACTATTCTTAGGCAAAGATAGCAACCAATCTTTAGCTCTTCCTCTTAATGAGAAAGGAAACAATTTTAATTTTATAATATCACCATCTACATCTTTATATTTTTGCATTTCACATAGTTCAACAAAATTATTGAGATGGGCAGCAGCATCATCAGAACTAACACCAGAAAATTGCTCTCGCATAACAAGATTCAGTAAAGCAGGTTTAATTTCAAAGAATTCTGCTGTAGTAGCAGGTGGAGCAATAGGTGTGCATAGGAAATCATTATTATTTGTGCTAGTGAAGTCACACAACTTAGTATTTTCAGGGTTGGCCATTTTAGCAGTAGTAAATAAAGCAAACTAGATAAAGTAAATGCAAGTAACTAATTTTTTTGTGTTTTTGATATAGAGTGCAAGACAGTAAATAAAGTAAAGCTAGCAACTAATTTTTTTGTGTTTTAATATAATGCAGCAAACAAAGTAGTAAATAAAATAAAGCAAGACAAAAACAAAGTAAAGAGATTGAGAAGTGGAGACTCCCCTGCAGCGTGTCTTGATCTCCCCGGCAACGGCGCCAGAAATTTGATGCGTATGATTGACACGTCCGTTGGGAACCCCAAGAGGAAGGTGTGATGCGACAGCGGCAAGTTTCCCTCGGTTAGAAACCAAGGTTTAATCGAACCAGTAGGAGTCAAGAAGCACGTTGAAGGTTGATGGCGGCGGGATGTAGTGCGGCGCAACACCGAGATTCCGGCGCCAACGTGGAACCTGCACAACACAACCAAAGTACTTTGCCCCAACGAAACAGTGAGGTTGTCAATCTCACCGGCTTGCTGTAACAAAGGGTTAACCGTATTGTGTGGAAGATGATTGTTTGCGAGAAAACAGTAAAACAAGTATTGCAGCAGATTTGTATTTCAGTATAAAAGAATGGACCGGGGTCCACAGTTCACTAGAGGTGTCTCTCCCATAAGATAAAAGCATGTTGGGTGAACAAATTACAGTCGGGCAATTGACAAATAGAGAGGGCATAACAATGCACATACATGGCATGATAAGTATAGTGAGATTTAATTGGGCATTACGACAAAGTACATAGACCGCCATCCAACTGCATCTATGCCTAAAAAGTCCACCTTCAGGTTATCGTCCGAACCCCTTCCAGTATTAAGTTGCAAAGCAACAGACAATTGCATTAAGTATGGTGCGTAATGTAATCAACAACTACATCCTCGGACATAGCGCCAATGTTTTATCCCTAGTGGCAACAGCACAACACAACCTTAGAACTTTCTGTCACTGTCCCAGGTGTCAATGCAGGCATGAACCCACTATCGAGCATAAATACTCCCTCTTGGAGTTAAAAGCAAAAACTTGGCCAGAGCCTCTACTAGTAACGGAGAGCATGCAAGATCATAAACAACACATATGTAATAACTTGATAATTAACATAACATGGTATTCTCTATCCATCGGATCCCGACAAACACAACATAGAGTATTACAGATAGATGATCTTGATCATGTTAGGCAGCTCACAAGATCCAACAATGAAGCACAATGAGGAGAAGACAACCATCTAGCTACTGCTATGGACCCATAGTCCAGGGGTGAACTACTCACTTATCACTCCGGAGGCGACCATGGCGGTGTAGAGTCCTCCGGAGATGAATCCCCTCTCGGCAGGGTGCCGGAGGAGATCTCCGAATCCCCGAGATGGGATCGGCGGCGGCTCCTGGAAGGTTTTCCGTATCGTGGTTTTTCCGCCTCAGGGGTTTCGCGACGGAGGCTTTAAGTAGGCGGAAGGGCGGAGTCGGGGCTGACGGGGCCCACACCAGGGTGGCGGGCCCCCTGGCCGCGCCGCCTTGTGGTTTGGCCACCTCGTGGCCCCACTTCGTATGCTCTTCGGTCTTCTGGAAGGTTCGTGGCGAAATAGGCCCCTGGGTCTTCGTTTCGTCCAATTCCGAGAATATTTCGTTACTAGGATTTCTGAAACCAAAAACAAGCAGCAACTGGCACTTCGGCATCTTGTTAATAGGTTAGTTCCAAAATGCACGAATATGACATAAAGTGTGCATAAAACATGTAGGTATCATCAATAATATGGCATAGAACATAAGAAATTATCGATACGTCGGAGACGTATCAGGAAGCAGGGATTAAATCATGTGCTAGAGCTTTTCATTTTGAAAACATAGAAGCAATTTTGTCAACGGTAGTAATAAAGAATATGCGTTATGTATAAGATATTCTATAAGTTGCAAGCCTCATGCATAGATTACCAATAGTGCTCGCACCTTGTCCTAATTAGCTTGGATTAACATGGATTATCATTGCATACATATGTTTCAACCAAGTGTCACAAAGGGGTACCTCTATGCCGCCTGTACAAAGGTCTAAGGAGAAAGTTCGCATTGGATTTCTCGCTTTTGATTATTCTCAACTTAGACATCCATACCGGGACAACATAGACAACAGATAATGGACTCCTCTTTAATGCATAGGCATTCAACAACAGATAAAATTCTCATAAGAGATTGAGGATTTGTGTCCAAACTGAAACTTCCACCATGATTCATGGCTTTAGTTAGCGGCCCAATGTTCTTCTCTAACAATATGCATACTCAAACCATTTGATCATGAAAATCACCCTTACTTCAGACAAGACGAACATGCATAGCAACTCACATGATATTCAACAAAGGTAAAAGTTGATGGCGTCCCCAGAAACATGGTTACCGCTCAACAAGCAACTTATTAAGAAATAAGATACATAAGTACATATTCTTCACCACAATAGTTTTTAAGGCTATTTTCCCATGAGCTATGTATTGTAAAGGCAAAGAATAGAATTTTAAAGGTAGCACTCAAGTAATTTACTTTGGAATGGCAGAGAAATACCATGTGGTAGGTAGGTATGGTGGACACAAATGGCATAGTTTTTGGCTCAAGGATTTGGATGCACGAGAAGAATTCCTCTCAATACAAGGCTAGGCTAGCAAGGTTGTTTGAAGCAAACTCAAGTATAAAACGGTGCAGCAAGACTCACATATGAACATATTGTAAGCATTATAAGACTTTACATCGTCTTCCTTGTTGTTCAAACACCTTAACCAGAAAATATCTAGACTTAGAGAGACCAATCATGCAAACCAAATTTTAACAAGCTCTATGTAGTTCTTCATTAATAGGTGCAAAGTACATGATGCAAGAGCTTAAACATGATCTATATGAGCACAACAATTGCCAAGTATCAAATTATTCAAGACATTATACCAATTACCACATGAAGCATTTTCCGTTTCCAACCATATATCAATCAACGAAGCGGTTTTCAACTCCGCCATGAACATTAAAGATAGAACTAAGAACACCAGTGTTCATATGAAAAAGCGGAGCGTGTCTCTCTCCCACAAGCATGAATTTATTCAAACAAAACAAAAACAAACAGACGCTCCAAGTAAAGTACATAAGATGTGACCGAATAAAAATATAGTTTCAATAGAAGAAACCTGATAAGTTGATGAAGAAGGGGATGCCTTGGGCATCCCCAAGCTTAGACGCTTGAGTCTTCTTGAAATATACAGGGATGAACCACGGGGGCATCCCCAAGCTTAGACTTTTCACTCTTCTTGATCATATATCATCCTCCTCTCTTGACCCTTGAAAACTTCCTCCACACCAAACTCAAAACAAACTCATTAGAGGGTTAGTGCATAATCAAAATTTCACATGTTCAGAGGTAACACAATCATTCTTAACACTTCTGGACATTGCCCAAAGCTACTGGAAGTCAATGGAACAAAGAAATCCATCCAACACAGCAAAAGAGGCAATGCGAAATAAAAGGCAGAATCTGTCAAACAGAACAGTCCGTAAAGACGAATTTTTTAGAGGCACTGGACTTGCTCAGATGAAAATGCTCAAATTGAATGAAAGTTGCGTACATATCTGAGGATCACGCACGTAAATTGGCAGATTTTTCTGAGTTACCTACAGAGAACCCTGCCCAAATTCGTGACAGACAGAAATCTGTTTCTGCGCAGTAATCCAAATCTAGTATCAACCTTGCTATCAAAGACTTTACTTGGCACAACAATGCAATAAAATAAGATAAGGAGAGGTTGCTACAGTAGTAACAACTTCCAAGACACAACAAAACAGTAACAAAATAAAGACATGGGTTATCTCCCAAGAAGTGCTTTCTTTATAGCCATTAAGATGGGCTCAGTAATTTCAATGATGCACTCCCAAGAAATAGGAGTTGAAGCAAAAGAGAGCATCAAAAAACAAGTATGAAACAAATTTAAGTCTAACATGCTTCCTATGCATAGGAATCTTGTAAATAAACAAGTTCATGAAGAGCAAAGTAACAAGCATAGGAAGATAAAACAAGTGTAACTTCAAAAATTTCAGCATATAGAGAGGTGTTTTAGTAACATGAAAATTTCTACAACCATATTTTCCTCTCTCATAATAACTTTCAGAGGCATCATGAACAAACTCAACAATATAAGTATCACATAAAGCATTCTTATTCACATGCATAAAAGTATCATTACTCTCCACATAAGCATAATCAATTTTATTAGTTGTAGTGGGAGCAAATTCAACAAAGTAGCTATCATTATTATTCTCATCATCAAATATAGGAGGCATATTGTAATCATAATTAAACTTATCCTCCATAGTAGGCGGCACCAAAAGACCACTATCATTATAATCATCATATATGGGAGGCATATCATAATCAACATAAACTTTCTCCTCAATACCCGGAGGGCTAAAGAGATCATTTTCATCAAAACCGACCTCCCCAAGCTTAGAATTTTCTATATCATTAGCAACAATGGTGTTCAAAGCGTTCATACTAATATCATTGCTACTAGCATGCAAATAAGGTTCCATAGGTTTTTTAATTTTCGCATTAAACCATTCATGTCTTGACTCAGGAAATAGTTTAAAAAGCTCACAGATGTTTTCCATTATGCCTTACTAGTGTTTAACAAGAAACAAAAAGATGCAATTGCAGGATCTAAAGGAAATAGCTTCGAGCACACCAAGCGGTAGAAAGTACTTAGTTACAGGGACCGAGTATGAATGCCTTTACCTTTCCTCCCGGCAACGGCGCCAGAAAATAGCTTGATGTCTACGCACGCTTCTATTCCTGTAGACAGTGTTGGGCCTCCAAGAGCAGAGGTTTGTAGAACAGCATCAAGTTTCCCTTAAGTGGATCACCCAAGGTTTATCGAACTCAGGGAGGTAGAGGTCAAAGATATCCCTCTCAAGCAACCCTGCAATCACGATACAAGAAGTCTCTTGTGTCCCCAACACACCTAATACACTTGTCAGATGTATAGGTGCACTAGTTCGGCGAAGAGATAGTAAAATGCAAGTAGTATGGATGAGTGGTAATAGCAATCTGAATAAAATATGGCAGCGAGTAAACATGCAGTAGAACAGTAAGTAAGCGGTGTTTGCAGTATTGGAAACAAGGCCTAGGGATCCTACTTTCACTAGTGGACACTCTCAACATTGATCACATAATAAATAAATAACTTCTCCTCACTTGTGCTACACATACTCTTGTTTGATAACAAACACCATTCATTGTGTAGGGCTACAAGAGCTCCCTCAAGCCGGAGTTAACAAGCGCCACAACATTCGGTGTTCATATTTAAGTAACCTTTAGAGCATAATAGATCATTGCAATTTAGACCGAACTAACATAGCATACACACTGTCACCTTTACACTATGAAGGGGGAATAAATCACATCAATACTATCATAGTAATAATTAACTCCATAACCTACAAGAGATTATGATCATAACCTACGCCAAGTACTACACGATGCACACACTGTCACCATTACACCGTGAAGGAGGAATAGAATACTTTAATAACATCACAAGAGTAGCACATAGACTAATAGTGATACAATGCTCATCATATGGATCTCAATTATGCAAGGCAATTCATGAGATCATTGTATTGGGGTACATGAGAGAGAGATTAACCACATAGCTACCGGTAGAGCCCTCAGCCCCGGGGGAGAACTACTCCCTCCTCATCATGGGAGACAGCGATGGCGATGGAGATGGCGGTGGTGTCGATGGAGATGACTCCGGGGCAATTCCCCGTCCCGGCAGGGTGCCGGAACAGAGACTTCTGTCCCCCGAATTGGAGTTTCGCGATGGTGGCGGCGTCCCTGGAGTCTTTCTGGAGTTTCGTCAATCGGTGTCGAAGTTTTAGGTCACGAGGGCTTATATGGGCGAAGAGGCGGCGCAAGAGGGGCACCAGGGCGCCCTCCTCATAGGCCGGCGCGGCCAAGCTTGAGCCCGCGCGGCCCTATTGTCTGGGGCAGGCCTCCTCCGACTCTCCTTCGGTGTCCTGGTCCGTCTCGGTGAATTGTGATGTTTGGTCTTCGTTTCGTCGACCGAGAATATTGCCCGAACACCTTTCGGAACCAAAAACAACAGAAAGGAACTGGCACTTTGGCATCTCGTTAATAGGTTAGTTCCGGAAAATGCATAAAAACGATATAAAGTATGAACAAAACATGTAGGTATTGTCAGAAAACTAGCATGGAACATCAGAAATTATAGATACGTTGGAGACGTATCAATGAACAAATAAGTACTACTCTCAAACACTCTCGTGTTGGATGACAAACACCATTCATTGTGTAGGGCTACAAGAGCACACGTCAAGCCGGAGTAAACAAGCTCCACAACATCCGGAGTTCATATTAAAGTAACCTCTAGAGTGCATAATAGACAAGAGTAACATCTACATATTCATATAGATCACACCATGGGAGAGAGAGATGAACCACTGATACGTCTCCGACGTATCGATAATTTCTTATGTTCCATGCCATATTATTGATGATATCTACATGTTTTATACACAGTTTATGTCATATTTAGCGTTTGGAACTAACCTATTAACAAGATGCAGAAGTGCCGATCCCCTGTTTTTTGTTTTGTTGAAATCCTAGTAAGGAAATATTCTCGAATCGGATGAAATCAAGACCCAGGTTCCTATTTTCCCGGAACCATCAACACCCAGAGCGCAGAGGGGGCCCCGGGGGCCCCACACCACAGGCGCGGCCGTAGGGGGCCGCGCCGCCCTATGGTGTGGTGGCCCCAGGCCCCCTCCGAGGCTGCCCTTCCGCCTATTTAAAGCCTCCGTCGCGAAAACCCTATTACGAAGGACGAAACCCACAGAAACCTTCCAGAGCCGCCGCCATCGCGAAGCCAAGATCGGGGGACAGGAGTCTCTGTTCCGGCACCCCCGGGGCGGGGAAGTGCCCCCGGAAGGCTTCTCCATCGACACCGCTGCCATCTCCACCGCCATCTTCATCATCGCTGCTGCTCCCATGAGGAGGGAGTAGTTCTCCATCGAGGCTCGGGGCTGTACCGGTAGCTATGTGGTTCATCTCTCTCCTATGTACTTCAATACAATAATCTCATGAGCTGCCTTACATGATTGAGATTCATATGATGATGCTTGTAATCTAGATGTCATTGTGCTAGTCAAGTGAGTTTTACTTATGTGATCTCCGGAGACTCCTTGTCCCACGTGTGTAAAGGTGACAGTGTGTGCACCGTGTGGGTCTCTTAGGCTATATTTCATAGAATACTTATTCACTGTTATGAATGGCGTAGTGAAGTGCTTATTTATATCTCTTTATGATTGCAATGTGTTTTGTATCACAATTTATCTATGTGCTACTCTAGCAATGTTATTAAAGTAGTTTTATTCCTCCTGCACGGTGTAATGGTGACAGGTGTGCATCCGTGTTAGTACTTGGCGTATGCTATGATCATGATCTCTTGTAGATTGTGAAGTTAACTATTGCTATGATAGTATTGATGTGATCTATTCCTCCTACATAGCGTGAAGGTGACAGTGTGCATGCTGGTTAGTACTTGGTTTAGTCGTGTTGATCTTTCTTGCACTCTAAGGTTATTTAAATATGAACATTGAATTGTGGAGCTTGTTAACTCCGGCATTGAGGTTCGGTAATCCTACGCAATGTGTTCATCATCCAACAAGAGTGTAGAGTATGCATTTATCTATTCTGTTATGTGATCAATGTTGTATGTCCACTAGTGAAAGTCTAATCCCTAGGCCTTGTTCCTAAATATTTTATCGTTGCTTGTTTCTTTTTCTTATGTTACTACTGCTGCATACCACCAATATTGCACGCAGCAAGCACTTTTGGCGCCATACTACTACTCATATATATTTTATACCACTTTATTTCATCTCTCTTCGGCTTAGTGCACCTAGGTGTTGTGGGTTCAAGACTTCTTGCTTTGTGGTTGCAGGTTGCATGAGAGGGATATCTTTGACCTCTTCCTCCCCGAGTTCGATAAACCTTGGGTGATCCACTTAAGGGAAACTTACTGTTTCTACAAACCTCTCTTGGAGGCCCAACACTGTCACAAGAATAGAAGCTCCTGACATCAAGCACTTTTCTGGCTGTCAGAGGAGAAGGTAAAAGGCACTCATACTCCGGTTCCAGGTAACAGTACTTTTCGGCGCCATTGTGTTTGTGCTCGAAGCTATTTCCTTTAGATCCTGCAATTGCATCTTTTTGTTTCTTGTTTACACTAGTTTGGCATAATGGACAACAATGAGCTTCTTATTCTATTTCCTGATTTAAAACATGGATTGTTTGATGCAAAAATTAAAAAACCTATGAAATCTTATTTGCATGCTGGTAGTAATATTAGTATGAACGCTTTAAACACCATTGTTGATAATGATATAGAAAGTTCTAAGCTTGGGGAAGCTGGTTTTCATGATCTTTTTAGTCCCCCAAGCATTGAGGAGAAAATTTTCTTTGATGATACTTTGCCTCCTATTTATGATGATTATAATGATAGTGGTCTTTTGGTGCCACCTACTATGGAGAGTAAATTTTGTTGTGATTATACTATGCCTCCTATATTTGATAATGAGAATAATAATGATAGCTACTTTGTTGAATTTGCTCCCACTACAACTAATAAAATTGATTATGCTTATGTGGAGAGTAATAATTTTATGAATGAGACTCATGATAAGAATGCTTTATGTGATAGTTATATTGTTGAGTTTGCTCATGATGCTACTGAAAGTTATTATGAGAGAGGAAAATATGGTTGTAGAAATTTTCATGTTACTAAAATGCCTCTCTATGTGCTGAAATTTTTGAAGCTACACTTGTTTTATCTTCCTATGCTTGTTACTTTGCTCTTCATGAACTTGTTTATTTACAAGATTCCTATGCATAGGAAGCATGTTAGACTTAAATTTGTTTTGAATTTGCCTCTTGATGCTCTCTTTTGCTTCAAATACTATTTCTTGCGAGTGCATCATTAAAACTGCTGAGCCCATCTTAACGGCTATAAAGAAAGAACTTCTTGGGAGATAACCCATGTGTTATTTTGCTACAGTACTTTGTTTTTATTTTGTGTCTTGGAAGTTGTTTACTACTGTAGCAACCTCTCCTTATCTTAGTTTTGTGTTTTGTTGTGCCAAGTAAAGTCTTTGATAGTAAAGTAAGTACTAGATTTGGATTACTGCGCAGTTCCAGATTTCTTTGCTGTCACGAATCTGGGTCTCTCCCTGTAGGTAGCTCAGAAAATTAAGCCAATTTACGTGCATGATCCTCAGATATGTACGCAACTTTCATTCAATTTGGGAATTTTCATTTGAGCAAGTCTGGTGGCCTAATAAAATCCATCTTTACGGACTGTTCTTTTTGACAGATTCTGCCTTTTGTTTCGCATTGCCTCTTTTGCTATGTTGGATGAATTTCTTTGATCCATTAATGTCCAGTAGCTTTATGCAATGTCCAGAAGTGTTAAGAATGATTGTGTCACCTCTGAACATGTGAATTTTTATTATGCACTAACCCTCTAATGAGTTGTTTTGAGTGTGGAGGAAGTTTTCAAGGATCAAGAGAGGAGTATGATACAATATGATCAAGGAGAGTGAAAGCTCTAAGCTTGGGGATGCCCCGGGCATCCCCTGCATATTTCAAGAAGACTCAAGCATCTAAGCTTGGGGATGCCCAAGGCATCCCCTTCTTCATCGACAAAATTATCAGGTTCCTTCTCTTGAAACTATATTTTTATTCGGCCACATCTTATGTACTTTACTTGGAGCGTCTGTGTGCTTTTATTTTTGTTTGAATAAATGCTTGTGTGGGAGAGACACGCTCCGCTGGTTCATATGAACACATGTGTTCTTAGCTTTTAATGTTCATGGCGAAGGTTGAAACTGCTTCGTTAATTGTTATATGGTTGGAAACGGGAAATGCTACATGTAGTAATTCTAAAATGTCTTGAATAATGTGATACTTGGCAATTGTTGTGCTCATGTTTAAGCTCTTGCATCATATACTTTGCACCTATGAAGAAACACTTAGAGCTTGCTAAAATTTGGTTTGCATATTTGGTTTCTCTAGAGTCTAGATAATATCTAGTATTGAGTTTTGAACAACAAGGAAGACGGTGTAGAGTCTTATAATGTTTACAATATGTCTTTTATGTGAGTTTTGCTGCACCGTTCATCCTTGTGTTTGTTTCAAATAACCTTGCTAGCCTAAACTTGTATCGAGAGGGAATACTTCTCATGCATCCAAAATCCTTGAGCCAACCACTATGCCATTTGTGTCCACCATACCTACCTACTACATGGTATTTATCCGCCATTCCAAAGTAAATTGCTTGAGTGCTACCTTTAAATTCCATCATTCGCCTTTGCAATATATAGCTCATGGGACAAATAGCTTAAAAACTATTGTGGTATTGAATATGTACTTATGCACTTTATCTCTTATTAAGTTGCTTGTTGTGCGATAACCATGTTTCTGGGGACGCCATCAACTATTCCTTGTTGAATATCATGTGAGTTGCTATGCATGTCCGTCTTGTCTGAAGTAAGAGAGATCTACCACCTTAATGGTTAGAGCATGCATATTGTTAGAGAAGAGCATTGGGCCGCTAACTAAAGCCATGATTCATGGTGGAAGTTTCAGTTTTGGACATATATCCTCAATCTCATATGAGAATAATAATTGTTGCCACATGCTTATGCATTAAAGAGGAGTCCATTATCTGTTGTCCATGTTGTCCCGGTATGGATGTCTAAGTTGAGAATAATCAAAAGCGAGAAATCCAAAATGCGAGCTTTCTCCTTAGACCTTTGTACAGGCGGCATGGAGGTACCCCATTGTGACACTTGGTTAAAACATGTGCATTGCAAAGATCCGGTAGTCCAAGCTAATTAGGACAAGGTGCGGGCACTATTAGTATACTATGCATGAGACTTGCAACTTGTAAGATATAACTCTATATGCTTTATTACTACCGTTGACAAAATTGTTTCATGTTTTCAAAATAAAAGCTCTAGCACAAATATAGCAATCGATGCTTTCCTCTTTGAAGGACCATTCTCTTTACTTTTATGTTGAGTCAGTTCACCTATCTCTCTCCACCTCAAGAAGCAAACACTTGTGTGAACTGTGCATTGATTCCTACATACTTGCATATTGTACTTGTTATATTACTCTATGTTGACTATTATCCATGAGATATACATGTTACAAGTTGAAAGCAACCGCTGAAACTTAATCTTCCTTTGTGTTGCTTCAATACCTTTACTTTGATTTATTGCTTTATGAGTTAACTCTTATGCAAGACTTATTAATACTTGTCTTGAAGTACTATTCATGAAAAGTCTTTGCTTTATGATTCACTTGTTTACTCATGTCATTACCATTGTTTTGATCGCTGCATTCACTACATATGTTTAGAAATAGTATGATCAAGGTTATGATGGCATGTCACTTCAGAAATTATCTTTGTTATCGTTTTACCTGCTCGGGACGAGCAGAACTAAGCTTGGGGATGCTGATACGTATCGATAATTTCTTATGTTCCATGCCATATTATTGATGATATCTACATGTTTTATACACACTTTATGTCATATTTATGCGTTTTCGGAACTAACCTATTAACAAGATGCCGAAGTGCCGCTCCTGTTTCTGTTTTTTGGTTTCAGAAATCCTAGTAAGGAAATATTCTCGGAATCGGATGAAATCAAGACCCGGGTTCCTATTTTTCCGGGAACCATCCGGTAGAGAGCCGCGAGGAAGCCCTGGGGGCCCCACACGCCACACTGGCGCGGCCAGAGGGTGGGCCGCGCCGCCCTATGGTGTGGTGGCCCTGTGCCCCCTCCGAGGCTGCCCTTCCGCCTATTTAAAGCCTCCGTCGCGAAAACTATTACGAAGGACAAACCCACGAAACCTTCCAGAGCCGCCGCCATCGCGAAGCCAAGATCTGGGGACAGAGTCTCTGTTCCGGCACCTGCCGGACGGGGAAGTGCCCCCGGAAGGCTTCTCCATCGACACCTGCCATCTCCACCGCCATCTTCATCATCGCTTTGCTCCCATGAGGAGGGAGTAGTTCTCCATCGAGGCTCGGGGCTGTACCGGTAGCTATGTGGTTCATCTCTCTCCTATGTACTTCAATACAATAATCTCATGAGCTGCCTTACATGATTGAGATTCATATGATGATGCTTGTAATCTAGATGTCATTGTGCTAGTCAAGTGAGTTTTACTTATGTGATCTCCGGAGACTCCTTGTCCCACGTGTGTAAAGGTGACAGTGTGTGCACCGTGTGGGTCTCTTAGGCTATATTTCACAGAATACTTACTCACTGTTATGAATGGCGTAGTGAAGTGCTTATTTATATCTCTTTATGATTGCAATGTGTTTTGTATCACAATTTATCTATGTGCTACTCTAGCAATGTTATTAAAGTAGTTTTATTCCTCCTGCACGGTGTAATGGTGACAGTGTGTGCATCCGTGTTAGTACTTGGCGTATGCTATGATCATGATCTCTTGTAGATTGTGAAGTTAACTATTGCTATGATAGTATTGATGTGATCTATTCCTCCTACATAGCGTGAAGGTGACAGTGTGCATGCTGTGTTAGTACTTGGTTTAGTCGTGTTGATCTTTCTTGCACTCTAAGGTTATTTAAATATGAACATTGAATTGTGGAGCTTGTTAACTCCGGCATTGAGGTTCGTGTAATCCTACGCAATGTGTTCATCATCCAACAAGAGTGTAGAGTATGCATTTATCTATTCTGTTATGTGATCAATGTTGAGAGTGTCCACTAGTGAAAGTCTAATCCCTAGGCCTTGTTCCTAAATCTGCTATCGCTGCTTCTTTTTTCTGTGTTACTTTGCTGTACTACACCATCAACGAACCAAGCACTTTTGGGCGCCATTACTACTGCTCATATATATTCATACCTGTATTTCACTATCTCTTCGCCGAACTAGTGCACCTATTAGGTGTGTTGGGGACACAAGAGACTTCTTGCTTTGTGGTTGCAGGGTTGCATGAGAGGATATCTTTGACCTCTTCCTCCCCGAGTTCGATAAACCTTGGGTGATCCACTTAAGGGAAACTTGCTGCTGTTCTACAAACCTCTGCTCTTGGAGGCCCAACACTGTCTACAAGAATAGAAGCTCCCGTAGACATCAAGCACTTTTCTGGCGCCGTTGCCGGGGAGGAAAGGTAAAAAGGCACTCATACTCCGGTTCCAGGTAATACTTTCTGGCGCCATTGTGTTTGTGCTCGAAGCTATTTCCTTTAGATCCTGCAATTGCATCTTTTTGTTTCTTGTTTACACTAGTTTGGCATAATGGACAACAATGAGCTTCTTATTCTATTTCCTGATTTAAAACATGGATTGTTTGATGCAAAAATTAAAAAACCTATGAAATCTTATTTGCATGCTGGTAGTAATATTAGTATGAACGCTTTGAACACCATTGTTGATAATGATATAGAAAGTTCTAAGCTTGGGGAAGCTGGTTTTCATGATCTTTTTAGTCCCCCAAGCATTGAGGAGAAAATTTTCTTTGATGATACTTTGCCTCCTATTTATGATGATTATAATGATAGTGGTCTTTTGGTGCCACCTACTATGGAGAGTAAATTTTGTTGTGATTATACTATGCCTCCTATATTTGATAATGAGAATAATAATGATAGCTACTTTGTTGAATTTGCTCCCACTACAACTAATAAAATTGATTATGCTTATGTGGAGGGTAATAATTTTATGCATGAGACTCATGATAAGAATGCTTTATGTGATAGTTATATTGTTGAGTTTGCTCATGATGCTACTGAAAGTTATTATGAGAGAGGAAAATATGGTTGTAGAAATTTTCATGTTACTAAAATGCCTCTCTATGTGCTGAAATTTTTGAAGCTACACTTGTTTTATCTTCCTATGCTTGTTACTTTGCTCTTCATGAACTTGTTTATTTACAAGATTCCTATGCATAGGAAGCATGTTAGACTTAAATTTGTTTTGAATTTGCCTCTTGATGCTCTCTTTTGCTTCAAATACTATTTCTTGCGAGTGCATCATTAAAACTGCTGAGCCCATCTTAACGGCTATAAAGAAAGAACTTCTTGGGAGATAACCCATGTGTTATTTTGCTACAGTACTTTGTTTTTATTTTGTGTCTTGGAAGTTGTTTACTACTGTAGCAACCTCTCCTTATCTTAGTTTTGTGTTTTGTTGTGCCAAGTAAAGTCTTTGATAGTAAAGTAAGTACTAGATTTGGATTACTGCGCAGTTCCAGATTTCTTTGCTGTCACGAATCTGGGTCTATCTCCCTGTAGGTAGCTCAGAAAATTAAGCCAATTTACGTGCATGATCCTCAGATATGTACGCAACTTTCATTCAATTTGGGAATTTTCATTTGAGCAAGTCTGGTGGCCTAATAAAATCCATCTTTACGGACTGTTCTGTTTTGACAGATTCTGCCTTTTGTTTCGCATTGCCTCTTTTGCTATGTTGGATGAATTTCTTTGATCCATTAATGTCCAGTAGCTTTATGCAATGTCCAGAAGTGTTAAGAATGATTGTGTCACCTCTGAACATGTGAATTTTTATTATGCACTAACCCTCTAATGAGTTGTTTCGAGTTTGGTGTGGAGGAAGTTTTCAAGGATCAAGAGAGGAGTATGATGCAATATGATCAAGGAGAGTGAAAGCTCTAAGCTTGGGGATGCCCCGGTGGTTCACCCCTGCATATTTCAAGAAGACTCAAGCATCTAAGCTTGGGGATGCCCAAGGCACCCCTTCTTCATCGACAAATTATCAGGTTCCTTCTCTTGAAACTATATTTTTATTCGGCCACATCTTATGTACTTTACTTGGAGCGTCTGTGTGCTTTTGTTTTTGTTTGAATAAATGCTTGTGTGGGAGAGAGACACGCTCCGCTGGTTCATATGAACACATGTGTTCTTAGCTTTTAATGTTCATGGCGAAGGTTGAAACTGCTTCGTTAATTGTTATATGGTTGGAAACGGGAAATGCTACATGTAGTAATTCTAAAATGTCTTGAATAATGTGATACTTGGCAATTGTTGTGCTCATGTTTAAGCTCTTGCATCATATACTTTGCACCTATTAATGAAGAAACACTTAGAGCTTGCTAAAATTTGGTTTGCATATTTGGTTTCTCTAGAGTCTAGATAATATCTAGTATTGAGTTTTGAACAACAAGGAAGACGGTGTAGAGTCTTATAATGTTTACAATATGTCTTTTATGTGAGTTTTGCTGCACAGTTCATCCTTGTGTTTGTTTCAAATAACCTTGCTAGCCTAAACCTTGTATCGAGAGGGAATACTTCTCATGCATCCAAAATCCTTGAGCCAACCACTATGCCATTTGTGTCCACCATACCTACCTACTACATGGTATTTATCCGCCATTCCAAAGTAAATTGCTTGAGTGCTACCTTTAAATTCCATCATTCGCCTTTGCAATATATAGCTCATGGGACAAATAGCTTAAAAACTATTGTGGTATTGAATATGTACTTATGCACTTTATCTCTTATTAAGTTGCTTGTTGTGCGATAACCATGTTTCTGGGGACGCCATCAACTATTCCTTGTTGAATATCATGTGAGTTGCTATGCATGTCCGTCTTGTCTGAAGTAAGAGAGATCTACCACCTTAATGGTTGGAGCATGCATATTGTTAGAGAAGAGCATTGGGCCGCTAACTAAAGCCATGATTCATGGTGGAAGTTTCAGTTTTGGACATATATCCTCAATCTCATATGAGAATAATAATTGTTGCCACATGCTTATGCATTAAAGAGGAGTCCATTATCTGTTGTCCATGTTGTCCCGGTATGGATGTCTAAGTTGAGAATAATCAAAAGCGAGAAATCCAAAATGCGAGCTTTCTCCTTAGACCTTTGTACAGGCGGCATGGAGGTACCCCATTGTGACACTTGGTTAAAACATGTGCATTGCAAAGATCCGGTAGTCCAAGCTAATTAGGACAAGGTGCGGGCACTATTAGTATACTATGCATGAGACTTGCAACTTGTAAGATATAACTTTCATAACTCATATGCTTTATTACTACCGTTGACAAAATTGTTTCATGTTTTCAAAATAAAAGCTCTAGCACAAATATAGCAATCGATGCTTTCCTCTTTGAAGGACCATTCTCTTTACTTTTATGTTGAGTCAGTTCACTATATCTCTCCACCTCAAGAAGCAAACACTTGTGTGAACTGTGCATTGATTCCTACATACTTGCATATTGTACTTGTTATATTACTCTATGTTGACTATTATCCATGAGATATACATGTTACAAGTTGAAAGCAACAGCTGAAACTTAATCTTCCTTTGTGTTGCTTCAATACCTTTACTTTGATTTATTGCTTTATGAGTTAACTCTTATGCAAGACTTATTAATACTTGTCTTGAAGTACTATTCATGAAAAGTCTTTGCTTTATGATTCACTTGTTTACTCATGTCATTACCATTGTTTTGATCGCTGCATTCACTACATATGTTTAGAAATAGTATGATCAAGGTTATGATGGCATGTCACTTCAGAAATTATCTTTGTTATCGTTTTACCTGCTCGGGACGAGCAGAACTAAGCTTGGGGATGCGATACGTCTCCGACGTATCGATAATTTCTTATGTTCCATGCCATATTATTGATGATATCTACATGTTTTATACACAGTTTATGTCATATTTATGCGTTTTCTGGAACTAACCTATTAACAAGATGCCGAAGTGCAATTTTCTGCTGTTTTGGTTTCAGAAATCCTAGTAAGGAAATATTCTCGGAATCGGACGAAATCAAGACCCAGGTTCCTATTTTTCCGGAACCATCCAACACCCGAGAGCCGCCGAGAGCCACAGGGGCCCACCCACCTGGCGCGGCCGGAGGGGGGCCGTGCCGCCCTATGGTGTGGTGGCCCTAGGCCCCCTCAGAGGCTGCCCTTAGCCTATTTAAAGCCTCCGTCGAAAACCCTATTATGAAGGACGAAACCCACGAAACCTTCCGAGCCACCGCCATCGCGAAGATCCGGGGGACAGAGTCTGTTCCGGCACCCGCCGGAGCGGGAAGTGCCCGGAAGGCTTCTCCATCGACACCGCTGCCATCTCCACCGCCATCTTCATCATCGCTGCTGCTCCCATGAGGAGGGAGTAGTTCTCCATCGAGGCTCGGGGCTGTACCGGTAGCTATGTGGTTCATCTCTCTCCTATGTACTTCAATACAATAATCTCATGAGCTGCCTTACATGATTGAGATTCATATGATGATGCTTGTAATCTAGATGTCATTGTGCTAGTCAAGTGAGTTTTACTTATGTGATCTCCGGAGACTCCTTGTCCCACGTGTGTAAAGGTGACAGTGTGTGCACCGTGTGGGTCTCTTAGGCTATATTTCACAGAATACTTATTCACTGTTATGAATGGCGTAGTGAAGTGCTTATTTATATCTCTTTATGATTGCAATGTGTTTTGTATCACAATTTATCTATGTGCTACTCTAGCAATGTTATTAAAGTAGTTTTATTCCTCCTGCACGTGTAATGGTGACAGTGTGTGCATCCGTGTTAGTACTTGGCGTATGCTATGATCATGATCTCTTGTAGATTGTGAAGTTAACTATTGCTATGATAGTATTGATGTGATCTATTCCTCCTACATAGCGTGAAGGTGACAGTGTGCATGCTGTGTTAGTACTTGGTTTAGTCGTGTTGATCTTTCTTGCACTCTAAGGTTATTTAAATATGAACATTGAATTGTGGAGCTTGTTAACTCCGGCATTGAGGGTTCGTGTAATCCTACGCAATGTGTTCATCATCCAACAAGAGTGTAGAGTATGCATTTATCTATTATGTTATGTGATCAATGTTGAGAGTGTCCACTAGTGAAAGTCTAATCCCTAGGCCTTGTTCCTAAATACTGCTATCGCTGCTTGTTCTGTTTTACTGTGTTACTACTGCTGCAATACTACCACCATCAATGCACGCCAGCAAGCACTTTTGGCGCCATTACTACTGCTCATATATATTCATACCACCTGTATTTCACTATCTCTTCGCCGAACTAGTGCACCTATTAGGTGTGTTGGGGACACAAGAGACTTCTTGCTTTGTGGTTGCAGGGTTGCATGAGAGGGATATCTTTGACCTCTTCCTCCTGAGTTTGATAAACCTTGGGTGATCCACTTAAGGGAAACTTGCTGCTGTTCTACAAACCTCTGCTCTTGGAGGCCCAACACTGTCTACAAGAATAGAAGCTCCCGTAGACATCAACCACATAGCTACCGGTAGAGCCCTTAGCCTCGGGGGAGAACTACTCCCTCCTCATCATAGGAGACAGCAGCGGCGATGAAGATGGCGGTGGTGTCGATGGAGATGGATTCGGGGGCAATTCCCCGTCCCGGCGGCGTGCCGGAACAGAGACTTCTGTCCCCCGAACTTGGCTTCGCGATGGCGGCGGCTGCGTAACTTTTCTCGTCTCGTGGCTTATCTCTTTAGGGTTTTCACATCTGGGAGCATATATAGGCGAAGGGCGATGTCGGTGGAGTCCCGAGGTGGGCTCCCCACCAGGTGGCGTGGCCGAGGGGTGGCCCGCGCCTATGGTGTGGGCTCCTCGTGGCCCTCCTTCGTCTCTCCTTCGGACTCCGTGAAGCCCCTGGAAAAATAGGAACGTGGCCTTTTGTTTCGTCCAATTCCGAGAATATTTCTGTGTAAGATTTCTGAAACCAAAAACAGCAGAAAACGAGCTGCACTGCATCTTGTTAATAGGTTAGTTCCAGAAAATGCATAAAATCATTATAAAGTGTGAGCAAAACATGTAGGTATTGTCATAAAACTAGCATGGAACATAAGAAATTATAGATACGTTGGAGACGTATCAGAGCCCATCATTAAAATGAAGGTCGATGATTTTGATTGTAATGCTTTATGTGATCTTGGTGCAAGTATTTCTGTTATGCCTAAGAAACTTTATGATATGCTTGACTTGCCACCTTTGGAATGTTGTTATTTGGATGTTAATCTTGCTGATAATTCTATAAAGAAACCTTTGGGGAGAATTGATAATGTTCACATTACGGTTAACAATAACCTTGTCCCCGTTGATTTTGTTGTTTTGGATATTGAATGCAATGCATCTTGTCCTATTGTTTTGGGAAGACCCTTTCTTCGAACCGTTGGTGCTATTATTGATGTGAAAGAAGGAAATATTAAATATCAATTCCCTCTTAAGAAAGGTATGGAACACTTCCCTAGAAAGATAATGAAGATGCCTTTTGATTCTATTATTAGAACAAATTATGATGTTGATGCTTCTTCTCTTGATGTTACTTGATTTTGACTTTCTGCGCCTAGCTGAAAGGCGTTAAAGAAAAGCGCTTATGGGAGACAACCCATTATTTTATTTCTGCAATTTTTTTTTATTTTGAGTCAAGGTGCTTGTTACTACTGTAGCAATACCTTTGTATCTTTATTTTATTGCATTGTTGTGCCAAGTAAAGTCTTTGATAGAAAGTTGATACTAGATTTGGATTTCTGCGCAGAAACAGATTTTTAGCTGTCACGAATTTGAGTTTTCTCTCTGTAGAAACTCGTAAAATCCTGAAAAAATTCATCGTGATCCTGGATATGTACGCAACTTTCGTTCAACTGAGCTTTTCCATCTGAGCATGTTAAGTGCCTCGAAAAATTCGTCTTACGGACTGTTCTATTTTGACAGATTCTGCCTTTTATTTCGCATTGCCTCTTTTACTGTGTTGAGTGGATTTCTTTGCTCCATTAAATTTCAGTAGCCTTGGGTAATGTTCAGAAGTGTTGGGAATGATTGTGTCCTCTCTGAACATGTGAATTTTGATTATGCTCTAACCCTCTAATGAGATTGTTTTGAGTCTGGTGTGGAGGAAGTTTTCAAGGGTCAAGAGAGGAGGATGATATGATATGATCAAGAAGAGTGAAAAGTCTATGCTTGGGGATGCTCCCCGTGTTTCATCCCTGCATATTTCAAGAAGACTCAAGCATCTAAGCTTGGGATGCCCAAGGCATCCCCTTCTTCATCAACAACTTATCAGGTCACCTCTAGTGAAACTATATTTTTATTTCGTCACATCTTATGCTCTTTACTTGGAGCGTCTGTTTGTTTTTATTTTTGTTTATGTTTGAATAAAATCGGATCCTAGCATTCATTGTGTGGAGAAAGACACGCTCCGCTTTTTCATATGAACACTGGTGTTCTTAGCTTTACTTTAATGTTCATGGCGAAGTTGAAAGCCGCTTCGTTGATTGCTATTTGGTTGGAAACAGAAAATGCTTCATGTGGTAAATGGTATATTATCTTGAATAATTTGATACTTGGCAATTGTTTTGAGCTCTCAAGTAGATCATGTTTAAGCTTTTGCATCATGTAGTTTAAACCCATTAGTGGAGAACTACTGTAGAGCTTGTTGAAATTTGGATTGCATGATTGATATCTCTAAAAGTCTAGATATTTTCTGGTAAAAGTGTTTGAGCAACAAGGAAGACAGTGTAGAGTCTTATAATGCTTGCAATATATTCTTATGTAAGTTTTGCTGTACCGGTTCATACTTGTGTTTGCTTCAAACAACCTTGCTAGCCAAAGCCTTGTACTGAGAGGAAATGCTTCTCGTGCATCCAAAACCTTGAGCCAAAACCAATGCCATTTGTGTCCACCATAACTACCTATATGTGGTATTTTTCTGCCATTCCAAATTAAATTGCTTGCGTGCTACCTTTAAAATTTCATTCCTTGTCTTTGCAATACATAGCTCATGGGAAAGTAGCCTAAAAAACTATTGTGGTAATGAATATGTCGCTTATGTATCTTAGTTCTTATAAGTTGCTTGTTGAGCGGTAACCATGTTTCTGGGGCGCCATCAACTTTTTACACCTTTGTTGAATATCATGTGAGTTGTTATGCATGTTCGTCTTGTAAGGGAGATTTCTCATGATTAAATGGTTTGAGTATGCATATTGTTAGAGAAGAACATTGGCCAACCAAAGCCATGTATCATGGTGGAAGTTTCAGCTTGGACATTAATCCTAATTCTCTTATGAGAATATTATCTGTTTGAATGCTTAAAGCATTAAAGAGGAGTCCATTATCTGTTTTCTATGTTGTCCCGGTATGGATGTCCTTAAGTTGAGATCTATCAAAACGAGAAATCAAATGCGATCTATCTCCTTGGACCTTTGTACAGGTGGCATAGAGGTACCCCTTTGTGAAACTTGGTTGAAACATATGTAATGCAATGATAATCCATGGAAATCCGAGCTAATTAGGACAAGGTGCGGGCACTATTGGTATTCGATGCATGAGGCTTGCAACTTATAAGAGGTTTTATGCATAACACATATGAATTATTACTACCGTTGAAAAAATTGTTTCCATGTTTTCAAAATAAAAAGCTCTAGCACATGAGTAATCCATGCTTCCCTCTGCGAAGGGCCTTTCTTTTACTTTATGTTGAGTCAGTTTACCTACTTCTTTCTATCTTAGAAGCAAACGCTTGTGTCAACTGTGTGCATTGCTTCTTACATGTTTACTTATTGCACTTGTTATATTGCTTTATGTTGACAACTATCCATGAGATATACATGTTACAAGTTGAAAGCAATTGCTGAAACTTAATCATCCTTTGTGTTGCTTCAAAACCTTCTATTAAGAATCTATTGCTTTATGAGTTAACTTTTATGCAAGTCTTATTGATGCTTGTCTTGAAAGTACTATTCATGAAAAGTCTTTGCTATATGATTCAGTTGTTTAGTCATCATCTAGACCATTGCTTCGAATCACTTCATTCATCTCATATGCTTTACAATAGTATTGATCAAGATTATGATAGTAGCATGTCACTTCAGAAATATCCTTGTTATCGTTTACCTACTAGAAAAGTAAGAACTAAGCTTGGGGATGCTTGATACGTCTCAAACGTATCTATAATTTCTTATGTTCCATGCTAGTTATATGAAAATACTCACATGTTTTATATACACTTTACATCATTTTGATGCATTTTCCAGCACTAACCTATTAACAAGATGCCGACGCCGTTCTGTTTGCTGTTTTTGGTTTCAGAAATCCTACACGGAAATATTCTCGGAATTGGACGAAACAAAAGCCCACGGTCCTATTTTCCACGGAGCCTTCCGGAAGTCAAGAGAGACGAAGAGGGACGCGAGACGGCCACACCCTAGGGCGGCCCCACCCCAGCCACGCCGCCCTATGGGGTGGGCCTCGACGTCCCCGACTCGCTCGCTGTTATTCTCTCCGTCACGAAAACCTATCACCGAGAACCACGATACGAGAAAATTCTTGAGGCGCCGCCGCCAATCCCATCTCGGGATTCGGGAGATCGCCTCCGCACCTGGAGAGGGGAATCATCAGGAGGGCTCTACATCACCATGCCCGCCTCCGGACGTCGTGAGTAGTTCATCCTTGGACTATGGGTCCATAGCAGTAGCTAGATGGTTGTCTTCTCCTCTTGTGCTATCATGTTTAGATCTTGTGAGCTGCCTATCATGATCAAGATCATCTATTTGTAATGCTACATGTTGCGTTTGTTGGGATCCGATGAATATGGAATACTATGTCAAGTTGATTATCGATCTATCATATATGTGTTGTTTATGTTCTTGCATGCTCTCCGTTGCTAGTAGAGGCTCCCAAGTTGATACTTGTGACTCCAAGAGGGAGTATTTATGCTCGATAGTGGGTTCATGCCTCCATTGAATCTGGGACGGTGACAGGTTCTAAGGTTGTGGATGTGTTTGTTGCCACTAGGGATAAAACATCAATGCTTTGTCTAAGGATATTTGTGTTGATTACATTACTTACAGTACTTAATGCAATTGTCTGTTGTTTGCAACTTAATACTGGAAGGGTGCGGATGCTAACCGAAGGTGGACTTTTTAGGCATAGATGCATGCTGGATAGCGGTCTATGTTCTTTGTCGTAATGCCCTAAGTAAATCTCATATTAGTCATCATGATATGTATATGCATCTCTATTTGTCAATTGCCCATGTAATTTGTTCACCCAACATGCTATTTATTATTGGAGAGACACCACTAGTGAACTGTGGACCCCGGTCCATTCTTTTACATCTGAATACAATCTACTGCAATCATTGTTCTCTATTGTTCTTTGCAAACAAACATCATTCTCGACACCATACGTTTAATCCTTTGTTTACAAGCCGGTGAGATTGACAACCTCACCTTAAGTTGGGGCAAAGTATTTTGATTGTGTTGTGCAGGTTCCACGTTGGCGCCGAATCCCTGGTGTTACGCCGCACTACACTCCTTCACCAACAACCTTCACGTGGCCTTCATCTCCTACTGGTTCGATAACCTTGGTTTCTTACTGAGGGAAAACTTGCTGCTGTACGCATCATACCTTCCTCTTGGGGTTTCCAACGAACGTGTGCTTTACCGTCACAAGCACTTCCCTCTGCGAAGGGCCTTTCTTTTACTTTATGTTGAGTCAGTTTACCTACTTCTTTCTATCTTAGAAGCAAACACTTGTGTCAATTGTGCATGATTCTTACATCCTTACTTATTGCACTTGTTATATTACTTTATGTTGACAACTATCCATGAGATATACATGTTACAAGTTGAAAGCAATTGCTGAAACTTAAATCTTCCTTTGTGTTGCTTCAAAACCTCTTATTAAGAATCTGTTGCTTTATGAGTTAACTCTTATGCAAGACATTTGATGCTTGTCTTGAAAGTACTATTCATGAAAAGTTTTTGTTATATGATTCAGTTGTTTAGTCATTATCTTTTTGTTAGCAAACTATAGACCATTGCTTTGGGTCACTTCATTCATCTCATATGCTTTACAATAGTGTTGATCAAGATTATGTTGGTAGCATGTCACTTCAGAAATTATTCTTTTTATCGTTTACCTACTCGAGGGTGAGTAGGAACTAAGCTTGGGGATGCTTGATACGTCTCCAACGTATCTATAATTTCTTATGTTCCATGCTAGTTTTATGACAATACCTACATGTTTTATCCACACTTTATAATGTTTTTATGCATTTTCTGGGACTAACCTATTAACAAGATGCCGCAGTGCAGTTCTGTTTCTGTTTTTATTTCAAAAGTTAGTTTACGGATATTCTCGGAATTGGACGAAACAAAAGCCCACGGCCCTATTTTCCACGGAGTGTTCCAGATGTCCGAAGGAGAGACGAAGAGGAGCCACGAGGCGGCCACACCATAGGGGGGCGCGGCCCCACCTCCTGCCGCGCCGCCATATGGGGTGGGCCCCTCGGGACTCCACCGACGCCGCCTTCGCCTATATTCTCCGCAAAAACCTAGCACCGAGAGCCAAAATACCGAGCAGTTCAGAGACGCCCGCCGTCAACCCTAACTCGGGGGTTCAGAGAACTCCTCGGCACCACCGGAGGGGAATCATCACCGGAGGGCTCTACATCACCATGCCCGCCTCCGGACTGATGCGTGAGTAGTTCATCCTTGGACTATGGGTCCATAGCAGTAGCTAGATGGTTGTCTTCTCTCTTGTGCTATCATGTTTAGATCTTGTGAGCTGCCTATCATGATCAAGATCATCTATTTGTAATGCTACATGTTGTGTTTGTTGGGATCCGATGAATATGGAATACTATGTCAAGTTGATTATTGATCTATCATATATGTTATTTATGATCTTGCATGCTCTCCGTTGCTAGTAGAGGCTCTGGCCAAGTTGATACTTGTGACTCCAAGAGGGAGTATTTATGCTAGATAGTGGGTTCATGTCTCCATTGAATCTGGGGGTGACAGCAACCCCTAAGGTTGTGGATGTGTGTTGCCACTAGGGATAAAACATCAATGCTTTGTCTAAGGATATTTGTATTGTTTACATTACGCACAATACTTAATGCAATTGTCTGTTGTTTGCAACTTAATACTGGAAGGGGTGCGGATGCTAACCCGAAGGTGGACTTTTTAGGCATAGATGCATGTTGGATGGCGGTCTATGTTCTTTGTCGTAATGCCCTAAGTAAATCTCATAGTAGTCATCATGATATGTATGTGCATTGTTATGCCCTCTCTATTTGTCAATTGCCCAAGTAATTTGTTCACCCAACATGTTATTTATCTTATTGGAGAGACACCACTAGTGAACTGTGGACCCTGGTCCATTCTTTTACATCTGAAATACAACCTACTGCAATCATTGTTCTCTTTTGTTTTCTGCAAGCCGGTGAGATTGACAACCTCACTGTTAAGTTGGGGAAAGTAGTTTGATTGTGTTGTGCAGGTTCTACGTTGGCGCCGGAATCCCTGGTGTTGCGCCGCACTACACTTGGTTCGATAACCTTGGTTTTCCTGAGGGAAAACTCGCTGCTGTACTCATCATACCTTCCTCTTGGGGTTCCCAACGGACATGTGCTTTACCGTCACAAGCAGTCGACGCACATGCGAAGGACCTCTGTATTTTTCTTCGGGACCAGCACTGGGTTTGCTACCCACGTGGCTTCTGTGTGTATCTCTTTGATGAACCCACTTCTCGAGTCGATTAATTTGACAGAATAGCTTTGCGGTTTGGTTAACGCCGCAAAGGTTGTCTAATTAGCCTGGCCAATGGATCCAAGTTAAGGGGGTGCTCGACAAGTTCCCTGGGTACTCTGGCATGTCAGCTGGACACCATGCGAAGATTTCCCAGCGCTCACGGAGGAACTCGACGAGCGCGCTTTCCTATGCGAGGTCCATGTTTGTGGCGATAGCTGTCGTCTTCTTGGGATATGTCGGGTGTACTTGTACTTCCTTCGAGTTCTTGGTGGTATCAAAGGTTGGTTCCTTGAGAGGCCTCCCGACATCTGGCAACACATCGTAGTCTGTTGTCAGCTTTGACGCCATATATTCTGCCATCCCGAAGGTTTCGACAATCGATGAAAATCCTTGTCGCATTTATCCGCTAGCGCAAAGCTGCCTTTGATTGGTCCTTTGGGTCCAGGGAGCCTCCATAACAAGTATGTGTAGTGTGGTACTGCCATGAATCTGGCATATGCGGGTCGTCCCAATAGAGCATGGTACTGTGATGGGAAATCCACGACTTCAAACTCCAACCTCTCTATCCTGTAATTCTCTCGGGTTCCAAACTGAACGTCGAGATTGATCTTCCCAAGTGGATAACTTGGCTTGTCTGGTGTGATACCATGGAAACACGTATCCGTTGGTTTTAAGTTCGCCAGGGATATATTCTTCTTCCTCAATGTATCTGCGTACATGAGGTTTAAACTGCTGCCTCCATCTATGAATACTCGCGAGACGTCAAACCCTGTGATCACCGCTGGTAAGATCAAAGCTGATTGCCCTGGTCGAGGGACTTGCTGCGGGTGGTGCAATGGTGAAGCCAATATCCTGTCCCGACCAATTCAAGTACTCAATTGTTGGTGGAGGCATCTTCTCTGCCATAAAGACCTATCGCGAAATTACTTTTTGAGCTCTATTTGATGGCCTGGCCTTCTAAATCATCGACACCGCGCCGTTGGTGTCAATATTAGGAGGCGGTTGTGGTGCTGCCGCTATTCGTAACTGATGTTGATTTTTGTCCGTGATCGCGGGAGGAGGTGGAAGGTGGATCTCACTCCTTGGCCCCTGAGGGTTCCTGTTTGCTGCCTATGCGTTGGCATGCCCCGCAAATCTGTTAAGCGCCTGGAAAGTTCGGCAGTCCTTCTGCAAATGTCCCGACTGCGTTTTCCCATTGTTATCGAGATAGAAGTGCATCTGACATGGTCCGTTCATCATATCTTCGGGAGATATGTACGGCCTCTGGAACCTTGGACCATTATTTTGTCTATGGGGACGGGAGCCGTCCTTGTAGTCGATGCGCTGCTCGCCGCTTTGTTGATAATCATCGCGATTGTTTCCTCCACTATTTCCTCGAAATCCAGCCGATATTTTGCCGGGAGCATCATATTCTGAGAACTGACGAGGGAATCGTCGTCTATTTTGAAAAATTCGACTGCGGTCTTCCTCAGGCGACCTTTGCCGTTTGTTGTGAACAGCATCTTCTCCATCCGCCCACCTATTCGCTATTTCCATGAGTGTTGCTATTGTCTTCGGGTTGGTTCTTCCCAAATCCTCGACGAAGTCCCTCCTTCGAATACCAGCAACGAATGCATCTATCGCTCTCTCGTCGGATATATTTTCTGCCGATGATGTTCCACCTTTGGATATACGTTCTCATTGACTCGTCGTATTTCTGCCTGCAAGCCCTCAATTGCTCCAATGATGCAGGCTTCTTACACGTGGATCGAAAATTCTTTACGAATATATCCTCGAAACTTTCCCAGCTATCGATAGATCCAGGAGACAACTTCTTTATCCACGATCGTGCGGCACCACTCAAGTGCACTTGAATGCTCTGCATGGCTGTTGCTCTAGTTCCACCCACTAACTTTACCGTCTCGAGATAATCAATTAGCCAATCCTTAGGATCTTGTGACCCATCGAATTTTTTGTAGTTATCGGGTAGCTTAAACCCTGATGGAACTCGAGTTCTACGGACTCGTCTCGTAAAGCACGGGAGTCCGCACATATCTTGTTCATCAACCTCTGGTGAGTGCCGACGCTCCCTTCTTTCCTGTCGCGCTCTGTCCACTCTTGCTTGCGTTGCTGTGTCTCTTGCCCCACTTGTTCTCACAGGATCTTGCGCTGCTGCAGCAGGTCGTGGACTATTTTGCCTTGCAAATCCTTCGGGAGGCGTGTTTGCGAACGCTGTTCCCATGGCTCCAACTCCTGCCATGGCCATGTTATACAACGCTTCTCTTGGATCTCCGGGAGGTGGCCTGGATGCGAGGATGAAAGCTGCTTGTGTCGCCATGTATCCAGCTTCTGGTGTTTCGGAATAATATTCCCCCTCGTGTCGATCGACATAAAGGACATGTCGAGGTTTTGAACTAAATTCTCCATGTCAGCCTCAGGTATATTTTGCAGCCGAGATCTTGCTCTATTTCGAGCTGCTCTATGACTATCTCCCGAAGTACCCGATTGTCGGCTCAACTCCGCCCTTCGCCTGCTTGACGCGGAAGCCGCGGCTTGCCTCCTATCCAGCTCAATTTTCCGAGCTCCCGCCTGGTACGGGCGAGTCTATATTGATATGCTTGTAACTCTTCAGCTGTCGCCGTTACAGTCATTGGCTCTGTGCCATCAATAGCTCTTGCAACTCTATCCCACACTGCTTGCGGAAATTGCACCATCTCTCGTGTTCCAGGTCCAATATATTTGGTTCCCAAACCTCGCGTAAGATCCGCGGGATCGACGTACGAATTTCCCGCATCATCAAAGTTCTCTGATGTCTCCTCCTTTGGGCGACTTGTATCTCCAATTGCATAGATTTGATGATATTTTGAACTTTGATCTTTGTCGGGATTGGTGACACCGTCATATAGATCGGTGAAGACCTCTCCAACAATAGTGGATCTGTCGATGAAGTTGAAGTCGATCTGTCAGTCGCTGCTTATCGGTCCGCAGACGCTCGAAGGACATATCGCGAAGATCTTGGCGAGCTTTCCGCTTGCCGTAGTTTTGATGAAGCGTGGCGGCAAAACCTCCTCATCGCTGTCTCGAACGATGAATCGAAAAATCGGAATCGACCACGACAATCCCGATGAAATCGGAACCTCGAGACGATACGATCCTTCTTTCTCGACGCGAAAGTGGAACCTTCCAAACGTCATCTCCATAGGCTCCTCCATATACGCATATGCATCCAAACGGGAGGGCGGGTGAGGAACAAAATCGACTAGATCAGTTTCGATCCGTTTACCTCTATCCATCGCGTTGCTTGCTACCGAAGAAGTCGACGATCTTGAACGTGCCATCGAGATCATCTCCTTGTCATCTCTAGTTCCCCACGGACGGCGCCAATTGACAAGGTATTGACCTGTCAATGCCTACAAGTTGTAGACTAGGGTTTTGCTGGAAGTAGAGGGCAAGTAGATCTCGAGGGTTTCAGCCGGAAAAGTACTCGACTTCTTATGAAAACTAGGGTTGCGTGAACAATGATTCGATTCCCTCTTTGTCCCTCGACTCCCCCTTATATAGGAGGCGGAGCCGAGGGTTTCGTATTACACAAGTTTACAGACTCCGGGAGATTCTCTGAGTTCAACCCGTAAAGTTACAAATCTCTTTATTCCTAATACAACTCTATCTTTTCTTAACAAATAATTGGGCTTCCGAACTTCATATTCTTCGACTTCATGGGCCTTCAGTAAACCCCGGGTACCATCTTCGGCAGGCCCATCGGGGATGCCTATGTCACCAGGTGGTAGGCCGGTTTGTGTAGATCCCTTTTTCTTCTTTAATCGATTGCGGATTGACTCAACATGTTTCAAAGACTCTTCATACTACTACAAAACTTAAGATGTGGATTTCGCATTATCATTTTTTTTTCGTTTTGCCTTCTTCAAATGCAATTCTATTCAATAGAGTTTGCATTTCAGGGGTGTGTTAATTAAGGAGTATTAGTATTGGTCTAGGTCTCTATATGTTCGTATTGTTGCATTTCAGGGGTGTGTTAATTAAGGAGTATTAGTATTGCTATCAACACGACAAGCAAAACGAAGAACGAACAAAACAAACCACGCAGGTGACACAAGATTTTAACGTGAAAAAACATCTTCAGTAAAGAGAGGAAAAAACCATGTACGTTAGCTAGCAAAATTTCACTATATCACGTGTGTTTATAAACACCGTGGGTTATCTTATGAAGCGATTAACTCTAGCCGGCGGCTTAGAAGATGTGATGACAATCCATACCAACCCATTCCTACTGGCAACATGTCTCCCTCCGTACATCAAAAATTTGCCTCCTTTTATATAAATTTGAATCACAACATAACAAATGCGATCATCTTAGTGACTTTGAAGTTAGTTATTCTACTGTTAAGAGTTCTCGGTTTGTTGTAAGTCATGTTTCTCTAGGTTTGATCGAAGTTATAGACTGAACATGTCAACATCTACAACGTTAATCTATATAGTACCGAAAATAATTGTGCGATTAATTTAATAAAAATATATAGGTGATTTAGGGGTCGTTAACTTGGTCAAACCAAAATTACTTTTACTTGGAGTACAAACCTAGAACACTAGTTAGTGTGGATATGAGGGAGTATGCAACGTGTACAAATTAAGTCTTTTGGCCAAAGTGAGCACGTTTTCATTTACCTTCAACAAGTTGACTTCTGAACTACTACTTCTAAACTAAACCTTGGTTTTTTTTTTGTCTTCCGCATTGTGTGCCTATTTATATGGCATTTAGAGTTTTAGACCCCCAACAAACGAGCATCAAGATACACTGACAAACCACTATGAGAACACTTCACACAGCAATCCTTGTCCTCTTCATCCTCCCATGCCTTGGCACGGGCTACTCCGGCAGCCAGAGCCGTTTCACCTCCATCGTCAGCTTCGGTGACTCCTATGCCGATACCGGTAACTTGGTCAGATGGGCTGACCCCGTCCTTCCACCACTGCCTTTCAGCAACCTCCCCTATGGCCAGACCTTCTTTGGCCACCCCACCGGACGGATCAGTGATGGCCGTCTCGTGCTGGACTTCATCGGTAATAGACTATCATGGACAATTCTTAGTTAGCTAATGTCTATAAGTCAACCTTTACTGATCTTTGCTGCTTTTTTTTTGTGCACCGCGTATAGCGGATGCCCTGGGTCTGCCTTTTGTGCCGCCCTATCTGGGCAATGAGAAAAATTTCACCGCCGGAGTGAACTTCGCGGTGGCAGGAGCCCCGGCTCTGAACCTGACGTACCTACAGGGGCAGAATTTGACATTGAGTCCCCCAATCAGACACTCTCTCGACGACCAGCTCGTGTGGTTCCAGGAGCTGAAGCCTTCGCTCTGCAGCAGTAAGTAGCTATATTAACATGCTTTCAATAGTATCAGGATGAAGAGTTTTTTCTAGAATACAATTTCAGGAAGAAGCGTAATTTACCTCATTGTCCATGGCATGCAGGACAAGGTGCTAACTGTTTCGGGAGCACTCTGTTTGTAATGGGTGAGTTTGGAGGAAATGACTACCTGAGCTTCCTATTATCGAACAGGACCGTTGAACAAACTGGAGCTTATGTTCCAATAATTGTTGACAGCATTTCTAGGGGCGTGGAGGTACTTACTCATCCGTACTACTCTCTCTGTCCTTAAAGTTATCTGAAATTTGTCTAGATTCGGATATATCTAGACACTAAATACCTCAGACAAATTTCATGGAATGGAGGGCGTATACCGTAAGTCGTAACTGTACACCGGATGGATGTTTTCCAAAAATGGGGAAACCTCGGTATGGGAATCGATTGATGCACACCGGATGGATGAAATGTCATTTTCTACATTTGATCCCCACGTGTTAATTTACTCTCAATCATCTTTCGTCACACTGGCCTTTTCTAAGTCTGCAATGCTGCAATAATTGCTGCTATATATCTATATTCTGAAGATATGATCCGTGAAGTTCATTCACGTAATCACTAGACAGAAAAGAGCCAACTGGATTAGAAAATTTGAACAAGTGGACAGGAACGAGCAGTTTTCAAAGTCAAACCGGTTGACGGAATAAATTTGAATCATTTTTCTGGGACTAATGTAGCGTGTGGAACTAGACTACTGAAATTTAAATTGCAATCGTCTTCACTCGCGCAGATACTGATTCAGCGCGGTGCCAAGTACATAGTCGTGGCGGACATCTTCCCGGTTGGCTGCCTTCCCGGAGTGCTCACCGTGCTCGCGAGCACAGACAAGGCAGACTACGACCGGCACGGATGCATCGCCGGTGTAGAGAGGCTGTTGTCGAGATACCACAACTCTCTCCTCCGCCGGCGGATCAAGGTGCTCCAGAGCAAGTACCCACACACGACGATCATCTCCGCCGAGTACTACCGACCCTTCATAGCATTTCTACATGAGCCAGCACATTTTGGTGAGCTATCTAGTCCTCTCAATTCATTTTTTTTGTTGCAAGAGTAACCGACATTGTAACATGCTTTCCGGTGTATTAACCCAAAAATATATGCAGGATTGAACCGCAGCACGACCCTCTTCAGCTGCTGTGGAGCAGGAGGCCCTCCATACAACTACAACTCCAGCTCAGCGTGCGGCCAGCCGGGCGTAATGGTGTGCGCACATCCGTCGGAGGCGCTTCAGTGGGACGGCTTCCACCTCACGGACGCCGCCCAAAAGCTCATCGCCGACGGGTGGCTCCACGGACCATACGCGGATCCTCCTATACTGCACGTCGCACACTAGCTTCGTCGGGACAAAAACGTGTAAAATTGACTTTATATTTCTGTCTTATCCAGCCATGTAAACATCTGCCTGCGTCATAGGCCACAAAATATTCTCATTGAAAAATAGGATTACCGAGTCGATGCACGCAATGAACAAAGAAGGCAGGGATGAAAGATTTATCTACAATTTTAGTATCAAACTGAATGTTATGTTTATTTCCTGACATGCGCATAGAAATTGCAAATACACATAGTACTCAAAACATGTACACTTGTGAATTTTATTTCTGACTTTTTTTTTTCAAAATGCTCTTTTAGCTGAGCTCATGTAAAGCTGTGCTTGGCTTAGAATTTTCCCCATTCATCCCCTCCTCTTTTAGCTGAGCTCATGTAAAGCTTTGCCAAAATTCAAATTGGGCCAGTAATCAAGATTGTTTCTGTTATGATGTGTCTTAGGCTGCTCTACGGTTGTGAAAAATAAAACCAGCAGCGTTCTAGAACAAAAAATATATGGTATAAAAATAGTATGTTAATACCTGTTGATGCATTTCGGCACACAAACTTCACCAACTTTTTCTTCCTGCATCTGTAGCTCAGCTACCAAAACAGACATAGATGAGAATGAGAGCACAGCTTCATCGCTGGGTCTCCGTCCATACACTTGCAATAGAAGAAATACCATGATCATTTGAGTCCAGTAATATAGTTGTAATGGCCAGGCATGAAAAGAGCATTTCTTTTATCAACTCTGTAACGAAGATAAAACATGGTGAACTTCATGCGCCTAGGTCCCTACCACTTCCTGTTAAGGAAGATATTGATACCCACCAGGCCTGCCACTTTCTGTTCAGCAAGATATTGGCATCCACCAGTATGAAATAGCCATCTTCACTGAAACCTTAACAAAAAAATAAAGATTCATTTAACCAGTCCGCATGTATCTTGTTTCAGACTATAGTTATCATTAAAAGTTTTCTAACAGTAACTTTATCCAGCTTTCTAATAGCAACTTTACCTGGCAAACTGAAGAAGATTAGCCAATTGTACCTCAGCTTGCACCAACACTGTGTGCACACTAGAAGACTCAAGTACCAAAACAGACATGTGGCGCAGCTTAATGATTGCACCTCCAAACACATAATCTATAGAATTATAGAAGAAACATCATAATTGTTTGAGCTCAGTGGTTGCATTGGACTTGTATATGGAGCATCGAGCATGCCTGAAACATTACATGGCTTATATCAGGAGGGGTACACTCACATACATTTGAGGAGAGTAAACAAATATCTTATTTCAGAATTGCATAAAAGAAAACTTATGTATCTCAAACAAGCTACATACAAATTTCAGTAAGACAGATTAACTCACAAAAAAATTGAGGTGTTGACTTTTGAACATGAAAAAACACCCAGGGAATCTAATCACTAACCATAGTGATAACAAGCTAACTCAAGATGCTAATTCATGTGTAGCTGCAGATTATTCCACAAAGTCAAGATATATTTGAAAGAGATAGATGATACTAACCAAAAGCCAGAGACTAGAGCAGAAAATATGTAGGACGATATGTTTAATTGAACCCTTCAATATTGCGAACACCAGGCCACGTTGAATTAAATGAATAAAAAATCATCAAACACATCATTTGCTAACACCAAAACAATCCATCACCTAGGTGCAAATTCTGAAACTAGAATCACAATGGACATCTTCTTGAAACTAATATGCATATTCTTCTCCTATGTACAACACCAATTCTGTCCTTCAAATCCTCGTGTTTCTTTCTTATAAATACATAAACATGAAACATAAGCAGTCTGCAACCTTTCCTTTGGTTCAGTTCAGAACTATGTTTGCACCATCGTGTCGGGTGTGCCCAGCCTCCAGCTCACACTGGCTTCTGGAGTCATGGATGGAATAGCAGAATGATCAGGTACCTCATTCATCAACTAGCAGAGTGATCACTGTTATGCGCAATGTAGCAAAGCATTTCCACCTAGGGATGAAAATGGAGCCAATATGCCACATTTGTTTTCATATTTTTTTGCGGAGACAAAAACGAATACAGAAACCCCGGAACAAAAACGGAAGCAGATATTGTCGGAAACAGATACATACCGAATACAGCGCGGAAATGGAGCAATGTAGATATTTGCCGGAACCAAGAAAACCCTTGAATCATGCAAAAAAAATTCAAGCATTCAAGCGAATCAGCAAAAGTGTTTCCTAATTCTAATGTGCTGCTCAATTTACCAGGATATGGAAAAGGTCGAACAGTAGAAACCTCCTCAAATGTATGAAGGATTACTTGACAAGGTCATGTAATGCGATTTGTGCATAAACATCAAACCTGAAGCGAAAATTTCATCTTAGCCGGAAACAGAAATCCCGTTTCCGTGTCTGTTCCGCCGGAAAACACTGTTTCGTTTCCATTTCTGTTTCCGTCAAAAAGTTCCCGTTTCCAGTTCCGTTTTGCAAATTTCCATTTCCATATTCATATTTCCATTCCGTTTTCGTTTTTCCGTGGAAAAATCGGAAACTTTCCGCTCTACTTTCATCCCTATTTCCACCCATGCCACCGTGACCAGCTCCCACCGATCAGCATCAGCTGCTGCTGTTTCAATCTTGAGCAACTCCGAGGAGACACTGCCCACACGGGCAGCTACCACACGAGCAGATAAACTGGCTCCACTGATGGCACAGACGTCGTGGCGAGACGCAAGACATGACATCTCGAGGAAGTTCCTCTTGCCAGGGTGGCTTGTTTCCTAAATTCTCCCCATCTCCCATCGGCCATAACAGATGGTAACATACCCGTCACTATCCATCAACTTGCACTGGTAGACCATGATGTAGGAAAGTATTGGTTACAGGTTCTAAATTTGGAGGGCATCTCATCGGAAACCAAGCATGTGATGTCATGCCAGAGCAAGGCACTTGAGATAAGATCCATACCTTGGCAGATGTCGTTGATGGCCTGTTGAGCTCCGCTCTGCCCAAGAAGGAAGAAGGCGCTTTGATGAATTTCTAACTCATCCGTGACGGCAAGAAAATTCATCATTTTTTTTACCTCTCAAGCATTCCGACGAACACGTTGTGGGCTTCTGCATCGATGACGCCGGAGGCCCAGCCGGGGGAGATGGCACCGCCGCAGCACGGGCAAGTGGCAACCACGCCTCCTTCTTCTTCCGCGAAGCCTTTGGGCTTCTGAACACGCGGCACGCCTCCGTGACTGGCGGCGGCCGTTGGACGGGAGGAGGCAGCCGAGGGACGAGAGGCGGCATGCGGGAACGGGGTCGGGCGCATGTTAAAATTGAGTTTGGAATCCTGCAGCTCAAAATGAGTTTTAGAGACTCTCCTATAAAAATTTAGAAGCTAGGGTGAATAGCGAAAATAGCCAGTGAAACTCAGGTATAAGTCAGACCCGATTTTAAAAAATCATACCTTTTATATTTTAATCTTTTAGAAAAATGAAATAACTTATAAATTATTATATATTATCTTGATACTTACTTGTTCAATTTTTTCTAAATGATACAAAGTATCCGACTTAAACAAAATAAAAAAGTAAAAAACTTTGTATTTCTTTCAATATCCAGTCCTTATATTATTTCTTGAACATGATATCATTTTTGCACATGTTACATACATTTGTATTTTCGTTCCGAACTTGTCATGCTTATACCTACTCCCTCCGACACATATTGGTTGAATTTACTTTTTCTAGATATATATGTATGTAGTCTAAAAACTTAACTAGATGCATACGAATCTGAAAAAATTTAACCAACTAATGTGGATTAGAGGGAGTACATACTCTCTCCATTCACAATTAGTTTGTATTCTAGGTTTAGTCAAAGTCAAGCTTAGCAAAGTTAGATTAAAATCCAGGGGAGAATATCAACACTTACAGACTACAGTGTAAAAGTTATAGTATTAGAATCGCCATCATCTGTATTTTTATACTATATGCATTTGATAGTGTGGTTGTTGATATTTTTCTATAATTTTAATCAAACTTGATAATTTTTACTTTAAAAACTGCAGAACACAAAGTAAATAAATACAGAGAAAGTACATACTCTATAAACACAATTCATGCCACGTCGGGTTGAATAGGGAAACGATTTTTTTAAAATAATACGAATTTTTAAATTAATTTTACCAATAATACGTAATTTAGAACTCGGTCGGCGGGAGAGGTGCCGATCGGCCGGCCAGTGGCCAATCGGCCAACTGGCTGCCGACCAGGTACATCCAGCTCGTCAGCCGCTAGCCGGCCATCCGAGTTCTAGGTTCAAATTTTTCTAAAATCGCTTATTATTTATAAATTTCATTAAAAAGTCGTATTATGTTTAAAAAATAGGTGAATAGGGAATATGCTAGATCCGGGGTTCCCCCTGTCCTTAAAAATGCAACATGTTTGGTAGTTCTAGCCCTTTTAAGGCGTCCGCTGAAATATCCAATAACTTATATTTGTCACAGAAATACAAATCATTCGGCATTAATTGTGACTACTGAAATATCTAATAATTTATAGTTGTTGAATTAAAATAATATGTGTTATCACCTCCAAGTTTTACGTGTAGTCCGAAACAGAAGACTAGTTCCTACAAACATAACAGGTGCAATGTCTTTTGTTTTGAAACAATGTTATTAGAGCATCTCCAGTCGCGTCCCTCAAAAAACGTTCGGCATAAATGATTTGGGGGACGTTTAGGACCGCGCCGGACAAAAAGAGACTAAAAATCTGTACAAAAAAGAGACTCTTTCCAGTCGCGTCCCTCAAACAGCGTCCGGATGCATGCATTTTAATAGAGGGGACCACCCCATGTGGGAAAAGTAGGTGAGAGAAAGTGTGGGGAAATAGACATGGTGCGTGCATGTCCGCTGTTTTTGTGTCCGGCGTCCCGGTAGAACTATGCATAGAGTCTCTCCGGACACAAAATGAGACGCTAATTAGCTTTGGGGGACGCGACTGGAACGCGTTTTTCTCCATTTCTTGTCCGCCGTCCCCCAAACGTCATTTGGGGGACGCGACTGGAGATGCTCTTATGTCAATGATCCGGCTTCTGTTAGATGTTCACATCAATGGTTTTAATATGAAGAATTTTCTACATTCAATGTGATTATACTGAGTAGAGACATACATTTTTCTCAACGATATTAGAACATATTAATAAAATATGGTTTGCACTAATTTCTATGACCTACAAAATATTTCCCAAGCCGTGTGAACATTTTTCATACGATGGATCCAAATTCGTAAATTTTAGTAAGAATTACCAGTAGCTGACATATGCATGATATCTTATGCAGAATGTAGGCAAACTTCTATTTTTATATTCTTCTAGCAATATGCATACACTTTATCTTTTTTCTTAATTTTAATGAAAAACAGAAATAGTGTTTTTAGTATTTTCTTCACCCTTAATACTTGTCACAGGTTTAATTGATCTAGACATATTTTATCCTACATTTTAATTAAATCTACGAGGACAAGGTGTTTCTGCACCAGGGTCCATCTGCATCCTTTATTTTTAATGCATTTTAAACATGTTAAAAATACAAAAAATATCTTGTGTATATGCACCGACACGGTACATGCATTATCAAGTATTTCAGCAAAATCTGACGATATGTTACACGCTCACAAAGATTTTTCAACAAAAATCGACATGTTTTGTGTCATGTGTAAAAAAACAAATTTTTTGTGCTAAAATAGTTTTTTTCTCGAGATATTTTTTGACTTTTTTACACATGGCACAAAAATTGCCGGATTTATATGAAACTTGACGGGCAAACATAGACCATGTCCCTCTATATGAAAAAAAAAATCCTAGATTTTCTAAATGTTTGAAATATATTTTGTACATAGTAGGTGCATATGTACCAGGGGTGAGTTTTAAATTTCGCAATCTGCGACAACTTTTTTTTTTTTGAGACAACCAGCCAAGCTCTTTTATTCATCGAAAATAGCTATTACAGGAATAGTCATAGAATGAGGAGTTCCCAGCCATAAATGCCGGCCAACCCCAAGAGCTAAATTATGCTTGGCTAAATTGTGTGCTTCAAAATTTGAAGCTCTACTTTCAAAAACAAAACTACACTCCTGGAATAAAGTAGTCCTATGATTTATTTCAGAAATAATTGCTCCAGATCTACCCTGACTACCTCTGTGTATTTCTTTAACTACTTGCTTGCAGTCCGATGCAACATATAGCGATGAAAGCATCAGATCCTCCGCCAGAGCTAGAGCTTCCCTGCATGCCAATGTCTCGAGAACAGCTGGGGATCTGTTATTCCATCGAAACTCATCACCGACGAGCCTAGGTAGATGCCCCTGTGATCTCGACATACAGAAGATGCTACTCCCTTGTTCGCTATCTTAGCCACATCTCCGTCGACATTGATCTTTGCTACCTCATGAGGATGTGGGATCCACTGATTCTTCTCTGGAGGGTTAGGCAATCTAGATGCAGCATTGCTCAATGGTTTCTCCAAGCTTCTCAACTCCAACAAGTAAGAGTTGATAAATGTATGGGTGGATAAAGGGCTCTGAAAAATCTCCTCATGTATAGCTTTTCTTCGAGCAGTCCAGATCGCCCAAAGTGTGACAGTTAATCCCGTGAACTGATCTTGTGGTAGGGACTCCAACATATCAAACAACCATTGTTTAGCACTTGTTGGCTCATTATTCATCAACATATGCTCCACCATCAGATCATCTGCTAAAACCCAGACACTTGCCGCCATATTGCACTCAATTAGAGAATGCCTCCATGAGTCCACAACACCACGGATGGAGCAAGAACTAGACTGAGACATAGATTGGCAGTAGGGAGGGATTGTCTAGCTAATCGCCAAAGGAAAACTATGACCTTCGAGGGCACTGACGTCTTCCATAGAGAACTCCCGCCCGTCTCCTCAACCTCCGCATTGGATGGCCCCGGATTCCCTTCTAAGTATTTTTCTCTGTGCATTTTTGTAACCATCAACATGCGGTATGCCGACTTTACAGTAAAGATACCACTGTGATCATAGTGCCAGGCCCAAAAGTCATGATGCCTCCTCGTACACACAGGAATACTTAACATTGCAGCAGCGTCCATTGGCAGGAAAAACTCAGAGATAAGTTCTTCGTGCCATGTAGCTTGCGTCTCGTCTATTAATTCCGATACTAGCTGAGATGGATTTGGTTTAAGCGCCACAATAGGCCTCAACATATTATCCCGCGGCAACCAATTGTCCAACCAAATATTTGTCGTTGAGCCATCCCCAATCTCCTTATTAATCCTTGAACCATCACCTCTCTACCATCCAAGATTGATCGCCATACCTGAGATGGGTGGGATCCGAGCCCGGCCTCCAGAATTGATGAGCTAGGAAAATATGCCGCCTTCAAAATCCGAGCGCTAAGCGAATTGGGCTGTTGCAGAATCCTCCATGATTGCCGAGCAAGAAGACATAAATTAAACAGCTCAAGATCCTTAAACCCAAGACCTCCCAAGTGTTTTGGTCGTGTCATGTCCTCCCAGGATACCCATGCCACCTTTCTCTTCCCCTGTTTACTACCCCACCAGAACTGGCGGATGAGTGAATTGATATGCTCGCATAAACCTCTGGGCAACCTGAAACATGCCATTGAATATACCGGGATAGCCTGTACAACTGATTTAATAAGCACTTCCTTTCCTCCAGCTGAGAGGATTTTCTCCAACCATCCTTTGATCTTACTCCAGACCCTATCTTTCAGGAATTTAAAGGTTCCATACCTTGAGCTTCCAACATCTGTGGGCATCCCCAAGTATCTATCATTCAAGGCTTCATTCTCCACCTCCAGAATTTGTTTGACCATATCTCTTATCACTTGAGGACAACCTTTAGTGAAGAAAATTGAAGAATTTTCCCTGTTAATCCTCTGTCCAGAAGCTAGACAGTAGATCTCCAATAGGCTAGACAATTCTTCCGCTCCCTCTCTACTTCCCTTGAAAGATAGCAGGCTGTCATCCGCAAATAGCAAGTGGTTCACCGGTGGTGCCGATGGAGCCACCTTAATTCCACCAAGGTGAGATGACTGATCATAAACTTTTAACAGGCACGGAAGGCCCTTCGTTGCTAACAAGAACAAATAGGGTGAAATAGGATTACCTTGTCTGATACCTCTTGTAGGTTTAAACTTCTCCAATTTACTTCCATTGAACAGAACAGAAAAAGAGACAGATCTAACCATCCCCATGATCACAGAAATCCATTGTTGAGAAAAACCCAGCTTTGTCATGATGGCCTCCAAATAGTCCCATTCAACACGATCATATGCCTTCATCATGTCCAGCTTCAGAGCATAGTAGCTATTATTTTTAGATCTGTTACGCTTCATAAAGTGCAAACATTCATATGCCGAGATAATATTATCTGTAATAAGTCTTCCCGGGACAAAGGCAGATTGCTCCTCCGAAATAATATCAGGAAGGATTAACTTGAGGCGATTGGCTAAAACTTTTGAAGCAATCTTATAAAAGACATTACATAAACTGATCGGCCTAAACTGAGATAGTAAGGTTGGATTTTTCTCCTTAGGGATCAAGACGAGAATTGTGTCGTTAATACTCTCCGCAGTTTCAATACCTTGAACTATCCTTAGCACCACCTCAGTGACATCAGCTCCACATACGTCCCAGTGTCGCTGAAAGAAGTGCGCAGGAAAACCATCGGGCCCAGAAGCCTTAGTCGGAAACAAAACATCTGAAAAAGAGCTCTTTTAACTTCCTCAGGGCTATAAGGGGCCAACAACATAGTGTTCATATCATGTGTGACCCTCCTGGGCACTTTATCAAGGACCCGATCCATGTCCTGGACCCCTTCGGACGTATACAATGTCTCGTAGAACTCAGCCGTCATCGATTTAAGTTCATCCCCCTCCTCAACCACCACGCCGTCACTCCTTGTTAAATACTTAATCAGATTCTTGCGTCTTCTCATGCTTGCTCTTTGGTGAAAGAAACGGGAATTTTTGGTCGTAGAAGTTCTTATGGAGATTGTTGCTGGGCCGAATATACTACTAACGGCCTATATTGGGCTGGATCAGGTTCGACTTACATAATATCTTTGTTTCTGTCAAGAGAGATTTGGAATCTTTGGGCCGTCAAAAGCTTCATGCGTGTAGGCTGTAGCACTTTGCTCCGAGTGAGATCAATAACCAGTTTCTGTACTGTTCTAAAAAAAACCAGTTTCTGTACTTCTTTTTTGTCAGCTTATATATTTTGTTGAACACTTGTATGCGACGCCATAACAGACAACCACCCCAGTACTATTCTATGAACAACCCTGAAATGCCAGAGTTGGTGACCGAGGAATGGTAATAAGAAGTTGGTGCAAGGAGAACTATGGATGTTCACTTTCTCCGTAAAGTGAATTTCAGATAACAGAACTGTCGACACCCGATGCATCAACTCAAATCTCTTTTCACTAATCGTCACATGACAATAACCTTCGAGTGCAGTCACCTTCAAGTATTTTACCTCTTTGTTTCATGCCAATTAGATAGTTCGAAACAGAAGACAAGTTGCCACAGAACTGACAGATACAGCTTCTGTTTCCTGTTCACGTCAATGGTTCTAATCCGTAGCAGTCAGACACGCATACCAACAGTTATGGAGTAGTTTCGTAGAAATTGAAGAGTGCATAATAAGGCAAGATCACTAAAAGGAAAATATATATTGTTGTGAGGGAAGATAAGGGACACCCACCACACCTCATCATGTGCACACACACATACAAGCTGTAGTCTATCCTGGAGAGGAAGGAAGGATAGGGTCACCACAAATGCAGCTGCCCCTGCCTGCTTCATTCTAGTGGAGGAGGTTGTTGTTGCCCACTTGGCTTTCCCGGCCTGCATTATCAAGCGTCCTCCTGCCCTTCCAACCCTCGATCTCTTTTGCAGCCAAAACAGTCGTCAGATTTGGTGGGCAGTCCCCATCGTAGCTAGGCCTGCTCTCCAATGTACAATCAATCTTGCGGATGCCCCAAACTCCATGCCTTTTCATTGATGTTTCTTCAGAATATCAGTGTGCTATGCTTGACATCCTGCTCAGCATCACGACTAATCGATTCTCGCAACCTGATAGGTGCTCCATATGCCTCCATCTCATATGTACAGGATTCACGATATGATCTCCAGAAGCATCCTGAGATGTTCAAAGCTAAAAGTTTACTGAATACTAACCAGATTTTATTTAGCTGTTACTTTTTGAAGAAAGAGAACTTTCGTTTCAGGCAGGCGGGCAGGCAGGAGGATCCTGGCTGCCATGATTGGGAAAGGGACTTTTGCTTCAAGGATGAGTAGTGAAGCAAAAGGCAACAGCAGTTCGTGCACATTAACTGATCAGTATCCGCTCATGATCGAGCGGTTATGGAACGATGTTCACCGACTTGTCATTCACTTACTTGTCAAGGTGAGAAACAGACATGTAAGCTGTCTTCGTTTTGCAGTTCATTAACTGAAGATAAAGTGACGTTTAGTGGACAGTACCCACACGTAATTAACACACGTCTCAGTCCTTCTCACTTTCGGAAATTCAGTACAGTTAAACAAGCACTTCACCCGTTGACTAGCAGCTGCCAGCGTCAAAAGATGTTCTTGACCTAGCGGAGACAGATGATGTTTACAGTTTACTTTACCTCTCTGTGGATGAACGTCGCTGCTATGGCTGTCACTTCGACAGGTGAGGTGAGAGGTCTCATCTTTCAGCAGCAAACAAGTTTTTGTACCGTTGCAGCGAGACGCGGCACCGACGCCCGGCTCGATCGCAACGTCTGAACCTAACCGGAGCTTAATCAGACACTCACACGATCCAAAATTCTTCAGTAATGGCGCGCCAAAATTGTTCAGTAATTGGCGATTGAGATGATTTCCGCTGCTGTAACTGTAATAACCGTCTAGCAATGGTCTCCCGGCAGCCGTCACTATCTCCCCGCTACTTAACCATTGGAACGTGCCGGAGTAGGGACGCCCACTACTAGAGCCTCTCAACCACCCCACCACCGAAAAAGATTCCCAAGAAGCGGCGGCGACCAGCGAGCGAGCGACCGAGGATGCGATCTCTGCGGCCGGCGGCCTTGCTCGTCGTCGCGGCCGTGTGCCTGTTGTCAGTCGCCGGAGCTCTGGCCGACAACGGAACCACGACGGCGTGCCTGTGCACCGGCCCGCAGTGCTTCCCGCCGTGCCCGACGACGCCGCAGTTCCCCTTCTGCCCGCCGCAGCCGCCGCCGTCGCTCGTGCCCTTCCCCTGGCAGTCGTCGTCTTCGCCCAAGACCGGCGAGTTCATCCCCCAGGAGCCAGGATTCCTCGCTGCGGCGGCGACATGGCGTGGTCGGGCGGCAGCGGGATGGTTGCTGGTCGTCGTGGTGTGTTCTGCTCTCTTGCTGCTTGTAGATCAGTAGCAGAAATCTGAGCTTTGGATCGCTGCTGTAGATCAGTACATGTAGGTGTGAGTTCAGGTTCCACGGTGGTCAGAGTACTCAGGCTGGTTTGTGTGGTGATATATATGCTGCCTAAATCAGATTATGTATTCCAGGCCTTCGATTCGATTCGTATATGCAGGCTATGAACAATCTGAGGATTGACTGGGTTCCTGCTCTTCCAGTCTGTTCTCCTTTTTTCGATAATGGGCGCTTTTATTACTAAGACCATTCTATTCTCCTGACTCCGTTACTCTGTTCATAAAGAACTGTACTTTTTTCACTGCAACCGATAGGCGGTCAGATAGAAAGTACACATAATATCATTGAGATCTGTATGATTGCGGCTTCATCAGATGTTCAGATAAGTAGACTGGAACATGCGCATGTTCTTCAGAGTATTGGCAACACTGTTCGACATTATCACCTCATACCGTCAGAATGGCAAGAAATAAACCGTCCGCAGTGTTGCAGAGTACATGCCCATAGTTGTTAATTTTGACTGGTGGGGGGAACACTGAAACTGTTATTACACTTTGAAATGGTGGTCCTTCTCTGGAAGAAAAAAAGGAAAAAACACTCCTGCACTGCAACTATGAAGGAAATCCTTTCTCTCAGTAGCTCATGACACAGTGTGCTAGCCAATAATTCTGAAATTGCCATTGTCAATTTGGTTTTTAAATAGCTCCGTGTGTGTAGTAGCACTTCTGATGTCCTAGAAAGAACGGCTACAGTTACCGCTTGTTGGGGCAGCTGATTGTTCAGGAAAATGCAATTATCAACCTACATAACAGTTACTTGTGTGCAATAAATCAGATAGCAGTGCTTCCGTTCCTGGAGTAACATGCAGCTAAAAACGACCGAACATCTGTAGGAGCCTCAATGCCTCATTAAGAAAGCCAGTTACTCCTAATCGAGTTACTCGGAGGAGCGTTCTCAGAACGGGCATCACTGAAGCGTCAAGGCCGTCCTCGTCCAATTCTCTCGCTGTCTGCCTGTCACCACGCACCAAAGGTAAAGAAAACAACGGCAGAAAGACGATTAGACGCCTCCAACGTTCCAAAGAACCACCAATTGCCGACATGGCCATTAATCTATGCTCAAACACACTAAAAAAAAGAAGTGCTACACGTAGTGCTAGTATCTGAGTATTCAAATTCAGATTCGGAGAACGAAAATTGTGTCGAGGGACAGTTGGGCACACAAATGAAAAATGCCCCAATCACTTTCAGCAGTCGACTGGAAATGCAGAGGAAAGTGTAGGGTATGGTAGGATCGAGTGAGATGATCACACCAGAAAATGGAGTCGTTTAAATCACGTCACCTTTTCCCAAGGACATTGGTCCATCTACAATATGATTATTGGTTAGCTTACTAACTTCGCTACCAGAACAATATTCCGCCGCTTAGCTTTGGCCTGTCTGTCTACCGGAACAAAACACACGCAGAAAAAGGAGCAGAGACGAGACGACGACGACCTCCACCGCACCGCTGGCTCGCTAGCTAGCTCCACTCCACTCGGCAAAGCTAAAGCGTATCGAAAGCCGACCATTATAACCCACACAAATTCCTTCCTCATCGCAGAAAGAGGGAGGAGAAAGGGAGAGGAGTGGAAGAAGAAGAACAGTCGCGCGCATAGCTAGCTAGCTAGAGAGAGCAAGGAGGTTGCAAGAAAAGTTCGAGCTTTTCTTGCGCGCGCCATGGCGGCACGGTGGGCGGTGCTGCTGGTGATGATCGTGGTGTCCGGGGTGGTGGCGGACGACAGCGGCGAGAAGTGCACGGGGGAGTGCGGGAACCCGTGCGGAATCCCGTGCACCTACTCCAGCCCGCCGCCGCCGGAGCCGGTGCTGCCCCCGCCCGTCGTCTACTCTCCTCCACCGGCGCCAGTCTACTCCCCGCCGCCGCCCGTGGACTACCCGCCGCCCACGCCGACGCCCACCGCCGACTGCCCCCCGCCTCCGTACGGTGGATACACGCCGACGCCCGGGTACACGCCCACGCCGTACACCCCCACGCCGTCTGGCGGTGGGTACAACCCGACGCCGTCTGGTGGTGGCGGTGGCTACAACCCCACGCCGTCCGGGTGGTTCACGCCGCCCAACATGCCGTCGTACCTCACCCCGCCGGGCCCGCTCTACCCGCAGGACCCCGGCTTCCATCCCAACGCCGCGCCAGCTTCTGCCGTGGTGTGGCGCACGGCGACCCTCGTGGCTGCGGTGGTGGCCAGCGCCATCGCCTTGTGATCGACGACATGAACCGATCGCGCCAAGGTACGCACACGCGCTCGATCGTGCACACGTGGCCAAGGTCCGGCCAGGAGCGAGCAGCTGCACCGAGCGAGCGATCGACCGATCCATCCATGGAGCCAACCGTGGTAATCGATCAAGTGCGCGCGTTGGCCTTTTAATTCCGTTGATGATTCCGTGTCCATAATAAGGTTAGGGAAGATGCAAGTCTCGGTCATAGCAATAATTTTTTGAATTATTCGTGTTGTTCATGTTGTGGATCAGTCAATCGTTCTTGTTTTGTTCGTCATGTACGTAAGTTGGTCCTGGTTACATCACTTGGTCATAGGAAGGAGAAGATGTTCATCAGACTATGTGATACATACATATATATGTCTCTGATTAATCACTTTCGAATTTACATGTTTTTCATGCCTCAGTTTCCTTCTCTCAGTGATCACCAAGTCGCAAGGTGCATTGTGATTGTGTCTCTTCTTGTACTACCTTGACTTATACTTTCCTCTCTGGATTCGTACGCAACCTAGCATCTATTAATTTTAGATCTCTGAACTAAGCACTGCATGTCAACACTCTGCCATTCCGTCAAACATTCTCTGCGTTTCTTATGCACATGCTCTGCACAGTTACGTATAATCATCTACACACTATCGATTCGAATCTTAGCATAAGTGAAGTAGCATCACCGTGAACGATTACGCTAGTGGCAGGCAGGAGCCAATATTGAGATGGAGATAACAAATTAGGATATCCCGTCAGAAAGCAATTGGCCGGGCAATACGAAAATGTGCGTCCAGGCAAGCGTGTCGATGTCCAAGGAGTCGCACTCCATGGATCGGTGGTATGTGTGGTTGCGACGTCGCTGTCCACCACCATGTTTTAATTTCCACACCCATATGCGCGCGCGCTGGTTGCATTCAGTTAACGTGCAAATGCGGGTGATGCATGATCATACCTTTGTTAAGACAAGCTGTACACACGGAAATTGATGTATGTACACTGTACAGTACTTCCTCCGTCTCAAAATGTAAGGCCGCTCAAAACGTAAGACGTCTAAGATTTAGCCAAATCAACATCTTCTAAGTTTGACCAAATTTATACGAAAACTTATGGATATCTACAATATCGAATGGATATTTTGAGAAACTATACTTTCTGGCGAATCTATTGATTTGGTATTGTGAATATTTATATTTTTACGTATAAATTTGATCAAACTTAAAATAGGTTGACTTTTAACTAAAACTTAGGTGCCTTACATTTTGGGACGAAGGGGGTATGTAATAGCGTAGGACACTCCTAAAGAGATACGCAGGCGAGGCTCCCGGGTCGTCCCCAAGTGCAACTCCGGAGCGATCCCAGCCGTCACGAGAAGTCCCGATCGCGGTGCCTCCCTCCGTCGCTACCGCCGACATGGGTCGCGGTGGCAGCGGACCATGGTGCCGAACGGTGCTGAGGATGGGGGGTTGCGGCGAAATCCTCGACAGGCGGCTAGGGCGGCGTCAACAGTCCGGTCCTGGGTCACTCATGGTGCTTGGGGGCGGTGGAGGCGGGCCACGGGGTTTAGGCTCCCTCCTAGCCCCTACATCTTTGTGGCGGCGTGGTGGGACTTGGGGCGGTGCCGGCGGCGGTTGGTCGCTCCTTTCGAGCGATTACAAGGAGGGTGAAGGCGGTGACCATGCAGTCGCCTGATTCGATTTGCTGAGATCTAGGCTCATTCGATTTTTCCACGCTCGTGATCTGCGATGGTGTTCTGGTCTGGCATCTACTCTACAAGCTCGGCCTGAATAAAAAGTGGTAGTCCTAGGATTTCTTCTCGCCCATAGATGATGACCCGCCAGATGTCTATTCCCACTGATCTAGCTGCAGTGTCGTGTTCTGGAAGGATACGCCTACGAACTCCAACGTGCGATTCGTGCCTGGAGATTGCTGGATCGGGTAGAATTCGGTTGTGCGCACCTGTGTTTTTTCTAACCATTTGATTCCAGACGGAGCGCTTCGAAATTCTGCTGGTTGTTAATATCATGGGAGACGCTTTCTCATCTCATGGCGATGTCGAAGAATGTCATGGCAGCCAAGATCTGGGGACTAGCAATGGTGGTTCGAGTCTTTGTGGCGATGATGAATTGTCTGGATGTTTTGTTACATGGAGCAACATCACGCAAGTGGGGAAAATTGCATAGGAGAAGTTCAAAGTTTTACCTTTCAGGGTAAAAATCTATGGTATGGATTTAATTAGTTGAGCATGGTAATGGCCTTGTTGAAGACATTGTTATGAGAACGAGGATTTTCATGAGGATGAAAACCTAAGATCTGTGATCGGGTAACGACGACGCTTTTGCATCGTTCCTTTATTGGAGGCGTCGTTGTTGAAGAAGCTGGACTTCTGGTGTTTCATGAAATAGACTACTATAGCGGGATATATTTTTATTTTTAACTGTGTGCATCCGTAATACCGCCAGGGGAATATGTTGTTGCAAAACCTAAGTGTAATTGGTATATCCGTGATATTAATATATGCTCTTTGTAAAAAAAATAGTTTCAACCAACTTTCCAATAACAAAATTGGCAAGGCTTACGTGATTTTTTCGTCAGCTGCATAGATCGATGGTGGTGACATTTCATTGACGCGTACTCACGTGGGCGCCATGCACACTTGGCAAGGCTTGAATGGTAAATCTATCCGATATGAGCAGAGCACAGCCAAGCTCCCAGTTGTCCAACTTCTAGTACTGTATTCCTTTTGACAAAAGAATAACAGTCTTTTGAAATGTGGACCTCTAATTTCTTTTACTACATAGTACACTTTCTCGGCTTAGTGTGTATTCTTTGGTTAATCAAGAGGACCAGCGGCAGTCACGCTTTATTATAGTCATGCCCTGGTTGTTCTGCTTGTAGCTACACCCTTTTTGTGGTTTACAAAAAAAGCTTTATAGGCTTTTTGAAAATGCGGCAGCCATGGATTGTTTCTTATATGTCACCAGTGGCGTGTGTATCCTTTGACCTCAATCCATGTACTGTATTTTGGGGTCGATTACTTCTCAACCAGAAGCTATGCTGTTCAGACGATAATATGAAGACCAGAAAAGAACGTTAGGATCCTGTCTTTTTTTCCATAAAGGAGGTTTTCATCATAATGATAAAAATCAGAGTGATTTACACATAGTCTCTACAAAACGAGATGCACCTGTAAACATGCAAATAATAAGGCTCCCTTTGGGAACTCCAGTTTTCAAAACCATAAATTAGTTTCGTCGTCGTCCTTGCTCCTTGGTTGCTCGCTCCATTACATGCCCTTGTGTCCAGGTCAACTGCAAGTGTACCAACTGTCAAATCACAATGTTTGACATAAGACATCAGCTCCAAGAGGAGCCCTGCATCAGTGGTCCCCCTAACTAAAGTTGAGGGATTATATTTGGATTTTTTTTCCTATCTTAGATCCATCGAAATCCATATCCAACCTATGTATACTCATCTGAATACATACGGTATCTATACGTCGCCTTAGAAAAGAAGAGGTCAAGTGACCAGGTAACCATCCCAGCTGCGTAACTACCACACCCCACGTCACACACGCACGTGACCGTATTAGTACACCATACGTACATAAATTACTCGTACAAGACAACGCGGGCCATACGAGCCACTACAAGGCTATACATACATGTCAGTTTTTTAAATTTTACGATCATGCTCCTATTTACGAAGGGGTATGAGAAGATATTCACCGTTCTTGTTTTTATCGCGTCTAGAAAAGCCAAGGGTGGAGCACCGGAGCAGAAGTGCTCCAAGAGGGATATGCATTTTCAAATTTTGATTTTGATCAGACCCTCTAAGCAAGTTGCCAAATATATTTACAACATCCTATGGTTGGAACTAAAGTTTGATGGAGAGCGTTCTAGCGTTCTACGAGGAGCAGTGCGTCGGGATCAACAACTTCCGTCACCATCAAGGCTTTACGGTGCTCATCTACCATATGATCTCTACAAACGAACCCTACCCTACACCATGCATGAACAGCCGCCTCGTCACTCACCAGTGCCGACATGCTGTCACCAACACAAATTTTGTTCCTTTTTACAAAAAGCATATGCACAGTCTTTCAAATATTGAACATTTTATTTCTTCAGCGTTGCGGCACTTGATTTCAGCGGAGCGCAATTTCTGAAAACATATAAGGAAGTTATTTTCTTGTTGAATTAATTGGTCAAGAAGGATGAACTAAGGGAATCAGAGCATGCGAAGAATGTTCTACGCTTTTCCCCGTTTCTTTCTCAAGAAAAGCAGAAAGTCCTTTGTGCATTTTCCTTTTGCGTGTCACCTCTCGAAAGAGTACACCTTGGGTAGTGGACTTGCGGCCAACAGAAGGCAAAGGCAGGCACGCCTTTCTGCCACCAAACTAGTAGGACTGTAGGAGGACCAAACAAAGCAATCAATAAGTGACCTGAGAAGAAAGAATTTTAGGCACAATCAAGGCGGTGCATTTTGGGCCTTGGGCGCATTTCGTCTCAGCTGTAACCGAATATTTTGTGGCGATCCTTGAGATGGGACTGAGATCAAGGCCAGCCCGTAAGGACATGTACATTGGATTAGATAGGTGGTGTCATATATAGATAACGATATAACCGGTGTTTATAAGTTGTCTATTTTAGCAATAACAATATATCCTTCATACAAAATAAAAATATTGTTTGTACTGCAAAAAGCCTACAGACTATCTAGAACTTTATAGATAGCCTCTCTCTCTCCTCATTCTCTTTTCCCTATATCACCAAAATCACCTATAACATCCCTTACAAGCAGTTGAGTCATCACCACTGTACATACCCTAAGCAGGGCAAAGAGGGCGACTGTCCCACGCATCAACATGCAACCTATGTAACTGTTTGATAACCACTCTGTTTTATTAATTAATAGACCTCCAAATCTTATAATAGTGTAGACTCTCGAAGGGGGTATCGTGGTATTGTTTAGTCACAGTCATCCTACCCATAATTCTGAACAAATATTGTTTAATCTCAGCCATCTTTGTGTTTTACTCGTGAAAACATTTCAGCCTTGGAGGTTTATGGCAGCACGTGCCTTAATTATAATGCTCAAGAGTAGTTAACATGTATGTAAGTAAAATATTATCTAGACGTCTCGCAAATCTTGCGAGGGCAGGAGAAAGAAGTGTTCTTTGGCTCCACTCAGGGTCTGATGTTGTTGTTCAAGAGCTTTAGCTTGAGCTATTTGTAATCACTACTTCTTAATAAAGCTCTGTTTTACCCCTAAAAATGGTTAGCAAAAGTTCCCATTTCCTGAAGTAAATCCACAACTCCGACCAAGTATGTGCACCACATAGGAACAAATAAGGGTATAAACAGATAAGATCAAGTTTTGCTTGTACCATATTTTCTATCATAATTGATTTCTTAAATTCGTAACGGAGTAATATTCGAATCAAAGCATGGATTCGAATCGGAAACGATATGGGATCTGATCGGGAATAAAAATTGTCGGATAAATAGTCTCACGGTCAAAGATATATTTCAACCAGTACCCAAGTGGGATTTAACGTTTAGCCTTGAAAAGTCAATTAGTTAAGAAAATATAAACATGATTTAGATAAATACACAAGCATCACCGAGTTGGTATAAATATAAAATGACTAGTGAATCCATCAGTTAACCTGTAGTAGAATCTGGAGCGAGACATGCTCACCAAATGGACTAGCCGACTAGGTAACTCAATAACAACTAAATGTGTTGATTGAACTTGTATTTTGACTTAAAAAATGGGTAATTTGGTTTAAAATGTTTGGATAATCCTTTTTTATGATCTATTACGGTATCCTATTCGCTACACCACTTTTGGGCGCCACTTCAAAATTGGATATATCTATCCATCAGTTATTTAAAATTGGATATGTAATTTCTTTAGATGGATCCTAAATAGGATTTGGTGCATGAAATACCCTAAATTTTTACGTCTACAGAAAATAAATCAATATAATTAGGGACGGCTGCTAGTTTATTTACGTTGCTAGTATCTCCTGCTGAACTCTCTACAAGTTGTACTAATAGTTATTTTAGGTGGACAAATGTGACTTCATTATTGAGAACATGAAACAAAAAATTCACCAGTACATTGTTATATGTAAGATATATCCAGAAAAGCGACAGCGACGAGGCAATGATTCGGTGACAGCATGCTCTTAGACACCATGTATACTCTAGATTTGATATTTCAGTATATCGAATCACAAACTAGGAACCTATGACAAAATATTGTTATAGCTAGAACTTAGAGATCTCTAGAAAATAGCTACCTATACACACAAATATATACACCATCTTCATCAGTGAATACATATGACTTTGTATTCTGTTGTTTATTTTCACATTTGAGAGGTGCAATGCATTAGAAAAATTTAATGTTATATTATTACAATTGATTTCATTTTTTGGGTAGTATATTACTATGACCATGAATTGATAAAAATGAGTTATAACTAAGTAAAAAATGCTAGTGTAAGCATATTCCACAAGCCTAACAATGCATGTAATGGTCCTAATTAAGATCTAGTGGAAGGTATGATCGAATAATCACAAGCAAAGTATAGAAACTGTATTGAGCATTAATTAATAGTGTGTGGATGTACTAAAAAAGTATGTTAGGTATGTTAAGTACCATATGGGTAACCGAAGATGTATGCCGATCCATAATGCATCCAATTAAATTTATGTATATAAAAATAAAGTGGTTGTCATATATGTAAGTTTTTCATGCAGCCATAATCGAACAATTTAGTATTTGACCAACTCTAAATGCATCGATAGGAAAATTCTTGTTCAAAATATACCACTAGAAGTTGTATGCTTTTTGATTAAAATTACCTTTAGAGGCTTCATTATTCTAACTCCCACCTAACATGTCCAATAAACTCACAACCCGCTCCTCACAACTTAGGCACTCTTACTAGATCGGCATAGTGTGTTCCTCTATAGGAAAATTAACGTTGGTGCATATCTTTCGGAGCAGCACTACGACTGATTCTTCATAGGTCGGCACATCAATTCATTCCTTGCGAAAACAGGGCTGATACCTCTCTTCCTAAGAGTAGGTGCGGCTATTCGTACCTTCCTATGGCAATTCAACAACACCCAACGAAGATGACAACATGGCTTCCTCAGCTCGCTGCAATCTTTCCTTCGCCCTTCCCACATGTTGTTGATGGCGTGAGACTCTCCCATGGAGTGGCGTGGTTCCTCTATAGCGGCATCATCTCTCTATGTCTGACCTTCGCAACATCACCCCGATGACTGGTCTGCCTTGTAACTCCCTCCCCACAGTCTAGTACCCAAACATGGCCATGATGCTATGCACAATAGGAAGATATGATGCTTAGTTTTTTTTTTCAGATTTTCCTGCTTAAGTGTGTTAATGTGATGCACAATTATTAAATTATCGTACTTGAAGAAAATCAACATTTTTTATTCAACATTTCCAAATTCATGAGTGTGCAATGGCGTTTTCATGAGTTACTTGGTGGTCAACTAAAGGTCAACTAGCAATAGTTGAAAATTTTGAATCAACTCCAAAATTGAGTGATGTATTCAGAACTTGTCAACTGAATCTCTTCAAACCCAAATGTGCTGGTTCTTGTGTGGCCCAGACAAACAATATCTCAGACTAGTCCTTGATAGGGTTATCAAAGCGAGAATGGGCTTACGATATCTCCACCGGCCCGACGTAAACGGACCTAAAGCAAACCGTTTGCATTCACACGGTCGAAAAATAGTTCTGCACCCTAACTCAGCGGCTGATACAAAATGAGTCAGTTAAGCCAACAATTTTCATTAATATTGGTTGGCCAAAAGGACCATATGTACAAAGATTTTTACACGAGTTAAACTATACTAGACGGCCTTACGTACTCGTCGTCGTGCCGCTTACACCGGCGGCGGCGGGCGAGGCGGCTGGCTGCCTTCTCGAGCGGGCGGCACGATTGCCCCTCGTACAGAGCCTCATCTTAGCGGGCTCTGGCCGCCGTCGCCTCCGCCGCTCTGGCCATGTCCCCATCGCCCTGGTAGAAGGCCATGTCCCTCGCCACCATGGCCTCCAAGGTGGCGACGGCCGCGGCGGCGTCCTCTAGCTCCCGGTTCTCCCGCTCCACCCTTGGTTAATCCTACCGTCTTGCTGCCAGCACCTCCTCGCGCGCCGACAGGTGGACCGCTGTCATGGCCTACATATCGTATGCCCACCCCATGGCGAGAGATTGGGAGCGCGCTTGCTCCTCCGCCGGTAGGGCCTGATTGAAAGATTGCTGCACTAGCTAATTGAACCAAAAGTCCGAACTGATGGAAAGAGACTAGGCAGAGTATTTATATTCAACACTCCCCCTCACGCCTAGGCTATTTTAGTCCTTAGCGTGGGTTCGGTGCGGGCCGCAGGATATTTTTTCTTTTGTTTTTAAAACTGCGTGAGCAGGGTCTTGAACTTGAGACCTCTTGGCTCTGATATCATGAAAGATTGATGCACTAGTCAATTGAACCAAAAATCTGAACTGATGAAAAGAGACTAGGCAGTGTATTTATATTCAATACTGATGATGGCCGGTGTCCCGCGGGATGCACTAAACGATGCAAGCTACGCTCACTGCTCGTCTGTCATGCTGACCGTGTCGTCGTCGCTGAAGTCGTCGAGGTCGTCATCATCATTGAGGTAGACGACGTCCATGTGCCGGGGCCCCATGACGTGCAGGCTTCCTAGAGTAGCGTCCTCTTCACAAAAGGAATATGAAATGAATCTGCTATGATTCTGTCCACGCCGCCATGCTCCTACTGATTTGACACAACATGCAATAAAGGAACTACCGCAAAAAGGGAGGGAGAGAGAGAGAGAGAGAGAGAGAAACTGGGTCTTCAAGGTGAAGAAGGACCCCGCCGGCAACGTCATCAAGAACAAAGCGCGGCTCGTGGCGAAGGGATACGCGCAGCGGCAGGGCGTGGACTTCGACGAAGTATTCGCGCCGGTGGCTCGCATGGAGACGGTGCGCCTGCTCCTCGCTCTCGCCGCACATCGTGGATGGGATCCGATTCGGCTCCTACGAGTTTACCCCGCATAGCGATTCTTCTCGCTCGAACTTCTCAGATCTGCAAGGAAACATGGAGATGACCATCGGCAGCGTCCACTACAACGTCAATGCGGAGGGAATCCTCCAGCTGCTAGAGTCACCTCCGGATCAATGAGTCCTAGTGCGTCGTCATCGTTCGATCTATTGGCTGGCCTGGCAGAGTCGATGGGCTCACCCGCGCCTTCGACTCCCCGTTCAGCATCCTCAATGTCGGTGGGATCGAGAACCCATGACTTCAGAACTAACCTCCTACTACTGCTCAAACTGCGGCGCCAGCACGGTTTGGGATCAAGCGACACACCGTTCATCTGCAATGCCCGATACTCGTCGGGAGAAGACAGTGTCGGCAGCATCGCCCGAAGAACAGCACACCATCAGGTCTACGTCGCCAACAACACAGGAAATACAAGGCACGAAGGAGACGGAGACCGCACACCTCGCAGAAGGGCGAGCTTCGAAAATAGCGCTAGCAATCGCGACAGCGACTACACCATCGCGGACGAAGAGTGGGCTGCGGCTAGGACAGCCGTACTCAAGAACACCCCGCTCCCTGCAGGAACCTCGATTGGAACCCTTAATGCATACCGCTCTATACTAGAGAAAACCAGGAGCACCAAGAACAAGCACGCTCGAGGACGACTATCCGCGGCGTGATCCAGCGGCGGAGGCTTCACAGCGCTCCCAAAGTGCTCTTGGGGCGGGAAAACATCAATCAAGGATATCCAGGCTCTCAGAAGACGATGCAGAAATAACGTCGAATCTGACCAAATCTTTCATGACCACGGATCCGCAGCATGCACGGCCGAAGAACGTTGCGAGAACAAACCAATCTCGCCGCGTACTCATCAACCAACGCCCGAAGGATCCATGGCGCAAGCTCATCGCGGTGCCCTATAAAGTCTCGCCATATTGGGAAACAATCTAGTCCAGGGAGAAAACCACGGCCAGGCAGTGGTTCAAAGCACGGCGAGAGATGCTCGGATGAAATCACCCAGAGCCGAATCGATAAAGCAAGACGACGACGCACCGTGAAGGATGACGGCAGTGATTCTGACGAGGATCAAGAGTACGATGGTGAACTAAGGAGCCGATTGCTTGAGTTACAAAATCACGGTCGATGCCACCCAAAATTCAAGCCTACTCCCTGATTGCCAAGTATGATGGGCCGCAGAACCAAGATCCTGGATAGACGGTGCTTGCGATTCTCGCACAAAGGGAACCAGATAGCAGCAATGCAAGTGCCTACAGCTCTACTAAAGGACTCGCACGGGCCTGTTAAGAGGACTGCCGAAGGTTCCATCAAGTCATGGGACGACGGTGGATGCCGTTGCTAACTTCGGCAACATATAAAAGACTCGGGATCGAGGGAGTTACGCAACTGCCAGGCAAGCGGAAGGAGTCGATGCGCTCTTACATAGGGAGGTTTACCAAACTCCTAAACGCTGCCGAAGATGTATCGTGGACAAGCAATCGACGCAACATGGATGTCCGGTGATGTCTACGGGTGCTTCTATTCTTGTAGACAGTGTTGGGCCTCCAAGAGCAGAGGTTTGTAGCAACAGCAAGTTTCCTTAAGTGGATTACCCAAGGTTTATCGAACTCAGGGAGGAAGAGGTCAAAGATATCCCTCTCATGCAACCCCTGCAACCACAAAACAAGAAGTCTCTTGTGTCCCCAACACACCTAATAGGTGTACTAGTTCGGCAAAGAGATAGTGAAATACAATGGTATGAATGAATATGAGCATAGTATGGAAAAGTGCTGGCGTGCGGCTGATGGTAAATATTGGGAAGTAAACATGCGGTAAGTAAGCAGTGTACCTGATAAAAAGATAACCAACAGCATAGATTTAGGAACAAGGCCTAGGGATTAGACTTTCACTAGTGGACACTCTCAACTTTGATCACATAACAGAATAGATAAATGCATACTCTACACTCTCTTGTTGGATGATGAACACATTGCGTAGGATTACAGAACCTCAATGCCGGAGTTAACAAGCTCCACAATTCAATGTTCATATTTAAATAACTTAGATGAAAGATCGAAACGACTAAACCAAGTACTAACATAGCATGCACACTGTCACCTTCATGCTTATGTAGGAGGAATAATACACATCAATACTATCATAGCAATAGTTAACTTCGCAATCTACAAGAGATCATGATCATAGCATAAACCAAGTACTAACACGAGTGCACACTGTCACCATTACACGTGGAGGAGGCCTACCTAATAACATTGCTAGAGTAGCACATAGATAAATTGTGATACAAAACACATTGCAATCATAAAGAGATATAAATAAGCACTTCACTATGCCATTCATAACAGTGAATAAGTATTCTGAAATATAGCCTAAGAGACCCACACGGTGCACACACCGTCACCTTTACACACGTGGACAAGGAGTCTCCGGAGATCACATAAGTAAAACCCACTTGACTAGCATAATGACATCTAGATTACAAGCATCATCATATGAATCTCAATCATGTAAGGCAGCTCATGAGATTATTGTATTGAAGTACATAGAGAGAGATGAACCACATAGCTGCAGGTACAGCCCGAGCCGATGGAGAACTACTCCTCTTCATGGGACAGCAGCGGTGATGAAGATGGCGGTGGAGATGGCAGCGGATGGAGAAGCCTTCCGGGGCACTCCGTCGGGTCCGGAGCAGACTCCTGTCCCCAGTCTTGGCTTGCGATGGCGTGGCTCTGGAAGATTTCGCGTGTGGCTCGGAGGTTTCGATGCGAGGGCTTTATATGGCGAAAGGGCAGCGCGAGAGGTGAAAGGCGCGACATAGGGTGGCGGGGCCCAGCCAGCGCCGACCTGCGGTGCGTGGGCTTGGCCCCCTCGGTCCTTCCCGGTGTTAGAAGCCTGGAAAATAGGAACTGGGCGTTGATTTGTCAATTCGAAGAGAATATTTCGTTACTAGGATTTCCTGAAACCAAAAACAGCGAGGAAACGGGGCACTTGCATCTTGTTAATAGTTGGTTCAGAAAATGCGAAAAATACGACATATAATGTGCATAAAACATGTAGGTATCATCAATAAAGTAGCATGGAACATAAGAAATTATCGATACGTTGGAGATGAAGATCCCCAAGCTTAGTTGCTTCGTGAGCAGGTAAACGATAACAAAGATAATTTCCTCAAGTGACATGCCATCATAAACTTGATCATGTTGTAAACATATGTAATGAATGCAGCGATCAAAACAATGGTAATGACATGAGTAAACAACTGAATCATAAAGCAATGACTTTTCATGAATAGCACTTTCAGACAGGCATCAATAAGTCTTGCATAGGTTAACTCATAAAGCAATAATTCAAAGTAAAGACATTGAAGCAACACAAGAAGATTAAGTTTCAGCGGTTGCTTTCAACTTATAACATGTATATCTCATGGATATTGTCAACATAAAGTAATATAACAAGTGCAATATGCAAGTATGTAGGAATCAATGCACAGTTCACACAAGTGTTTGCTTCTTAAGGTGGAGAGATAGGTAAACTGACTCAACAATAAAAGTAAAAGAATGGTCCTTCAAAGAGGAAATCGATTGCTATAATTGTGCTAGAGCTTTGATTTTGAAAACATATAGAGAGCATAAAAGTAAAGTTTTGAGAGGTGTTTGTTGTTGTCAACGAATGGTAGCGGGTACTCTAACCCCCTTGCCAAACAAACCTTCAAGAGCGGCTCCCATTTTTATTTTATTTTTGGTGGCACTCCTTCCAACCTTTCTTTCACAAACCATGGCTAACCGAATCTCGGGTGCCCAGCAATCTCATACCACGAAGGAGTGCCTTTAAATTTAGTTTTATTATGATGACACTCCTCCCCTTTGCTTTCTCAAGCCATGGCTAACCGAATCCTTCGGGTGCCGTCCAACAATCACATACCATGGAGGAGTGTCTATTTTTGTTAATTAATTTGGGACTGGGAATCCCATTGCCAGCTCTCTATAAAATTATTGGATAAGCGGATGAAGCCACTAGTCCATTGGTGAAAGTTGTCCAACAAGATTGAAAGATAAACACCACATACTTCATCATGAGCTATAAAACATTGACACAAATAAGAGGTAATAACTTTTGAATTTGTTTAAAGGTAGCACTCAAGCAATTTACTTTAGAATGGTGGAGAAATACCATGTAGTAGGTAGGTATGGTGGACACAAATGGCATGAATATTGGCTCAAGTATTTGGATGCATGAGAAGTATTCCCTCTCGATACAAGGTTTAGGCTAGCAAGGTTATTTGAAGCAAACTCAAGGATGAACAGGTGCAGCAAAACTCACATAAAAGACATATTGTAAACATTATAAGACTCTACACTGTCTTCCTTGTTGTTCAAACTCAATACTAGAAATTATCTAGACCTTAGAGAAACCAAATATGCAAACCAAATTTTAGCAAGCTCTATGTATTTCTTCATTAATGGGTGCAAAGCATATGATGCAAGAGCTTAAACATGAGCACAACAATTGCCAAGTATCACATTATCCAAGACATTTTTAGCAATTACCATGTAGCATTTCCCGTTTCCAACCATATAACAATTAAACGAAGACTTCGCCATGAATATTATGAGCTAAGAACACTGTGTTCATACGAACCAGCGGAGCGTGTCTCTCTCCCACACAAGGATGAACTTATTCAGAGAACTAAGATAACAAAACAAAAACAAAAATAAAAGCACACAGACGCTCCAAGTAAAGTACATAAGATGTGACCGAATAAAATATAGTTTCAAGAGAAGGAACCGATACTTTGTCGATGAAGAAGGGATGCCTTGGGCATCCCAAGCTTAGATGCTTGAGTCTTCTTAAATATGCAGGGATGAACCGGGGCATCCCCAAGCTTAGACCTTTCACTCTCGATCACATTATCACCCTCTTCTATTACCTTGAAAACTTCCTTCACACCAAACTTCAAGCAAACTCATTAGAGGTTAGTGCATAATCAAAAATTCACATGTTGAGGCACAATCATTCTTAACACCGGACATTGCACAAAACTTCTGAAAGTTAATGAACAAAGAAACCCATTCAACAAAGCAAAAGCGGCAATGCGAAATAAAAGGCAGAATCGTCAAAAACGAACAGTCGTAAAGCCAATTTAAAGCTGGCACCAGACTTGCTCAAATGGAAAAACTCAAAACTAATGAAAGTTGCGTATATATGAGGATCATGCTCGTAAATTGGCAGATTTTTTGAATTTTCTACAGAGTTCATGCCCAGATTCGTGGCAGCAATGCTGTTTCTACGCAGCGATCCCAAATATAACATCAACTGACATAGAAACTTTACTTGGCACAAAAACATGATAAGGAGAGGTTGCTACAGTAAACAACTTCCAAGACACAAATATAAAACAAAGTACTGTAGTAAAAACACATGGGTTATCTCCCAAAGAAGTTCTTTCTTTATAGCCATTAAGATGGGCAAGCAGTTTTAATGATGCACTCGCAAGAAATGAAGTTGAAGCAAAGAGAGCATCAAGAGGCAAATTCAAACCATTTAAGTCTAACATGCTTCCTATGCATAGGAATCTTGTAAATAAACAAGTTCATGAAGAGCAAAGTAACAAGCATAGGAAGATAAAACAAGTGTAGCTTCAAAATTTCAGCCATAGAGAGGTGTTTTAGTAACATGAAAATTTTTTACAACCATATTTTCCTCTCTCATAATAACTTTCAGTAGCAACATGAGCAAACTCAACAATATAACTATCACATAAAGCATTCTTATCATGAGTCTCATGCATAAAATAATTACTACTCCAACATAAGCATAGTCATTCTTATTAATTGTAGTGGGAGCAAATTCAACAAAGTAGCTATCAGATATAGGAGGTATATTGTATTCATAATCAAATTTATCCTCCATAACAGGTGGTAACAAAAGACTACTATCATTATAATCATCATAAATGGGAGGCAAAGTATCATCAAAGTAAATTTCCTCCTCAATGCTTGGGCGACTAAAAATATCATGCTCATCAAAAACTTCCCCAAGCTTAAATTTTCCATAGCATTAAATAATAGTGTTCAAAGCATTCATATTAATATGTTCCATGGGTTTTTAATTTTTCGCATCAAACCATCCATGTCTTAAATCAGGAAATAGAATAAGAAGCTCATTGTTGTCATTATGCCTAACTAGTGTAAACAAGAAACCAAATGTGCATTTTATTTAAAAGGAAATAGCTTCGAGCACACACACAATGGCGCCAAGTACTGTTACCTGGAACCGAAGTATGAGTGCCTTTTACCCTTCCTCCCCGCAACGGCGCCGGAAAAAGTGCTTGGCGCGTAGTTGACGGGGAGGAAAAGTGCTTATTGTCGGCTTGCCAATGTGTGAGTGCCGTTTACCTTCCCTCCCCAACAACGGCGCGAGAAAAGTGCTTGATGTCTGGGTGCTTCTATTCTTGTAGACAGTGTTGGGCCTCCAAGAGCGGAGGTTTGTAGAACAGCAAAGTTTCCCTAAGTGGATTACCCAAGGTTTATCGAACTCGGGAGGAAGAGGTCAAAGATATCCCTCTCATGCAACCCTGCAACCACAAAACAAGAAGTCTCTTGTGTCCCCAACACACCTAATAGTTGTACTAGTTCGGCGAAGAGATAGTGAAATACAAGTGGTATGAATGAATATGAGCAGTAGTATGGCGCCAGAAAAGTGCTTGCTGGCGTGCAGTTGATGGTAGTAATATTGGGAAGTAAACATGCGTAGTAACGCGATAGTAACGCAGTAAAGGTAACAAGCAGCGATAGCAGTATTTAGGAACAAGGCCTAGGGATTAGACTTTCACTAGTGGACACTCTCAACTTTGATCACATAACGAAATAGATGCTAGCTCTACACTCTCTTGTTGGATGATGAACACATTGCGTAGGATTACACGAACCCTCAATGCCGGAGTTAACAAGCTCCACAATTCAATGTTCATATTTAAATAACCTTAGAGTGCATGAAAGATCAAACGACTAAACCAAGTACTAACATAGCATGCACCACTTTCACTTATGTAGGGAGGAATAATACACATCAATACTATCATAGCAATAGTTAACTGCATAAAGAGATCATGATCATAGCATAAACCAAGTACTAACACGAGTGCACACACTGTCACCATTACACCGTGTAGGAGGAATAAAACTACTTTAATAACATTGCTAGAGTAGCACATAGATAAATTGTGATACAAAACACATTGCAATCATAAAGAGATATAAATAAGCACTTCACTATGCCATTCAACAGTGAATAAGTATTCTGTGAAATATAGCCTAAGAGACCCACACGGTGCACACACTGTCACCTTTACACACGTGGGACAAGGAGTCTCAGGAGATCACATAAGTAAAACCCACTTGACTAGCATAATGACATCTAGATTACAAGCATCATCATATGAATCTCAATCATGTAAGGCAGCTCATGAGATTATTGTATTGAAGTACATAGAGAGAGATGAACCACATAGCTACGCCCCCGAGCCTCGATGGAGAACTACTCCCTCTTCATGGGAGCAGCAGCGGTGATGAAGATGGCGGTGGAGATGGCAGCGGTGTCGATGGAGAAGCCTTCCGGGCACTTCCCGTCCGGCGGTGCCGGAACAGAGACTCCTGTCCCCCAGATCTTGGCTTCGCGATGGCGGCGGCTGGAAGATTTCGCGTACCGTGGCTTCCTCCGTAGGGGTTTCGATGCGGGGGCTTTATATAGGCGAAAGGGCAGCGTCGAAGGTCGAAGAGGCGGCGACACCATAGGGTGGCGCGGGCCACACCCAGGCCGCCGGCCTATGGTATGGTGGGCCGTGGCCCCCTCAGTCCTTCCCGGGTGTTGGAAGCTTCGTGGAAAAATAGGAACTGGGCGTTGATTTCGTCCAATTCCGAGAATATTTCGTTACTAGGATTTCGAAACCAAAAACAGCAGAAAATAGGACCTGCACTTCGGCATCTTGTTAATAGGTTAGTTCCGAAAATGCGTAAATACGACATATAATGTGCATAAAACATGTAGGTATCATCAATAAAGTAGCATGGAACATAAGAAATTATCGATACGTCGGAGACGTTCAGGCAACAGTTACATAGAAGAACTTGGACGTAAAAAGCCAAAAACCATCACCAAGCTGATGGAAACAGTTGGGCTGATGGCGAGGACAACGTGCGAAGACCACAGCGCAGTGATGATGAAGACGATGACCAGCCAAAACACGACTCGGGCAGAAGGGATCGGAACAAAAGGAGGAAAAATCGCAACTATGACGACAACAATCGGTAGCCGCAGGATACTCCGATCGACATGATGATCGGTATGATGAAAGAAGAGATGATCGACAAGATGGCAACCGAAACAACTCTGGAAACCGCGGCAATTATAAACCACGACAATAGAGGGCTCCCGAGTTACCCTATGCTGAACAGATCAATGTTATTTGCACTCGTATGTCGACTCCAAGGACGGCAAAACGAAGTCAAGTCACCTTCTCAGGGATTGTCGACAGTTCCTTGACATGCATAAACTCATCCAGCAGTCAGGACAGCAACGTTACCACCTCCTCCTCCACCTCCACCATAGCACCAAGTCCAGCAGGCCCAACCTCATCAACCCAACGAGACATTCCCACCACCACGTGGGCAGATGAGCATGATCCACAAGACAGGCGTCTCGAGAAGAGAGATGAAGAAGCTCACTCGAGAAATTAATTGGCCGAAAGCATCATGGCAAACATCCCTGAGTATGTCGAGTGGTCCTCTCAAAACATTACGTTCAGTCGAGCAGACCACCCGATGACCATACCAAAACCAGGACATGCTGCCCTGGTAGTTGAGGCACAGATAGGGGGATTCAAGATGAGCAAAGTCTTTATGGATGGGGGAGCGGGTTAAACCTGATTTTCGTCGACACGATTAAGAGTATGGGGATCACCATGGGAATGTTGGAAGAGACAGACACCTGCTTCCATGGGATTTTGCCAATTGAACCAGGTTATTCCCTTGGAAGAATTTACAGAACGTTGTCTTCGGCAGATCCGACAATTTCAGGAAGGAAAAGATCGAGTTTGAGGTAGTGAACTGGGAGTCACAGTGCCATACTCGGGAGACCAGCCTACGCCAAGTTCATGGCCGTGCGCACTATGCTTATCTCAAGCTGAAGATGCCTGGCAACAAAGGGACAAACATCACAGTCCATGGAAGTTTTTCGCGCTCAGACAGTTGCGACCGCGATTTCCAGAGGATCGCGGCGAAGTTTGGGAGCAAGCAAGAATTTATTAAGCCTCCACCTAAGTTGTTGCTGCGTGAAATCAAGGAAGAAAAGGATGACAAGGGAAAGCAAAAAGAAGCCAGCCGACCTTGCTCTTAAAGCCTCGGCAGCGGAAGCCTCAGCGAGGCTTTGGCAACAAAAGCTTCGGCAGTCAAAGGTTCGGCAGTTGATGATGCGAAGACATAGAAAACAGCAAGACGCTGGCAGTCACTGCTCAAACCCCTGGTGAAATCAACAACGCCGGCTACCCCTAACATGGTGAAGAAGCGAGGAAGAGAAGAACCCCTTGGCTTAAGCAGTTTATCAACATTTATTTTGTTTTTCCTTTAGTATAAACAGGGCTTTACCTTTCGCCATCCAGCATTGTGCTTACCTTATCAATAAGAACTTAAGCTTCAATTCTTTGTTAAGCATTGCAGTGATCACAAACTTCTAAGCCCCATCACTATACAAACATAGTACAGGGCGGAAGATCGAGCTCCAGAAAGCCTCTACAAGCGCTGGAAAGACGTTCACCCTTCCCTCTGCTATAGATGCCTCTACGAGTGCCGTAAATAGCAAGAGTTTGGAAATACACACAAACAACAACCCACGTTCGATATTTCACTTATGGAAATATCAAGGAACAACGGGCTCATCGGCAGAATCACTACACCCGAAATATTTGGGAGTGCCTGTCGAAATTTAAAACGGTTGAAAGCAAAGTTGCGCATACAACAGGTTTAGCAAGACCTGCAACACGAGCTGATCACTCACATGATTTGCTAAAACAGGCAATATACATACATTTAAAAACGAGCAACCAAGATTCGCTCCAAATTGAAACTTGCCAACGGCAATAACGTGGTAAAAGTACATACGCATGTATCTACCGAATGAAAAGGCGTCATCCACACGCTTCGATGAAGTTGTCAAACTATTTACAAACAGTTATTAAAACCCTGAGATCACCCTTGCGGAGTTTCTTTTTCTTCAGGTACCTTTGAATCTTTCTCGAGTCTGTCGACAATTATGTTCGCAGGCAACAACACCTTCGGATACACCGCTTCCAAGTCTCCAGTAACGTTGGCAATCGAGAGTAAACCTGCTGAATGATAACGGGCAAGTACAAGAGCAGCGTAAACTTGGCTCCTGCAAAAACTTGCGCGCGCACCAAGTCCCGGATCTTCCTGGCGTTACCAAACTCCGACATTAACGCAAGTAGCGTGGGGGGGACTGCGTTCAAAGGAAACATCGTCTTCCAAACCACCCTCATGGCTCTATAGCACTTGTCGAAGAAGTGGTGGACCTGTTGGACTCGATCCTGAAACCGTGCGACAGCCGATGCCTTGGTGCTCTCGCCAGAAAATTTCCTCGGCTGAGGATAACTCGACCAAGGCATTCACACGCTCGTGAATCCGTTTGCTCTCTTCCGCACGATTCAGAGCTATGACTGAAAGGAAGCAAAAGAGGATCAGAGAAAACGCTATCAACCAAAGGGTAAAGAGATTAAAGGACTCACAGTTCAAGCTCTCGGTAGCCTTATGCAGCTCAGTAAGAGCATACCGCTCACGTCGGCTGCTCTCGCTCTTCTTGTTGATAATCGCGGCCAGGGCATAAGTGCTGCGCAGGTCTTTCATCCTGGGTGATCCGATCCTTCATCCGTTGGATCCGATCATTTTCGGGAACAACACCAGAGGAGTCATCAACAAACGAGGGCACTGGAAAACCTGCAGCAACAGTGTTAAAGAGGATAATATGGTCAAATTAAACATTCAGCAAAACTCCCATCGGGAGAGTATAAGCAACCCTATCAGGAGAAGCACAAGTGAAGATATTACGTTAAAAACATGCTGGCAACATTGCCGGCATAATATTCATTACAAACTTAAAGTTCTCGCAGCAGAATAATGTTTCATGCTAGCCCAAGAGTGAAAATGTTACAACAATCAAGGAGCCTGAGTCTGGGTCGACAGGCTAGGGCCAACCGATGTTTTTCTCGAGACTAAATCAAGGAGCTGGCGAGCACAAGTACGGGCAGACGCCGTAAAAGTGCTCAGATCAATAGATCGCCCATCTTTCCTTTCGGCAGCTCCTTAGTCATTTCTTCAATGTCAGCCTTAAAGCCGTAACCCATCATAAGTTGGAAGGCAAGTAGGGCGCCATAGGTACGCGAGGTACGCTTGAATACCTCAATGACCTCTTTGGTGTCGACTGCGAAGGCAAATTAGCTGCCCCAGAGTCTTCTCCTGCATGGCCTTGGGGAATATCATCGAATGCATCCGCGCCAGAGCACCCTTTCCCTTGTCAAGGAGCCCCCGGGTGAGTTGGTGAGCGGTGAGAACCGTCGACACACCGTTTGCCGGGGAGTTGCTCGGAATTTTATCCAAGGCAGTAGCAGGGATGTCGGCAGCTTCTGCAAGTGGTCAAAAGAAATCGTTGACGAAGAAGCAGATCCATAAAAAAAAGAGAAAGAAGCAATAATCTACATGGGACGTAGGAACTTACCAAGCAAGGCCAAGGCAGATTGGCGGAGGAGTTCATCTTTTTCTGCCGTCCGAGCTTCCTCCTCCTTCAGCCGCTCCTTTAGCTTGTTTACCTCTTCTTTCAGGGAGTCGACCTCCTGGCGAGCTATGGCGGCCTTTTTGATGGCACCTTCCAACTTTGAAGAGGAAGACTTAGCCTCCTCCTGCAGCCGAATCTTGTCCGCCTCTAGAGAAGTGAATTGAGAGGCGAAGGCCTCTAAAGAGGATATCACACCTCGTAGATCCTTGAAAAAAGGAAATGTTTGACAAGGATCGTTAAGCAAAGACATGTTTTGAAAGGTTCTTGTTAGATTCAGCAAAGACTTACAGAAGGAGGAGCTGCAGCAGCAGGAGGAGCATCTTTCCCTTTGGAAAGGGAGGAGGCTGTCGATGCTTGCATCACGGGAGCCGCTTTAAGAGCCGAAGCTTCGGAAGCTGCGGCAGCCGGTGAAACAACATCAGATCTGGCCCTCTTGGGCGGAGGCTCAATGAAAGTATCGTCACTGCAAGGAAGATTCGATTAATCAAGTTATCAGAAGAATTTGAAAAAGTCAAGAAAGTTGAAAATAGTAAGAAGAAAAGCACTTACAAATCAAGGAGGTCATCTTCGTCGGCAAAACCGCCGATTGATCTCTTCATAGGAGAAGCCCTGGTCTCCTCCACAGCTGCATCAACAAAGGCATTGTGATCAGCGATGTCTTGCGCACTGATCCCTTCTGTGTCGCAGGTATCATGGGCTGAAGGGCAGAGGTTGGAACAGCAGCAGTTTCCTAAGTGGATTGCCCAAGGTTTATCGAACTCGGGGAGGAAGAGGTCAAAGATATCCCTCTCATGCAACCCTCAACCACAAAGCAAGAAGTCTCTTGTGTCCCAACACACCTAATAGGTGTACTAGTTCGGCGAAGAGATAGTGAAATACAAGTGGTATGAATGAATATGAGCAGTAGTATGGCGCCAGAAAAGTGCTGGCGCGTGCAGTTGATGGTAGTAATATTGCGGGAAGTAAACATGCAGAGTAACGCAAGTAGTAACGCAGTAAAACAGTAACAAGCAGCGATAGCAGTATTTAGGAACAAGGCCTAGGGATTAGACTTTCACTAGTGGACACTCTCAACATTGATCACATAACAGAATAGATAAATGCATACTCTACACTCTCTTGTTGGATGATGAACACATTGCGTAGGATTACACGAACCCTCAATGCCGGAGTTAACAAGCTCTACAATTCAATGTTCATATTTAAATAACCTTAGAGTGCATGAAAGATCGAAACGACTAAACCAAGTACTAACATAGCATGCACACTGTCACCTTCATGCTTATGTAGGAGGAATTAATAATACACATCAATACTATCATAGCAATAGTTAACTTCGCAATCTACAAGAGATCATGATCATAGCATAAACCAAGTACTAACACGAGTGCACACACTGTCACCATTACACCGTGTAGGAGGAATAAAACTACTTTAATAACATCACTAGAGTAGCACATAGATAAATTGTGATACAAAACACATTGCAATCATAAAGAGATATAAATAAGCACTTCACTATGCCATTCATAACAGTGAATAAGTATTCTGTGAAATATAGCCTAAGAGACCCACACGGTGCACACACTGTCACCTTTACACACGTGGGACAAGGAGTCTCCGGAGATCACATAAGTAAAACTCACTTGACTAGCACAATGACATCTAGATTACAAGCATCATCATATGAATCTCAATCATGTAAGGCAGCTCATGAGATTATTGTATTGAAGTACATAGGAGAGAGATGAACCACATAGCTACCGATACAGCCCCGAGCCTCGATGGAGAACTACTCCCTCCTCATGGGAGCAGCGAGCGGTGATGAAGATGGCGGTGGAGATGGCAGCGGTGTCGATGGAGAAGCCTTCCGGGGCACTTCCCCGTCCGGCAGGTGCCGAACAGAGACTCTGTCCCCAGATCTTGGCTTCGCGATGGCGGCAGCTCTGGATGGTTTCTGTGGGTTTCGTCCTCCGTAATAGGGTTTTCGCGACGGAGGCTTTAAATAGGCGGAAGGGCAGCGTCAGAAGGTCGAAGGAGCGACGACGCCATAGGGCCGCGCGGCCAGGGGGTGGGCCGCGCCGGCCTATCATCTGGGCCTGTGTGGCCCCCTCTGGCGACTCTCGGGTGTTCTGGATGCTTCCGGGCAAAATAGGAACAGGGCGTTGATTTCGTCCAATTGAGAATATTTCGTTACTAGGATTTCTGAAACCAAAAACAGCAGAAAACAGGAACTGCACTTCGGCATCTTGTTAATAGGTTAGTTCAAAAACGAATATGACATAAAGTGTGCATAAAACATGTAGGTATCATCAATAAAGTAGCATGGAACATAAGAAATTATCGATACGTTGGAGACGTATCAATCGCGTACGTCATTGCAATCCCTCTGTGTCGCAAGTATCACCGGCTGATGGGGAGATTGGCATGGGCAATTTCAGAATCTATCGGGTCATCAGGCTCGTTGAATGGGCTTGTGTGTTCAATAGTACGAAAGTCAACAGGCTCTGAAGAGCCTCTTCCTTCGGAAGTGTCATTTGGCAAGTTATGAAAATCCTCGGAAGCTGCGAAGGTCTGTCGAAGGGAAAAGTAAATGAGGATAACAGTAATATATGTTAGTAGCAGCATACCAAGAGTTTAAGAGGGAAATTACCTCTGGTGCTGGATGATCAACATCGAAAGGAATACATGGAGATATCAGCGGGATCGAATCCTCTTGACTAAAGGAAGTGAGGCGACGGACTTCATCAAGCAGTTCTTTTTCCGATAATTCGGCAGCGTTGATTCTAGTTTCATCTTTTGGACCTGAGTACAACCACATTGGGCGAACCCTAGCCATGATTGGTTGGACTCGACGTTTCAGAAAACTGCCGCTACTTCTGTACCGACCATGGTTTGCCCGTCAGCCTCCTTGATCCGAAGGAATCTGGCAAATAATTCATCGGCTGCTGTTTTTTCGTCGGGAGAGACAACATTTTCCAGGAATTCTTAGGCTTGGCCTCAAGGACGTCGACGAAGCGAGGGAGCTGGCATTCGGGTGACGGAGAATCCTTGATGTAGAACCACTTCAATCTCCACCCTTGCACGGACTCTCTCATCGGGAAATTGAAGTAATTAACATCTGAACGAGCTATGAATCCTACTCCTCCGGTGACAAAAGATCCATTGCTACTGATGTATCTCTTCACGTAAAAGATCTTCTTCCACAAACCAAAATGGGGATCAACGCCCAGATATGCTTCGCAGAGGGTAATGAACACAGCAACGTGAAGAATCGAGTTGGGAGTGAGTTGCCACAGTTGGATTTCGTAAGTTCGCAGGAGATAGAGGAGGAATTCGTGAACAGGAAGGGAAAGGCCTCGGTACAACAACGACAGAACATCACGGTAAAGCCGGCAGGAGGTTAGGTCGAGAAATCGCACCTGGAAGATTACGTTCCCCTCATCGGAGGAGATCAGTCCCAGGCTTCGGGACCTTTTTCGTCACGCTTGGTGACGGTCGAGGCTGTCCAATCACCAGGCTTGGCTGTTGATCTTGGTGGCGCCGGCGGCGCCGGAGCTGGAGGAGCATTGGGGGCGACCTCCTTCGCAAGAATCGAAGAAGATCTGGCGGCGGCACCGACGCTCGTGGAGCTGGCGGCAGCACTAGGGATTTTCTTCTTCACCATTGCGAGATCTGAACGAATCGGAAAGACAGTGGTGGCGGCGCGAGCTCCAGTTGCGAACACGAGAAGAGCAAGAACGACGAAGAAGACGAATGGAGGAAGATGAAAGGGATTTTTTTATCTCTTAAGGAACTTAAGGAAGGCTTCGTGTTATTAAATGGGCCTTTCCCCAGTTATTGATCGCGGAAATCGAGGAGGTGCCTTGTTAACCGTGTAAAGAGGAGCAGGAATCGCTTGAAAACAGGGCTGGCAGGTCGTGTCTTATCAGTCAAAATCAAGGGGACAGAAAAACGTCATCAATGACGTCATGGAGAATGATTGCATACGAAGGGATAAGAAAGGATCGGGTGATCGACTTGAGCCTATGCGCGGATTGCAAGCATCCGCACTTAGGCTCGGGGCTACTCCCATCGGGAGCGCGCACCGATAAAATGAGGACTCGAAGGAAATAATTGACTCAAGTCTGCGCCCAGGCGTAAGCACTCGCGCCGCACTCGGGCTACTCCCATCGGGAGCGCTGGATGCTTTAACTTTTTTCGCGCTCCAGGATCATGCCCGGGGACTTGATTCTGTGTAGGGTAACGTTGTTTTGCCATCGGCAGTTAACCAACAAAAGTTGGGCACGTTATTCGGTATCCCTTGCATAAAGAAAATGTATCGGACGCACTACAAGAGGCTTGCAGGAAAAGCTTCGGCAGAGAAGATGTTCGAGTAGTACAATTGAGTCTACGCACGGATTGCGAGCATCCGTACCTAGACTCGGGGCTACTCCCATCGGGAGCGGTGACGCGCCCGATAGAAGACAGAAGAAATGCAAAAACGATCAAGGAAAAGGAGTTCGGAAGAAGACATGCTTCAGTCTCTACCGAACTATGTTCGGCTAGACACTCGGGGCTACGACGTGGCATTACCCTTCGGGTAACCACTATTGCTTACCCTATACGGCCAGGTGGAGGCCCGTGAAGGTACTCGAAGACAAGTTGGGCCACTAGGACGGTGCGGCGAAAGATTACTTGAAGTACAAGACGGAAAGAGCGAAGAAGGAAAGATTAGAGATAGATCTATTGTAAACCTACTCGTACTCGATTAAACCTCTCGGGACCTGGCCACCTATATAAAGGCCAGGAGAGGGGCTATCGAGACACGACCAATCTTAGCGATCTTAGCCAACAGAAGCTTAGAACTAGGTTACCCTAGCGATTAGCTATGCCGAGATCAAGCCGAACTATTCGGCACCCCATTGTAGACGATTTTCATAATCAAGGGTCCCACGACGTGCAGGCTTTTACCTAGAGCCGCATCCTCCCCCCGTTTGTCTGTATACCGATGCCTCGTATCAGCTTGCAGGATTCCTCCAACCCTAAGTCCCAATCGGAGGACATTGTCGAGGAACACCCCCGACACCATGCGCCGCCGCCTCCCCCATGCACTCCCGGTAGGGGCTGTACTGCTCGTCCTCGCGGGCGTAGGCAAAAGTCTGCTCCACCTCGAACGCGGCCATCACGTCGAGCTCCCCTCTTTCCGGATCGTCCAGATAGCGGGCGAGCCATGGCAGTGATGCGCCTAAAGGTGATTTTGTGGTTGACCATGGCTTCTACATAGTGATTGCCATTGCCATGGCAGCGATGTACATTATATAGGCACGTCAGGCGGGAATCAACACTAGATTTCGCGCTTGTGAAACGGCTGCGGAGCGCGCCAAACGCTCGGCGCACGAGAACCGGTAATCGCCGGCTGCGAGACTCAGACAGGATGTTAATCTCCACTAAAGAAGCATGCGAGTTGGTTTTTTTTTTTCATCGGGCTGGTAGGGACACCTAGATGCAAAGGGTCCCTCGGACCGATTTATGTTCGGCGATCCAACCTAAACGAACGCAGACGATCACTCTTGGTGACCGAAATACGTTGGACAGCTGGAAATACCATTATTCATTTCGATATGTGGGTCAAGATTTGCTGAACGAATGTCGACCTATCACGACGGTTACTCTTCTTTCTTGTACAGCAGGAGCGGACTACAATGAGCACCGGTTAGTTTGTGCTCATTGTAATGGCATCGAATTGTCAAGAATCGAACCCTTCAGTTATGGCATCGAATTGTCCTCGTCTCCTCGATCGGTCTAAGTAACAAAGCTTAAATGGGTGGCGTTAAGGTCACCAGGCTAGTTTTATTTCTGTTGGACGCGCTATCGTGTCATCAGGCCACACATCCATTCTCTCGATCTCAACAAGTTGAGTGTAGTGCAAAATTAAGAATCAAGAGCATTTCCAGTTGCGTTCCCCAAAGCTATTTTGGGGCGGATAAAAATACGGTTCCAGCCGCGTCTCCCCAAGCTGATTTTTGTCCGGCGCGTCCCGATACGGTGTCCGGCGCCCCGAGCCCGTCCCCGCCCCACGGGGGATGCTCCGGACACGCCGGTCACAACAAAAAGCGAGGCGGGCTCCCACATGTCGACGAGTATTTGCATAAACCGTTGATTCGCGCTTTTTTCTCGTCGCTCCTTCCTTCCCGCGCCTCCCACCCCTCCGCCGCTGCTGGATTTGCCACCGTTTTGGCGTCTGATCTCTTCGGCACCGTTGATACGTCTCAAACGTATCTATAATTTCTGATGTTCCATGCTTGTTTTATGACAATACCTACATGTTTTGTTCACACTTTATATCGTTTTGATGCATTTTCCGGAACTAACCTATTGACGAGATGCCGAAGTGCCAGTTCTTGTTTCGCTGTTTTTGGTTTCAGAAATCCTAGTAAGGAAATATTCTCGGAATCGGACGAAATTAACGCCCAGTACCTTATTTTCACCGGAAGCTTCCAGAGCACCGAAGAGGGACAAAAGGGGTGCCAGGGGGGCCCCACCCCACAGGGCGGCGCGGCCAAGGGGGGGGCGCCCCCTTATGGTCTGGTGGCCCCGTGCCCCTCCGAGGCTGCCCTTTCGCCTATATAAAGCCCCTGCATCGAAAACCTTAAGAGCATAAGCCACGATACGAGAAACCTTCCAGAGCCGCCGCCATCGCGAAGCCAAAATCTGGGGACATGAGTCTGTTCCGGCACGCGCCGGGACGGGGAAGTGCCCTGAAGGCCTCCATCGACACCACCGCCATCTACATCAACACTGCTGCTCCCATGATGAGGAGGGAGTAGTTCTCCCCCGAGGCTAAGGGCTGTACCGGTAGCTATGTGGTTAATCTCTCTCTCTCTGTACTCCAATACAATGATCTCATTAATTGCTTTGCATGATTGAGATCCATATGATGAGCTTTGTATCGCTACTAGTCTATGTGCTACTCATGTGATGTTATTAAAGTAGTCTATTCCTCCCCATGTGTAAAGGTGCTAGTGTGTGCACCGTGTGGTTCTTGTCGTAGGCTATGATCATAATCTCTTGTAGGTTGTGGAGTTAATTATCATTATGATAGTATTGATGTGATCTATTCCTCCTTTCATAGTGTAATGTGGACAGTGTGTATGCTATGTTAGTTCTCGGTTTATTTTGCAAAGATCTATTATGCTCTAAAGGTTACTTAAATATGAATGTCGAATGTTGTGGCGCTTGTTAACTCCGGCTTGAGGGAGCTCTTGTAGCCCTACACAACAAATAGTGTTTGTCATCCAACAAAAGAGTGTATGTAGCACAAACGAGAAGTTATTATTTATTATGTGATCAATGTTGAGAGTGTCCACTAGTGAAAGTATGATCCCTAGGCCTTGTTTCCAATACTGCAAACACCGTTTACTTACTGTTCTGTTGCATGTTTACTCGCTGCCATATTTTATTCAGATTACTATTACCGTTCATATACATCCATACTACTTGTATTTCACTATCTTTTCGCCGAACTAGTGCACCTATACATCTGACAAGTGTATTAGGTGTGTTGGGGACACAAGAGACTTTTTGTATCATGATTGCAGGGTTGCTTGAGAGGATATCTTTGACCTCTTCCTCCCGAGTTCGATAAACCTTGGGTGATCCACTTAAGGAAAACTTGCTCTTTGTTCTACAAACCTCTGCTCTTGGAGGCCTAACACTGTCTACAGGAAAAGAAGCGTGAGTAGACATCAAGCTATTTTGCCGGCGTTGTAGGGACGAATCAAGACACTCCATCAAGCCCGTCAACCGTCATCAAACCTCCCACACAAACACGCGCTAGTTGTGGACAACAAGCTATTTTCTGGCGCCGTTGCCGGGGAGGAAAGGTAAAAGGCACTCATACTCCGGTCCCAGGTAACTAAGTTATTTTCTCATAAGCTTTAAGTGCTCGAAGCCATTCCTTTAGATCCTGCAATTGCATCTTGGTTTCTTGTTTACACTAGTTAGGCATAATGGAAAGCAACAGTGAGCTTTTATTTCTATTTCTTGAGTTAAGACATGGATTGTTTTTGCGAAAATTAAAAAAACCTATGGAATCTTATTTGCATGCTAGTAGCAATGATATTAGTATGAACGCTTTGAACACCATTGTTGCTAATGATATGGAAAATTCTAAGCTTGGGGAAGCTGGTTTTGATGAGCATGATATTTTTAGTCCCCCAAGCATTGTGGAGAAAATTTTCTTTGATGATACTTTGCCTCCTATTTATGATGATTATGATGATTATAATGATAGTGGTCTTTTGGTGCCGCCTACTATGGAGAGTAAATTTTATTATGATTATACTATGCCTCCTACACTTGATGAGAATAATAATAGCTACTTTGTTGAATTTGCTCCCACTACAACTAATAAAATTGATTATGCTTATGTGGAGAGTAATAATTTTATGCATGTGGCTCATGACAAGAATGTTGTATGTGATAGTTATATTTTTGAGTTTGTTCATGATGCTACTGAAAGTTATTATGAGAGAGGGAACATGGTTATATGCATCTTAATAATATTAAGTTTCCCCTCTTTATGTTGAGAATCTTGAAATTGCGCTTGTGTTGCTTTTCTATGCTTGCCACTTTGTTCTTCATGAATCTATTTGTGTACAAGATTCCTTTGCATAGGAAGCATGTTAGGCTTAAATGTGTTTTGAATTTGCTTCTTGATATTCTCTTTTGCTTCATGTTCTATTTTCACGAGAGCATTATCATTGAAATTGCTGAGCCCATCTTAATGGCTATAAAGAAAGAACTTCTTGGGAGATAACCCATGTGTTTATTTTACTACAGCACTTTTGTTTTATATTTGAGTCTTGGAAGTTGTTTACTACTGTAGCAACCTTTCCTTATCATGTTTTTGTGCCAAGTAAAGTCTCTATGGTAAAGTTGATGCTAGATTTGGATTACTGCGCAGAAACAGATTTCTTTCTGTCACGAATTTCCTAATTCTTCGTAGGTAACTCAGAAAAATCTGCAAATTTACGTGTGTGATCCTCAGATATGTACGCAACTTTCATTAGTTTTTAGTTTTTCCATCTGAGCAAGTTAAGTGCCCCTGCAAAATTCGTCTTTACGGACTGTTCTGTTTTTGACAGATTCTGCCTTTTATTTCGCATTGCCGCTTTTGCTTTGTTGAATGGGTTTTTTTGTTCCATTAACTTTCAGAAGCTTTGTGCAATGTCCAGAAGTGTTAAGAATGATTGTGTCACCTCTGAACATGTGAATTTTATTATGCACTAACCTCTAATGAGTTTGCTTGAAGTTTGGTGTGGCAGAAGTTTTCAAGGGTCAAGAGAGAGGATGATATATGATCAAGAAGAGTGAAAATCCTAAGATTGGGGATGCCCCCGTGGTTCATCCCTGCATATTTCAAGAAGACTCAAGTCTAAGCTTGGGGATGCCCAAGGCATCCTTCTTCATCAACTTATCAGGTTTCTTCTATTGAAACTATATTTTTATTCGGTCACATCTTATGTACTTTACTTGGAGTGTCTGCGTGCTTTTATTTTCGTTTTGTTATTTTCATTCTCTGAATAAATTCATGCTCGTGTGGGAGAGAGACACGCTCCGCTTTTTCATATGAACACTAGTGTTCTTCGTTTATGCTTTTAATGTTCAAGGGCGAAAGTTGATCGCTTCACTTGTTGCTATTTGGTTGGAATCAGAAATGCTTCATATGGTCTTGAATAATTTGATACTTGGCAATTGATTTGAGCTCTCATAAATCATGTTTAAGCTCTTGCATCATGTAGTTTAAATCTAGTAGTGGAGAACACTAGAACTTGTTGAAATTTGGTTTGCATGATTGGTCTCTCTAAGGTCTAGATATTTTCTGGTAAAAGTGTTTGAGCAACAAGGAAGACAGTGTAGAGTCTTATAATGCTTGCAATATGTTCTTATGTAAGTTTTGCTGTACCGGTTTATACTTGTGTTTGCTTCAAACAACCTTGCTAGCCAAAGCCTTGTACTGAGAGGGAATACTTCTCGTGCATCCAAAACCTTGAGCCAAAACCTATGCCATTTGTGTCCACCATATCTACCTACTATGTGGTATTTCTGCCATTCCAAGTAAATACTTCATGTGCTACATTTAAACAATTCAAAAGCTATTATCTCTTATTTGTGTCAATGTTTTATAGCTCATGAGGAAGTATGTGGTGTTTTATCTTTCGTCTTGTTCTGACAGACTTTCACAATGTACTAGTGGCTCATCCGCTTATCCAATAATTTTGCAAAAAGAGCTGGGTTCCCAGCCCCAATTAATTAACTTGCATTAATAATTCTCTTCACATGTTTTGCTCTGATCTATCAGTAAGCAACTTAAATTTGCAAATAGACACTCCTCCATGGTATGTGAATGATTGGAAGGCACACGAGGATTCGGTCAGCCATGGCTGTGTAAGCAAAGGTTGGGGGGAGTGTCATCTAATAAATAAAACTAAAGTACATGTGTAAACAAAAGAGAAGAGGATGATCTACCTTGCTGGTAGAGATAACGTCCTTCATGGGAGCCGCTCTTGAAAGTCTGGTTGATAAGGTAGTTAGAGTACCCATTACCATTCGTTGACAACAACAAACACCTCTCAAAATTTTACTTTTATGCTCTCTATATGATTTCAAAACTTGAAAAGCTCTAGCACATGATTTAATCCCTGCTTCCCTCTGCGAAGGGCCTATCTTTTACTTTATGTTGAGTCAGTTTACCTATTTCCTCCCATCTTAGAAGCAAACACTTGTGTTAATTGTGCATTGATTCTTACATACTTGCTTATTTGCATTCATCATATTACTCTATGTTGACAATTATCCATGAGATATGCATGTTGAAAGTTGAAAGCAACTGCTAAAACTTATATCCTCCTTTGTGTTGCTTCGATGCCTTTACTTTGAATTTATTGCTTTATGAGTTAACTCTTATGCAAGTCTTGTTGATGCTTGTCTTGAAAGTACTATTTATGAAAAGTTTTGCTATATGTTATCTATTTGTTAGCAAACTATAGATCATTGTTTTGAATCACTCCATTCATGTCATATGCTTTACAATAATATTGATCAAGATTATGATGGTAGCATGTCACTTCAGAAATTATTTGTTGTTATCGTTTACCTACTCGAGGGGAGGAGCTAGGCTTGGGGATGCTTGATACGTCTCAAACGTATCTATAATTTCTGATGTTCCATGCTTGTTTTATGACAATACCTACATGTTTTGTTCACACTTTATATCGTTTTGATGCATTTTCCGGAACTAACCTATTGACGAGATGCCGAAGTGCCGCTCAGTTTTACTTTGTTTTGGTTTCAGAAATCTAGTAAGGAAATATTCTCGAATCGGACGAAATCAACGCCAGTACCTTATTTTCACCGGAAGCTTCCAAAGCACCGAAGAGGGACCAGACGGGTGCCAGGGGGGCCCCACCCCACAGGGCGGCGCGGCCAAGGGGGGGGGTGATACGTCTCAAACGTATCTATAATTTCTTATGTTCCATGCTACTTTTATGACAATACTTGAATGTTTTATACATACTTTACAGCACTATTATACATTTTCCGGCACTAACCTATTAACAAGATGCCGAAGTGCCAGTTGCTTTTTTCTGTTGTTTGGTTTCAGAAATCCTAGTAAGGAAATATTCTCGAATTGACGAAATCAACGCCTGGGGCCTATTTTTACGAAGCTTCCAGACCGAAAGGAGACGAAGGGGCCACGAGTGTGGCCACACACCAGGCGCGGCCCAAGCCCCGCCGTCCTAGTGTGTGGGCCCCGTGACGCCCCGACCTACCCCGCCTACAAATAGCCTTCGTCGCGAAACCCCCTGTACCGAGAGCCACGATACGGAAAACATTGAGAGAGCCGCCGCCGCCAATCCCATCTCGGGGATTCAGAGATCGCCTCCGGCACCACCGGAGAGGGGAATCATCAGGAGGGCTCTACATCATCATGCCCGCTCCGGATTGATGCGTGAGTAGTTCATCCTTGGACTATGGGTCCATAGCAGTAGATGGTTGTCTTCTCCGCTTGTGCTATCATTGTTTAGATCTTGTGAGCTGCCTAACATGATCAAGATCATCTATTTGTAATGCTACATGTTGTGTTTGGCGGATCCGATGAATATAGAATATTATGTTAAGTTGATTATCAATCTATCATATATGTGTTGTTTATATTCTTGCATCCTCTCCGTTGCTAGTAGAGGCTCGGCCAAGTTGATACTTGTAACTCCAAGAGGGAGTAATTATGCTCGATAGTGGGTTCATGCCTCCATTGAATGCGGGACAGTGAGGAAAGTTCTAAGGTTGTGGATGTGCTGTTGCTACTAGGGATAAAACATTGATGCTTTGTCTAAGGATATTTGTGTTGATTACATTACGCACCATACTTAATGCAATTATTTGTTGTTTACAACTTAATACTGGAAGGGTTCGGATGATAACCAAGGTGGATTATTTAGGCCTAGATGCATGCCGGATAGCGGTCTATGTACTTTGTCGTAATGCCCCGATTAAATCACATAGTAATCATCGTTGATCGTATTGAATCTTTATTTGTCAATTGCCCGCCTGTAATTTGTTCACCCAGCATGTTTGTTATCTTATTGGAGAGACACTTAGTGAACTGTGGACCCCGTCCATTCTTTTACATCTGAATACATTCTACTGCTTTTACTGTTCTTTGCAAACAAACACCATCTTCCACTCGATACGCTTAATCCTTTGTTTTCAGCAAGCCGGTGAGATTGACAACCTCATCACTGTTACGTTGGGGCAAAGTACTTTGATTGTGTTGCAGGTTCCACGTTGGCGCGGTTTCACGGTGTTGCGCCGCACTACATTCCTCCACCAACAACCTTCACGTGCTTCTTGGCTCCTCCGGTTCGATAACCTTGGTTTCTTTCTGAGGGAAAACTTGCTGCTGTGCGCATCACACCTTCCTCTTGGGGTTCCCAACGGACGTGTACATCTATGCGCATCAGGGGGGCGCGCCCCCTATGGTCTGGTGGCCCCAGGCCCCCTCCGAGACTGCCCTTTCGCCTATATAAAGGCCCTGCATCGAAAACCCTAAGAGCATAAGCCACGGTACGAGAAACCTTCCAGAGCCGCCGCCATCGCGAAGCCAAGATCTAGGGGACAGGAGTCTGTTCCGGCACGCCGCCGGGACGGGAAGTGCCCGGAAGGCTTCTCCATCGACACCACCGCCATCTCCATCAACGCTGCTGCTCCCATGATGAGGAGGGAGTAGTTCTCCCCAAGGCTAAGGGCTGTACCGGTAGCTATGTGGTTAATCTCTCTCTCTCTCTGTACTCCAATACAATGATCTCATGAATTGCTTTGCATGATTGAGATCCATATGATGAGCTTTGTATCGCTACTAGTCTATGTGCTACTCATGTGATGTTATTAAAGTAGTCTATTCCTCCCGCATGGTGTAAAGGTGTGTGTGCACCATGTGGTTCTTGTCGTAGGCTATGATCATAATCTCTTGTAGGTTGTGGAGTTAATTATCATTATGATAGTATTGATGTGATCTATTCCTCCTTTCATAGTGTAATGGACAGAGTGTGTATGCTATGTTAGTTCTCGGTTTATTTTGCAAAGATCTATTATGCTCTAAGGTTACTTAAATATGAATGCTAAATGTTGTGGCGGTTGTTAACTCCGGCTTGAGGGAGCTCTTGTAGCCCTACACAACGAATAGTGTTTGTCATCCAACAAAAGAGTGTATGTAGCACAAACGAGAAGTTATTATTTATTATGTGATCAATGTTGGTAGTGTCCACTAGTGAAAGTATGATCCCTAGGCCTTGTTTCCAATACTGCAAACACCGCTTACTTACTGTTCTGTTGCATGTTTACTCGCTGCCATATTTTATTCAGATTACTATTACCGTTCATATACATCCATACTACTTGTATTTCACTATCTCTTCGCCGAACTAGTGCACCTATACATCTGACAAGTGTATTAGGTGTGTTGGGGACACAAGAGACTTTTATCGTGATTGGGGTTGCTTGAGAGGGATATCTTTGACGTCTTCCTCCCGAGTTCGATAAACCTTGGGTGATCCACTTAAGGGAAAACTTGCTGCTCTTCACAAACCTCGCTCTTGGAGGCTCCAACACTGATGGAAAACGTGAGTAGACATCAATCTCGCCTCGCCGTTCCGAATCAAGACACTCCATCAAGCCCGTCAACCGCCATCAAACCTCCCATGTCAACCACGCGCTAGTTGAGGACAGCAACCGTCGTCACGGCTGGCGCTCCCGCCGGTCGTTCCGCCGCCGCCGCTTCGCCATCACGTCCCATAACGCGGCGTCAAATCCGCCCACCTCCGCACACACAAGGTGCTCGACGACTTGCCAGGTAGGCATGATTGGCCGCTGTTCGTTGCGTCGTCTTCCTCGGCGCAATTTTAACCATTGATTTTGCTTTAGACATGGATAGTGACGATGAGATGCTTGCTCTGCTGGAGGACGAGCAAGCCTTCGACGACGATCTCCGGGCGCATTTGATGATCATTGCGTCACTCCAGGATATGGTTGACGCCGAGGTGGAGAAGAGGAAGAGGCCGCGCCGCGGAGGATCAAGGCCGGGGAGAAAGAAGTCCAAGCCCCGGCAGAGGATGGAGGGGCATACCATGCTGCACAACGACTACTTCGATGGTGCAACACATGAAGACAATTTTCGTCGCCGGTACAAGATGAGCAAGGGTCTGTTCATGAATATCCTCCACGGCGTTCGAGAGTTCGACCCCTACTTCTGAAGCTCGACGTAGGCGTTGTCGGGTTCTCGTCGATTCAGAAGTGCACCGCCGCCATGAGGATGCTTGCATACGGACACCTGCCGATACACAGGACGACTACCTTCGCATGAGTGAGTCTACCGCCATTGAGTGCATGTACAAGTTTTGCCGAGCTGTGGTGGGAAAGTTTGGCAAATACTACTTGAGAGGGCCAATGAGGAGACTGCAAGGATCATGGCACAAAATGCTGAGGAATTTCCTGGAATGCTTGGAAGCATCGATTGCATGCACTGGTCATGGAAGAACTGCCTGTTTGCTTGGCAAGGTATATACAAAGGGTGTCATGGATATTGAAGTGTGGTGCTTGAAGCTGTGGCAGATTACGACCTGTGGATTTGGCATTCTTTCTTTGGAATGGCGGGATCACACAATGACATCAACGTGTTGCAGCAGTCTCCGGTATTCAGCAGACTAGTGGAAGGGCATGCTCCACCATGCAACTATGAGGTCAATGGCCACCAATATACCAAAGGCTATTACCTAGCCGATGGTATATATCCAAAATGGGCCACTTTTGTCAAAACAATCTCGAATCCATCAGGTCTGAAGAATTCCCACTTTCCTACGCGACAGGAGGCTTGCCGGAAGAATGTCGAGCGGACATTTGGTGTGCTTCAAGCACAATTTGCCATTCTCCGGTACCCTGCTCTAAGCTGGTCTCACGATCAAATTTGGGGGGTGATGCAGGCTTGTGTGATCATGCACAACATGATCATCGAGGATGATCGCAAGAATCATGCCAGGACACATGTTGGTCCCTATGAGTGTGAGGGCCCTCTTGCGGAGGTTGATCATGAGTTGCCTGCAGATTTTGCTGATTGCACGTGACAGCAATGTTCATGATCAACTTCAAGCTGATCCCGTTGAGCATTTGTGGAGGATCAAAGGAAATGTCGCGGCACCTTGATCTAGCCCTATTTATTATATTTGTCTAGTTGTTTTATTTTTTGTTGTATTTTAATTTGAAAACAATCTCCACAAACATATTTATTCCTATGCTATATTTGATAAATAGTTGTGTGTTAAAAAAGCATTATTTTTAATGTTTGGGGGCGGCGTTTGGGGGACGCGGTTGGGAAGCGACGTCCCCGAAACGCGGCACGGACAAAACACGTCCCCCAAACTCTCAATCCGGCGCGGTTTGGGGGACGCTTTGGGGGACGCGACTGGAGATGCTCTAACTGATTCTAGTTTGGATGGGTATGAATAGATCCGTGGACTTTTCGTAAAAATATACTTCTATATTTGGAGGGCTATGTGCTGGTCTTCCGCGAGAAAAAAAAAATCAGACCTGATCCGGAACATGATCAGTGACAACCAACTTCAGCGACCGACAAGCGGCACTCCGGATCTCAAAATGCACGCTCCAGTTATATCTTCTAGACTCAGGGCATCTCTAACAGGTGATGCAAACAGATAAAAAACGTTCGTTTGCTTCAGCGTGGACAGCGGCTAGATGCAAAATAACTGCAGTGTTCGTTCTAATGTAAACACAGGCTAAATATGCATCAATAATGCATCAGCACGTCCGTTCGGCCTGCATGCCCCCTCTCTCCTCCTTTAATGCAGGACAAACTCATGTGCTGACCACACCTGCCCATACAAATGAAATAATTTTCTCTCTCTCCTCTCTAATCAATGCATGCTAGGCCCTTGTGATAAAAAAAAAATACATCTCTATCGCTGGGGAAGGAGCAGATGCATGCGGATATGTGATCATTTTTCTGTCCGTGTTCGACGCAAATGGATATAATTTGTATTCAAAATACGTCGTTTCGTTGGAGGTGCCCTCAGAATCCTGTAAGTATATGCCTCTTTGTCCGGCCTCTTGAGTATGATACAACCATCGATAGTTACCTCTCGATCGTGTCCTCCCTGCGGGTGTGGCGATGAGGTCTCGTACTCCGAACAGCAACACGATTGATATATATCATCTGGCCGCCGATAAGGTCACTGCCAGGATTCACGACCACGATGGCATGGATGCAAAGGATTCATCAACATGCCAACGGATTGCCTGATCCCGGTGAAGTTTTCCATTTAATCTCTAGAGTTTCGTCTTCTACGTTTTAGATAGAATGCTCAAAGAACCTGTCTTTTAAATTAATAAGACCTTACACTGCCGGGTTTACATGGTGGAGTTCTTTTATTATAATGTACTAGAAAATTTACCCGTGCGTTGCTGCGGATGTTTTTATTATATAAATATTTTAGGATGTCTTTCCCTGTCCAGGCGGACCAAAGGATTTTGCATGCACCCAGTATATGTGTTTCTTCTCATGTTGCTAAAAAATCATATAACAAACTTAAACCTTTTTTAAACTTTTTTTCGATAAAGTATACTTTATTACTTTGAAAAGCAATTACATCCAGCCTCTGCATAACCAGGATGCACATAGTCGTTTAAGTGTCTCAAGTCAAAGATGGAAAAAAATCTAGGCGTGATACATATCGAAGCGATTAATCATATAACGCCTAAGGTGTGGGTGGGGCTTCAATCCGTAGACTATACTGCCACCCATTTAGGAAAAAATTATCCCTCGCCGTAGCCTCCAACCGTGTACAGACATCTGTAAATAGGTCTCGGTTCTCCACTCGCTGAAGAGGTAACCACAAACGGAGAATACTTGTACATCTGTAGATGACCTGCAACAAAGAGCAATTTTTATCATTAAAAATCTTGTCATTTTTACTTAGCCAAAGCGCCCGGATAACTGCTAGCGCCCCCACCCTAAGAAGCAACTTAAACCTTGAATCGATACCATGAAGCCAATTGCCAAAGACATTGGCGACACTAGTCGAAGGATACAGGCTAGACGTTACATGGATGACTGACCATATAGATCTCGCAAACTGGCACTGGAAGAATAGGTGTTTAATGGTTTCATCATGATGACAGAAAACACACCATGTACTTCCGTGCCAATTTTGTTTAACAAGATTGTCTTTGGTGAGAATAACTGCTCGACGAAGATACCATCCAAAAAATTATTTTAATGGTATCTTCATTTTCCAAATTTTCTTATTATTATCAACTGGTATATCAGAATGAAGGATTGCATTGTATAATGATTTTATGGAGAAGGTGCCATCTACATGAAGATTCCATCTAAATTCGTCTGGTTCAGGCGATAGTTGAATATCTTCCAGCCGGTGAATTAGGGAATTCCATGCCAAAAGCCTTTGTCCAAGCAAAACCCGTCTGAATGTCACATTCGGAGGTGAGGTAGCTATTACTGTGGCAATGGTATCACCTTTGCGACGAACAATACTATACAAAGCAGGATACTGTTCACTTAAGGGTGCATTGTCTAACCAAACATCTTTCCAGAACCGTATCTGTGCTCCATTCTTGATCGAGAAAGTACCATGGTGAAAAAAGACATTTTTTGTCGCCATGAGACCAGCCCAGAAGTGTGAATCCCCAGGTTTCCAAACCACTTGGGATAACGTCTTCGAGCCGATATATTTTCTCCGAAGAATAGTTTGCCAAATCTCATCCTCGGTAAGAAGCTTAAAGAGCCATTTACCTAGCAGAGCTGAATTCTTGACCTCCAGGTCATGAACTCCAAGCCCGCCTTGATCTTTGAGACTACAAACTATACTCCATTTAACCAGTCGATATTTCTTTTTCTCGTTGTCCCCTTGCCAAAAGAATTTGGATCGATAATAATCGAGTTTATGCAGAATTCCTTTCGGTAATAGGAAGAATGAAAACATATACAGTACCATATTTGTTAATACCGAATTAATGAGTACCTATCTTCCCCAGGGACAACAATTTACCTTTCCAACTACTAAGGCGTTTTCGTAGCCTTTCTTCCACTATTTTCCATTCCGCGATTGTAAATCTCCGATAATGAATAGGAATACCTAAATAGCGAATAGGAAATTGATTTGCCTATTTAATTACTGGATGAATAAATGGGCTTTAATTGATTTGCCTATTTCAAATAGGAGTTTTACCTGGGCTAACAATCAGGAGATTTTGATTCTCGCAACTCTCAACCATATTTTCGCATCTACTGAATGGGATCGTCAGTACCCTCTCTCCTTGGTGAGAGCCATTCCAAAATCAGGCAGTGATCACACCCCTCTCCTTATTGAGTTTGGTGTCAAAAACCATCAAGTTGGAAAACTTTTCCGGTTTGAAAAATGGTGGTTATCCGAACCGGAGTTTGTTCCGTTTGTTACCAAACTGTGGACAGCTCCCGTACCCTCCAAGTTTTCCACGACCATTGATATCTGGCAGTTTAAAGTGAGAAGGGTAAGGAAAGGCTTGCGTGGGTGGAATTCTAATGTAGAAGCTGCTCAAAAAAGAAGAAGAAGAAAGATCTTCTACTTGAATTTGACATTCTTGACTTGTTTTCTGAACAAAATAGATTAAACAGTAACGATAGAATTAGGATGACTCAAATACGAGAAGAGCTTCACTCTATTTGGAGTGCGGAGGAAACCAAAGCCTTTCAATGCTCGAGAGAAAAAAATATTATGGAAGGTGACCGCAACACTGCATACTTTCATGCAGTGGCTAACCAACATAGGAGGAAAAAACAGTTGGCTGTCTTAGATGGTCCTTCTGGTCCTGTGTCAACAACTCCTGAAATGCTGGATATTGCATCTGCTTATTATAAAAATCTTTTTGGTTTTGAGGCTAAACCTAACATTCACCTTGGAGATAATATTTGGGACCCTAGTGACCTTGTCACTCTAGAAGAAAATACTACGTTGGAGCAGCCTTTCTCTGAAGAGGAAGTGAGATTGGCTATCTTTGGGTCATACGCTAATGGTGCCCCTGGCCCGGATGGTCTATCTTTTATGTTCTATCAAATATTTTGGATGTTATCAAGCTTGATTTTATGGCTTTAGCCGCAGATTTTTGGTCTGGATCTTTTGACGTGTTTCGTCTGAACTTTTCTATTGTAACTTTGATTCCAAAGGAACCAGATGCAAGAGAGATGAAATTTTTTTTGTCCTATAAGTTTGGGGAATTGTTCCCTAAAAATATTTACAAAAATCATTATGAATCGCATCTCTCCTGTAGCTGATAGACTTATTTCGGTGAATCAATAAGCGTTCATTAAAGGTCGTTTTATCCTTGAAAGTGTTGTTTCAGCCCATGAGGTCATCCACGAAGTTCATAGTTCTCGATCCCCTGGTCTAGTTTTGAAACTAGATTACGAGAAAGCCTATGATCGTGTTAATTGGGATTTCCTTAAGAAAATGTTAGTTTCTCGTGGTTTTGGCTCTCGTTTGATTGGATGGATTTTCAAAGCTCTTGTAAATGGATCTTATTGCATTCGCATTAACGACTCTAATAGCGAAAATTTCATTGCGGGTAAAGGCCTGAAGCAAGGGATCCCCTCTCCCCCATCCTTTTCAATTTCATCTCGGATGTGTTCACTAAAACACTCTTTAAAGCCGTTTCAAAAAAATTTGATTCGGGGTTTGATGCCTCAGGTGGTACCGGGTGGTATTGTCAGTCTTCAGTATGCTGACGATACCATCTTGTTTCTCGAGCCTGACATTCATATGGCTCGTGTTCTCAAGTGGATTTTGACTTGTTTTGAAAATATTTTGGGAATGAGGATCAATTATCACAAAAGCGACTTGATGACTTTGAATATGCCTGACTCTAGTGCTAGAGAATTTGCCCATTTGTTCTGCTGCAACCTTTGATCTTTTCCATTTAAATATCTGGGAGTTCCTTTACATTTTGCTAAGCTCAAAAAAGAAGATTTGCAACCAATTATTGATCAAATGATTAAGAAAATTTCTGGATGGCGAGGTAAATTAATTTCCTATGAAGGAAAACTCATTTTGATTAGAGCTTTCCTTGCGAGTATTCCAACTTATCTGATGTCTGTGTTGAAGTTTCCGAAGTGGGCCATTAATGCCATCTATTCTCAAATGTCTCACTTCTTTTGGGGTGATCTTGATGATCATCAAAAGTACCATCTTGCAAATTGGAGCTTGATCACAAGGAAAAAAGAATTTGGAGGGTTGGATGTTCCTAACTTAAGAGATATGAATCTCTGCTTGATCGGATCTTGGTTTAAAATATTTTTCAACTCGGGAGATAAAATTTGGAAACAAATTATTTCTTATAAATATCGTACCACCCCCAACTTATGTTGGATTGTTGACTATGGCTCGTCACCATTTTGGAAAAGTTTATGCTGGGCAGCACCTTCTGTTAGACACGGTTTTAACTGGAGATTGGGTAATGGCAGTAAAATCCTTTTTTGGATGGATACTTGGATTTCTCACTGCTCTCTTGCCACCCTCTTCTGGGATTTATTTTCCATCTGCAATGAACCAGGGGCTACAGTGAGTCAAGTTCTTGTAGACCATGAGCTTCGTTTGTCATTCCGTCGTTGATTTGATCCTCAGATGATGGGGAGATGGAATGAGCTTTGTAGCTTGTTATGTTCGATCTCTCTGTCGTCGGAGGAAGACTCCCCACATTGGGTTTTTGAAAGCTCTGGAGTTTATTCAGTAAAATCTTTTTATCGCTTTGTTAATGATGGTGGTGTTAGAGTACCTCACCTTGCTGCCATTTCGCGAATCCAAATCCCGGCCGGGTTCATGTCTTTTTGTGGCTGTTATGCCAAAACAAACTCTTAACTAGAGATAATTTATCCAAACGTCGACATGTACTTGACCTTTCCTGTTTGTTCTGTTCCAAATCTGAAACAGGTTTGCACCTATTTTTTGATTGTGTTGTTGCCAAACAAATTTGGAGGATGCTCCATGAGGTTTTTCCTAGCATACACATGATGAACTTCAGCTCGCTACACAACATCCGGCTCTCTAATGATCATATATCTTGTGTTATTACTGCCGCTTTCCTTTGGGCCTTATGGAAAACTCGAAATGACATGTGTTTCCAGGGGAAAAAATGGTCAAGTCTCAGTATGGTATGGGATCGTGCAACTTCAATGATGAAAAGCTGGGCACCACTGATCAAGGAGCCGCGCTCTCAGTTGATGGACAGAAGCCTGCGTTTGCTGAACATCAAGAGGGGCGAAGTACTGCGGATTGCTTGGCCGGCCTGAAGTCTGATGCGGAGCGTCGACAATTCTTGATCGCCAACACCAACTGGTTTCAGACCTGAGTAGGCTATGCTTTTCCCTGTAGCTGTTCGACGTCTCTGCATCTTGTACTTTCGGTTTTTTGTAAGTTCGCTGAAGAGTCGCTCTGACTGCTCCCAAATGCTATCCGGATATCCTGGCTTCATTTTTCTAATAAAAATGGAGGGGAGGCTTTGGCCCCCCTGTTTTCTTTACTACTAGTAAAAATGCCCGTGCGTTGCCACGGGTTATCAATTTTCATTTCTCAATGCACATAATTAATTTCCAACTCAATATGAAAATTCAAAATAAATCAGGGATATTATAATGCACTACAACAACATGATACTACCGAACGCAATAACAAGACAATATTGTTGTGCATTTGTGTGGTTTCAAGTTCTAGGTCTTCTTGTTACTCTTTCACGGTAAGTCACATACACCCATTCTACGCCGTCAGAACTAAAAGAATACTTCCTTTTCTAATTAATTCAAACAACACTTTAATATTTATAAATATAATAATATCTTTCGGATCCTACTTGTATTTAATCAAGTTGCTTTTTACCTTTTACCTATGTGTGGTTTAGTTAGCTACTTAAATAAGTTATATGTCTGTGTCTGTTCAAATTTAAGTTATGTAATTTCTTTGATCTTATGAAATAAACATTGTCTTAAAATATGTCATATGAATCTGACAAATAGTAGTAATAAGTAGTAGGTAGAGTTGTTTTTATAATTATAAATTCCTACGGAATAAGTATCCTATTACCCAAGTAAATACATGTTCAAAAATATGAAGAAAAAATTTAACATCACACACCACAGATGACTTACCCCATTACGGAATTTGCATGATGCAATTTGTTGAGAAAATGATTATTTTTTTCCAAAATTATAAATGAAAAACAACCATGAAAATTATATTAGAAGATTTTAAAATTTGAAAGCAAGCATAATGTTTAAAATCCTAATATAATCCTAACTTTAGCTGGACCAAAGAAAATCTGACATTTATGTGCCAATACTGAGAAGTGTATAAATTGATGAAGTAGCTCACTTCATTGCTGAGAAGTGTATAAATTGATGAAGTAGCTCATTTCATTGCTACACTGTAGAGAAGAAAATAAAGAAGAGGTGTATGCACTACTATGGATTACGGAAAGAAAAGAAAATGACAGCACGAACCGGATACATAACACTCTCAACCTCTGCCACTATCTTCTCTTTCCCTCGTACAGCCGCGTCAACCATCCCTTCCATTGTGTCCCTGTCGCCGGTGCCTATGGCGCCCCCTTATCTGCCTCCCCGCCGCTAGCGAGAGGACCTGCTCCTCCACTACCTGCCACCGCTGCCGCAAGTTTCTCCCCTTCCCTACTGCTGCAGCGAAGCGACCTTTGCTGACAAGGTACTGCGGAAAAGGCTAACAATTTTTTTTTCTGGAAACCTTTTGTAGAAAAGTAATGTAAAGGGTGTAAAGTTGACTGCCTCCTCAATCTCTCGAGATCACCCATTTTATCGAGCTCCACCACTCTCTTGAGAAGACCGGCCCCTCCCCTGCCGCTCCATCACCGGTGTGAGGACCACCGTAGTTCCGCGTTCGGCGTCCTTCGGAAACCACACCTAGTAGGCTCATCGTCAGACACCGACGCTGCACCATCGTCGCCGTGGCCGTCCGTTCGAGACCATGGATTGGATATGCCAAGTGGGAGATCTCTACAACTGTACAATGCATATCCATGTTTCAACATGTGAACCTGCGTTTTTTTAAACAATTGTTTCCACGGGAAGTTGCTTAAAGTATATACAAATATAAACATTCTATATTAGTATATCAGAACCTTTTTTACAAATTGACATATCAAGAAATACATCAATACTCTGAATTCCCAATAACGAAAATATTGTTTTAATCCTTCTCTGTTTGCATCGATTTATGATAGGATTGAAAGACACGTGCATCCTAAAAACTTATTAGGGCATATTTCAAACACTTATAAGTTATAACTCAGCATAACACCAAGCAATATATATTCTATCCAACTGTAATCAATAAGCTCACTATTCAATCTCTGAAACTTCTGTCAGTAAGAATATTAGTTTAGGTTCTTCTAAAGCTCCAAGTTATAATTTTGCTCTCACATCTACTAAGGACATGATGACCCTTCAGAGTGAAGAAAGAAACATAATTAACACAGTACAAACAACTTACGAAGCTATGGCATCTTACCAAACACATAATTAAGCATCTCGACATTCATTGCCAACTCTCATTTCATAAAATATGCAGGTAAGAATCCCACTGATATTTAGATTGAACATGGTAGAGCCTTGTTCTAATCATCATGAAATGGGTAGCCTGCTGAAAACGCACTTTTGAGCCAGCGGTACCTACACAGATAAAAGAAAGATCACTGCTATGGAGTGTGAGATGCAGGAAAACAACAAGTACCAAAGAATACATCCAAGCTTTTTTCTACATGGCCATCTTGTACTTTGAGCACTATCAATTTTTTGAATGCCTAAGGTAGAATTTTTTTTCCTATTAAACAAAAGGTCATAAGCAGATAGTTTAAGAGGTTTTAACGACGAATACAGTTAACAACAATGATCATAAACAGGTTGGGATATTGAATTCTACTTCTTAGCATAATTTGATTATTGCAGTACTTATTTCTTACTCGTTGTACAAATTATTAATGTACACACAAAAAGAGAGCATGGGCACCTGGACCAGCAGGAATGACAACAAATGCCAGGCTGAATTGTCGTTCAACACACTGAGGCTTGGACACTGGCCCCTAACTGGCAACTTCCTGAAGAAAAACCAAAACATAAAGATGAAGTAACTAAGAAGCAATGATCATGTCTTTTATCAAAAAATAAGAAGCAATGATCATACCTGAAATACAAATAAAACAGGAGCACGCTGATGGTGGATAAGCAATTCTGAAAAGTACTTTCCAAACTTTTAAGTACATATGACTCCCGTTGATAATCTACAAATCCAAGTTAATATCTCTCAGCAATAAAAACCTTATTCAATATATTGAAGATTCACATACGCTTGCACATAATCATCACAGGGTTCTTTGCTGAACAAGATATTTGCTGGAAATGACCTGCATAAAATGCTAAATACAGGTACAGTGCAAACAAAATGAAATAATTATAGGGTACGCAGAGAAAGACAATGGAAACTAATATTAACCATTGAAAAAATAACAAGTTAACTTACCCTCCAAAGATTTGCATTTATATTTGCATTTATAGTTGCAGATGTGACAATTAGCTTAAAATCCCTTCGTTGTGCAACAACCTTCTTCAACACAAAGCTTCAGCATTGATGAATCTTTTAATGAATCTTTTAATGTACTTCATCCATGAAGATGATATTGCATAAAGAGGAGGAGACGCGTCACTGCAGCAAGCAATATTTCGAGACTGAGGTGCATGGATATCACAAGCTTTATCAGCACTACAGGAGAACAAGGGCAAGTTAACAACATGCAATATTTGTCAAGCTCGGCATTCCATGCTAAAAACTGAAAGTTAATCACAACTAATTATCGGGCATGTGACCAACTATATGTAACACAAAAACAAGGTTAGTAACCTGTGCGTAGTCTAAATGTACCTAGTCAAAGGCAACACACATTCCTTCCCCATCTCCTCTCAGACGAGCTCAGGATCTGCTGTAAGCCTGTAACTCAAACTGCATCATGTGCACTTGTAGGAGTATATGTACCCCTATCGATATCAATACAAAGTGTGTTGAATCTCAGCCCTGCTTTAAAGTTCATATTAAAATCAACACAACCGCGTGCTTCATAACTGGAGCTGGACCATGCCATTGGGGCGTGATTACCTGGAGTTGAGCACCACAGTCATCCCAGGTCGTCGGAAAGTTAGGCGAGGAGGCGACGGAAGTTGTAATGTGGAAGGGGGCGCCGGGGTGGCCGTACCTGTACTCCTGTGCGGCATGCATGAGCAGCGCCGCGAAGGTTGGCCGGCCGAGAAGGTCCGCCCGCACAGCGAACCGCTCCACAGGCCCGCCCTCCTGCTGACACTCACCGGCACATGCCCTCTGGCACCAGCGCGCCGCCGTGGACGTAATCTAAGTAGAGCTCCCCGGGCACGTCCGCGGTGGCGGCGACATCGGGGATCCTGGCGGACGGTGCCGAGTCACGGAACTCCCCATGGCGTTCCCGAGGACGAGGCACACCGGGAGGTGGTCGCCCTCCCTCGTGATGCTGCCCGGCCCTGTCTCCATGTCGACGACCAGCGAGGAGGGACTTGAGGGAGGGTACTGGGAAGAGGAGGAGGCCATGGCGACCGAGGAGGAGGTGGAGGAGGGAGCAGCCAGGCGATGTACCGTCGCGCGTCTCATCTGACCCGTGGGGGGCGAACTCACGGTGGTACGGTGCTGGAGGTTGATGGGAGGCGGCGGCGGGGGAGCGGGTCGGGGTATCGTGGGGAATTGGAAGATGGAACGAGGGACCGGATGCATTGCGATGGGCCTGGCCCAACTTGGTGGAGCGACGTAGAAGCTAGCAGAAAATGAGGACGACGAACGTATTGGCAGAATAAGGAACCATTTTAGTCTTTTTAAGTAGTAGAGATTAAATTGCTAAACGACCGGCACGTCTTACGTCGTCTCGATCGAAAATAGAAACCGTAGCGATAGGCGGGCGCCAGGCATATCACAGCTAGGCAAGAAACCGGACGCATCACGCACGCATAGGCCTGGATCAAAGAAAATAAAAACCGTAACGATACTCTGGCCGGACGCCCGGACGCACGCGGAGGCTGGGCCCATTCCAGCGACCAACTTGTTTCGGGCCAAGTTCCACTAGAATTCTAAGTTGGCCTGCTAATCGGTTGCCAAATTCATTAGTCCAGCGGGCTCTGCTCAAAAAATAAATTAGTCCAGCGGGCAGGACTATTTCCGATTACTGTAGAAAAAGAAACTGGAACGGTACTTCAAACGGACTACAATATTTTTTGCATCAAAAAAAAAGAATATGTTTGTTTGAGAAAAAAGGGAAGGAGAAAAAGAGGAAAAGCAGGACAAAAAATGCAGTACAATACCATTCCTACATCACCAATGAACCCAGGGTAAGTTGATGCACTTTTTTAATTAATATTTATTTATCTATACACATTTTAATTGTAGATAACTCTATTCCATCTGATCCATATTAATTATCTCTAATATATATTTATCTAGATAAATTTTAATTGCAGATACATCAGTACTAGCGGCAACTAATATAAACCGGAGGGATATTATTTTTGGTTTATTTCAAGGACTTATCAATATCCATGTTCAATTATGACAGACGCACCTACCTACTCATCAAAAAAACCTTATAGAAATGAAGTCCGAGTTACGTAGCGAAGCGTCCCTATCGGTAAAATTTCGTGGTGCCTTTTGTTCAACAAGACACCTTTCTTTGCAAAGAATAGAATACCCAATCCCGCATCAAGGTATTGGTAGTATCAAATTCGGCTACACCGATGACAGACAAAAGGCAACAAATTACAGGGAAGATAGAAATCAAGTAAAACCTGCGCTCATAGAGCTCGATGAAGCAATTTGACATGAACATGTTTTAAATTTAACAATAACAGAGTGTAACTGTTATGTTAAATGCATTAGCTTTTTTATTTTTGAGATTTTAAATGCATTAGCTTGAAAGCTTAGTCTACCCATAGCAACGCATGGACACTGTGCTAGTTCTAAAAAAAAATTAACAAAGTATATCCGCCATTTTCAAAATCATGCCTAAATACACTCCATGCTACAGAGTAGCATACATGAAAATGATCAGAGTGTGCAAAATCGCCTTTTGATCAGCTACTTTTGGTTCAACAAACGGTCAACTAGCAGTACCTGCATATCTGAAGCTAGTGCAAAAACTAAGAGATATTCAGACTTGCCAAACTATGCATTGTATTTTTTTTGAGAAATCTTCCAAATTCTGCATGATATATATGGAATTTATTCAAACCCAAATGTGACGGATCCCGGGTGGCCCAAAATAAAACGATATCTCAGCATAATCCCTGGTAGAGATTATCAAGCGAAAATGGGCTGACTGATGTCTATATGTGGGCCAAGTTTTGCTTAGCCCCTAGTGCACACTATGTGAATTAGTGAAGACCAGGCAACGTGCTGACACAACATTTCTTATGTTCTGCTTTGTATCGTCAGTTCATCATCTGATAGAAAAGCGCATCGAAATGTAAACCTTCTTTATGAAAAACTGAATTATACTACGGAGTAGCTTTCTAAAAGGTTTGGATTTCAGAAGATAGGTAATATTCCTTTTATTGGTGATTTCGTGTTGATAGAAAGTTGACCTGTCACGGCGATCACTCATTTTTACAGCAGAAGTGAACAACATGGGGCACCGGTTAGTTGGTACTCGTACTATACAAGAACCCGTTGATAGTGAAGGGGTCAACAAGTAGAGATGAGCAGAGCATCGACAGGGTACAGCCCGATGAGACAGATAGAAGCTTCTCATTCGAAGGCCCATTCACCACACCGAATTTTGTGCCCAAGAAGCTCACTTTCCCCACCCCGCACCGCTCTCCTCCTCTCCTCCCTTGAGAGACTCCAAGTCGCTCCCGGCTCCTTCCTCCGCCTTCTCCGGCGGCCTCGCCGGCCGGAGGGGTTGGAGGGATGGAGGCCGGCCCCTGTATAGGTTAGTAGCTAGGCTGGTTCTGGGCTATATGCCCGTAGTTTGGAGCAGAATCTCCGATCTGTTCGGCCAGATCGGTGGATACCTAGGGATTTCTGTTCAATCTATTCAGCTCCGGCGGCCAGAGGTGGATCAATCGACGGGAGCCACAGTCTCCGTCAATAAAGTCGTTCTTGCTGAGCTCAGCTTGCTGCTGCAAGCACCTGCATCTTCTCTGGTCGGCCGTGGCGGCGGGAGGAGAAGAAAAGGTGCCGCTGCCCTTCGCTGGCCGGCCATGGTGGCGAGGGGAGAAGGGGAGCAGCAGTATGCTGTGCATCGGCGTCTTCTAGGAGGAGCGGAGGACCCCTGTGCTGTTCGTGGTGGATGGTGCAGGTGCTCTTCGTCTCCGCATCTTCGATTGTGGATCTTCTTCGACGAGTGATTCCAAGCCAGTGGCGATCTTGCCACGGCTATCCTTGGCCATGGAGGCCAATCTACAACCTCCGATCGGAGGCTGCTCTCCGTCATCTGCTGGAGCTCGACGCCTGGATGCTGCCAAGTGGTTCGTCCCCTGAAGCTTCAAGGTAGCTAGCGACGACGTCCGCTCGCCGGAAGGGGGCGCTCGAGTGCTCTCGCCCTGCTCCTCGGCGGCAACGCCTTGAGGACGTCGGCGGCTGGTGGCATGGATGCCCATGGTCCTGATTGCTTTTTCAGTTCTCTAGCTAGGGTGTTTCTTGCAAAAGTGCAGGCCTTATCTTCAAATACTTGGTTCTTTAGGACAAGTGATGTAAAGGGCCTATACGAAAAATGTACCTGCCACGTGCCTTGCTAATATATGGTCCACTTCTTTATTCAAAAAAAAAAGCTTCTCATTCCGATCTAGCCACACTCACCGCCGCCGGAAGGCAAGCGAGAACAAGGTAGTCAGTACAATTAGCTGCTTGTGACCTTCGTCCCCACTTCACCCCGGCCCCGGCCCATATAAGACATGCTAAAGTGTCAGTGGGTCCATCAGTTTGCTTGGCTCTTTAGAGAAAGAACAATAGCGTAGCCGACAGCCGGCTATAACAATTTGCCACATCATCTATAGTCAACATATAGCTAGCATGTACAATAGTAAGCTATAAAAGTGTAGTACTTTTACAATACATATCCCACATTTTAGTCTCACATAGTCCCTAAGAGCACATGCTAGAGCTGGCTATTAGATAAGAGCCCACTTTTCTTCTCTCTCGTAATCTCTCTCCTCCAACTAAGCAAATTTATAATATTTTATTTCTTATAGCCAGCTGACTGTACCTTATTGTACTTGCTCTTACTAGCTGCTGGTGTTGCATGCGGCCACCCGATGGATTTATGTGCCCCATTTGGTAACACATTTAAACAACTCACAACATCTGCACTCAACCTCTGAAGGTCTCCCAAATAGTTGTGGAAGATGATGGACGAAAAATTTCGCCCGGTCTATCTTTAAAGCCTGTTTTCGACAGATACAGGTCCTAGATTAGGGGCGCGTTTGGTAGCTTGGCGCCTCTTGGCTCACGCGGCTCAGCATTTTTCGGCCCGTTTGATTACCTGGCCGAGCCCGTGTTCTTGCACGAATCGCTTGTCAAAGCACCCTCGGGCCAGGCCTGGAGGAACGCCCGGTTCGACCGTTTCTAGCGAGCCATCCCCGTTCCGGCAGAACTTGAGAACGCCGCGTTCCCGCAGAGCCACCATGGGAGATGGCGCGAGCGCGCGCGGGACGGCGAAATCTCGGCGGGATGAATTCGGTCACCACGCTTGATGATGGGATTCGTAGCATAGAAAACAAAAAATTTCCTACCGCAAGAACGAAAACCAAGCCAAGATCTAATCTAGTAGACGGTAGCAACGAGGAGATGATGAGACTAACCCTCGAAGATTCGCAAAGCTTAACGAGATTAGATCTCGGGGTGGATGTAGACGATCACTTGCCGCTTGCAAAAGCGCGTAGAAGATCTTGATCTCGACGGTGCCACAATCGGGCAGCACCTCCGTACTCGGTCACACGTTCGGTGTTGATGAAGACGACATCCTTCTCCCCGTTCCAGCGGGCAGCGGAAGTAGTAGATCCTCCTCGGAATCCCGACAGCACGACGGCGTGGTGGCGGTGGTGGTGGAGAACTCAGGGGCTTCGCTAAGCGTATGCGGAGTTGCGGTGGAGGAGGAGGCGGCTAGGGTTTGGGGAGAGGGTATCTAGGGCGCCGGCCACTTGGGGCTTTGGCCTAGATGTCTTGGGTGTGGCCGGCCCCCTCCCCTTGGCCCTCATTATATAGGTGGAAGCCCCAAAGAGTTGGATCCCAAGTCTTCGAATAAGACCCCAAAAGCAAACCTACCTTTGGTGGGAAACCTACCGAAGGAGGGAGTCCCACTTGAGGTGGTATTCCCACCTTTCCTTGGTGGGGGGTGGCCGGCCACCATAGGTGGAGTCCACCTGGGACTCCCCCTCTAGGGTTTGGCCGGCCATGGATGTGAGTCCCTCGGGACTCCACCTTCCATAGTGCCTTTCTTCCAGACTTTTCTAGAACCTTCCATAAATTTTCATTTCCAAACTTGGAATATGACTTCCTATATATGAATCTTATTCTCCGGACCATTCCGGAACTCCTCGTGATGTCCTGGATCCCATCCGAGACTCCGAACAAAACTTCGAACTCCATATCCATATTCCATATCTACTCAAACGACATCAAACCTTAAGTGTGTCACCCTACGGTTCGCGAACTGTGCACATGGTTGAGACTTCTCTCCGACCAATAACCAATAGCGGGATCTGGAGATCCATAATGGCTCCCACATATTCAACGATGACTTAGTGATCGAATGAACCATTTACATACGATACCGATTCCCTTTGTCTCGCGATATATTACTTGTCCGAGGTTTGATCATCGGTATCACGATACCTTGTTCAACCTCGTCTCCGACAAGTACTCTTTACTCGTACCATGGTATGTGGTCTCTTATGAACCATTCATATGCTTGCAAGCTAATTAGACGACATTCCCCGAGAGGGCCCGAGTATATCTATCCGTCATCGGGATGGACAAATCCCACTGATCCATATGCCTCAAGCTCATACTTTCCGGATACCTAATCCCACCTTTATAACCACCCATTTACGCAGTGGCGGTTGATGTAATCAAGGTACCCTTCCGGCATAAGTGATTTACATGATCTCATGGTCGAAAGGACTTGGTAACTATGTATCGAAAGCTTATAGCAAATGAACTTAATGACGTGATCTTATGCTACGCTTAGTTGGGTGTGTCCATTACATCATTCATATAATGATATAACCTTGTCATTAATAACATCCAATGTTCATGATCAAGAAACGATGATCATCTATTAATCAACAAGCTAGTTATACAAGAGGCTTACTAGGGACTTCTTGTTGTTTACATAACACACATGTATCAATGTTTCAGTTAATACAATTATAGCATGGTATATAAAAATTTATCATAAACACAAAGATATATAATAACCAATTTATTATTGCCTCTTGGGCATATCTCCAACGCCTCCCACTTGCACTAGAGTCAATAATCTAGATTACATTGTAAGGTACCTAACACCCATGGCATGGTGTTGGTCATGCTTTGGCCTAGGGAGAGATTTAGTCAACGGATCTGCTACATTCAGATCAGTGTGTACTTTGCAAATCTTTACTTCTCCATCTTCGATGTACTCGCGAATCGAATGAAAATGCAGCTTGATATGCTTTAGCTTCTTGTGTGACCTTGGTTCTTGTGCATTGGCGATGGCACCCATGTTGTCACAATAAATGACTAGTGGGTCCAATGCACTAGGAACCACACCGAGCTCAACAATGAACCTCTTCATCCATACCGCTTAAAGCCTCCGAAGCCGCTATGTATTCCGATTGTTGAAGACTTCGCCACCGTGCACCTTGGAGCTGCACCAGCTTACCGCAGCACCATTCAATATAAACACGTACAGGCTGAGACTTAGAGTCATCAGGATCGGTGTTCCAACTTGCATCGGTGTAACTTGTTACAACGAGCTCTTGGTCACCGCCATAACAAAGAAACATATCCTTAGTTCTTTTCAAGTACTACAGGATATTCTTGACTTGTCCAGTGTTCCATTCTGGATCACTTTGATATCCGCTAGTCAAACTAACAACATGTGCTATATCCGGTCTAGTACACAGCAAGGCATACATGATAGAGCCTACTGCCGAGGCATAGGGGATATGATTCATCCTCTCTCTTTCTTCCGTAGCGGACCTTGAGTCTTGCTCAAGACCTTACCGGCAACATCGGTAAGAATCCTTTCTTACTTTCATCCATTCTAAACTTCTTTAGAATCTTGTCCAGGTATGTACTCTGTGAAAGCCCTATTAGGCGTCTTGATCTATCTCTATAAATCTTGATGCCTAAAATGTACGCTGCTTCACCAAGGTCTTTCATTGAAAAACACTTATTCAAATAACCTTTTACACTGTTTAATAGTTCTATATCATTCCCAATCAATAATATGTCCTCTACATATAATATCAGGAATGCTACAGAGCTCCCACTCACTTTCTTGTAAATACATGCCTCTCCATGGCTTGTATAAACCCGAAGTCTTTGATCACCTTATCAAAGCGTCGGTTCCAACTCCTGGATGCTTGCTTCAATCCATAAATGGAACTGAAGTTTGCATACCATGTTAGCATTTTAGGATCGACAAAACCTTTGGGTTGTACCATATACAACTCTTCCTCAATGTCACCATTAAGGAACGCCGTTTTGACATCCATCTGCCAAATCTCATAATCGAAAAATGCAGCTATTGCTAACAAAATCCTCACAGACTTTAGCTTCGCTACAGGTGAGAAAGTCTCATCGTAGTCAATACCTTGAATTTGTCGGAAACCCTTTGCGACAAGTCGAGCTTTATAGACAGTAACATTACCAAGATCTTTTTTCTTGAAGATCCATTTATTCTCAACAGCCTTGCGGCTATCAGGTAGATCTACCAAAGTCCATACTTTGTTATCATACATGGATCCCATTTCGGATTTCATGGCTTCTTGCCATTTGTTGGAATCTGGGCTCATCATTGCTTCTTCATACGTCGCAGGGTCCTCATCATTGTTGTCCACAATCATGAGATTTAGACAAGGATCATACCAATCGGGAGTGGTACGTTCTCTTGTCGACCGCGAGGTTCAGTAGCTACCTCGCTCGGAGTTTCATGATCATTATCATTAGCTTCCTCTGCGGTGCGGCGGCACGGGAACATCTTCCGGTAGCTACTGATCATCGAGAGAAGGTTCGATAACCTCGTCGAGTTCTACTTTTCTTCCAACTTCTTTAGTGAGAAACTCTTTCTCAAGAAAGGTTCCGTTCTTAGCAACAAAGATTTTCCTTCGGATCTGTGATAGAAAGTATACCCTACAGTTTCCTTAGGGTATCCTATGAAGACACATTTTTCCGCTTTGGGTTCTAGCTTGTCCGTTTGTAACTTTTTTACAGGCTTCAACCCCAAACTTTAAGGAACGACAGCTTAGGTTTCTTATTAAACCACAATTCATACGGTGTCGTTGCAACGGATTTCGATGGTGCCCTATTTAAAGTGAATGATGTTGTCTCTAACGCATAACCCCAAAATGATAACGGCAAATCAGTAAGAGAGATCATAGAACGAACCATATCTAAGAGAGTTCGATTACGACGTTCGGACACACCATTGCGCTGTGGTGTTCCCGGCGGTGTCAACTGTGAAAGTATTCCGCATTTATTTAAATGCATGCCAAACTGATCATAACTCAGATACTCGCCTCCGCGATCAGAACGCAGAAACTTGATCTTCTTGTTACGTTGATTTTCTACTTCACTTTGGAATTCCTTGAACTTCTGGAAAGTCTCGGATTTATGTTTCATGAAATAGATATACCCAATCTACTCAGATCATCTGTGAAGGTTAGAACATAACGATAACCACCACGCGAGGCTACACTCATTGGTCCCACACTGTATGTATGATTTCCAATAAGTTTGTAGCTCGCTCCATAATACCAGAGAATGGAGTCTTAGTCATTTTTCCCATTAGACATGCTTCACATCAAGTGACTCGAAAGTCAAGTGACTCAAGTAGTCCATCGGATGGAGTTTCTTCATGCGTTTCACTCCAATATGACCAAGACGACAGTGCCACATATAAGTAGAATTATCATTCAATTTAATTCGCTTAGCATCAATGTTATGAACATGTGTATCACTACTATCGAGATTTAATAGAAATAAACCATTCTTCTCAGGCGCATGACCATAAAAGATATTATTCATAAAAATAGAACAACCATTATTCTCAGACTTGAATGAATAACCATCTTGCATTAAACACGATCCAGATATAATGTTCATGCTCAACGCAGGCACCAAATAACAATTATTAAGGTCTAAAACTAATCCCGATGGTAGATGTAGAGGGAGCATGCCGACAGCGATCACATCGACCTTGGATCCATTTCCAACGCGCATCGTCACTTCATCCCTCGCTAGGCTTCGTTTATTCTGTAGTTCCTTTTGAGTTACAAATGTGAGCAACCGAACCAGTATCAAATACCCAGGCACTAGTACGAGAACCAGTGAGATAAACATCTATAACATGTATATCGGATATACCTTTCTTCTTTTGGCCGCTCTTCGATCAGCGGATACGTGGAGCAATTCAGCTTCCAGTGCCCCTTCCCATTGCAATAATAGCAGCCAAGATCGTGTTTAGGGCCACCCTTAGGCTTCAGGATGAGCGGCAACTTTCTTGCCACCCTTCTTGAGGTCCTTCTTAGGTTTGCCCTGCTTCTTGAACTTGGTGGTCTTATTGACCATCAAGACTTGGTGCTCTTTCGTATCTCAACATCAGCAGATTTCAGCATGGAGAAGAGTTCGGGTAACTCCTTGTTCATGTTCATATTGTAGTTCATCACGAAGTTCTTGTAACTTGGTGGCAGTGATTGGAGAACACGATGAATACCCAGCTGGTTAGGGATCACAATCCCCAAGTCACTGAGCTTCCTCGCGTGTCCGGACATAGTGAACACGTGTTCACTAACGGAGCTGCCCTCTTCCATCATGTAGCCAAAGAACTGCTTCGAGACTTCATAGCTTTCCACGGCCGCATGAGTTTCAAAGATAACTTTGAGCTCACGGATCATCTCACAAGGGTCGTGGTGCTCAAAACGCTTTTGAAGCTCTGCCTCTAGGCTGCATAGGATGGCACACTGAACTTGAGAGTACACTTTAGTCCGAGTCTCGAAAACATTCTTTTCTTCCTCGCATGGTGGTGGGGGACCTAGCGGTGCTTCGAGCACATATTGCAGATTTCCGCCATTGAGAAAGATCCTCACATGACGGAACCAGTCGGTGAAGTTGCTACCATTGCTTTTAAGCTTTTCTTTCTCTAGGAACTGGTTAAAATTGATTGATGGGGACGCCATGATCTACAACATATATTTTCAATAGTTTAGACTAGGTTTATGAAAAATTGAGTTCAAATTTTAATTTAACAAAATTAAAAACTAGGTGAACTCCCACTCAAAACAATATCCCTCGTATTATCTTAGTGATCACACGAACCAAATCCACCACACCAAGCCCGATCATCACGAACAAGATGTAATTTCAATGGCAAACACTCAAAGTGTTCATCATATCAATCATATGACTCATGCTCTATCTTTCGGTATCCCGTGTTCCGAGACCATGTCGTACATGCTAGGCTCGTCAAGGCAACCTTAGTACCCGCGTGTACAAAACTGGCTTGTACCCGTTGTATGCACATGTTGAATATATCACACCCGATCATCACGTGATGCTTCGAAACGACAAGTCTTAGAAACGGTGCATACTAAGGATGAACACTTTATTATCTTGATATTTAGTGAGAGGGATCATCTTATAATGCTACCGTCGCGATCTAAGCAATATAAGATGCATAAAAGGATTAACATCACATGCAATTCATATGTGATATGATATGGCCCTTTGTCTTTGCGCCTTTGATCTTCATCTCCAAAGCACGGACATGATCCTCCATCATCAACGGGCAATATCTCCATCATCGTCGGCGTAGCACCAAGGTCAATGGCGCCGTCTTCATGATTGTCCTCCATGTAGCAACTATTACAACTACTTTGAAATACTACTCAACATGAAATTTAAAGACAATCATAAGGCTCCTGCCGGTTGCCACAATACAATAATGATCATCTCATACATATTCATCATCACATTATGGCCATATCACATCACCAAACCCTGCAAAAACAAGTTAGACGGTTCTAATTTGGTTTGCATATTTTACGTGGTTTAGGGTTTTCGCATAAGATCCAATCTACCTACGAACATGAACCACAACGGTGATACTAATGTTGTCAATAGAAAGAGTAAATTGGATCTTCACTATAGTGGGAGAGACAGACACCCGCAAAGCCACTTATGCAATACAAGTTGCATGTCGAACGTGGGGCAAGTCTCATGAACGCGGTCATGTAAAGTTAGCCCGAGCCGCTTCATCCCACTATGCCGCAAGATGCAAAGTACACGAACTAAAGACAACAAAAGCATCAACGCCCACAAAACAATTGTGTTCTACTCGTGCAACCAATCTATGCATAGACTGGCTCTAATACCACTGATGGGATTCGTAGCATAGAAAAAAAAAATTCCTACCGCAAGAACGAAAACCAAGCCAAGATCTAATCTAGTAGACGGTAGCAACGAGGAGATGATGAGACTAACCCTCGAAGATTCGCAAAGCTTAACGAGATTAGATCTCGTGGTGGATGTAGACGATCACTTGCCGCTTCCAAAAGCGCGTAGAAGATCTTGATCTCGACAGTGCCACAATCGGGCAGCACCTCCGTACTCGGTCACACGTTCGGTGTTGATGAAGACGACGTCCTTCTCCCGTTCCAGCGGCAGCGCAAGTAGTATCCTCCTCTAATCCCGGCAGACGACGACGTGGTGGCGGTGGTGGTGGAGAACTCCGGCAGGCTTCGCCTAAGCGTATGCGAAGTTGCGGTGGAGGAGGAGGCGGCTAGGGTTTGGGGAGATGGGGGTCTCTAGGGCGCCGGCCACTTGGGGGCTTTGGCCTAGATATCTTGGGTGTGGCCGGCCCCCTCCCCTTGGCCCTCATTATATAGGTGGAAGCCCCAAAGAGTTGGATCTCAAGTCTTCGAATAAGACCCCAAAAGCAAACCTACCTTTGGTGGGAAACCTACCCAAGGAGGGAGTCCCACTTGAGGTGGGATTCCCACCTTTCTTTGGTGGGGGTGGCCGGCCACCATAGGTGGAGTCCACCGGACTCCTCCCCTCTAGGGTTTGGCCGGCCATGGATGTGGAGTCCCTCCGACTCCACCTTTCATAGTGCCTTTCTTCCGGACTTTTCTAGAACCTTCTAGAACCTTCCATAAAACCGATCATTTCCAAACTTGGAATATGACTTCCTATATATGAATCTTATTCTCCGGACCATTCGGAACTCCTCGTGATGTCCTGGATCCCATCCGAGACTCCGAACAAAACTTCGAACTCCATATCCATATTCCATATCTACTCAAACGACATCAAACCTTAAGTGTGTCACCCTACGGTTCGCGAACTATGCAGACATGGTTGAGACTTCTTCTAATAACCAATATAGGGATCTGGAGATCCATAATGGCTCCCACATATTCAACGATGACTTAGTGATCGAATGAACCATTTACATACGATACTGATTCCCTTTATCTCGGGATATATTACTTGTCCGAGGTTTGATCATCGGTATCACGATACCTTGTTCAACCTCGTCTCTGACAAGTACTCTTTACTCGTACCATGGTATGTGGTCTCTTATGAACCATTCATATGCTTGCAAGCTAATTAGACGACATTCCACCGAGAGGGCCCAGAGTATATCTATCCGTCATCGGGATGGACAAATCCCTTTTGATCCATATGCCTCAAGCTCATACTTTCCGGATACCTAATCCCACCTTTATAACCACCCATTTACGTAGTGGCATTTGATGTAATCAAGGTACCCTTCCGGCATAAGTGATTTACATGATCTCATGGTCGAAAGGACTTGGTAACTATGTATCGAAAGCTTATAGCAAATGAACTTAATGACGTGATCTTATGATACGCTTAGTTGGATGTGTCCGTTACATCATTCATATAATGATATAACCTTGTCATTAATAACATCCAATGTTCATGATTACGAAATGATGATCATCTATTAATCAACAAGCTAGTTATACAAGAGGCTTACTAGGGACTTCTTGTTGTTTACATAACACACATGTATCAATGTTTCAATTAATACAATTATTGCATGGTATATAAACATTTATCATAAACACAAAGATATATAATAACCAATTTATTATTGCCTCTTGGGCATATCTCCAACACTTGAAACTTTGCCACCGTATATAGGGGCGGCTCTCTCACCGCCAAATCCAAATCTCCATTTACTTTCGATCTCATCCACCCTTCCCGATCTAGCGACATGGTCGTCTCTTCCTCACCCAAATGGTCGGCGAGGCTTGCGGCGGCGACAGTGGTAGTGGCGGCGGCTACTGGCCGCGGATGATCGTCTTCCTCTATGTCCATGACTTCGGTTGTGGTAAGCTTCTGCAAACCCTAGCCTTAGATGTTGATGTAGATCTTGTGGGTACACAGGGTTGTCTGAACGAATCCATTGTAGGACATTCTTCGTCCCCGATCGAGGTTGTGGAGGTTCTCCAGGTTGCATCTGACTCTACCACTGGGACGCTGGTGCTGCCTGCATCTTCAACAGGTCCCCCTGCTTCCCATACCTCGGTGCTGCATGTGGCTCCTCTGACTGTAAGGTCGCTCTTACTTTTCTCGCTCTACATTGATGTGGTAGTGGTAGTTCATTGATCTTCTAGTGGTACTGATTAAGGATGTGGACATGGTAGTGATAGTTCATTGATCTTCTAGTGGTATTGCTTAAGGATGTGGATGTGGTAGTTCATTGATTTGGTAGTGTTTTTGATGTAGGCGATCATACCATTGGACTCCCCTGATCTTTCTGCTCGTGTTGTCAATGCTGAGCAATCTTTGATTTCAAGCAAACCAGCCATGGTTTGGAAACCTGAGCTATCAGAGTTTGTGCTGAACCGGTTGGTTCAGCCCGTCCATGGCGGCGTGTGTTTCAACATGGGATTCAAAGAGCAGCAGATGAAGAAGGTAGCTGCTGATGTTCTGTCATTCGCTGGCATACATGTGACCACTCTTCAGCTCTACAACCACATCAGAAACTGGAGGACCAAGTGGACCGTCATAATGAAGATGAAAACCGATGGCTAGACTGGAGCGAAGATGGTTGATGCTTCTATGTTGTTGATGAAGATATAACGAACGAGTACATTCAGGTAGTAAGCCTCATTGAGTTCCTTCATAGATCTGTATATGTGAGTGTCATCCGCACTAACAATTGTTCCTTGTGGATTGCAGCGCAACCCGAGGCATCGTCAGTACGTCGGGACCCCGATCACAAACTATGCTCAGATGAAGACGATCTTCACGCCCTGGTTTGCCAGCAGGGTGCAGCTGTTCCAACCTAAGTTGCTGATCAGGGCTATCGACTTTATTGTAGACAACGAAGAACAGTATGCCGAGTACCATAAGCTCTAGCCACCAGAGAGGAGGAGCTGGCTTAGGACATGGCTTCGCAACCAGTTTTTGTTTAGTGCTTCTACATCCTTGGTCATGATCTGCTCATTTTGGGAGGTGGTCTCGTATTCCTCCATTAACTAGGACTTGCTTGAAACTGATCCCCGCTATGTAATGATGAACTTGTTCGAGGTGGTATATACTAACCCCTCGTGTGATGAACCTGCGATGCATCACGAAGTATAGTTGCTTCGCTCGTGATGCATCGCTCACTAAGTAGTTGTTGTATATTACCAACACATTTTTTGATGAACTGAATCTGTTGTGTGTTGTAATTCAGTTATTAGAATGGTAACCTCATCACTCTAAGGGGGGGGGGGTGTTACCATAGCTCGCCCCTATCTCCAACCAAACAGCGTGTCAACTACACGAGCAGAGAAGAAAGTAGCCTGTGCACCCAAATAATGGGGCCTGGCTTCCCTCTCGGGTTCAGAAAAGGTCGCCTAGACTACCAAACGACCTGCGTTTCATGGCCCATGGCCGGTTCGCGACGCAACACATTTTGCTTGCGCAGTGGTGCAGAAAATTCATGCAAGCTACAAAACGCGTTCTAGGACAATGAGGAGATGGTCGTCGAGGAAGAGGCCGATTTTGCTGCCGTTGTCTCCTAGCCATGTATGCTCGGTATTTGACAACAAACTTTCAGTTAAGTATTGAATTTAATTCACGAAAAGGTTGAATTAAGAGTAAACGGGGCAAGCAAAGAATGTCCTACCCTTTTTTCTGTTCCTTCCTCAAGAAAAGCACAAAGTCCTTTGAGGCGTACTGCATTTTCCTTCTGCGTGTCACCTCGCGAAGGAGTACACCTTGTGCGTTGTGGCCTCCCCAACAGAAGCCAAAAACAGGCACGGCTTTCTGCCGCCAAACTAAGTAGGAGCAGCAAGTTCATATGGATAAGTTCATTGGGAGATTGTATGTCGTCCTAAGAAACTTGGTGGCCTTGGAATCATTCATATGGACAAGTTCGCTACAGCCCTTCGTCTTAGATGGCCTTGGTTGGAGTGTAAAGACCCCAACAAGATTTGGGTGGGCTCCGGCAACCCTTGTTCGGAGCAAGATATGGACATTTTCTATGCCGCCACGACCATTACGGTGGGCAATGGGATGAAGACTCCTTTTTGGTATGCTCCTTGGCTTGATGGGAGAAAGCCAATTGAGATCGCGCCTCTTATCTATGCCTCTTCCAAGCGCAAGAATTGGAAGGTGGCGCATGCTCTTCAAAACAATGCTTGGGTTCACAAAGTTGGTTTGGGGGATGGCTTTTCTTTGGAGCATCTTTCCCAATTTGTGGAGCTATGGGGTCTCATACAAAATTTCCACCTCAATGACAACATCGAGGACGACATCTCTTGGAAACTCACCGAGAGTGGGCACTATTCGACGAAGTCCGCCTACGACTTGCAATTTCTGGGTTCCACCTTCTCAAGCCTATACAAATCCATGTGGAAGATGTGGGCGCCCCCAAAGATTAAGTTTTTCACCTGGCTTGCTTTCCAAAATAGAATTTGGACAGCCGACCGCTTGACAAAACGGGGGTGGCCAAATTGTGGGGTTTGCCCTTTATGCAACCAATGCACGGAGTCGGTCGATCACCTTCTAGTCCATTGCCGCTTCACCTTGCGTCTATGGGACAAGGCCAAAGAAGGGTTCGACATTCCGGCTTCTCATGCCAACAGTTGGGCGGGTCTCTCATTCCGGAGTGGTGGACCATGATATCTACGGGGCAAAACCGCAAGGGTATGGCGTCTCTTGCCATGCTCATCATTTGGGAGATTTGGAATGAGAGAAACGATAGAGTTTTCAAGAACAAGCGCGCCCCTTCGCAAGTCGTCTTCGAGAGGATCAAAAAAGAAGCTACGCTTTGGGTTTTAGCGGGTGCTAAAAATTTGTGTAATTTGATGCCGCGAGAGTAAAACTTGTATTATGTCTAAAACTTTTACTTTCTTGTAAACTCCTTTCTTAATCAATGAATGGGCAAAGCTTTTGCCCTTGTTTCAAAAAAAAAAAAGTAGGAGCAGCAAACAGAGCGAGCAGAGAAGGGATTTAGATACTCGAGTTCAGTAGTGCCTTGGCATATTTCGTCTTGGCCGTAGACGGGAGTGAGATCAGGACTCGGTTCATAAACAGGGAAAATAAGGCGATCGTACCATGCCTCAGGCCCCAAGGTTCATAGATCCATGTCCACTCCTGACAGTGTCTATTAATCACTACTACTTTGGTTTCAAATTAGTTGTCCTAGCTTTTTTAAAACGAGTAAAAATACGTTTAAATGGGTAGCCAAATTTAACCAAATCTGCGACAATTAATTTAAGAAGCGTTTAACGAGTACCTTTTCTAAGTAACTATTGAACTCAATTTTGTGTATCACATAGGAACTGATCAATTTGATTACCGGTCGCAGCTAATGTTGTTACAATTTGTGTATCTGTCGGGTAAACGCTCTACAAACAAGTTATACTAGAGCCGGCGAGGCATCCCCATCGGGTCGGCACGGCGCGATGGGTGCTGTTTCATGCCAAGGAGTTGTGCCAGCATTGTTTCTTGCCCGGGAGATGTGCAAGCATCGGGCTTGAGATCGACTTGATGCAGCGTTTCTCGTCGGTAGGTAACGAAACCAGTGGGGTTATTTTCAACATGGTAGATCATTATATTATTAGGTATAGATATAGATTTAACATGGTAGATCTTTGTATTATTATCTATATTCTTGATCAAAGTTTGCACACTTTAACTTGCACAAAAAATTATGCACAACATAAAATGGGCAGGAAGAAGTAGCAATAGTGCTTAGAAAAAAGATAAGTGATGGGTTCAAAACTGGTCAAATTCTGCGAGGTGCATACTGAATCTCTTCAAACCCAAATGCACCAGGTCGAGGTTGCCCGAACAAGCAGTATCCCTGCCTAATCCATGGCAGGGTTAAAATAAAAAAATGGGCATCTTCATTTCGATTACGTGGCCAAGCTCTGGTTTGTTGCTAGTCGACCACTCGTGCTATAGCGCGCGTACCAGTTCCTGCACAACAGTTGGGTGGTGAAGGAGTCAAAAAGCAGAGATGAGCAAAGCCGAACGGAGCACCGACAGGGTACAGGACGCATACAGTTACGCACGCAGGAGTGGTTCAGAGGTGCTGATCGAGAGAAGCTTCTCATCCTGATTGTCACCTTTGCTCTCACTGACAAACCACCCAAACGACCGGCAGCAGGCAGTACAATTGTCACCTTGCTCTCGATCTCGCCAGAGATCGTTCGTCAACTATTAGCCGAAGTACAAGTTGGTGGACGACGGAATCTTCCTGCTTCTTGCGCCCCATGAGTTTGTTGTGATGGATTCATGCAAGTAACTTTGGATGTTTCTGCTTAACTCGGCGTCCGTTCTGTTCAGAAGGTAGCAGGGTAGGGTAGTAGCAAGCAGGCGGCAGATTGGAACCGTCGTCGCCATTCTAGATTGCTACGCTACCAAACATAATACGTACCCATTTGGCAGGCATGTGCCTCGTGGAGCCGTGGAGCTAATCTGCACGACTGAGTTTATCACGTACCAACAGGTACAGCTACCAAGCAGCTAGCTAGACGTACGTACGCACGTGAACGGCTCCTGTTTTTTCATCACAAATCTAATAGTCGAAAATGAGCCATGACGTGAGCAAAGCTAGTTTCTACTATGATGTATGAAACGGCAAATGTGACTGGCATGGAAAATTGCGGCTGTGTTTTATGATCACGATGATGAGACCATTAAGAATATGTTCATCCGGTGCAAGTTCGTCCATTCTATATATGGTTAATCATCTAAACGGTTTCCAAATTGTACCAACCACACAGTTTTGCAAACATAATTGGCAATTGGTTGTGTAGAATAGATCGCAGGTATAGGAGTGATTATATGGTCTTTGGATATGTAGGAACTATTTTATATTTTAATGATAAGAACTCTTCTCCATGGCAGATCAGTTATCGGTGTATAGGCCACTGTACAAACCAATTGTGTGCACCAAAAACAAATTAATTTGAAAGCCATGGTGGGTAATTAGTTACATTGCTTTTATCTTCCCAGTGATCGCCCTAAAAGTTGAACTAAAGGCTATCTTAGCATGAGCAATGTAATTTCAACACCAAGTAAGTAGCAGTTACATGTCATCGATAGGTTAGCCCATTGTCACACAAAATAAACATTTACGACAACAACATGGCAATGGTTTGGTGACAATATCCTTTTACGTACCATATATATACTCTAGAATTTTCTATCTTGGTATATATATACCTGCTCGTAAACTAGAAACCTATGTAAAACAATTATAGCATACAAATGATAATCGCTATAGCTATAAATATAGCTATTGATACACGGGAAATGCACTTTGGCTCATACGCTATATTCATGAAAGTAAAAGTAACATGTGAATACATGTGATTTTGTATTATTTTCCCTTATTTCAGAGGATTTGGTTTCAATATTTTTTTGTCATGTGTAATGAAATGAAAAAATAAATTTTTTTTTGTTACAACATATGACTTTTGTTTGTGCACATCGTATTATCTATGACCACAAATCGACGTAAATAAGTTATAAACAAGTAAAAATAATTAGTACAAGCATATGTATAGTGAATCATGTTGTGTCAAAAATTGTGCATGTAGCGGCAGTGAGTGAATTGTAACATATGTGGTATAGAAGTGATTGTAGAGATAGTATCGAGGATGAGCGAAACGATGACGTGCAATTACATAGCTTTCACCGAAAACAAGAGATCGTAAATGCGGTGTATCACATTCATCTGTTAGCATGGATACACTGATAGCTATGTGCTCTTACGGGTTGAAATGACGAAATCAACAATTTAGTCTCCAAATATCACTCAAACTCTGTATACTTATTGAAATGGATTTTAAAAACTTCATTATTATGAAACTCACATCGATCACACTTTTCCTGACTTAGGCGCTCTTCAAGATTTTAAAAACTTCATTATCAGCGCAATGTGTCCCTCCTAGGAACTTGAAGTGTGTACCTCTCTTGAATTTTTTTGGCGTGATTGCATCTTACATAGACGACACATTGGTTCCATCCGAATAAAAGTGTGGTTGGTGTCTCTCCTCCATATAGGTGGTGTGACCGCTTATTCCTACGAATGTGTAATAGCTCACTGCGATGCGAAAGATGCGGATTTCCCCTGATTCATTGAAAGATCTGATGTTAAACATTTTGCCTAGTTTTCCCGCTCAACTGTGTTAGAAATATGCAAGATACATTTAATGTATCATAAATCTACTAAAAAATCAACAAAATATTTGCGACATTTTGGAAATCCCTCATACGTACACTGTGTGTTATTGAGTACCAAGATGGAAATCACCACGGAACGAAAAAAGAGAAATTTGCACCCAAGTCCCAATAGTTGCATTAGAGGTGCATTTTTCATCCCAATTGTTGCAAAATGGGGTAGGACAGTCCCAATAGTTACACAGATGCGCATTTCTACTCCAAACGGTCACGTGGCGCTAGCTAGCTGCTCCGCTGGCTGCTCTGTTGGATCGGAGTATTTGCAGATAACCCATTGCATTTCCGTCCTGGCGAAAAAGTGACCCTGTGCAAACACGGATGTGCCGCTTTTATGAAACGGTCCTCCTGGATAGCTCTTTAATCGGCTTCCCCTGCGTAGTTGTCGCCACCCTCTATGTGTTGCCTTCCTCGACGACAGCGGTGACGCCGTGCTCGACGCTCTCGGTGGCTACAAGTTTGATTCAATGGAGGACCCACTGGAGCTGACCTACCATGGGTGGTTTGACCCGCCTTTGACCAATGGTACGCCGTTTTCATATGGATATGCGCTCGCCATAGTCAAGTGTGTGATGCATGTAAAATGCATACATGAACTTTATCCTTTAGCATATTGAATTCCCACATATTTGCAACATATATGATGATAAATACCATGTTTTACATCGATTTATGGAGATTTACACTGATCACCTTTATTTGGTTTATAACTCTGCATAACAGGAAAATCTAGTTTTGTGTATTTTTCACTTTCAGAGACCTATACGGAGTCAAATTGACCTGTGATTTTTGGAGCATCATTTTTTCATCGGGAGAAGCACCCTAGGACCTAGAAGCACACCTGGATGGGCCTGAGGCTCAAAAGACACCAGGTGGCGCGCCCAAACATGTAGGGTGCGCCATCTGTGCTCTTTCGGCCATCAATCGTCCTAACCGTGTGATCTTTTTGCCCACCGATGTATTTTGACCTAAAAATCACTATATATATGGCCCTGAAGAGTTCTTGGGAGGAGAGCGTCGTAGAAAGACAGAAACATGAAACTGCAACACAGAAGATTGGATGGGGAAACTATGTCGGGATCACCATCGTAGGGATCTCTGATACGTCTCAAACGTATCTATAATTTCTTATGTTCCATGCTACTTTTATGACAATACTTGAATGTTTTATACATACTTTACAGCATTATTATACATTTTCCGGCACTAACCTACTAACAAGATGCCGAAACGCCGCTTGTTGTTTTCGCTGTTTTTGGTTTCAGAAATCCTAGTAAGGAAATATTCTCAATTGGACGAAATCAACGCCCAGGTCCTATTTTTACACGAAACTTCCGAAGAAAGGATACGAAGTGGGCCACGAGGCGGCCATACACCAGGGCGGCGCGGCCCAGGCCGCCGCGGCCCTAGTGTGTGGGCCTCTCGCGTCCCCGACCTACCCTTCCGCCTACAAATAGCCTTCGTCGCGAAACCCCCCACCGAGAGCCACGATACGGAAAACATTACGATAGGCGCCGCCGCCAATCCCATCTCGGGGATTCAGGAGATCTCCTCCGGCACCCTGCCGGAGGGGGAATCATCACCGGAGGGGCTCTACATCATCATGCCCGCCTCCGGATTGATGCGTGAGTAGTTCATCCTTGGACTATGGGTCCATAGCAGCTAGATGGTTGTCTTCTCCGCTTGTGCTATCATTGTTTAGATCTTGTGAGCTGCCTAACATGATCAAGATCATCTATTTGTAATGCTACATGTTGTGTTTGGCGGGATCCTATGAATATAGAATATTATGTTAAGTTGATTATCAATCTATCATATATGTGTTGTTTATGTTCTTGCATGCTCTCCGTTGCTAGTAGAGGCTCTGGCCAAGTTGATACTTGTAACTCCAAGAGGGAGTAATTATGCTCGATAGTGGGTTCATGCCTCCATTTAATCTGGGACAGTGACAGAAAGTTCTAAGGTTATGGATGTGCTGTTGCTACTAGGGATAAAACATCGATGCTTTGTCTAAGGATATTTGTGTTGATTACATTACGCGCCATACTTAATGCAATTATCTGTTGTTTACGACTTAATACTGGAAGGGGTTCGGATGATAACCTGAAGGTGGATTATTTAGGCATAGATGCATGCGGGATAGCGGTCTATGTACTTTGTCGTAATGCCCTGATTAAATCACATAGTAATCATCATTGATATGTATTGAATCTTTATTTGTTAATTGCCTGCCTGTAATTTGTTCACCCAGCATGTTAGTTATCTTATTGGAGAGACACCTCTAGTGAACTGTGGACCCCGGTCCATTCTTTTACATCTGAATACATTCTACTGTTTTTACTGTTCTTTGCAAACAAACACCATCTTCCACTCGATACGTTTAATCCTCTGTTTTCAGCGGTGAGATTGACAACCTCACTGTTACGTTGGGGCAAAGTACTCTGATTGTGTTGTGCAGGTTCCACGTTGGCGCCGGTTTCACTGGTGTTGCGCCGCACTACACTCCTCCACCAACAACCTGCACGTGCTTCTTGGCTCCTACTGGTTCGATATCCTTGGTTTCATACTGAGGAAAACTTGCTTCTATACGCATCATACCTTCCACTTGGGGTTCCCAACGGACGTGTGCATCTACGCGTATCAATCTCCACCTTCTCCAACTCTTCATCATCATCACCATGATCAAGCGAGGGTAGTGCACCTCTGAACTACGGGTTTCTGGCAGTAGCTCGATCTATTTCTCTCATGTTCTTCATAGTTCTTAGTGCCATATGAGCTGACTCACATGATTATGGCAATATTTGTAATACCTATGTGGTGGATCCTTATTCTATGAGATCTGATCATATTATGTGTAAGATGTATTGATATATGCATATTATGTACCCTGTTCTTAAGTATTTGTTTTAATCTAACATCTATGCAAGAGCGTGCGTGGGGTGATGTGTATATTAGATGGAGTGGCATGGTTTTAGTGATTGAATAGTGACAACAAATTCATGATCTATTATGGCTTTGCCTTTTTCTTTTGCTACAATCCAAGGGATAAAATGAATGCATATGCTATGTTCGTCACGTGAAAAAAGTAATGATCTTGTTTCGTTAAGGTATCACATTTGATATTCAAACATCATGTCAAAGTACTTATGGCTATACTCTGTTACTTCTTAATACAAGATTGCATGGAGTTTTCCCTTTCTTGTGGAGTAAATGAGAGATGTGTTGCATCATCTCTATGTTAAGTGATGCCCATATAAATGCGTATCTTACTCACGTTATTATTTTGCATCCTCATATCTCATTGATGAATTACAATTTGTCCACTACAATATAAAAGAGAGAATAGTCAAGTGAACCCGTGAACCCCCGGTACATTTTTTATCATAAGAAACACATTTATATTGTTTTTATCTTGTTTTCTACATGATGCACTATTTTAATCCAAAAATACAAAAATATTTACTTTTCTTATTTGCATCCAAAACACCAAAAACAATCAACCTCTTTACAATCTTTACTTAGTTACTTTATTTCATCTAGTTTTACTCGCTTTATTTTTACCTGTGTTTATTTACTTACACGAAACTTTGTGCTTGACAACCACACGGTAAAGTTTGGACACAAGGATTTTATTTTACTTGCAGGATTGCAAGAAGAAGAGAAAAGAGAATACTCTTTGCTCAGTTCCCCGAGAGTTCGATATAAACTCTCGAGTCACCCTTGTGGGAAAAATATTCTGCTGGCACAACACTCTGCACTTGGAGTCCCAACGTCATCAGCGCGCGTCTTCACCGGCGATGATTGGGCATAGTTAGGTCAAAAAGGGGCGGAGATTGGTTGGTGAAGGTGTTACGCATGGTTTAGGCATGGTTAGATTCAGATCGATCGGAGTTTCTTGCAATTTTTTCTGCTCTGATGTTCATCGAGCCGGCCAGATTTAGGGCAAAGCTATGAGTTTTTTTGTTGTTAGATTAACATGGTTATATGTTGTTGGTAGTCTTTGATCAACAGAATTATTATCCGTGCAAAATTCATGAAATTGGAGACTGTCTTGTTTCTCTATGATAACTGAATATTGATGTCATTGTGTTTCTGAAAATTCTTGACTGAACCTAGTATTTTAGGGCAAAGTTTGGAAAATTTTGTTGTTAGATCAACAAGGTTACATGTTGTTGGTAGTCTTTGATCAGTAGAATTATTATCCATGCTAAATTCATGAAATTGGAGATTGTCCTATTTCTTTGTATAACTCAATATTGTTTTGTAGTGTTTCTGAAAATTCTGAAATTGGAGATTTGTACTTGTTTTTGTGTTGCAGATGAAACTGAAGAGTTTTTTCACTTAAATTTGAGAATGGTTTTTCTGTGGTTTAAAAGGTGAATTTTCATACACACATGGCCTATGAGATTGGTTTGACAATTTTAGCTCCGAAACTTTTTCCATGTTGTGGATTGAAGATTTTTTTGAGTCAGCTTGGAATAGAGAGGGATAGTTTGATGAACATCTAGTGGCAGTAGAAGGGGAATGATCTCATGGAGGGTTTGCAGTGTATTGAGAATGACAGGGACATTGTTGACATGATTGAAACCACAAGGCTTGAGAAAACTCTCTATTTGCTAGTTGATCACAACAATTTCTAGGCAAATTTTTGGCTAGAGATAATAGAGAAGAAGGCAATTTCAGATGCATGCAATAGTATGGAGATTGTTAAATCAGTTTGAGGTGCACAAGCTAGCAGTTCAGTTACAGATGGTAGTAGTGGAGAATGTTGAGGATGGCAGTAGTGATTCTGGTTTAAAATTCTATCATAGTGACTATGATGGTGAGGATGTAGATGATGACTTGTTCAGTGACAATGTTGACACTGATTTACTGGATAACAATGCGCCTACTATTGATGTTCAATTGGAGGATGATGTTGCATTGGAAGACACATCACTGGTTTTGAGGCATGAAGATGAGGAACAATTGCATAGAACTCTCGGTGTCTTCAATCCTCTGGTTGATATGGAAGATCATGTGTTTAAGGAGGGATTGGTGTTCAATAGTGTGCAAGATTTGAGGTTAGCACTCAATGCTTATAGTGTCAAAAATAGAGTGAGGGTCAACAAAAGAAGAAAGAACACTAGAAGGCTCCTTCCTCCTGAGCCACCGCACGCCATCCCCCAGAGCTCGCTCGTCGCGCGCTGCCGCAATTTTTTTGCTATCGGGGGAGCTAGGGTTAGGAAATTTAGGAATGGGGACTATGGGAAAGTGAAACCGCTGGCCGATCCCCTCTCCCTCTCTTTTCACTTCTACACGTGGACCCCACTTTCAGAATAGACAATAAAAATTGCTAAACACAAGGGGGGTTCTTGCAAAATGAACGCGGCTGCTTTTCAGCGTGGAAAGCCACATGTCATGCTCTGGTAGGTTTGGATTACAAATGCACATATGTGCAACTTGTTAAGATTCATGCACTAGCCACTTGAACCAAAAGTCCGAACTGATGGAAAGAGCTAGGCAATCTACTTATACACTTCACAAAACCCCCACTCGCGTGTGACGGGAGAAGAGAAAGTCAACACGTGAAAGAAGAAGAGCACACCGAAACAGGGCATCAACGGTGATTAAAGAGGGGGGCAACATCAATTTTTAGGCTTAATTGCGAAAACCATGTGAAAGCCAGGATTTGAACTCGAGACCTGGAGCTCTGATACCATGTTAAGATTCATGCACTAGCCACTTGAACCAAAAATCCGAACTGATGGAAAGGGCTGGGCAATCTACTTATACACTTCACAACACAACTATTGTGACTGCCCTACCCATTTTGCAACAATTGGGATGAAAATGCACATCCAATGTACTATTCGGACTTGGGGTGCAAATTGCTCTAACAAAAGTGTGTCCTTGGTGTATCATATTTGTGGTTTGTTGCTTATCGGTGATTCCGAGCTGATCGAGTGTTGACGTGACACTAGGGTTACTCACTTTTACAGCAGGTAGTGTCGTCCTAGCGAAGAAGCAGTCGGTAGTGAAGGGGCCGGGTCAAAGGAGCAGGGCAGAAGAGAGAAGCTAGGCAGAGTAGAGGACACGCATATATATATGGTTCAGACATGAGAGAAGCTTCTCATCCTGATCTCCTTCAACCTGAAAACCCACGTCTACCCGTCAGGCGTCAGGCAGGCAGTAGAATTAGCAGATTGTCACCTTGCTCTGGATCTCACGAAATCATTGGTGAACAATTAGACATGCGGAAGTGCATGTTGGACCATGGAGCGGCGCGAGGGAATCTTGCTGCTTGCGTATGTAGGGGCGCACATGAGTTTGTTGTGATCGAATTAGAGGACACAGCTGATAGCTGCTACTCCTGGAATTTTCTGCTTAACTCGATCGGCGTCCGTTCATACAAAATCGGTGGTATTGCAAAGCAGGCGGCAGATTGGAAGGGTCGTCAGCATTCTAGATTGCCACACGCTAGTTGCTCATTCCACGCTAAGGCACATGAATTAGCCTATATACCTAAGATGAATTGGCTTCGTGCCTATTAAACTGTGTTTGGTGTCTCTCTTCTAAGATGTGGTTTGACCGTTTCTTTCCACGTCATCTTAATAGCTCCGTGCAAGTCGAAGACGCCGCTTCCTCGGGTTCAATTGGAAGAAGTGATAGTTATATCTTTTTATCTAGCTTTCCTGTTTAATTGAGTTAGAATTCTGCAATAAACAACTCATCTAGGCGATGCTACTAGAAAAATCAACAAATTTTATGCGCCATTTTGAAAATCATGCATACCTACACTGCATGCGTCATATAGTAGCGCTGTAGCGAGATGGAAATCACCACAGAGCGCAAAAAAAAAGTGTGTCCTTGGCATACTGCACACTTGAGGTTTCTTGCTTATTGGTAACTCCGTGCTGATCCAGTGTTGACCTGACACTAGGGTTACTCACTTTTACAGCAGCATGCAGTGGTAGTAGTGAAGAAGCAGTTGTTAGTGAAGGTGCCGGGTCAAAAAAGCGGGGAAGAACAGAGAGCCTAGGCACCGACAGTGTAGAGGATACGCATACATGGTTCAGACGTGAGAGAAGGTTCTTATCCTGATCTCGTTCTACCTGAAAACCCATGTGTACCGGCACATGTACATACCTACCCGCCAGGCATGCAGGAGAGAACCAGTCAGACAGGCAATAAAATTAGCAGATTGTCACCTTGCTATCGATCTCACGAAATCATTCGTCAACAATTACACATGCCAAAGTGCATGTTGGACCATGGAGCGGCGGGGGAAATCTTGCTCCAGTTACATGCTTGCGTCGGGGCGCACACATGAGTTTGTTGTGATGGAATTGGAGGACACAGCTGCTACTCCTGGATGTTTCTGCTTGACTCGGCGACTCGGCGTCCGTTCATACAAAATCGGTGGTATTGCAAGCAGGTGGCAGATTGGAAGGGTTCGTCGCCATTCTAGATTGGAAGGGTACGCTAGCTGCTCATTCCACGCTCAGCCACATGCATTAGCCTATCTACCTACCAGGCATACGTACGCACGTACCCATTTGGCAGGCATGTGCCTTTGTAGAGCTATAGCTAGCAGGTACGTAGCTGGACGTACGTTCCTGAACGACCCCAAATTTTTCATCACAGATTGAGTTGATCGAAATGACCAAATAAGGGCGTCTCCAAATCTATTTTGGTCACCTAAAAGCGAACGTTTGCGTTCGTATATGTAGGGGCCGTGGACACGAATTTGATCTCCTTGGCTAGTATCTCTGTTTAGGTTGGGTAGCTCAGCGGCCCGACGTATTTTTTTGTCCAATAATTTTTAATAATTCTAGTATAACTAATTTACATAGTGCCAAAAATAAATTAAAAAAACTAGAAAATAATACTAGCTAACTAGTGAGCGGGCCATGGTTTTGCCTACGTGTCATCGACAAGGTCGATTAAGACTGGAGGTGCCCAAGGCCAAGGCCACTGAGGTGGCGGTGTTGGCGTGCGAGGAGGCCGACACTGCTCGTGGGGTGCCTAGGAAGGCAGTGTGTACGCAGTTGCTGGCGGTGCGCGGTAGGAATGAGGCGGCACAGGCCACGGTGGCGGCGTCACGTGCGAGGCCTCCATGGCCTCCTCCTCTTAGAAGCCAGGATGCATGACCACCGGTGCATACGCACTTATGGCGGTGGCAGCGGAGGCTGCTCCTACGAGGCCTTCATTGCCCCAGCCTTATCGCCTCCTCTTCATCCGCGCCTTCCGACATGAGGGAGAGCTCGCCCACCATGCCCTCCTCCTTGGCCTTCTCCGCAAGGTACACCAGGTGGCCGAGGTAGTCCTCGGTGTCGTCCCACTCGTCGTCTTCCTTAGCCTCCTCCGCTTCCTTCCTTCTCCTCCTTGGGAGCATCGTAGTTGTACTCATCGTCGATGAGGAACCCCACTCGGCGCCTCGGACCCCATTCAGGGTGGCCGAACGAGTCCAACATCGACGAGTCAAAGCTTTATGCCTGGTGGGCGAGGAGGTCTGGCGACAGAAGGCCCCTACGTCAGGAAATCTCCAGCCGCTGCTCCCGTCGATGTCGTGGCACCGTCGGCATGGGAACCCTCCGGTGGCTAGCTAGGTGATGTCGGTCCTTCTAGGGACGCATGGCGTGCGCTCACGGCATAGGACCCGGGCCACGTCGATGGTGACGGAGATGCGGATGTGCGGCTTCTTCATTTTCTTCGCCGCCGATGACTCGGCCTTGGGGTCATGCTTTGGCTTCCACCATGGCCATCCCTTGCCCATGGTCGAGGTCGTGATGCATGTTCTGTGGGAATTTGAGAGGAACGGTGACGAGTGGTGGATGAGAGCTTAGCTAGCCGGTGGCAATAGCATGGCAAAAGACGAGTCTCTTAAAAAGTATGGGATGGGGGCGCGGAAGCCTAGCCACCGTCCGCCATGCCGAAGCGTGCTCATTGAAGGCGCTGCAGCAAGCAGCCACGCAGGTGGTCAGCGATGGGGCCGCGCAGGGAGGACGGTGATCCGAGTTTAAAGAGCGCGGACGCTTGGTGCGGACACACCGGTCACTTTACGTCGGGTCGCTGGCCTATGGACAGACCTATTTTTTGACCGTGAATACGCGAACGAATGGTTTGATCTATTTACATCTGGCCGATGGAGATACCCAAATGAGCAAAGCTACTTTTTATACTACGCAGCTTCGTGCGGCAAGTCGCGGACAGCGGGGAAAGATCGAGCTCTTGTATCGGATCAGAAAGGAGGAAAGGTTTCTTGTCCAAAAGGGAGAAGAATCGAACCCAAACCGCATAGGTATATCGAATCCAATTCTCCTCCGTCGGTCTAAATAACAACGAGCAAAGTGGGCGACGTTAATCTCTCTCTCTCGAGGCTGAATGTATTTTCGCTGGACAAGTTTGGATGGATACAGTTCCAACTGTGTGCAGTGTGCGTGGATGGTAATATATATTTGTGACAGAGATCCGACGATCACGGGAGCAACACGACGACGCCGACCATGAGAGATCCATCCAAACGCAATCTACCACTACATCATCTCATCTTCTCATCGTTTGGACTCGGCCTACGTACAGGCCACAGTTGGCTGGACCGCAGAATATTCTCATCTACTAGTACGTACTTGAAGTTGAACACGCACGTAGGGGACCAACCAATTCCTTGGGTTGATCAGCCCATCAATTCATCATTGAGTGTGCATAAACTGGCCGGGCACGACGGACATGGGACGTTGGGACGAGTAACATACCTGGCCTCGTTTGGCCAGGCCATGTAGTTTTCTACCCAAAACAAATAAAATTTTGCGTCGATATATTGATAGAAAATACGGACTCTACATATTTACAACACTAGGACAAGCCAACACCGCATCATAAAACTCGACTCGCTACATCTAATTAAGCCACGGCGGCAATCAAGCTATTAAAGCTAGTCATGCCCACGGTAGCCCAATATCGAGTCTCGGATCGAACCGTGTCGAGGAGTCGTGTTGTCAAGGATGACCGGTGTTGCGATGCTTCCAAATCCACCATGCCATGAGCATGACAAACGACGAAGTTTCCTTGTCCAGACCGCGAGGGGCTGCTTGAATATCCATCGTCCCCAATTCATGAATCCATCATATGCATCAGGTGGTCCAGTCGTGGATCGGATCCAAAATAACACCTCATACCTTACCGTCCTAGAGAAGGGGCATCCGGTGAGCAAGTGTTCACACATGGAACAACATGGTGGTGTTGGAACCCCATTCTAGTAGAATTCCTAGCAAGCAATCTAGTAGAAGAACTTAACCCGTTGGGGAGCCCAAGAGCGTTGTTAAATTTCCATGATCTTGACAGGATGGCCCTTCAAAGAGGATCTTTTTAGCAATTGTTAGAATAAATACTGTGTGTTCTTGGTCCACCGCCAAAGGATAGTGTCCAGACTTGTTGAAAGCTCCACCTCTCGCACCCTAATCCAAATCTGAATGTATTGCCAAAGGGCTAACAAACTCAGTGCACCCCCCATGTTGGCCATCCATCGATGCTCCGTTACCGCTTATTTTACCGTGTGGCACTTCAGAGCGTGGTTCGGTACTAGCACAAAAAGTTTTGGCGCTGTCTCCTTAATGGTCTTCCCGTCTAGCCATTTGTCCACCCAAAAGAGAGTTGTCTCCCCGTCACCTACCACCGCATTTGTTGAGGTGTCAACCACTTGGATCTTGACCGGTTTTTGAGAATTGCATATCTTGGCCACGCCAAGGTCACAACAGGCCAATACGCATCCTCAAGATCTAGAGAGTTCGAAGGTTGATCGCCGTGAAAGCGAGTTCTTGGATTCCCAAACCACCATACCTCAACCTGTTGGACACCTTTACCCAGTTGATGTGACAATGGCCACAATTCGCATTCGCTCTGCCAGCCGAAGGGTGTCTTTGTTTAGTATGAGCAGGATGATCCGATGAAGCTGGGTCGCCATAAGCACCGACTTGACTTGGTCAAGGGGTCCGGCCTTTGTCATGAAGGAGTGCTCCAAAAGAGGTAGGTGGTCCCCTATTCTTTATGAGTTTTTATTTACTTCGCCTTCTAGGTAGAGACGAAGTCAATATTTACGAAGTTTGACCAAAACGTAACTAAAATATAACAACACTCGTACTACCAAATACATATATTAGGAAAGTATGTTTTATGGTGATTCGAATAAAATAGATTTATCAATATTGATAACTTTATTTAAATATTTAGTCAAAGTTTATTTTCTTTTTTATTTTGACCAAACCCAGAAACCGAAGTAATCGTGAACACGGTGGATTATTGTTCTTCTCATTTCTCACTGAGTTCTACTCCCTCCGTCTCAGTTTAATAGGCGCACACGTAGTTTAAGAAATTACTTTAACTACTATTTTAATTAATAAAATATGAAATATATGTCACAAAAATTATATCATTGGAAAGTTTTTTTGCATACGAATCTAATGATATAGATTTTGTAGAAATAAAAGTTATATTTTGCTAACTAAATTAATGGTCAAAGTTTATCTTGAACTGCGTGCGTGCCTGCTAAACCGAAGAAAGTGTTTTTCAACGAATCCAACGGTGCTAATTACATATAATATAATCAAGATTTTGTTGCTTAATTTTTATGGTCAAAGTTCGTCTTGGAATACGTGTGCGCCTTATTCCTTGAAACGGAGGTAGTATTTTTTTTCTTGCGTGATCATTATACTAGTTACACGTGGTTCCGGCGAACTAATAAAGAGATTACTTTACACCAAGCACAAACCGCCGCATATAATTTCTTCAATTAGCAGCGGCAGCAGGTACACTTGACAAAGCGCTCCCCATTCCTTCCGTCCCACCCCAATTATAACCCCACTCAACCCCTGACCTTTCCTCTCCTCTCCCTTCTTCCACTCCCGTTTCCGCCACCTTCCATTCCCACACACGCCACCGCACTAGCTCAGCTACACTCCGTCCCAAGCACGCTTGGGCGCGCGCCATGGCAACCTACAAGCTCCTGGTCATCCTCGTCTTCACAGCCGTCCTCATCGCCTTCGCCGCCGCCGACAACTACCAGGCCGACTGCCCCTACCCGTGCCTCCTCCCGCCGCCCACGCCACCCGCCGCGGCCGACTGCCCGCCACCTCCCTCCACGCCGTCCGTCTACGGGTACCCTCCCCCGCCGCCGTCCTCCTCCGGGGACTCCCCGCCGTCGCCGTCCTGGAGCTACCCGCCGCCCGCCGGTGGCTACATTCCCTACTACCAGCCTCCCGCCGGAGGCGGTGGCGGTGGCGGAAGCTACGGGCCAGTGCCACCGCCGCCCAACCCCATCCTGCCGTGGTACCCCTGGTACTACAGGTCCCCGCCCTCGTCGTCGGCGATCACACTGCGCGCCTCGTCGTCTGTCCTCTTGCTGGCCGCCGCTGCTGGTTTGGCTCTATTGATGATGTGATTCACTAGCTAGCTAGCAGTCTGGCACTCCCGTCTCTTTCTTCATTGTTAGTTGATTTTTCCGATATATGATTAAATATATAATGTTGTAAGACCATTAGTAGTATTTATTGATTATCATTGTACTAGTATGATTCATTGCTCAATTTGCTTTTGGGTAGTGGAGAAGCTTATATATTGCTAGTTCTTCAGACAGCATAATATAAACTCCGTATGTTTAGTGATTGCAAGAATCTTGTGCTTTTTCTCGGTGCCTCTCCTTTTAAGTATTTTAGCAGTTGTGTGTAATTTTTTTGACCAGTTTTTCTGCTCACCATTTTGATCGGGAGTGAGGTTTAATTATATTTTCGCTCTAAAGAAATACATCACTAGTGACAATGGATTTTATAATTAAGTTGCAAAGAATTCATACACGTTCATACGGCGCATCAGATGTACATTCCCAGGCTCCCAGCAAAGAAAATGCTGGCCCGAACTGATCCTCCTATCGCTCATGAGCATTCTTTCTTCAATCTAGGATCTACAAACATGAATTTGATTTCAATTGTGGTAGTAAACGTGCTTAAATTGGTGTTGTTTGGATTAGCGATAAGCTTTTCCGGTGGTTAAGTTTTTAGCTCAATTTTACAAAACCCTACTAAAATGTTACCCATATACAAATTACACACATGCCCCTAAATCGTATTATGCAGATGGTACATTCAAATTCATTACAAACATGATAGAGACTAGAAAACGATGTGATGGGTATCAGTTGTTGATGGAAAATGTGGCAAGATCTGTGTTGACGTATTGACGTGGAAAGGTGGAGTACAAATGTACGCGCGCGTAGCTGGCCGCTTTTCCCGATTCCTGTCATAAGTAATTTCCCAAAAAGGTTCGCTTTGCGAGGACAAAAGAAATTTAAAAGTTTTTTGATCGATGATGAGTTTGACACGATAAAAGAAATGTGGGGAAAGAAGGGACGATCGAGAAAGGAGCGGTGAAAAAGGCTGGCTTTGGAGCCTAGGAGGAGGTGGAAAAAACTATGGGACCCCGGCCTGTCACGTCGCTGGCATTAATTATTAGTTCCTTCATTTGTGACCGTCCAACCCCAAAACAAAAACCCATTTATGTCCGTTACTTGTTTGAACCATGCATGACTGAAAAGATCGCTTGCTTGCTCGGCTGGGTTTCTTCCTTTCTGGGATTATTGTGGTACGAGCCAAATGAGGTAGCGTCATTGCGTCAGTAGCTGTATGTGTACATACATATCTCTACATAGGCACATGATACATGCCCAGCTGTATATGTACGCATTTGGAGCTACCTTTCTTTGACGCTGGCTAATTAGTCATACAACTAGTGCGGAAATATAGCAATGCGAGAAAATTGCAAAAAACCTAGTCTAGGGTATCAAAAACCAACATATGGCCGCGATTCTTTTATATTAAACTAGCACAGTGGCCCTTGCAAATACGATAGCAACTTCTTAACTTAAGATTTAAAATTATTATTAGACTTTCTTTTTTTTGTACTATGAGAATAAATTTTCGTGTAGTCAGAATTTTAATTTTTTATTGGTATGAATATGGTTGGATAAATTATAAATTGTAGCATTAAAAAATCCAAGATGGGTCCAATGATTATCTATAGACTCGACTATAAGATAAATGATACTAATTTTACTCAAACAATCTACATATTAAATACATACCAACAACCTCAACTTCAAGTTACACGAAAACTTGGAATATTCTAAGGTAGACATCAGTTACTCTACAAATTTATTTGAATCACACCGGTTTGATTTCATTTCCTAGGACTTGCATGCATGAAAGTTGAGGTAGGTTTGACTCTAAATTTGTTTAGAACATCGATGACATGTTTTAGACCCAAAATACATATGGTATCAACATTGTTCACCATTTAGTAGCATGCAGTGGTAGAATTAGAGCTACATTGTCAATCATGTATTTGAACCAATCTTGCATGCATGAAAGTTGAGGTAGGTTTGACTCTAGAAAAATTTAGAACATCGATGACATGTAGTAGACCAAAAGTACATATGGTATCAACAATGTTCACCATTTATAGCATAGAGTGGTAGAATTAGAACTACATTGTTCATCATGGATTTGAACCAATTTTCTAGCAAGCTGAACATGCAAAATCCCTTTTAGTATGTTCTAATCCCTGCAGAAGATTGGTGCATTAATTAATTGCCTCCTAGGTTGAAAGTGAAATGAAGTCTCACGGGGAATTATTTCGTTGAAATGATAGTGAAATTTTGGACCAAATTCGTAAAATCGGCAGGTTTTAGCAAAGGGTGAGAAAAGGTAGGTTTGGACAAACCTAAAAATAATCACACGTATAAGGGTTTATAGAAATATATATTTTCACTAAATAAGATCTATTTTAGGTGTAGTGTGTTTGCAATTTTCGATTAGGTGGTGTGATTGACTCCAAAGACCAATACTTAATTTTGTAAAAAGAGTTTTAAAACTCAACTTCAAGTTCTTCCATTTTTATACATATCCTATTTATTTTTGAAATTTTTACGACATTTGCGAAACTTGGGTAGTTGCGAAAAATAATCCTTAAACAAAATGTCAAACTATTATCATAGCTTCTTGCTGTGTATTTTCTGGATCACCTAACATCACTATGTTCTGCGGACTGCGGTGTGTTGAATTATCTAGCCTTCGAAAGTTCAGTGTGCTACTTATTTATTCGAGCTGGTACAAATTATCTATAGAGATATTTGCGGAACAAATATGATGATGGGAAGTCTCCTAATCTGGTTTCAAATACTTGTGTGTATGCATATAGCTAGAAATGGATTTAAAATAATATCGAGATCACCCTTGCCAAGCGATCTCAACGTATCTTATTTACCTGATTGTGGTGTTTATTCCGATTGCTCACAGCTGCGTCTTCATACATTTTTTTTCTGTGACCGTGAATGTTCATAGTACTGATTCTAGGATGAGAGGGTGCCGGGAAAGATGCATTTAGAAATCTGGAATATCTACACTACGGAGGTTGAGAGATAGGGACTACGGGATTGATTGGCAATAAAATGATATCTTGAGAAATTGTGCATGTCTCGTGGGATTGTAAAACCAAATCTTAGTACTCCTCTTATAATAAAATGTGTGCCTTTCCCACATGGACACATATCTCATCTTTGTTATTGCTCAATATAGATATACATAATTATTTTAATGGTCAACTTTTCATCGACGTGACAAGATGTACACGTTTATAGTTCACATAACATTTTCTTGATTTAAATCTTAACTGTTTAAATTAAGATCGGTTATTCAAATAATTGTAGCACATGTGGATTAACACGGTGTCTCTATTTTTGATCACTGTATTTTACTTTAATGTCTAATAAACATATTTTTTTGTTTCTATTGAACGGATCTAAAGTCCAAGATATATACGTCTTTTTCATGTTGTACATAGTACATGGTATCTCCATCGAGCATGGTCGATCAATTTTTTTAGGTTCCTTCCTTTTCACCTCCTACATGCATGGTACACCGTACACGACGTGACAAGATGTACACGGTTATAGTTTACGTAAAAAATTCTTACATTAAATCTTAACCGTTAAAATTAAGGCTGAAACATGGTGTCTCTATTTTCGATCACTGTATTTTGCTTTAATGTCCTAGAGATATACGTGCTGTACATGGTACATGATTTCTCCATCTAGCAGGGTCGATCAATTTTTTTTAGGCTCGGTCCTACATACATGGTACGTGATTTCTCCTTCCTTTTCACATCTTACATGCATGATACGCGGTTTGCTTTCTATATTGGTTTATATGGTTTTTTGTTGAACGTGTCAAACAATGTTACACAGTTAGGTACGTAACTATTTTTTTCTTGTTAAATCCTATCCGTAAATTATAGATCTAATAGTTAGAATAATTCTAATGATGTGGATTAACGTGGTGTCTCTATTTCAGACCCTCGTATTGTGCTTTTAGTATATAATAGAATCCAACCACTATTTAGTAAAATGCACTAATAACCATCCAGTTGATGAATGGTGGCTCCTGATGTAAGGCCTACCTGCCAGGGTTACAACTAAAAGGGGCTTACATTACATCTAGGAGGTTTCAAACTTTAGGGCGTTGGAGGACTTATCTCTGAACTCTCTTTCTCCCAACATGCGTCTCACATCGCCACCGCTACTAATTTTGTCACCGCCACCGCTTACTACTTCGTGTCGCTGGTGCGCTACCCGCCTCCAGCCCCGCCACACAGCTCGTGGTAGAGCCCCTCCGCTTCCTGCAACGATGGGGGCAAGACCAGGCTCGCATCACCACCGTCGCGCTGCGGCGGTGTTGCATGCTACCCTGGACCTAGACAAAGGGCCTCAGAGATCCTACTACCCTGTGAAGATCGTTGCAGAACGCGCACACGTTTTCTATGATGCAGGCTTGAGCCAAGCAACCTCGGGAAATATTTTGAAACCCTGGCCGAAAATGTGGCATTTTTTTTTTGCAACTTTTGGTCGGTAACGTAGTCGTACATCAAGTCAGGTTTGGCTAGCTTGCCTTTGCATGCAAGACAGTTCATCTCGCTGGATCCGACGAGGAGTAGAACGTTCACACCAAGCGACCGTGCCAAGCTTTCCACCGGCCGACGCAAGGATCCAAAATAATCAGCTGGAGGACGTCAATCAGGCTCTTTTTACTATGTCCCAAAATAAATAATAATCGAGCATACGATCTTATCACTGAACTGCACACTTTCAATAATGTACATGCTCGATCGTCTAGATGATCAAAGTGGAGAAATTTCCAAGCTAGGCTACAGCGTGCACGTACGCGAATGCAGCCATGCCTGCCTGCACCGTCGTTTCTGCGAAATTTCGCGCGGGCACGGCGGCCGCAGATGGAACAAGATAGAAAGCAAGCTGAAGGAAGCGAATAAAGCCTATATATGTTGGCCATCCACAGATGGCCTCGCCTAATGTCGTCGGTAGGTGGTGGTGCGTGCCAAAAGCTACACTCTCCAATTCCATGCAACGTTTCTTTAACCCAATATCGTACAAAAGTGTGTGCACGATACCATTGATTGGATTCCATTTATAGCAACGTATAAAATCATCTACTAGTACGATGTGCAGTACTTTCTCTGTCTCAGTTTACTAGTCTTCTCCGTATCCCTAGATCGTCAATTTAACCTATATAATTTAAATTATATAATACAAAAATTATATCATTAGAAAATAGAACATCTAAACTTTCTAATGATATAATTTTTATAACATATTACTAATGCTAACTTGATCAAATTTACGATCTAGGGATACGCGTACGCTTAATAAACTGTGTGAGAGAGTACTTCCCGATTCATTTGAATTAAAAACACAACACTTATTATGGATTGGAGAGTGTTGTTTTTTTACATTAGATACCCGAATTTAAATTAACAAGCCCTTAATGTGCAAGATTTGTTTGGCATTAATTTTTCTCTTGATATGCGTTATGATACGGTATCCACCTATGATACTCTAATCTTATCTCTCCTCCTTAATTGGCTGCCACATCAGCATTTTTGTGGGACCAGTCTGCATGATACTAGCTAAGATACCACCACTATGGCTAGCCTAACGGATTACAAACTTATTTCTTACAACCTCCTTTTGGAAATAAGTGACACGGCTCTAACTAGATGTAGATGTATTTGTCCGTAGGGAGTTCAAGCCAACAAAACATCAGCCCACAACCGCACCGAGAAACATAACTAGCAACTAGATAAGCTAATGTTGGTGCGTCGAACTCAGCTTGAGAGGTAATACCGTCCTTAGCTTTTAATAGCGTGTGCCAATGCCTCATAAACATAGTCATTTTAAAAGCACAATCAGTTGCATGACCAGAGGGCCGCAAGTTCTTTGCCGAGGCTCTACGCCGACGGCAGCTCTCGGCGTAGCATGCGCCGACGGCAGCTCTCGGCGTAGCATGCGCCGACGGCTTCTTCCGTATACGCCGAGGGCCCGCGGCCAGCTTTACCGAATTCCTGTAGTGAGATCGTCTTAGTTGTAATTTATTGCAAACATTCTAAACTACCTAGCAATAGGAAACTAATAAGAACCAAATAGAAGATCTAGTTTTTTCGAGAACAATTTCCAAATCCACATAGCCATTAGACCAATGTTGAAGATTTTCAAGTTAAAAACCCTATCACCGTGGTCTTTAGGACGACCAACTTGTGTTTGTGCTTGATTTCGTCCATCGTTGATTTGATTAAGAGGAACCAGAACAAAGCTGCGTGCATGCTTGTACATCAATGGCACGATGGGATTCAGTAAGGGCATCTCCAGCGGCACGACGCAAACGGTCACTCGCTTTGGTCGTAAATGCGTCTGGCACCCTCTCCAGCGGCACGACGCAAAGTGACCGGGCCGTCCGCGGAGACGCAAACCTGGCCCAAATATGCGGCAGGTTTGCGTCTCGGGCGGACGACGCGCAAAGTGTCCGTGCGGTCTCCACGGCCCGCTGGCCGAGCCGCATGGAGGCATCGCCCGCCATCGCTTCCGTCTCCGCGCCGCAGCCTTCGCCATGAATGCCGCAGCTTCCTGTTCTGCGCGTGCACTGGCGGGCGGCGGGGGCTTCTGCGGCTCCTTCAATGGCATCGTATCCCGCGCGGCCGCCCAAAAGTCCACCGGCCGCGTTGCTCCTTCGCCCACAGCTCCACTCGCACCACATCCGCCGCTGCGCCATGGGGAAGAAGAACGACTTCGAGGCCTCCGGCAGCGGCAACAAGAAGGTGCCGCTCCCCGTCACGGTGGGGAGGCTCATGCACGGCCAATGGGTGCCGCGCGACGCCCGGTCCGGCGTGCCGCTGCGGCTGGCGGCTCAGCTGCCGCCGGTGCCCATCCCTCCAGACTGCGCGAGCCTGAGCGGACCAAGGAGATCCGGCGCAGAGGCGATATCGCCGCGGACCTCCGCGCCGATCCGGCGTACGCCATCGACTCGGAGAGTTGGCGTACGTACCTGTCCACGGAGACGGACAGCACGAAGGGCTGGCTTCATGGGCGACAGGGATTATCCCTTCGGCCCTGCACCGCCGGCTCATCGTCAGCAGGCGCCGACGCGACGTGAGCAGCCGCAGCACAACGACCGCGAGGACGAGGACGAGGATGACGACGACGACGCCTACGCCGTGTACGACGACGACGACGACTACATCGAGGCGCTCGCGTACCATAGCGAGGAGGTGAAGGACGACAGCGAGGACTACGTCGGCCTCGTCTTCCACGAATGGCAGCAGGCCATGGCGGAGGGCCGGAACTTCGAGTTCCCCGACAACATGACGGACGACGAGATGGCCAAGCTCGGCCTCCTCGTCTCCGAGCACGACGCGCCGCGTGCCGCGCGTCCCGCTACGCGACCGCCGTCATGCCGCCGGGCCGTCCGCGGATGAAGCACTTCGACGGCGCCCTAGACTCGGCGGCGCCTCCTCCACCGCCGCCACGCCCTTGGGCGCTCTCACCGCCGCCACGCCTTATGGCTGGGCTCCTCATCCGCCGCCACACCCGCAGCCCTGGCGCCTCCACCGCCGCCTCGCCGCAGCCTCCTCAACCTCGAGCACCGGCGGCGCGCCCGCGTACGCTCCCCGATGGTTACCGGCGTGGGTCGTACCGGAGCTCATCGTGCTCGACAGCGACGAGGAGGAGCAAAGCGACGATGAGCAGCAGTAGGCGTTTAGGTTTTTTTTATGTTTTAAGTATGTAAATTATGTTTCATGCTTAAAAAAAATGATTCGTCCTAAAAAATACGTCGTGCCGCTGGAGCCACCCCCGACGCAAACGGACACGCGGTCGTTTCGACCAAATGGACCGACGCAAACGGACGCGCGCGGACGCTAAAATGTGTCGCGCCGCTGGAGATGCCCTAAGGAGGAGACGTCAAGCAAAAGTTGATGAGGGTAGGCTGCCAAAGAAAAATGTATAGTACTCCTCCTGACCCTACGGTACAAGTACGACATGCGATCCTTCCGCCCACGTTCTGCCTGCTCCTCCTGACCCCCGAATCTGCGTGTGTGCGTGCACAGAGAATGATGGGAGGAAGCACCCACGTGTCGAGGAAGCTCTGGCCACCAGATCCGAGGGATGTTTCCTCCAAACCCAGACTTTGTGGCGCACATCTCGAGGTAGCCGCCCTGGACAAGATGCGATTTTCCATCTTGCTGCCACCCGCCGATCCAACCTGCATGATTTACGCACGGTGCTCCAACTTGCAACGGATCCTGCAAGCTTGTTAGGGCATGTACATTGGTTTAGATGGACGGTGTCTGTAGTACTACTCCATGTCAGCTATAGACAATGATATAGACAGTGTGTACAACAGTCTGTCTGTAAGTTGCCTATTTTTAGCCATAACCAAATGTGAGTATAAGTTACAGACACCCTCCATACAATAGCAAAATCGTAGTCTGTAAGCTATCTGTAAGAATGCTACAGACTGTCTGTAACTTTATAGACAGCCTCACTCTCTCTCCTCATTCTCTTTCCTCCACATCATCAAAATCACATATAACCACCACTTCCAGACAGCTTAGTCAGCACCATTGTACATGCCCTTACCACATCTTCACCGATTTCGATGTAAATGGAGCAAGGTTGTTTGTTTTGTTTTCGCTGATAGAAAATAGTAAAATTCTATCGTAGCAATCCGACGTAGAGTGATTGGTTTATTCGTGCCGGCACATTCTCGGTTCAAATTTGGGCTGGCAATGCGTCGCTGCGGACACACCGTAGACCTCAAACGTGTCCACGACATGTCCCCTCGGTCTTGCCTGACAGCTGGTCAGTGACATCCTCGCTTCCCTTTTTGCGCGCACTGGTTTTTGAGGCGCCATTAGTGCCACGCTTCGGCTTCAATGCCAGGACGATGGCACCGGACAGTGCCCAGGTCGACGGTGCCGCGGCATGGCCATGAGCGACACAAAGTGTGTGTCTATGCTGCTAGTGTCGTGGCATGGCCGGGAGCGGTGGCATGAGATCACCCAATGCCAGGCCCTTCTACCACCAGACCTCCTCACCCGTCTAACTCGCTTTTGTGGGACTCGTTCGACCATCTTGAATGGGATCAGTGGCGTTGATCGGGGTTCCTCGCACTACTAGGAAAAAGCTCTTTAGTGGCGCACCACTCTTCCCCTTCAGTGGCGCACCACCACTACTATCACGCCATGCTAAGTTTTAGTAGTGGCGCACTAGTGGTGCGCCACAACTACCCTAAGTAACAGTGGCGCACTACGTGGTGCGCCATTGATATGTCCAGCAGCGCCACTATTACTCCAAAGTGGTGCGCCACTGTTGGTCGAGGCGATGCGCACCACTGTATAGATGTGGTGCGCCACTCTACTGTTTTGCGTGCGCCACTGTTTCAGCGAGGTGGTGCGCCACTGCTGCGTGTGGACGTGCGCCACTGTTGTCTCCAGGACGTGCGCCACCGCTGAGGTTCCTGGTGCGCCGCTGCCAGTCTCGGAGGGATCACAGGGCAGTGCGCCACTGGATCCAGCGCAGTGCGCCACTGCTACTTAGTGGACGTGCGCCACTGATGGGCCTCTAGTGCGCCACTGCTACTATTTCGAATTTTTTTTTATATGCTGGCAGGTATATATACAGGTTGTATATCACAATACAATAGCACAATACAGGATATATAACACATATAAACAACATCACAACTGATCCATACATAGTTCTTCACATTAGCCCCACATGATTCACAAGAATTGACATTAGAGAAGTTACGAGGTTACAATGCAAGTTACGGTGTTACAAGTCACAAATGAGCTAGTGGCGGTTACACAAGGTCGATCATCTAAACTAGCATCACATAGAAGAGAGCTAGAGTCACTACTATCACCGTCCCGATGAAAGTGGTCTTCATCCGGTTCCTCCTCCGCTCCGTCCTCTCTCCCGCCAGATAGCGTGCGTATCTGTCTTCGGCCTCCGCTCTAGTGGTGTACCCTTTGTAGTTACCGCTAAAACGGTGAACCTGTCTCCGACACTCCTCCCAGTCGTTGTAGACTCCGGGAACCTTGCCCTTGTACACGACATACCACGTCATATCTGCACATATATGAACAAGCCAAAGAAACATTAGTGCACGCTCATAGATGTTTGCAACGAATAAGAGCAAACTCAAAAACGATCCAAGTAGTATGAACTAAAAGGCATGCCTCATACATTGTTGGTCGGAACAAATATCAACATTTAGGGAAGGGGTCAGTGAAACCAAGTAGGATGCACAAGAGATTGATACTTGTGTCATTGCACCAGGTTCACTGACCCCTCCCCCAAGTGTATAGGTGACCAAACATTCTAATCATCGGCATTTTGAGATACCAAAGCAAATGGAAGAATGACAAGGGCCTCATACTTTGTCGGTCGAAACAAATATGAACATCCCGGGATGGCGTTAGTGAGGCCAGGTAGGATGCACAAGAGATTGATATTTGTGCCATCACACCAGGCTCACTAGCGACACCCCGGAGTGTACAGTTGACCGAACATTCTAATCATCGGCACTAAAATGGAAGAAAGAGCCAAGTGGTATCAACTAAATAGCATATGCCTCATACATTGTTGGTCGGAACAAATATTAACATTCCGCGAAGAGGTAAGTGAAACCAAGTAGGATGCACAAGAGATTGATACTTGTGTCATCGCACCAGGTTCACTTGCCCCTCCCCAGAGAGTTGACCAACCATTATAATCATCGGCCAATGCAATTAAGAAGTACCAATTCAAATAAGAGACAAGTAGCTAGTATGAACTAAATGGAATGCCTCATATTTTGCTGGTCGGAACAAATATTAACATTCCGTGATGGCGTAAGTGAGGCCAGGTAGGATGGACAAGAGATTGTTATGTGCCATCACACCAGGCTCACTTACGTCACCACGGAGTGTACAGTTGACCGAACATTCTAATCATCGGCATTTTGAGATACCAAAGCAAATGGAAGAATGACAAGTGCCTCATACTTATTGGTCAACACAAATACTATGGTTAGAAACCATAGTTGCAGTATACACCGCAGATACTTTGCAGAAGGGCCCCCTTTCCCGGCCGCCGTTCCGTGAACGGGTCCTTAACGACACAACAACGCGATCTCCTCTCCGCAGAACCACGACCCAGCGCGTCCCTTCGGCGGGTCTCTGCGCTTGCATGGCCGGACCACGATTGGACTCACCGGGGAATAATGATAATCGCCATCAACACTATCGCCACTCCACAGGAGCATTTGCAGCAGATGCCACTTTTCTTCCTTGCCGTGCTGAACGAGTCTTTGATGCAAAGACCGTGCCGGCCCGCCAGGCCGGCACGGTCTTTGCATCAAGGACTCGTTCACGGGACGGCGAGAGAAGAAAAGCGGCATCTGCTGCAAAGTACTCTACACCTGTGGACTCTGACGATAGTGGTGATGGCGATTATCAGTATTTCCCCGGTGAGTCCAATCGTGGTCCGGCCATGGAGAAAAGCGCAGAGCCCATTAGACACGGCCACAAGGGAGACGGCTGGACTGGCGTGGTTCTGCGCCGAAGAGACATGTCGGCGTTGTTGTCTCGTCAAGGACTCGTTCAACGAACGGCGGCCGGGGAAAGGGGGGCCCGTCTACAAAGTATATTGCGGCGTATAGGTGACCAAACATTCTAATCATCGGCCAATGGTGCGAAAGCAAATGGAAGAATGACAAGGGCCTCATACTTTGTCGGTCGAAACAAATATGAACATCCCGGGATGGCGTTAGCGAGGCCAGGTAGGATGCACAAGAGATTGATATTTGTGCCATCACACCAGGCTCACTAGCGACACCCCGGAGTGTACAAGTGACCAACCATTCTAATCATCGGCCAATGCAATTAAGAAGTGCCAACTCAAATAAGAAGATAAGTAGCTAGTATGAACTAAATGGAATGCCTCATACTTTGTCGGTCAAAAAAAATATTAACATTTAGGGATGGCGTTAGCGAGGCCAGGTAGGATGCACAAGACATGGATATTTGTGCCATCACACCAGGCTCGCTCACGCCATCCCCAAGTGTACGGATGACCAACCATTCTAATCATCGGCATATGCAAACAAAATTAACGACCAAATCAAGTGCGGAAAACGACAGAGCCATATATATAAGTTCACAAACATAGCCGAACTAGTAATTAATAGCAAGTAAAGTGCTGGATAAAGTTTATTACAACACATGCAATCACGTCTTTAGTTCACACAACTACATAACTAGGCTCGCACATCAAGACTTTCCACTCGGAGCGTGGATAAAACCGCCGCCTTTCTTCAAGCACATCCATGAGCGGTAGTCGTCACCCTGCATTTGGAGCATCGTGTCTATGTCACTGTTTGACGGCTGATGGCCGGCGTAGAACTCCCCCGCGCTTCTAATGACATCTTGATGGATGATTTCACAAAACTCTACTTGGATGCGGAAGAAGTCTTGCTTGATGCCGTCGTCAGGGACCCGCGCCAATTTGTTGGCCCAGTCTCTGAGATGCTCAGGTAGCGTAAGCTGCTGCTGGTCCCGTATGAACTTATCCATGTGATAGAGGGCGTAGTAGGCATCCTTGTTACTAGAAGGCGGCTTCTTGACGCAGGGAAACTTTGTTTGGTGCTTGAACACATGCTTCCCGTACCTAATATTTGGCCTCTGCATGTTGCCTTTCGCTTTGACGTAGCCATTGAGAGCATCATCAAGTACGGCCTTGACATTCGTGTAGTCCGTGGTTGACTTACCGTCCGCATCGAGGTATGTGGCCATGGAATGTTTCGGGGTTATGGAGATGAGTGTGCAGGTTTTGTCTCTGCGTAGAAGACATAATGTTTAAGAACATGACGATTGAAATCTAAAAAAATCACGAGTTAAGACCGGTACGGTGAGGGGGTGACTTACTCGGGAAATACAGGCAGGAGGATGTTACACTTCTTCTGGTGCGCTAGAAAGAAGTCTTTGAGGTATCCACTCGCGACTGCCCGGTCTCCGGCGGTGGCCAAGTGGACGGCACGCATGTAGAAGGGGTCGGCTATCGCGATGTCCGGGATGTTGTGTCTAATGATCCGCATCGCCTTGCTGAGCGAGTATAGGCGAATGAAGGTGTAGTGCAGCGGATAACTGTTCAGCATGGCGAAGATGTCATCATACCGCAGGAAGATCTTCTCCGCGAAGCCACTATCGACAAAGCCATGGCCCGAGGGCACCTTGGCAATATACACCGGGTATCCATGATCTCTCTCCCTGATACGCCGCTCCTCCATAAACTGAATACCGTCAACCAGAGATCGCATAGGACCGGGTGCAGCATCGTACAATCTTTTAATTAGCATCCGCTCACCCGACACATGCACCCTCGCCTCGATATTCTTGGGCACTGGTGGCCCGTCCTGAGCACGGATAGGTGCCGGCTGGCTGGCAGACTTGTCGTCCTTCTTCTTTCTTTTCCGTCCCTTCGGCTTCGTATTTACTGGGACTGCATTCTCCTCTGCGCAAGCCTTCTTCAGTGTGTTAGGACTGATAACACTTCTCACCTCGGCTATCGGCTGAGTCTCGGTGAAGTCGGCAGCTGGAGGCGTCTCCTGAGAACTGAATAGGCGCCGCTTGTTGCAATAGGTTTTCCCCTCGGCGGCAGCTTGAGAGGGTTGGCTACTGAGATCGTAGTCCACCCCAAAATCGAAGTTGCAGTCAAGGTTGGCAAACGTACTGTCCTCGTACGGACCATCGTTCGGATCCTGTGCCATCTGCATGTCCTCATCCTGTGCCATCTGCATGTCCTCATCAGCTGATGGCGGCACCGTTGGGGTGGTCTTGCCATGGCTTGGCGCCGGCAGGGCTGGGGGTGTTGTCTGTGGGGTGGTGCCCCTCGCCCCCAAACGAATCTGGCTCTTTGGCCAAACCATGGACCAATTGAAGCAATGCTGGAGGGTAAGGACCTCATCTTCGTCGGCACCATGGGGTTGAAAGGGAGGTACCACGTCGTCGTAGCCGCTAAGCACCCGAACCAGTTGAATCCTATACACGTCGGGTTGCATGGGTCTACCGTGGAACTGGCGGTTGCTCGGTTGAACGATGGTGGCCTTGGCAACATCGATCAACTCGCCGTTCACAAAGTGCAGGAGAGTGCATGGGACGTCGACGGCGGAGCTCTGCGGAAAACATGTAGGGCGTTAGGGATGGCTAGCTAGTCAAAGGCAAGGATATGGAAGTCATTGGCCGAGGGTTGGTTACCGTGATGGCGTCCAGCTCGGCTAAGGTCGAGGCACCGCCGGCGGCGGGCGTGCAACTGATGGAGTGGCCGCTTGTTGGCGCGGTGCCGGGCGGCGTATTATCCGCAGCGACGGGTGCATTGAGCTGAAGTAATGGCGCCGCGGGAGACACCAACGTTGGCGCCGCGGGAGACACCAAGGTTGGCGCCGCCGGAGCCACCAAGGTTGGCGCCGCCGGAGCCACCAATGTTGGCGCCGCCGGAGACACCATTGTTGCCGCCTGCGGACTCACCGATGGCTCCACGTTGTGGGAGTTGCTGCCCGTGAAACTGGGAACCGGGGGAGGCCCCTTTTTTCCTCCCCTATACCACTCGTCAAGACCGGCAACCAAGGTAGGGATGATGGAGCTAAGCGTCGTGCCCACTTGGTCCTCCACTTGTTGTCGTTGCGTCCTCTGTTGGGTCTCCACGATTTGTTGCACTTGTTGCCGCACTTGCTCCTCGACCAATGTCGGGATCTGCGCAACTTGTGCCTTGAGATGTGCGACCTCCTTCTCATCGATGGTGGCCTTTTTCTCCTTTTTCCCCGACTTATAGTATTCTGACCATTTCATAGAGCATCCTTCGCCGACCACACGACCGGCCGACGTCGGCTTACTCAATGGATCCCTCTTCTTGTGGGCATTCAACGCCCTATTTAAAGGGTTATCCCAAGGGGCACACTGCGAGGAGCTCGTGGACCCCGCGCCGCTACTAGCTTCCTTTTCACTTTCCGCAGCGATCTCCTTAGCCTACGGGAGGAACATGCATGAACCATTTAGAAATTTGGATTCATCAATAAGAATGCAACCATAATGGAGCTAATTAAGCGGGTGCATTCCTTACCAGAAGAGCCTCAAACTCCTTCACCTCCGGAGTGGTGGTGAGCTCCTTTGTTTTCGGGTCAATACGGTACCGGGCCAGGAGAAAGTTCCTGGTTTGCTTGTTTTTGTATTGCGAGAAGAGGGGCTCGAGGCCGTTCTTCACACGCTCCTCATCCGCGGCGTCCCATTTCGGTTGCGCCACCCTAAAACCGCCAGGACCTAGTTTGTGGGTGCCTAAGTTCAGTTTTCGCATGTCCTTCCCCCACTGACTAGAATCCGACGTTGACTCGCTCTCGCACTTGATCTTGAAATCAGCGTAGTCTTGCTCGGTGATCGAGGGATTTGACTCCTTGATCTTGTCGTAACTCGCACCACTATTAATCATTTTCTTCACTCGGTTCCTCCAACTAGCGAGGGCGGTGCTCATCTTCGTGAGGGCGGCATTGTGCACTTTGTTCCGCATGAGACGCTTTTCTGAGCAGTCCACCGGGAACTCGTATCGTTCGTGCAGCTTCTTGAAGAGGAGGGTGCGCAAATTCGCTCGGTCAGGATGCCTGAGGTTCTCGGTGTTGATCGAGACCGTGCTCCGGAGGATGCACCCGAGTTGGGCAGAGTACCCTTTGACTAAATCAGGGGGCGCCGTTGGATGCCCACTATCGTTCACTTCGGTGAATGCCTGCTTCACGGTGCTGAGCACATTCGGGCGACGCTCCCTCCGTAGCTTCTTCGGTGCGCCGGTGTCATCCTCGGCGGCACCATCCGTGGTGTCATCCTCGGCGGCACCATCAGTGGTGTCATCCTCGGCGGCATCATCCGCTCGGTACTCTGGATCGGTGCCATCATCCTCGCCGTCGTCGCGGCGAGGTTGTGACTCCATCACCTCCATTTCATCGGTTAGCATCCAGAATGGCTTGCTACCGCTGCCGCCGGCCTCTTCGTTGTTGGCCATGTTCGAACTAAGTAGGAAAAAATGCATAAAATTAGCGCAAGATTTCACGGAAAAATTGGGCATGACCTATGCTAATTTATGGACATATGAGTGCCCCATTTTCGCCGAAACGGAAATGAATCAACATTTCGGCGATAATGGGCAACTCTGTCGATCCCTGCACAAGAATATGACACAAAAATACAACAGCTGAGCACCATGGCACATGTACAATTGTTCCTCATATACACCAGCTGAGCACCATGGCACATGCACAAGAATATGACACCATATACACCAGCTGAGACAGCAAGCAAGCAGCAGCAACAGATCCAGAGCAAGCAGCAACATGCATCAACAAGCAAGGCAGCAGCTAGCACCATGCATCAACAGCAAGAATGCAGCTAGCAGCTAGCAAGATGCATCAACAAAGCAGAATGCTAGTAGCTAGCACAGCTAACACGAGCAACAACTACTAGCAGATCACCAGCAGCAAGCAGCCAACACCAGCAGCAGCTCACACCAGCACCAGCAAGCAGAGACCTAAGGTGTTGCTCACCGTGAGTCGCGGAGTCACGGACCTGAGGATGCGGCGGGGTCTAGCGGCGTTAGCAGTCGAGGGCGACGGCGGCGTGCTTGTCCTGCTCCTGCTCCAAGCCTTGCAAATTTTCAAAATAAAAATTCAGTAAGCTTTGAACTCTAAAAATAAAAGAGTTACCTAGCACATGCACCTAGCAGCACCTCACCTCTAAAAAAAGAAGCTATGATGATCGAGGGCGGCGCGGCGTGCTTCTCCAGCTGCTGCTCCAAGGTGGGCGTGGCGGTCAGGTGCTGCTACAACTAGTGCTGTAAACATCAAAATGAACATTGTTAGCATCAGCAGTTAGAACTAAATTTCAAACCAGAGAACTAAATTTCAAAGTCCAGTATACTCCAGTATACTGCTAATTAGTGTGAACTAAACCAGAGAATGAACTTGTTCTTTTTATGAACTAAAACATCTTTTCCCCTTCCTTGCTTGCTACATCTGCAACAAAATAAATGGTAAAACTAAACTACAAAGAACTAGCTGCATTCCTATGAACTCCTTTTTTGAAATCAAAATTACAGAGAGCATTCCTGCACCTAACAACCTAGCAGCAGCAGCAAGCAAGCAAGCAAGCAACCTAGAAGCAGCAGCAGCAAGCAAGCACATATATAGCAGCAGCAGCCTAGCAAGCACATAGCCCACATTCAAGAATGGTTTCACCTTTTCCTCCTATTTTCTTATAGTGGAATACAAGTTCAATAATCACTCAATACTGCTTGATATATTAATGTAAAATACCTTAAACAGAGTCATATATTCACCTTATCCTAATGTAATGCTAGCAGTATTGCTCCTCTAAGGAAAATTATATCCTCAAATTAAGTTTTAGCATGCACGCCAACCCACTTCTCAGCATCTAGGCCTAACACGCTGTTGAAATATATTGACCCACTTCACAGGTTCTCCTCTAAGGAGCAGCAGTTCTTTTCTTTTTTGTGCTTAGATCATGTTTGGTGATAAGCATCAATATGTCCATTACCTTTAATTTTTCTTCTGTGCAACTATTTACATATACTTTATGAAGAAAAAATTGTCTCGTTGAGCCTCTGTTTATTGTTTAAAACTTGTGAAGAACCTGTGAAACGATAACAATCTGATAACACACAGCAATACAGCATACGAGTGCTACTATCGTGGATTGTAAAGCTCATGCCAAACAGGCTCTCTCTAGTGCACACACAGGAGAACAGATTCACAAGGCAGGTGCTAGGTGCATGTAAAAAATCCTAGCAGCAGAGGAGGGGGAGCAGCAGCAGTAAGAAACCTACCTTGGAAGGATGCGGTGGTGGCGTCAGCGGTCGAGGGCGGCGCGGCGTGCTTCTCCCGCTGCTGCTCCAGGACGCGCGTGGCGTGCTGCTCCTCCGTGGCGAGGTCGGGGACGAGGTCGCATACGAGGTGCTGCTCCTCCGCGGCGAGGTCGAGGACGAGGTCGCAGACGAGGTGGGAGAGGCGGTCGCCGGCGGTAAATCGAGGGGGAGAGGCCACCGGTGGGAGGAGGGGGATCGAGGTCGAGGGGATCTGGCCGCCGGGGTCGAGGAGGGGGCGTTGCTCAGGGGAGGGGTGGCGGCTGCCGGTGGGAGGTGGCGTCGCTCAGGGGAGGGGTGGCACCGCGAGGCAGATCGAGGGATGGTGGCCGGCGGAGAGGAGGGGTGGCGCGAGGAAGAAGAAGAGGATCTGGTCGGGATGGGGAAGAGAAGGGGATTTTTCTGCTAAGTCCCCGACTCCCCTTAGCAATAGCGCACCTCTAGGGGTGCGCCACTATGACGCTTAGCAATAGCGCACCTCTCGGGGTGCGCCACTGCCTCTTTAGGTTTAGGTCAAAAGACAAACGCGTGGGGATTTGACATATCCCGAAACGTACCGCACTGGCTCTGTCCCTGGTTGGTTTGTGCCAAACCCCTGCCGCCCAGGTTCGAACCCTGGCGGCCCCATTTTTTTCCTTTTCTTTTTAAATTGATTTAACACTATAATAAACATCCAAAATAGCATAATACACCAAAATAAAAGGCATAAATAATTATAATTATGTAGAATATTTAAAATACTATAGAATCTAGAAAATATCCAAAAATATAAATTATATGTCTATTTTGATCGGTACAATGTGTAGATCAACAATATGACATCCATTATTCATACAATAAAATGATACATAATTATCTTTTCACAATCTTCTTGCCCTTCTTTCTCGCGGTTGAATAATTTAGCCCCGGAACTCCTAGACTTCTTCTCTTGAATGGGCGGCCTTTAGGTAGGGTGGTCCTGCTTCTTCTTGTTGTGTATGGTTCTTCATCATCGTCGTCGTCATCTTCCATCTTCGGATCGCCGTACTGGTCAAAGTCTAGCTCGTTGGCTGCTCCATCCATTCCGATGATGCTCCTTTTGCCTCTCCTCACGACAACACGGCTGGGCTTTTGCGGGTCGGTAATGAAGAAGCATTGGTCCACTTGGGAAGCTAGTACCCATGGCTCATATTTCGCGGTGACCTTTGCGCCCGCTGTCTTGGATTTGGCTTCGGGTATAACCATGGTGGTGAAATGCCGGTCTTCTTTTATGACGTTCTTGGCCCACCTGACACGGAACATTGGCACATTCTCTCCGGCGTAGCTCAGCTCCCAGATCTCCTCGATCTTTCCGTAGTATCTCTGCTTGACGTCACCGGTGTAGGACTCCATCGTTACCCCGGAGTTCTGATAATCGCTCTTCATGTCCTTTTCCTCGGTGTAGAATGTGTAGCCGTTGATATCGTACGCCTGAAATGTCATCAGGTTGTGTTCGGCGCCCTGTGACAAGGCGAATATGAGTTTTTCTTCCGCAGAAGAATCCTCGTCTATAGGGTACGTCAGCATCTTGTCCTTGAACCACCGCGTGAAGGTTGAGTTGTGCTCTTTGATTATATCTCCGTCCGTCCTCTGTTGGCCCTGATCACTGTACGTCTTTGCGATGAAGGTTTTGTGCTCTACCACCCAAGGATCGACCACGTCTATGTGTTGTAGCGCGACTAGGTTTGCTCTTTCAAAGTCGGCGATTCGACCCTTGAAGTCGACATGCATTTCGCGGCTACCGTCGCGGTGACCCCATCCAGCGAGCTTCCCGAGATGCCTGTTTACGGGCAGGCCAACGGGGTTCTCGATTTCTAGATAACTCGTGCAGAAGGAGATGCACTCTTCGGTCAGAAAGCCCTTGGCTATGCTTCCGTCTGGACGTGCCCTGTTGCGAACGTACCCTTTGATGACACCATTCATCCTTTCGAACGGCATCATGCTGTGCAGGAACGTCGGCCCCAGTTGGATGATATCCTCCACGATATGTACCAGCAGATGCACCATAACATCGAAGAAAGCGGGCGGGAAGTACATCTCAAGCTCGCACAGTATCACCACGATCTCTTCCTGTAGCCTTCTAAGTTGCCTCACGCCAACAGACTTCCGAGAGATGACGTCGAAAAAGTTGCATAGGCCAAAAAGCGTTTCACGGACGTGCGCGTCCATGATCCCACGGATTGCAACCGGAAGTATTTGCGTCATCAGCACGTGACAGTCGTGAGACTTCATCCCGCTGAACCTCTGCTTCGCTTTGTCTAGGTACCTGCTTATCTTCCCCGCGTACCCGTAGGGAAGTTTTACTCCTAGGAGACAGTCGAAAAACTGCTCGATCTCCTTCTGACTTAGAGTGAAGCACGCGGGGGGCAGTAATATTCGATCTTCTTGGCCTTTTTGCCCTTGCGACGACTTTGCGTGTCCTCCGCCTCATCATCGTCATCGTCATCATCATCATCATCATCATCATTAGGGCGTCCCGCGTGAAGCTCCTCCCTGATCCCAATTGATAGCAAGTCGTACCTTGCTTTCGGCCCATCTTTGGTCCTCTCTGGCATGTTGAGGAGGGTACCAAGCAGACTCTCGCACACGTTCTTCGTGATGTGCATGACATCAAGGCTGTGAGGCACACGTAAGATCTTCCAGTACGGCAAGTCCCAGAAAACAGACCTCGTCTTCCATACCTTGAGCAGCGGCTCCGGCGCCTTTCGCTTCTTCCCGGCGGTGGGCACTCATTCCAATTTTTCAATAGCTCGTCTATTTGCTGCCAAACGGATTGACTCCATCGGTGCTCGCGCCCAGCCTTATGTTCCTAGGATCGTCCCCAAATTCTGGGTACTCGAGGTTCAACGCATTCCACTGGCTAGCATCCGAAGGGTGTCTCAACATCCTGTCCTTTTTCTTTTTCTTCGGATCATCAACGTCATCTTCTCCCTTCCTCATCTCCGCGTGCCAGCGCATTAGCTTTGCTTGCTTAGGATCCGCGAAATACCGCTGCAGACGAGGAGTGATCGGAAAGTACCACACCACCTTCCGAGGAGCTTTCTTCCCCTTCTTGTACCGACTGACGCCGCACTCCGGACATATGGTACACTCCGCGTGCTCGTTCCGATAAATGATGCAATCGTTCAAGCACACATGATATTTCACATGCGGTAAATCCAGAGGACACACGATTTTCTTGGCCTCCTCGATACTAGTCGGACACGTGTTACCTTTGGGAAGACGTTCGTGCCAGAATGACATGTTGTCGTTGAAGGATGTGTCGGTCATTTTGTGCTTTACCTTCATCTGCAGAGCCATGAGCGTTACTTTCAGGCGGGTATCCTCCGGCCTGCATCCTTCATACAATGGAGTAACCGCGTCTACCTCCAGTTGATCCATCTTGGCTTTCTCTCGGGCGGCAGCTCTTGCGTTACTCGTCTGCTTGAGAAGCAGCTCTTGAAGATAAGGGTCCTGCACCCAGTCCATCGACGATGGTCCATCGTCTTCATCTTCATGATCTTCATCATCGGGTCCTCCATCTTGATCTTCCATATCATCGGGTCCATGATCTCCTACATTGTGATCATGATCATGGCCGGGATCTTCTACATCCTGATCATGTCCGGGAACTTCTACATGGTGCTCACCACCTTCCTTATTTCTTGTTGAAATCCCATGGACAAATTCATAATCATCTTCGTCGCCTTCCCACCGATAGCCATCCATGAAACCACGCACGAGAAGGTGGTCCCGTACCATATCGGCTTTAGGGTCCATAAGGCTCGTCAGCTTGCATCTTCGACACGGACATCTTATCTCCTTTTGGTTATTTCTAATCATCTCGGCCGTCGCAGCTTTCAAAAACCTAGCCACAACGCCTTCGCTCATCATGCGGACCATGGTCGCCTGCGGGTATAGAGAAAATGGATATCTTAGCATACCAAAAGAAAATTTTGGCATGACCTTCCCTAAAAATAGGACATATGTATATGCGTAGTATGCCCACTATTCGCCGAAACGGAAATGAATCAACATTTCGGCAAAATATTGGCAACTCCATCGCATTTCAAATCCCTGCAAACAAAAACATGCATGCAACACATGTGTGGAGGCTTTGCATATACAACACATGTGTGGAGGCTTCGCATACAACACACATGCACGTGAGACGCTTTTCGCGCATGCGCACAACACATGAGCTTCACATAACATATGTGCACACACACGTGTGTGTGCAAGACGATCGGAACCGGTCACACACAAAGCATAAAACCAACAAAGTTACCGATACGGCGAGACCTAGAGTGTTGGATGAGGTAAAAAGTTGAGATTGAGTAGGGTATTGAGCTAAGAGAGCTTCACCATTACTTACCTATGAAGAAAATTAAGTTTACCAACTTAATTTTGGTGAATGAAGAGGTGAAAATGAGGTGGGAAGGAGGGGCAACACGACCAGATCCAGATTTGGTGGGAGGTGGTGGTGGAAGAGTGTTTGGGGAAAGTGGGTGGCACATGTGACTGGTGCGCCACTACTAAGCCTCTTATCACTAAAGGGGTCCTGGCCACCTCCTAGCTGTGGCGCACCTCATGTCATGCGCCATAGGTAAGCTATGTAGCAGTGGCGCACCAATGCAATGCGCCACTGCTAAGCCTCTCATCTCTAAAGGGGCTCTCTGGCCACCTCCTAGCAGTGGCGCACCTCCAAGCCATGCGCCATAGGTAAGCTATGTAGCAGTGGCGCACCACTGCAGTGCGCCATTGCTAAGCCTATCACCTCTAAAGGGGCTCTGGACACCTCCTAGCAGTGGCGCACCACCACAACGTGCGCCATAGGTAAGAAACTAAGCAGTGGCGCACCACGAAGACGTGCGCCACTACTAGGTTGGGGGAGGAGCTGGCCTCCTGTCAGCACTTAGTTATGGCGCACCTAGATCAGGGTGCGCCACTACTACTTTTGTAACAGTGGCCCACCGTTTCGTGGTGCGCCACTGCTAAGTAGTAGTGGCGCACGGCAGCCATGGTGCGCCACTGCTGGCAGTCTTACGGCTAGGCCTTTTCCTAGTAGTGTCGGCGACATCAAGTACAACTACGACGCTTCGCCCACGGCGGTGAAGGTGGAGGAGGAGGCAGATGAAGAAGAACAAGAAGAGGGCGGCGGGTAGACGGGCGAGTATGGCAGCGACGGTTTCCTGGAGAAGAAGAACGGGACAACACCGACGACTTTGTCGGCTACTTCGCCTACCTCGTGGAGAAGGCTGATGCGCGTAAATGTACACGTCCGTTGGGAACCCCAAGAGGAAGGTATGATGCACACAGTGGCAAGTTTTCCCTCAGAAAGAAACCAAGGTTTAATCGAACCAGGAGAAGCCAAGAAGCACGTTGAAGGTTGATGGTGGCGAAATGTGATGCGGCGCAACAACAGGGATTCCGACGCCAACGTGGAACCTGCACAACACAACCAAGTACTTTGCCCCAACGAAACAGTGAGGTTGTCAATCTCACCGGCTTGCGTAACAAAGGATTAACCGTATTGTGTGGAAGATGATTGTTTGCAAGAAAACAATAAAACAAGTATTGCAGTAGATTGTATGCTATGTAAAGAATAGGACCGGGGTCCACAGCTCACTAGAGGTGTCTCTCCCATAAGATAAAAGCATGTTGGGTGAACAAATTACAGTCGGGCAATTGACAAATAGAGAAGGGCATAACAATGCATATACATGATATGATAAATATAGTGAGATTTAATTGCATTACGACAAAGTACATAGACCGCCATCCAACCGCATCTATGCCTAAAAAGTCCACCTTCAGGTTATCATCCGAACCCCATTCAGTATTAAGTTGCAAAGCAACAGACAATTGCATTAAGTATGGTGCGTAATGTAATCGACAACTACATCCTTAGACATAGAATCAATGTTTTATCCCTAGTGGCAACAGCACATCACAACCTTAGAACTTTCTGTCACTGTCCCAGGTGTCAATGAAGGCATGAACCCACTATCGAGCATAAATACTTGACAAAGGATTAAATTGTCAATGCCTACAGATTGTAGACTAGGGTTTTGCTAGAAGTAGAGGGCAAGTAGATCTCGAAGGGGCGAAAAGTACTCGACGATTATGAAAACTAGGGTTGTGTTGACAGTAGATTCGATCCTTTCTTTGTCCCTCGACTCCCCCTTATATAGGAGGTGGAGCCGAGGGTTTCGTTTTGTACAAGTTACAGAGTCCGGGACGGTTTCTAACTCATCCCGCCAGATTACAAATAACACTTCCTATTACAACTCTAACTTTCCTTAATATATCTTGGGCTCCCGAATCTTCTTATTCTTCGGGTAGTGGGCCTTCGTAAATCCCGGTACTATCTTCGGCAGGCCCATTTGGGATGCCTATGTCAGTAGCCCCCGAGATTTTGCTTGAATCGTAGAGTCAAGAGAAATCTCGACTGTTTATTTTTATTCGAGAGCTTTTATTTATACTTCTTCACATAAAATTCTATATTGTACAGGGATAATGGTAGTTGGGGCTAGTTCATCTGACGGATCAGGTACTAGTTAACTGCTCTAGTGGCAATCCGCAAAAACCTACTTCAAGATCACGTCCCCGGACATGATCTCGGGATACTGGTGTAAACTTCGACAGGTGCCGCTTAAGGTCTTACCATTCTGTCGAGTCCCAGTCAAATTTATCGAGTACCTAACGCGTCCGTTAGGATTTTTCTTCGTATCTGTTGATACGGATAAAAGTAGCAGAGCGCAGTCTTTGGCGATGCCACGCCCAGCAGAACGGATCTGGGGTCTTACCTTCGCAAATTTGCGGCATTCAGAAATTGATCGCAACTTTGGCGTTCTGAGAATATATTGTCGAGTGCTTTTCGCCTTTGGAATAGCACATTTTATCGAGTCATATTTGATGACTTATTTTGTCTTCCCGATGGGAGTATATGTAGAGTTATCTGTGTAACTCGAAATATACTCACTTCTGTTTTATTTTGATAAAATTCATCGGGCACGCGAACAGCGTTCCCGATGGGAGTAGCCCCCGAGGCTACATCCAAGGACTTGTGCTTGGGTGTAGGCTCCACAGATTAGTATCCGTTGCCGCTATATTTATAATCTTTCTCGACAGTTTTATATTTATCGGGTGCGCGACCAGCGCTCCCGATGGGAGTAGCCCCCGAGGCTATGAACAAATGCTTGCATTTGGTCATAGGCTCTCGCCATTTCTATCTTGTCATACTCGAAATTTTCTATTTTTCCAAAGTAGCCCCCGAGCGTTTGGGCAAAAACTTGTATTTGATCAAAGGCTCCCGAAATAATCTTGCGTTGTCGATAAACTTTTGAAAACTCATAGTCGAATTTTTCTTTTATCTTGACGACGTCATTGCTGATGATAGCCACGATTTCTATTTTGGAAACTGACCATTACCGCTTGTTTCGCTGCCTTGTGGGTCCCAATTCCTTATCTGACGGACACGTCGTGCAAGTGGGGGACACATGTTCTCCCCTTTTTCTGGCACACGTTCTGTAACCTCGTCAATGTTAAAATACCATTGTACCCTTGTATCCACGTGGCGATCATCTGCTGCATTCTTTTTTCATCCAACGGTTCCGTCGCTTCACCGCACCTGTATATAAGGTCCCCTTCTTCTTCCTCGAACACTTCCGCTCGCGCCGTTCCCCTGCTTTCCTCTGCAAAATTTCCTCCTGCGCTCCTCATCTCCCAAAGCTCTTCTCTTCGTAGCTACACCTCTCCGCCATTGTTGATGCCACCGCGTCGATTGACCAGGCACAGCACACCTGACTCATCGATGGCTGCCGCGGATCTAGGAGCCGCGGAGTGGGAGAGGTCCAAGATCACGAACCAGGACCTCAATCTCTTGAAGAAGCTGGGGATTACCAAGAAACCCAAAGCGGTTTGCTTCCCCAGTGAAGAAAGCTACCCAACCCCTCCAATGGGGTATCGGGTAAGTTTTGTTGATCACCTCATCCGCGGTCTTTCCGCCCCCATTCACCCTTTTCTTCGGGGACTTTATGTTTATGGTCTCCAACTTCACCACCTCACACCCAACTCTATCCTTCACATTTCTATCTTTATCACCCTCTGCGAAGCCTTCCTTGGTGTCCAGCCTAACTGGGCATTATGGAAGCGCATTTTCTTCTGTCGCCGTAATGGCTCTGCCAATGTCGCCTATAATATAGGCGGCGTTGTTATTTCTGTTCGCTCTTCTGTCAACTATTTCGACGTCAAACTCCCCGACTCCGTTCAAGGGTGGCGCAAGAAGTGGTTGTACATTCGTGAAGAAAACCATGGATGCGCCGAAGACAACATTCCTCCTTTTGACGGTGCCGAGAAAATCCTTCGCCGCCGTTCCTGGGACGCAGAAGTTCCTTAAGACTAGGGTGCAGCCTCTTCAGGCTCGCAAAAACCCTTTCTGGAATTATTCCGGCGATGAAGACACGGATCGCCTGTCGACGAATCTGGAAGTCAAGGATTTGGATAGGCTTATTCGAAGGATTTCATCTCTCAAGAAGAAAGACTCCATCCCTTCCACTTGTCGCGTAAAACCATACAGCGCCGCCCATGCGCTTCCCAAGGTAAACATTGTCGCGTAATTTGTCTATTGCCTTGCTTTTTGTGTTGTTATTCATTTCTGACATCCTTCCCTCTTTTTATACAGGACCACCCAAATCTTGTTTCACTTCCTCCTCTTCCTGAAGGTGGGGATGTCGAAGAAAGGGATGTTATCTCCGATGATAACCCAGACGCCCCCTCTTTCGCAAATGAACCCGCAGAATCTCGAAAATCTGCGGGATCCGACGAAAAAGAGGATGTCTCTGAAGCCACTGCGTCGGCACAATCTCCTCCTCCTGCTGTTTCTCCAAGGAACAAAAGGAAAAGAGATGATGCCGAAGATTCCGGCACCTCCAAGGTCGAAGAAGCTGTTCCTTCTCACCAGAAGGCAGGCTATGATCCATACCTCGAGGCTCTCATCAGTTCGTTAGTACCCTTTCTCTTGTTTATTTGTACTCGAAGATTCTTGTCTATCTTGCTTTTTATATTGTCGACACTTGCTCGTAGTGATAATGAAGAAGAAGTACCAACTGCTGATGTGGCTGCTCAAACGAGTACGTCACATACATTAGTCGCCTCGGAGACACCAGTCGAAGGAGAAGAAACGTCACCTCCTCGACAGAATGTCGGCGCTGCTACTCCTCCGTCAAGCCCCCTTGTCCCTTCACCAAAAAGGGCAAGGGTTGAAACAATCCCGGAGCTTACTCTTCAATCGAGTAGCTCTTCTAACCCTCTCTTGGATGATGTAAGTTATTAACACTCTTGTCGCTGTTTCTATTTTCTCCGTTTGCTCCTATGTGTCGTCATTTTTCCGACATTTTCTTTCTTTGTCTCTCCTTGATAGCCTATGATCAAAGAGCTTCTTCGCATCGGTGCCCAATTCGTTGGGTACCGTGATTACGCCAGCAAGACCGAAGGTAATGCCTCGGCTATTTTTTGCTTCCTTTCTGCATGACTGTCGACGTTTATAACTAATCTTGTCTTCCTTTTTCAGAGAAACTGGCAGAAGCCAACGAACGTGCTGACACACTTGCTCAAAAGTTAGAGCAATGTGAAGAGGCTCGTAAGAAGGCCGAGTCGGATGCTGTTGAAGCTAGGCAAGAAGCTGACAAAGCTAAGGCTGATGCTGCTGGTGTCGAAGATCTTCGGAAACGTCTGCATGACGCCGAGACTTCGCTAAGCGATCACATAACTGCGCAATCTGCTCGCGAAGCGGCGATCACCAAACGCATAAAGACACAAAGTCGTCGCTTTGTCGGTAAGTATTTGCACCATTTCATACCCTTTGGATTTTTCTTTTTTGCACTTGTTTGTTGACAAAATTTTCTATTTTTTTTTGTCAGATAGGACCTCTCAAGAATTTGAGCTTGAGAATCCCGACAACGATTCTCTTCTTGACGCCGTTTCATTCCTTGAGTTTCATGGGACGGAAGCGTGAAGGCATGGATGAAGCCAGGGCGGGGTTGTCGAAGCTTTTCCCCTACTTCTTCCCGAAGAAAGAGGAGCCCGCGACTTTCCTTGGTCTTGCCAAGTGCTTTAATCCTCCCGAAGATCTTGGGCTGAAGATGCGCCATGAGAACATGAAGGTTGCCGTGGAAAGCACCGTTGCCCTAGTTGCTGACAGTCAACAGACTATTGACTGGGCCAAAGTTGGCGACACGGAGCAGATAGAGCAAACAAATGGCGATCCTTGATCAAGGCGGCAAAGCTGAACACGAAGAAAATCCTGGCCTATCTCGGGATCAAGCCATCTTCGACTCCTAGCTCGTCAAGGCCGGAGGTCTAATTTTTGCTTTCTTTATTTCCTTTGCTATTGTCGCCATTCTAGTCTTGGCGACAATTTCCCTGCCAGTCCCTTAGGAGAACTTCTTTTGTAATGACCATGTAACTTTTCTAGAAGCAATGAAATTCCTCTTGGTGCTATCATTGATCTGGGGATTTTCTTTTCCAGTTGATATTTGATAATTATTCAACCAATCCTTGCTCTCCCGATGCTGCTCCCGCGTCTTCCTTGTCGAAGAAAGTAAAAGCCGATGACAATTTCCTAGAAGGTTCTTCAAGCACACCTTTGTCGGAAGATTTACAGGAACTTCGACAACAACTTCAGTCCACGAAGAAACAAACTCTGGCAATGATGGAACAATCTCGGAAAGCATCTGAACAAGAACAACTTGCTCGTCGACAAGCCGAAGAGGCTATGGCTGCCAAGGATGCTGCTATATTGGAAGCAAAAGGAGCTAGTGCCCGAGAAAATAGCATGCTCGAGCTGATGTTGGAAGCTAGCACGGATATGTTAGGTATGTATCTCAAACTTTCTGATGCCTTCTCTTTATTTTGCTGTGCCTTCTTCCAAGTTTCTTGCCTTGTTGTCTAATAGGCTCAGTTCTTGATGCTGCTGCCGAAGATCTAAGAGTAAATGAGAGAACGAATCTTCTTGTCAACCTTTCTCTGAACCATGGCTCTTTATTTTGGGCCACTCCTGAACGAACCCAGCAGATTGTCAGGTTCCAAGATCGTGCTTGCCAAGTACGCGAATTTCTAACTTTTTGCACGACGACGTTGACCCTTGTTTTCAAGACTTTGTTTCCTCGGAATGAGGTTCCTGCGACTCTTCCTGAATTGCTAGAGACCTTCAGAGATGCTCCTCGTATTCATAATTTTGTACGAGCCCAATTGACTGCTGGAGCAAGATTTGCCATGATTATGATAAATATTTGCCATCCAAAGTTAGACCTGTCGACGATTGTCGTTGATTGCATGGCGAAGAAAACGCGGCGGAAGAATAATATTGATGCAATCAACGAGATGGTGACTCCTGTGGCCGAGTCGATGATAGACGAGCTTCTTCGGATGGATTCAGAATTCTTCGTCAAGGGATCTTATGCCGAGCATAAAACAACCAGAGGCTTGTCAATAGATACTATTTTGGGTTCTGACTGATTTGTAAAACTTTGTCGAAAACATTTGTTGTATATCACAGAATGCTCTATATTGTTGGAGCCCCCGAGCCTTTTGGCTAGAGTTTGTACTATTTTTCTCTTCCCAAGATTTCTTCTTGTGCTGTAATAAAACACCTTGATGGACTGCAGGATCTTGGTGTCGAAGTTCTATATTTTTGTTTGTCGGGTTTTTGGACCAAAGTGATGAGATTTTCTGACGTGTGCACTATATTTAATCATGACCAACTTCCAATTTATGTATTTGGCGAGGTATTATTGTACCAAGGCGAAATATTTTTCGATAAATCAAGTTTGTCTATTTTGATATTTTGAGGGTTCATCGTTGCTCATCCTGCTGATGTGGTTTACCTCACAACCATCGAATAACTTCTCCAGCTCATTGTACACCTCTTTGTATGCTATCATACTTTCGTTGACTGCATCGCATTGGTTCATGACTTGCTGTGCCACCAATTGTGAGTCGCCGAAAATTTTCAGTCGGTTGCACCGCAAGCTTTCGCCATCTTCATCCCGTGTATGAGAGCTTCATATTCTGCTTCATTATTAGACGCGTTTGGAAACGTCATCCGCAAAACGTACTTCAACTTGTCGCCTTCAGGTGATACCAATATCACGCCTGCTCCAGCACCTTCCAGTCTTTTGGACCCGTCGAAGTTCATGGTCCAAGTTCTCGATAAATCTGGGGGTCCCGTGTTTTGTAGTTCCATCCACTCTGCAATGAAATCTGGTAAGACCTGTGATTTTATTGCTTTTCTTTTTTCATACGTGATGTCCCGAGGGGAAAGTTCTATTCCCCAAAGGGAGACACGACCCGTAGCTTCTGGGTTGTTTAGTATGTTTGATAAGGGCACCTCGTTGACCACTATTATCGGGTGCGCCGAAAAATAGTGTCGCAATTTTCTTGCTGTCGTGAATACTCCATATGCCAGTTTCTGATATTGCGGGTACCGCTGTTTTGAAGGCGACAGTACTTCGCTGATGAAATACTGGCCTCTGAACTCCATGAAGCTTGCCTTCTTCTTCTCTCTCGACTACTAGGGCCGTGCTGACCACCTGAGGTGTGGCTGCAATGTACAGGAGGAGAGGTTCCTTCTCTTTTGGTGCCACCAATATCGGTGGTGTCGAAATTGCTCGCTTGAGGTTCTCGAAGGCTCTATCTGCTTCCTCGTTCCATTGAAATTTTTCCCTGTTTGATCAACGCATAGAACGGCAGCGCCTTTTCTCCTAACCTGGCGACGAATCTGCTTAAAGCTGCGACTCGCCCCGTTAACTGTTGTATCTCTTTCAGCTTTGTTGGCTTTCTCATAGTAACGATGGCCTGTATTTTTTCGGGATTAGCTTCAATCCCCCTGGCTGATACTAAGAACCCGAGAAGTTCTCCTGCAGGAACTCCAAAAGAGCACTTTGTCGGGTTCAGCTTGAGACAGAACTTGTCGAGGTTGTCGAAGGTTTCCTTCAAGTCTTCGATCAAAGTCGACCCTTTCTTTGATGTTATTACGACATCGTCAATGTAGACTTGTACATTTTTTCCAATCTGTGTTGCTAGGCATTTTTGCATCATCCGCTGATATGTTGCTCCCGCGTTAGACCGAAGGGCATTGTTTTGTAGCAAAACACGCCATAAGTTGTGATGAACGCTGTCTTGGCTTCATCTTCTTCTTTTAATCTTATCTGGTTATAACCTGCATATGCGTCCAGTGAAGGAAAGACGTTCACATCCCGCCGTGGAGTCGATGATTTGATCGATCCTTGGGAGGGGAAAGTGATCCTTGGGACAATGTTTATTGAGACACGTGAAGTCGACGCACATGCGAAGGACTATTGTGTGTTTTTTCGGCACCATCACTGGGTTAGCTACCCACGTGGCTTCGGTAGATATTTCCCTGATGAAACCAGCATCTTTAAGTCGATCTATTTCAGATAACATAGCTTTGCGGTTTGGTTCCGAAAAACGCCGCAAAGGTTGCTTTATTGGTCTTGCGAGAGGATCCAAATTGAGGTGGTGCTCGGCAAGTTCCCTAGGGTACTCCTGGCATGTCAGCTGGACACCATGCGAAGATTTTCCAGTGCTCACGGAGGAACTCGACGAGCGCGCTTTCCTATGCGAGCATCCATGTTTGCGGCAATGGACGCTGCTTTCTTTGATCTGTCGGTGGATCTGTACCTCTTTTGAATCCTTGGTTGTGTTGAAAGTTGGCTCCTTAGAAGATCTCCCTACTCTGGCAACACATCATAATCAGTGAACCTTGGCGCCGCATATTCTGCTTGCATCCCGAAAGTTTCTGACAGCCGATGAAAATCCTTGTCGCATTTATCAGATAACGCGAAACTTCCTTTGATTGTGATAGGTCCCTTGGGCCCAGGCAACCTCCACAATAGATATGTATAATGCGGCACCGCCATGAACCTGGCATACGCTGGTCGTCCCAACAAAGCGTGATATTGCGACGGAAATCCACAAATTCGAAATTTCTCATCCCGTAGCTTTCGGGTTCCAAACTGAACGTCGAGGTTGATTTTGCCCAATGGGTAACTTGGCTTTTCTGGTGTAATCCCATGGAAACGTGTGTCAGTTGGTTTCAAGTTTGCTAGGGATATGTTCATCTTCCTCAATGTATCTGCATACATGAGGTTTAAGCTGCTGCCGCCATCTATGAAAACTCTCGACACATCAAAACCAGCGATTACTGCGGGTAAGATGAGTGCTGATTGTCCAGGTCGAGGAACTTGCTGCGGATGGTCTGCGATTGTGAAGCCGATGTCTTGCCCCGACCAATTTAAGTACTCGACTGTTGGTGGAGGCATCTTCTCTGCCATGAACACTTGTCGAGAGATTACCTTCTGCGCCCTGTTGGATGGCCTAGCTTTCTGAATCATCGAGACCGCATCGTTAGAATTAGGATCAACATATGGAGGTGGGTGTGGTGCTGCCGCTATTCTGAGCTGGTGTCGATTTTCGTCGGTAATCGCGGGAGGAGGTGGAAGGTGGATCTCGCTCCTTGGCTCCCGAGGTTTCTGTTATTTGCTTGGGCATTTGCAATTCCTGCGGCTCGCAGCATTGCCTGAAATTACGGCAGTCTTTCTGAGATGTCCCGACTGCCTCTTCCATTGTTGTCGAGGTAAAAGTGCATTTGACATGGACCGTTCATCATCCTCGGGAGACACGTAAGGTCTTTGAATCCTTGGTCCACTATTTTGCCTGTTGCCACGAAAATCACCTCTATTGTCGCCTTGTTGCTCATTGCTCCTTTGATAATCATCTCGACTATTTCCTCCAGGATTTCCTCGAAAACCAGCCGATATATGGCCGGGAGCATCGTTGTTGTAGAACTGGCGAGAAAATCGCCTTCTATTTTGATAATTTCGACCACGATCCTCTTCTGGCGACCTGTGTCGCTTGTTGTATATTGCGTCTTCACCATCTGCCCATTTATTGGCTATCTCCATGAGTGCTGATATGGTCTTAGGGTTGGTTCTCCCTAAGTCCTCGATGAAATCTCTCGGCGAATTCCTGCCACGAACGCATCTATTGCCCTCTCGTCGGATATATCTTCTGCCGAGTTCTTTATGATGTTCCACCGCTGTATATATTTCCTCATCGACTCGTCGTGTTTTTGTCGACACGCCCTCAACTCTTCCAACGACGCAGGTTTCTTTGCAGGTGGATCGGAAGTTTTTCACGAAGATGTCCTCAAAGTTATCCCAGCTGTCGATGGAATTTAGGGGGAGTTTCTTTATCCAAGATCTCGCGGCACCACTCAAGTGAACTTGGATACTTTGCATAGCTGTTGCTCTGGTTCCTCCTACCAGCTTTACCATCTCGAGATAATCCACGAGCCAATCCTCGGGATCTTGCAGGCCGTCGAATTTCTTGAAATTTTCGGGTAGCTTGAACCCTTTTGGGACTCGAGTCTTTCGAACTCTTCTCGTGAAACACGGGAGCCCACACATATCTTCGTCGGCAACTTCTGGTGAGTGCTGACGCTCCCTTCTTTCTTGTCGCGCTCTGTCCACCCTTACTTGGACTGCTGTGTCTCTTGCTCCACTTGTTCTTGGTGGATCTTGAACTGCTGCAGTGGGTCGTGGACTATTTTGCCTAGGATTTTCTTCGGGAGGCGTTGTTGCAAACGCTGTTCCCATTACTCCTACTCCAGCCATCGCCATATTGAACAATGGTTCTCTCGGGTCCCCAGGAGGTGGTCTGGACGCCAAGATGTAAGCTTGTGTTGCCATGTAACCTGCCTCTGGCGTTTTTGGGATGATATTTCCCTTTCGTCGATCGACATAAAGGACATGTCGAGATTTTGGATTATGTTTCCTCTCTCTGCTTCGGGTATGTTTTGCAGCCGAGACATTGCTCTCCGAGCTTCTCTGTGACTGTCTCCCGAAGTTCTTGATTGTCGACTTAAATCTGCTCGGCGTCTGCTTGATGAAGCTGCCTCTTTTCTTCTATTTAGTGATGCTGTCTGTTTTTCCAACTCTCTGCTTACTCGAGCAAGTCTATATTGATATGCTTGTAGTTCTTGTGTAGTAGCAGTGGTGGTCATTGGTTCTGAACCATCCATGGCTCTCGCAGCCCTATCCCACGCTGCTTGCGGGAGTTGGACTTGTGCTCGAGTTGAAGTCCCAGCATATTTAGTGCCTAAGCCATGTCTGAGATCAGCGGGATCGACGTATGGATTTCCCAAATCGTCGAAAGCCTCTGACGTTTCTGGCTCTGATCGGCCTGCCCCCTCTATCGCATAGATCTGATGATATTTTGCGCATTGATTTTTGTCAGGATTAGTGACACCATCATATAGAGTGGTGAAGACCTTTCCGATGGCAACAGATTTGTCGATGAAGTTGAAGCGCTGACGCTGGAGTCGCCGCTATAAAGGAGTCCGCAGACGACCGAAGGATGTGTTGCTGAAGATCTTGGCGAGCTTTTCGCCTTGCTGTCGACGAAGTGTGGCGACGAAAACTCCTCGTCACTCGACGAAAAGTTAGAATCGACGGTGAAAATTCCGACGAGATCGGAACTTCGAGACGGTAGGATCCTTCCTTGTTGACGCCAAATCGGAATTCTCCGAACGTCATGATGATGGGCTCCTCCAGATAGGCACATGCATCCATACGGGAGGGCGGGTGAGGAATAAAATTGAATAGATCAGTTTTTCCCTTGTTACCTCGATCCATCGCGTTGCTTGCTGTCGACGAAGTCGAAGATCTTGAACGTGCCATCGAGATCAGCTCCTTGCAACCTCTAATTCCCACAGACGGCGCCAATTGACAAAGGATTAACTTGTCAATGCCTACATATTGTAGACTAGGGTTTTGCTAGAAGTAGAGGGCAAGTAGATCTCGAAGGTTCAGGCGAAAAGTACTCGACGATTATGGAAACTAGGGTTGTGTTGATGATAGATTCGATCCTTTGTCCCTCGACTCCCCCTTATATAGGAGGTGGAGCCGAGGGTTTCGTTTTGTACAAGTTACAGAGTCCGGGACTGTTTCTAACTCATCCCGCCAGATTACAAATAACACTTCCTATTACAACTCTAACTTTCCTTAATACATCTTGGGCTCCCGAATCTTCTTATTCTTCGGGTAGTGGGCCTTCAGTAAATCCCGGGTACTATCTTCGGCAGGCCCATTTGGGATGCCTATGTCAATACTCCCTCTTGGAGTTAAGAGCAAAAACTTGGCCAGAGCCTCTACTAATAACGGAGAGCATGCAAGATCATAAACAACACATAAACAATAGATTGATAATCACCATAACATAGTATTCTCTATCCATCGGATCCCGACAAACACAACATATAGTATTACGTATAGATGATCTTGATCATGTTAGGCAGCTCACAAGATCCAACAATGAAGCACAATTAGGAGAAGACGACCATCTAGCTACCTGCTATGGACCCATAGTCCAGGGTGGAACTACTCACTCATCACCCTGAGGCATCATGGCATGAAGAGTTCTCCGGGAGATGAATCCTCTCCGCAGGGTGCCGGAGTCTCTGAATCCCCCGAGATGGGACGGCGGCGGCGGCGTCTCAAAGAAGGTTTCCGTATCGTGGCTCTCGGTACCGGGGGTTTCGCGACGGAGGCTTTAAGTAGGCGGAAGGGCTAGGTCAAGAGGCGGCGCAGGGGGCCACACCACAGGCCGGCGCGGCCAGGGCCTGGGCCGCGCCGCCCTATGGTGTGGGCACCTCGTGGCCCCACTTCGACTCCCCTTCGGTCTTCTGGAAGCTTCGTGCAAAAATAGGACCCGGGGCGGTGATTTCCCAATTCCGAGAATATTTCACTAGGATTTCAAACCAAAAACAGCAAAAACAAAAACTCTTCGGATCTTGTTAATAGGTTAGTTCCAGAAAATGCGTAAATACGACATATAATGTGCATAAAACATGTAGGTATCATCAATAAAGTAGCATGGAACATAAGAAATTATCGATACGTTGGAGACGTATCAGCATCCCCAAGCTAGTTCTGCTCGTCCCGAGCAGGTAAAACGATAACAAAGATAATTTCTGAAGTGACATGCCATCATAATCTTGATCATACTATTTGTAAACATATGTAATGAATGCAGCGATCAAAACAAAGTTAATGACATGAGTAAACAACTGAATCATAAAGCCAAGACTTTTCATGAATAGTACTTCAAGACAAGTGATGTCTACGGGTGCTTCTATTCTTGTAGACAGTGTTGGGCCTCCAAGAGCAGAGGTTTGTAGAACAGCAGCAAGTTTCCCCTTAAGTGGATCACCCAAGGTTTATCGAACTCAGGAGGAAGAGGTCAAAGATATCCCTCTCATGCAACCCCGCAACCACAAAGCAAGAAGTCTCTTGTGTCCCCAACACACCTAATAGGTGCACTAGTTCGGCGAAGAGATAGTGAAATACAGGTGGTATGAATGAATATGAGCAGTAGTACGGCGCCAGAAAATAGCTTACTAGCATGCAGTTGATGGTAGTAATATTGCAGGAAGTAAACAAGCAGTAGTAACGCAGTATTTAGGAACAAGGCCTAGGGATTAGACTTTCACTAGTGGACACTCTCAACATTGATCACATAACAGAATAGATAAATGCATACTCTACACTCTCTTGTTGGATGATGAACACATTGCGTAGGATTATACGAACCCTCAATGCCGGAGTTAACAAGCTCCACAATTCAATGTTCATATTTAAATAACCTTAGAGTGCATGAAAGATCGAAACGACTAAACCAAGTACTAACATAGCATGCACACTGTCACCTTCACGCTTATGTAGGAGGAATAATACACATCAATACTATCATAGCAATAGTTAACTTCGTAATCTACAAGAGATCATGATCATAGCATAAACCAAGTACTAACACGGATGCACACACTGTCACTTACATCGTGCAGATGAATAAAACTACTTTAATAACATCACTAGAGTAGCACATAGATAAATTGTGATACAAACACATTGCAATCATAAAGAGATATAAATAATCACTTCACTATGCCATTCATAACAGTGAATAAGTATTCTGTGAAATATAGCCTAAGAGACCCACACGGTGCACACACCGTCACCTTTACACACGTGGGACAAGGAGTCTCCGGAGATCACATAAGTAAAACCCACTTGACTAGCATAATGACATCTAGATTACAAGCATCATCATATGAATCTCAATCATGTAAGGCAGCTCATGAGATTATTGTATTGAAGTACATAAGAGAGAGATGAACCACATAGCTACCGGTACAGCCCCGAGCCTCGATGGAGAACTACTCCCTCTTCATGGGAGCAACAGCGGTGATGAAGATGGCGGTGGAGATGGCAGCGGTGTCAATGGAGAAGCCTTCCGGGGCACTTCCCGTCCGGCAGGGTGCCGGAACAGAGACTCCTGTCCCCAGATCTTGGCTTCGCGATGGCGGCGGCTCTGGAAGGTTTCACGTACCGTGGCTTTCTCCGTAAGGGTTTTCGATGCAGGGGTTTTAAATAGGCGAAGAGGCGGCGCAGGAGGGTCGAAGGGGCGACCACACCATAGGCTGGCGCGGCCAGGGCCCAGGCCGCGCCACCCTATCATCTCGGGGCCCACAGGGCCCCCTCTGGCGGCGCTCGGGGTGTTCTGGATGCTTCGGGGCAAAATAGGAACCCGGGCGTTGATTTCGTCCAATTCCGAGAATATTTCGTTACTAGGATTTCTGAAACCAAAAACAGAGAAAAACAGAACTGGCACTTCGCATCTTGTTAATAGGTTAGTTCCAGAAATGCGTAAATACGACATATAATGTGCATAAAACATGTAGGTATCATCAATAAAGTAGCATGGAACATAAGAAATTATCGATACGTTGGAGACGTATCAACAAGCATCAATAAGTCTTGCATAGTTAACTCATAAAGCAATAAATCAAAGTAAAGGTATTGAAACAACACAAAGGAAGATTAAGTTTCAGCGTTGCTTTCAACTTATAACATGTATATCTCATGGATATTGTCAACATAAAGTAATATAACAAGTGCAATATGCAAGTATGTAGGAATCAATGCACAAGTTCACACAAGTGTTTGCTTCTTAAGGTGGAGGGAAATAGGTAAACTGACTCAACAATAAAAGTAAAAGAAAGGTCCTTCAAAGAGGAAAGCATCGATTGCTGTATTTGTGCTAGAGCTTTTATTTTGAAAACATAAAGAGAGCATAAAAGTAAAGTTTTGAGAGGTGTTTGTTGTTGTCAACGAATGGTAATGGGTACTCTAACTACCTTATCAACCAGACTTTCAAGAGCGGCTCCCATGAAGGACGTTATTTCTACCACCGTGGTAGATCATCCTCTTCTCTTTTGTTTACACATGTATTTTAGTGGGGTGGCACTCCTTCCAACCTTTCTTTCACAAACCATGGCTAACCGATTCCATCGGGTGCCTGCCAACAATCTCATACCATGAAGGAGTGCTTTTTTATTTTAATTTTATTATGATGACACTCCTCCCCACCTTTACTTTCTCAAGCCATGGCTAACCGAATCCTTCGGGTGCCGTCCAACCTTTCACATACCATGGAGGAGTGTCTATTTGCAAAATTAAGTTGCTTACTGATGAATCAGAGCAAAACATGTGAAGAGAATTATTAATGAAGTTAATTAATTGGGGCTGGGAACCCCTTTGCCAGCTCTTTATGCAAAGTTATTGGATAAGCGGATGAAGCCACTAGTCCATTGTGAAAGTCTGTCCGAAGTAAATGACAAGATCGAAAGATAAAACACCACATACTTCCTCATGAGCTATAAAACATTGACACAAATAAGAGATGATAAATTTTGAATTGTTTAAAGGTAGCACTCAAGCAATTTACTTTGGAATGGCGGAGAAATACCATGTAGTAGGTAGGTATGGTGGACACAAATGGCATAGTAGTTGGCTCAAGGATTTTGGATGCATGAGAAGTATTCCCTCTCGATACAAGGTTTATGCTAGCAAGGTTATTTGAAGCAAACTCAAGGATGAACCGGTGCAGCAAAACTCACATAAAAGACATATTGTAAACATTATAAGACTCTACACCGTCTTCCTTGTTGTTCAAAACTCAATACTAGATATTATCTAGACCTTAGAGAGACCAAATATGCAAATCAAATTTTAGCAAGCTCTATGTATTTCTTCATTAATGGGTGCAAAGCATATGATGCAAGAGCTTAAACATGAGCACAACAATTACCAAGTATCACATTATCCAAGACATTTTAGAATTATTACATGTAGCATTTTCCAATTCCAACCATATAACAATTTAACGAAGAAGAAACTTCGCTTTGAATATTATGAGTAAAGCCTAAGGACATATTTGTCCATATGCAACAGCGGAGCGTGTCTCTCTCCCACAAAGTGAATGCTAGGATCCATTTTATTCAAACAAAAACAAAAAACAAAACAAACCGACGCTCCAAGTAAAGAACACAAGATGTGACTGAATAAAAATATAGTTTCAGGGGAGGAACCTGATGATGTTGTCGATGAAGAAGGGGATGCCTTGGGCATCCCCAAGCTTAGACGCTGAGTCTTCTTAGAATATGCAGGGGTGAACCACGGGGGCATCCCCAAGCTTAGAGCTTTCACTCCTCTTGATCATAGTATATCATACTCCTCTCTTGACCCTTGAAAACTTCCTTCACACCAAACTTCAAGCAAACTCATTAGAGGGTTAGTGCACAATTAATAATTCACACATTCAGAGGTGACACAATCATTTTTTACACTTCTAGACATTGCATAAAGCTACTGGACATTAATGGATCAAAGAAATGAATCCAACATAGCAAAAGAGGCAATGCGAAATAAAAAGGCAGAATCTGTCAAAAACAGAACAGTCCGTAAAGACGAATTTTAAAATGGCACCAGACTTGCTCAAATGGAAAAACTCAAAACTAATGAAAGTTGCGTACATATCTGAGGATCACTCACGTAAATTGGCATAATTTTCTGAGTTTTCTACAGAGAATTAGGCCCAGATTCGTGACAGATAGCAATGCTGTTTCTGCGCAGCAATCCAAATCTAGCATCAACTTTACCATAGAGACTTTACTTGGCACAAAAATGCAACAAAACTAAGATAAGGAGAGGTTGCTACAGTAGTAAACAACTTCCAAGACACAAATATAAAACAAAGTACTGTAGTAAAAAAACACATGGGTTATCTCCCAAGAAGTTCTTTCTTTATAGCCATTAAGATGGGCTCAGCAGTTTTAATGATGCACTCGCAAGAAATAAGAGTTGAAGCAAAAGAGAGCATCAAGAGGCAAATTCAAAACACATTTAAGTATAACATGCTTCCTATGCATAGGAATCTTGTAAATAAACAAGTTCATGAAGAGCAAAGTAACAAGCATAGGAAGATAAAACAAGTGTAGCTTCAAAAATTTCAGCACATAGAGAGGTGTTTTAGTAACATGAAAATTTTTACAACCATATTTTCCTCTCTCATAATAACTTTCAGTAGCAACATGAGCAAACTCAACAATATAACTATCACATAAAGCATTCTTATCATGAGTCTCATGCAAAATTATTACTCTCCACATAGACATAATCAATTTTATTAGTTGTAGTGGGAGCAAATTCAACAAAGTAGCTATCATTATTATTCTTATCATCAAATATAAGAGGCAAAGTGTCATCAAAGTAAATTTTCTCCTCAATGCTTGGGGGACTAAAAATATCATGCTCATCAAAGCCAGCTTCCCCAAGCTTAGAATTTTCCATAGCATTAGCAACAATAGTGTTCAAAGCATTCATATTAATATGTTCCATGGGTTTTTTAATTTTCGCATCAAACCATCCATGTCTTAAATCAGGAAATAGAATAAGAAGCTCATTGTTGTCCATTATGCCTAACTAGTGAAAATAAAAACAAGTACAGGACTAGACATGATAACAAAATAAATTAAATGCAAGTAACTAATTTTTTTGTGTTTTGTTTAGGTGCAGCAAACAAAGTAGTAAATAAAATAAAGCAAGACAAAAACAAAGTAAAGAGATTGAGAAGTGGAGACTCCCTTGCAGCGTGTCTTGATCTCCCCGCAACGGCGCCAGAAAAAGTGCTGATGCGCGAATGTACACGTCCGTTGGGAACCCCAAGAGGAAGGTATGATGCGCACAGCAGCCCCCTCAGAAAGAAACCAAGGTTTAATCGAACCAGGAGGAGCCAAGAAGCACGTTGAAGGTTGATGGTGGCGAAATGTGATGTGGCGCAACAACAGGGATTCCGGCGCCAACGTGGAACCTGCACAACACAACCCAAGTACTTTGCCCCAACGAAACAAAGGAGGTCGTCAATCTCACCGGCTTGCTGTAATAAAGGATTAACCGTATTGTGTGGAAGATGATTGTTTGCAAGAAAACAGTAAAACAAGTATTGCAGTAGATTGTATGCTATGTAAAGAATAGGACCAGGGTCCACAGTCCACTAGAGGTGTCTCTCCCATAAGATAAAAGCATGTTGGGTGAACAAATTACAGTCGGGCAATTGACAAATAGAGAAGGGCATAATAATGCATATACATGATATGATAAATATAGTGAGATTTAATTGGGCATTACGACAAAGTACATAGACCGCCATCCAACTGCATATATGCCTAAAAGTCCACCTGTGTTATCATCCGAACCCTATTCAGTATTAAGTTGCAAAGCAACAGTACAATTGCATTAAGTATGGTGCGTAATGTAATCGACAACTACATCCTTAGACATAGAATCAATGTTTTATCCCTAGTGTCAACAGCACATCACAACCTTAGAACTTTCTCACACGTCCTGTGTGTCAATGAAGGCATGAACCCACTATCGAGCATAAATACTCCCTCTTGGAGTTAAGAGCAAAAACTTGGCCAAAGCCTCTACTAATAACGGAGAGCATGCAAGATCATAAACAACACATAAACAATAGATTGATAATCACCATAACATAGTATTCTCTATCCATCGGATCCCGACAAACACAACATATAGTATTACAGATAGATGATCTTGATCATGTTAGGCAGCTCACAAGATCCAACAATGAAGCACAATTAGGAGAAGACGACCATCTAGCTACTGCTATGGACCCATAGTCCAGGGGCGAACTACTCACTCATCACTCCGGGAGGCGATCATGGCGATGAAGAGTCCTCCGGGAGATGAATCCCCTCTCCGGCAGGGTGCCGGAGGCGATCTCCGAATCCCCCGAGATGGGACCCGCGGCGGCGGCGTCTCAGCAAGGTTTTCCGTATCGTGGCTCGGCCCGGGGGTTTTCGACGCGAGGCTTTACAGGGGGAAGGGGTCAAGAGGCGACGCGAGGGGCCCACACCACAGGCCGGCGCGGCCAGGGCCTGGGCCGCGCCGCCCTATGGTGTGGCCACCCCGTGGCCCCACTTCGACTCCCCTTCGGTCTTCTGGAAGCTTCGTGCAAAAATAGGACCCTGGGGTGATTTGTCCAATTCCGAGAATGTTTCGTTACTAGGATTTCTGAAACCAAAACAGCAGAAAACAGCAACCGGCTCTTCGGCATCTTGTTAATAGGTTAGTTCCGTAAAATGCGTAAATATGACATATAATGTGCATAAAACATGTAGGTATCATCAATAAAGTAGCATGGAACATAAGAAATTATCGATACGTTGGAGACGTATCAAAGGCCAAGGAGGAGGGTATGCTGGACTAGCTCCCCGTCATGCCGGAAGGTGTGGACGAGAAGGAGGCGAAGGAGGCTCACCATCAAGACCCGCAGAGAAGACGCTGCCATCGCGCCAAGCCCCACCACGGCCTGGGTTGTTCGATGAGAGGCCCTCAGTGGTTGCTGGGGCATCCCGTGCTGCGCCCTCCTCACCATGGTCGCCTTTGGGAGCAATGGCCCGTGCCTGCCCCGCCTATCCTCCTCCTCCTCCAACTGCATATTTGTTGCCTTTGTGGGGCGCTCAACTCGCCCTTGTGAGCACTAGCCTACCGTCGGGGACCTATGTGCCAGCGCCAATAGCCAACTGGCCCCCGGAACTGCCGGAGTTTGTGAACCTCACCCAGGACAACAATGGTGAACAACAAAACCATAGGCTGGGGTTCCTTTTCTTTTTTCCTTTTATTTTTATCAATGTAAATTAATTTTTTGTATTAATGAAATTATCGAGAGAAAAAACATTTACATCGGGCCACTGGGCAAGCCCCGGCCCAAACGGACAATAGATGTGGCGTGGCCAATTTTATGTATGTGGCCCGACGCAAACGAACCAAAACAAAGACATCTAAGATCTAAAATGTGTTGAATCGCTTGAGATGCCCTTGTATCAAAGGTGAGCTAGTGATCATTCACTAATGATCGAACCAGCCTTTTGCTACAGAGCCCATTTAGTGGAAGAATATAACATTGGCAGGTATATGTATATGGACAACAATAGCATCCGCAGAGGGGGCGTGGTGTTTTAGAACATGGGAGCCTATACTCTCTTCATTTTAAAATAAATCTTACACATATTTTGAATTTTTTAGAAATTGAAATAAAAAATCTGCACATACGTCTTCACATGCTACGCCCTCACAAAATCATCTGTGGAAAAATCAACATGTTATATGGCATGTGTAAAAAATATAAAATTGAATAAGGCCTTGCACAAGATAAATTCTCTCATTTTTACATACACCACAAAAAGTATTGGTTTTTCATGAAACTTGCGAACTCACATATATTATGGATATGTACATTTAGATTTTTGTTAATTTTTTTCTTGACACTTTCAAATATAATTTTTTGCAGCATATGCACCGTACCTGGGATCCGAATTGAATTTCTGCCGCAAGGTAGCTTTTCCGGGTGATGGTAGATTGGGAAGAGAGACTAGTTTAGAAATAATCAACTCTACTTTATCTAGATACAGATGTATCTGGAAGCATTTTAAGGATATACAATACATATGATCAGTATGTAATGCGATCTAATACATATGATGATGTTAATAGACGCACGCCAAGTAAGCCGATGAGGGTGATTGATCGTTCAGCGTTGCTCCAGCAGTTAATCACACTCTCCACAATGTTAGAAAATTATAACCACACGGTTTAGGGAAAATGCAGTCTTGTACCTGGTAAGCATCTGTTGCCTGCCAAAACCCACCGGCGAGCAGCGACGGGCAACACGTAGAGCCGGGAGGCTCCCAGACTGCTGGGGGCCCTGGTCCCTCGGGCAACGGCCCGCAATGCTCTGGCACACGTCCTGGCGGTTGCAAGGGCGTGCCACCTGACCTATACCTGGTCAGGAAGGTGCTGGATTGCTTCGATTAGTTTCCTGCATGGTAGACACGTAAACATTAAACGAGCCTCGATCGGCTCTCAGGTTACCCTGTGAATCGGCTCAAAGAGCCGATTGACCCATGGTTCATAATGGATATGCAATAACATGGGGTTTCTGCTTTATCAATGCTAAGCTAAGTCAATCTACGACAGTTTAGGGTTTTCACCGCATAACCGGAACATCCTACACGTAGTTGAGCCTGGCAGATACGAAAGATAACAGCAAACGAACCCAAAACGAGGCCTAAAAACCAACACGGAGTCGATTCCCGGAACATCCCTTCTTGGATCGGCAAACCGTACCTTACGCACTACTGGATCGTTCAACCCGTTTGCAAGGCCTAACCATACGGATATCAAACTAATCCTCGAAGAACAAGGAACAACTATAACAGATCGAATCTACTAAACAAAGATAAAGCAGGGTGCTGCCCTTACACCTAAAATAGGTGTAAGGACAGCTAGATATCTAGGGGCAGCACAGCTACGTAAATATATCAGAAAAGCATCGATGCAAGCCCTAAAACATCTACGATAAACAGTGTTACTCGCCATCAAAAAGGCTTCAGTACGAGCAACACCAAACAACGAATAAACCAATATGCCTAGATCGCAAGATGCGATCTAGGCAGCATGATGCTTACCCGGAAGAAACCCTCGAAACAAGGGGTGGCGATGCGCCTGGATTGTGTTTGTTGTGAACGTGATCGTCCTCCTTTCTCAATAACCCTAGGTACATATTTATAGTCCGTGGACTTTCTATCTTTGGAAATACACTTAACCGTGTATGAGCTAAACTATATCTCTTAATTCTAAACTAACATGCGATCTATCATAATGTACAGATACACGGGCAATCTAGCCCAAATCCTCGTACGAGGCCGATTCAGAAACACATTACGTGTATATCCTTCAAGCCCATCTCCATCACGGCCCATCTCCTGATTTGGCCAAAATCTGTGATAACACATGCCCCCTTGGTTTTAGCAATAATACCAAAACCACTCTGTTTTCTTCACCATGATTTGACATAACAGAGCAAAACTGCGTTGCCGAACCGCTACAGTGCCCTTTTCACCGTGATGCCTTGCCTTCAACTTCTCCGCACCGCACGATTTGACAGCTTTGGCAACGCGTCGTCGAAATCGGCCAAAGATTGAACCGTCTTTCATTATATCCCCTTATTTAAATTCATCCGAGCAGCCTTCCTCACTCCCCGTCACACCAGCCATCGGCAAAAACCCCACTCAGCCGCCATGCTCTCTTCCTCCTGCTCTCCCCTCTTTCCAGCCTCCTTCTTCCTCCAAAGTGAGCTTAACCGAGGTCAATCTGATGGCTATCTACAGGCCCGCGCCCCAGAGTATTGGGACGCGCGGGACTGGGACTCCTCCATTGAATCGGAGGACGATGAGCCCCTCACCGACGGGGAAGAAGACCTTCAGTTCCTCATCGACGGGAAGCTGGAGGCGTGATACGTCCAATTTGCATCACTATTTTGTATCATAATTTGCTGTTATTCATTGATATATTTCATATTTGGACACAATACTTATATTATTTCATCTATTTTGCATGTTTCATCATTATTGGAGGATCAAGCGCCGGAGCCAGGATTCTGCTGGAAAAAGCACCGTCAGAACGCAATATTTCGGAAGATCAATGATACGTCTCCGATGTATCGATAATTTCTTATGTTCCATGCTACTTTATTGATGATACCTACATGTTTTATATACATTATATGTCATATTTATGCGTTTTCCGGAACTAACCTATTAACAAGATGCCGAAGTGCGGCCTCGTTTTCTTCGCTTTTTTGGTTTCGTAAATCCTAGTAACGAAATATTCTCGAATTGAAAGAAATCAACGCCCAGTTCCTATTTTGCCCTAAGCATCCTAACACCCGAGAGCCACCAGAGGAGGGGCCTGTGGGCTCCAGATGATGGTGCGCGGCCAAGGCGGGGCCCGCGCCACCCTATGGTGTGGTCGCCTTGACCCTCCCGCTGCCCTCTTCGCCTATTTAAAGCCCCTGCATCGAAACCCTTACGGAGGAAGCCACGGTACGAGAAAAGTTCCGCAGTCGCCGCCATCGCGAAGCCAAGATCCGGGGGACAGGAGTCTCTGCCGGCACACGGACGGGGAAGGCCCCCGGGCTCCTCCACCGACACCACCGCCATCTTCATCACCGCCGCTGCTCCCATGAGAGGAGTAGTTCTCCATCGAGGCTCGGGGCTGTACCTTAGCTATGTGGTTCATCTCTCTCCTATGTGCTTCAATACAATAATCTCATGAGCTGCCTTACATGATTGAGATTCATATGATGATGCTTGTAATCTAGATGTCATTGTGCTAGTCAAGTGAGTTTTACTTATGTGATCTCCGGAGACTCCTTGTCCCACGTGTGTAAAGGTGACAGTGTGTGTGCACCGTGTGAGTCTCTTAGGCTATATTTCACAGAATACTTATTCACTTATGAATGGCATAGTGAAGTGCTTATTTATATCTCTTTATGATTGCAATGTGTTTTGTATCACAATTTATCCATGTGCTACTCTAGCAATGTTATTAAAGTAGTTTTATTCCTCCCGCACGATGTAATGGTGACAGTGTGTGCATCCGTGTTAGTACTTGGTTTATGCTATGATCATGATCTCTTGTAGATTGCGAAGTTAACTATTGCTATGATAGTATTGATGTGTATTATTCTATTGCCTCATAAGCCTCCTACATGAATGGTGATAGTGTTTCATGCTATGATTAGTAGGTTGGTTATAGTCATTGAGGCTTGTTAACTCCGCATTGAGGGTAATCCTACGCAATGTGTTCATCATCCAACAAGAGAGTGTAGAGTATGCATTTATCTATTCTCGTTATGTGATCAATGTTGAGAGTGTCCACTAGTGAAAGTCTAATCCCTAGGCCTTGTTCCTAAATACGCTACCGCTTTGTTACCGTTTTACCAAGCATTACTGCTGCGTTATTACCGCATGTTTATCTCCCGTTAATATTACTACTATCAACCGCGCACGCTGTGTTAACTTTTCTCGGCCTATACTATCGTCATATTCATTCATACCACTTGTATTTCACTATCTCTTCACCGAACTAGTACACCTATTAGGTGTGTTGGGGACACAAGAGACTTCTTGCTTTGTGGTTGCAGGGTTGCATGAGAGAGATATCTTTGACCTCTTCCTCCCCGAGTTCGATAAACCTTGGGTAATCCACTTAAGGGAAACTTGTGCTGTTTCTACAAACCTCTGCTCTTGAGGCCCAACACCGTTGATACGTCCAATTTGCATCACTATTTTGTATCATAATTTGCTGTTATTCATTGATATATTTCATATTGGGACACAATACTTATGTTATTTCATCTATTTTGCATGTTTCATCATCATTGAAGGATCAAGCACCGGAGCCAGGATTCTGCTGGAAAAAGCACCGTCAGAACGCAATATTTCGGAAGATCAACTGTGGAAGGGAATTTCACGTAAATTCCTATTTTTCCAGATGACGGAGGGAGCCAGAAGGGGAAGAAGAGAGGAGCCACTGTGGGCCCAGACCATAGGGCGGCGCGGCCCATGGCCTGGCCGCGCCACCCTGTGCTCTGGGGGCCCCACAGCCCCTTTCGCCTCCTTTTCTTCGCGTACTCCTTCGTCCCGAAAACCTAAGCCACATCCTCACGAAGGGTTACAGCCGCCTCTGCGGGGCGGAGAACACCAGAGAGAAAAGAGCTCTCCGACGGGCAGGAATCCGCCGGGAAATTCCTCCCGGAGGGGGAAATCGACGCCATCGCCATCGTCATCGAGCGGGACATCATCTCCATCATCATCATCATCATCTCCACCATCTACACCGCTATCACCACCGCTGCACTCCCATCTGTAACAATTCGGTTAAATCTTGATTGCATGGATAGAAACTCTCCCGCATTATTCTCTACTCAAGAGATGCATGAGGAACCATTGAACCAAGGTTTATGTTCAGATATTTATCATCATATCACCTCTGATTGTATTCCATATGATGTCTCGTGAGTAGTTGTTTAGTTCTTGAGGATATGGAAGGAGCTAATGCTAGAGAATTATGGTTGAGTAATATTCAATGTTATGATATTTAAGTTGTGGTGTCATTCTTCTAGTGGTGTCGTGTGAACGTCGACATATCGTACTTCACCATTTATGGGCCTAGGAGGCATCTTGTATTCGGTTGCTAATTGCGGGGTTGCCGGAGTGACAGAAACCTAAGCCCCCGTTAGTATATCGATGCAGGAGGGATCGCAGGATCTCGTAGTTTAAGGCTGTTGTTAGATTTATCTTAATTACTTTCTTTGTAGTTGCGGATGCTTGCAAGGGGTATAATCACAAGTATGTATTAGTCCTAGGAAGGGCGGTGCATTAGCATAGGTTCACCCACACAACACTTATCAAAACAATGAAGATTATTTAGCTACATGAAGCGAAAGCACTAGACTAAAATCCCGTGTGTCCTCAAGAACGTTTGGTCATTATAAGTAAACAAACCGGCTTGTCCTTTGTGCTAAAAAGGATTGGGCCACTCGCTGCAATATTTCTCTCGCATTTACTTACTCGTACTTTATTCATTCACACATCAAAACCCCTTGAATACTTGTTTGTGAGCATTTGTGAATCCTTCATCGAAATGCACAACACCTTCTGCTCCTCGTTGGGATCGACATTCTTACTTATCGAAGATACTACGATACACCCCTATACTTGTGTCATCAAGACTATTTTCAAGCGCTTTGCCGGGAGTGAAGCTATTGGTAAGTGGAATTGGTAAGGAAAACCTTTACTATTTGTGCTGATTTTATTTCTGCCTGCTGCTATAAATCATTATGGAGAGATCTTCTCTTCAATTTCTATTTGGGAAATCTACTACTACTGCAACGGTAGTGGATGAAGCGCCAGGTGAGGAAGTAGTACCATATAAAATACCTATGAAAATTATTGAACGTGTTATGGATAACCGCTATGAAGGGGATGGAACTGTCCATCCTGGTGATCATTTATTGTTTTTGCATGAATTATGCGGGTTATTCAAATGTGCAGGTATTTCTATGAATGAAGTTAGGAAGAAACTATTCACTATATCGTTGTCTGGTAAAGCGGCGCATTGGTATAAATTGCTGAAGAATGGTGATTCTATTGATTGGGAGGACATTGTGCCTTTATTTTATTCCAAATTTTATCCTCCAAGTGAAATTCACAAAGATCGGAACCGCATATATAATTTCTGGCCTCATGATGGAGAGAGTATTGCCCAAGCTTGGGGGAGATTGAAGTCTTTAATGCTCAAATGCCCCATTCATGAGCTTCCTGGTAATGTTATTATTGATAATTTCTATGCAAGACTTTCTTTTCAAGACAAGACCTTGCTGGATACTTCTTGTTCTGGATCACGCAACAAAGAAGAGTTTAAAAGGGACCTTCTTGATCGGATCCAAGAAAATACTGAAGGATGGGAGAACGATAAAGATAGAGAATCAGGTATAATTTATGATTATAAATGCATTGAAGCTTTTATGGATACTGATAAATTTCGTAATATGAGTGCTACATATGGTCTTGATTCCCAAGTTGTTGCAAATCTTTATAAAGCTTTTGCCTCTTATTATGAACTGCCTAAGAAGAATTTTGATAAGTATCATGAACCGTATAAAGATAAAGTTGATTCATCTGTAAACAAATGTGTAGTGATTGAAACTGTTGATAATGTTATTCCTGAAGCTTATATTGAAAAACTCCTTTCCCTGCTAAAATGACTCTGTCATATCTAGTGCTGTTAATAAAAGTGAAAAGAAACCTAAAGAACCTGAAGAACAAATTAAAATTGAACCTGCTGTTGCAATAGTTAAAGATCTTGTGACTGAAAATGTGGAGGATGGTCATATTATTTTCTGTGAAGATGCTTCTAATATTGTTTCACATCCTAATAAATCCAAACAAGTTAGTGTTCCTATGCTATCTGTTAGAATTGGTGATCATTGCTATTATGGTTTATGTGATATTGGTGCAAGTGTTAGTGCTATTCCTTATGAGCTTTACACGGAGATTATGCACGAAATTGGTTCTTGTGAACTTGAAGATATTGATGTGGTTATTCATCTGGCTAATAGAGAAACTATTTCTCCAATTGGTATTGTTCGAGATGTGGAAGTTCTATGTGGTAAGATTAAATATCCTGCTGACTTTTTGGTACTTGGTTCTGCTGCTAGTGATCATTGTCCTATCATTTTTGGTAGACCTTTTCTAAATACTTGTGGAGCTATTATAGATTGTAAGAAAGAGAAAATTTTGACTAGATTTGCTGGTGAACCTTATGAATTTAACTTTTCTAAATTTACCAAAACTCCTTATAAAGCTGACTTGCCTAGTAATGATTTTAAAATGGAGCAATGTGTGCATCTATTGTTCTTGTTCCTAATAATCCTTTGCAACAACATTTGGAGAATAGTGAAAGTGAAGCTTTTAGGAAAGAAAGAGATGAGCTTGAGGAAATTTTTCTTCGCCAACCTATTCTCAAGCATGATTTACCGGTAGAAGATTTGGGTACAACACCGCCACCAAAGGAAGATCCTGTTTTTGATTTAACCCTTACCTGATAATCTTAAATATGCTCATATTGATGATAAGAAAATATATCCTGTTATTATTAGTTCTAAGCTTTCAGAGATTGAGGAAGAAAGGTTATTGGAAATATTGAAGAAACACCGAGGAGCTATTGGCTATACTCTTGATGATTTGAAAGGGATTTCTCCTTCTATTTGCCAACATGCTATTAATATGGAAGAAGATGCAAAGCCTGTTGTTGAACATCAACGTCGTCTAATTCGAAGATGAAAGGTGGTAAGGAACGAGGTATTAAAACTTCTTGAAGCTGGTATTATATATCCTATTGCCGATAGTAGATGGGTTAGTCCTGTGCATTGTGTTCCTAAGAAAGGAGGAATGACTGTTGTGCCTAATGATAATGATGAGCTTATTCCTCAAAGAATAGTTGTAGGGTATAGAATGTGCATTGATTTTCTAAAAGTTAATAAAGTTACTAAGAAAGATCATTACCCTTTACCCTTTATTGATCAAATGCTAGAAAGGTTATCTAAAAATACTCATTTTTGCTTTCTTGATGGTTATTCTGGGTTTTCACAAATTGTTGTTAAAGCTAAAGATCAAGAGAAAACCACTTTTACTTGTCCTTATGGAACTTATGCTTATAGGCGTATGCCTTTTGGTTTATGTAATGCTCCTGCTACTTTTCAAAGATGCATGTCTGCTATTTTTCATGGTTTTTGCGAAAGTATTGTAGAGGTGTTCATGGATGATTTTTCTGTCTATGGGAATTCTTTTGATAATTGCTTGCGAAACCTCGATAAAGTTTTGCAGAGATGTGAAGAAACTAACCTTGTTCTTAATTGGGAGAAATGCCACTTTATGGTTAATGAAGGAATTGTATTGGGACATAAAATTTCCGAGAGGGATTGAAGTTGATAGAGCTAAAGTTGAAGCAATTGAGAAGATGCCCTATCCGAGGGATGTTAAAGGTATTCGTAGTGTTCTTGGTCATGCTGGGTTTTATAGGAGATTTATTAAAGATTTCTCTAAAATTTCAAAGCCTCTTACTAATCTTCTTCAAAAAGATGTACCTTTTGTTTTTGATGATGATTGTAAGGAAGCTTTTGAAACTCTAAAGAAAGCCTTAACAACTGCTCCTGTAGTTGAACCTCCCGATTGGAATTTGCCTTTTGAAATTATGTGTGATGCTAGTGATTTTGCTGTAGGCGCTGTTCTTGGACAACGGGTAGATAAAAAATTAAATGTTATTCATTATGCTAGTAAGACTCTTGATGCTGCTCAAAGAAATTATGCTACAACTGAAAAGGAATTGTTAGCTGTAGTCTTTGCTTGTGACAAGTTTAGACCCTATATTGTTGATTCAAAAGTCACCATTCATACTGATCATGCTGCAATTAGATACCTTATGACAAAGAAAGATGCTAAGCCAAGGCTTATTAGATGGGTACTTCTGTAAGAATTTGATTTACATATTATAGATAGGAAAGGTGATGATAATCCTGCTGATAATTTGTCTAGATTAGAAAATATTGCTTATGATCCTGTTCCTGTTAATGATAGTTTTCCAAATGAACAATTGGCTGTAATAAAGGTGAGCTCACGAGAGAGCCCTTGGTATGCAGATTATGCTAACTTTATTGTTTCAAAGTATTTGCCTCCAACCTTTTCAGCTCAGCAAAGGAGGAAATTCTTTTATGACTTGAGGCATTATTTTTGGGATGACCCACACTTATATAAAGAAGGAGTAGATGGTATTATGCGAAGATGTGTTCCTGAATATGAACAACAGGAGATATTGAATAAATGTCATGGAAGTGTTTATGGAGGACATCACGCTGGAGATAGAACCGCGCAAAAGGTTCTACAATCAGGTTTTTATTGGCCAACACTCTTCAAAGATGCAAGGAAATTTATTCTATCTTGTGATGAATGTCAAAGAGTTGGTAATATCTCCAGACGCAATGAAATGCCTATGAATTATACTCTTGTTATTGAACCATTCGATTGTTGGGGATTCGACTTCATGGGTCCTTTCCCTTCTTCAGACGGTAACACTCATATACTTGTCGCTGTTGATTATGTTACTAAATGGGTAGAAGCTATACCTACAAAAAGTGCTGATGGTGAGACCTCTATAAAAATGCTTGTAGATATTATATTTCCTAGATTTGGAGTACCTAGATACATTATGACTGATGGAGGTTCTCATTTTATTCATGGAGGTTTTAGAAAAACTCTTGCTAAGTATGGTATTAATCATAGAATTGCTTCCGCTTATCACCCTCAAACTAGTGGTCAAGTAGAATTATCAAATAGAGAGATTAAAGCTATCTTGGGAAAGACTGTTAATAAATCTAGGAAGAATTGGGCTAGCAAATTGAAAGAAGCACTATGGGCTTATAGAACTGCTTATAAAAATCCTATGGGAATGTCACCTTATAAAATGGTTTATGGAAAAGCTTGTCATTTACCTTTAGAACTAGAGCACAAAGCTTATTGGGCTGTTAGAGAACTAAATAAAGATCCTAAATTAGCCGGTAATAAGAGGTTGTTGCAATTAAGTTCTCTAGATGAATGGAGAAGTGAAGCTTATGAAAATGCTAAACTCTTTAAAGAAAAAGTTAAGAAATGGCATGATAGAAGGATTATCAAAAGAGAATTTAATGTTGGAGATAAAGTTCTATTGTATCGGTCTCGTCTTAGATTCTTTGCAGGGAAATTACTCTCGAAGTGGGAAGGACCATATATTGTTGAGGAGGTGTATCGTTCAGGAGCAATTAAAATTAGCTCTCTCCAAGGCAATGCCACACAAGTGGTGAATGGACAAAGACTCAAGCATTATATCTCAGGTGATTCTTATAATGTTGATGTTGATATTATTCAAGTGGAAACACCGGAGGCTTTCATCAAAGGACAAATTGATAGTCCGCCAGAACTCGACTTTGAATAGGTAACAGTACAGGTAATAAAAAGTCCGCGTTTACCTTTCCGAACATTATTTCTGCTGTTTTTAGGAAATATGAAAAATTACGAGTTCGAAACGGAGTGGAAAGGACGCACGAGGGGGTGCCACCATAGGCCGGCGCGGCCTGACCTGGGCCCGCGCCGACCTATGGTCTGGCCGCCTCGTTGCCCCTTTCCGACTCGTTTTCGACCTGGAACCTTCCTTTTGTCGTAAAAATATTTGCTATATAATCCCCCGGACCCCTGGAGGTCTGTAATATCGCTTTCTCGTCGTGTTTTGTTTCGAGCTGTTTTCTGCCAGATCTGCTTCGGATCTAGATCCACCATGTCCTCGTCGGGAACTCAGAAGGACAGCTTCTTTGAGGACGTCGTCAACCCGTACATGAACGAGCTGAAGATGCACCCCAAAGAGTTGCTGCTCGTGGATGGAGAGTTGCAGATCAAAGATGTCCAGGGTCCTAAGGGAGAAGGGAGTTTGGAAGACAGGATGGAGAAACTGGAACAAGAGGTTTTCAACTACAAGAAGATGGCTGAGCGTGAAGTGGATATCTTTCACAAGATTGTGTCTGAACTCATTGATGGGCACAAGAAGGAGACTGCAAAGTTGTGGGACGATATCTTCTCACTTCACGACACCACCAACAAACTCCAAGCTCAACTCTATGATGTTCATAATCAAAATTGTGAGTATGAAAACAGGTTTAAGCGCATAAGTCATGCTGCTAGTTTCAGGTTTCCGGAGACCAAGATGTCTTTTGTTGATGGAGGGCCTCTTCCATGGAAGTCTGATGACGACAAAGATTCACCATCATCACCGAAGGAGTAATTCATCATCGGTATTGGCATCCCCTTGGTTTGTTCCAAGCTTGGGGAGTGCCGCGGTATCACATCACCACCACCTTTATCTTTTACTATCAAGTAGTGTCATATCATGAGTAGGGAAGTTATCATATGGAATAGTATGCAATGTGGAAGTATCTCTCTTAGTTAGTTATCTATGTATCCGTTGGTGTGAGTTATCGTTATGGAATATTAATGAGAAGTCTTATCATTTACTTTTTGCACACCTTATTTTAGTTTGCAATCTCCATTATATGATTACTCTTGACATGAGTATTGATATCACTTTGGGAGCATTAAGTAAATCTATTTGGTTTTGGCAAACTTAGCATTGGTCAATAGCAACAACATCTTGATGTTTAATAAAGAGAGAAATACACTTAGATATATTACTCTATTATCTCTATGCTTAGTATTCTCAAGTTAAAATTGCTTGTGCTTATGAGAAAGATGCATGATTGTTCTATCATATGTATATTTGTTTGTTTCCCTCAACCTTTATGCTTGCTATCAAACCTTGCTAGCCAAAGACCTATATCGAGAGGGAATGCTTCTCATACATCCATAACCTTAGACCAAACCTATGCCATTTGTGTCCACCATACCTACCTATTACATGGTATTTTCTGCCATTCCAAGTAAATACTTCATGTGCTACCTTTAAATTATTCAAACTACTACTCCTTATTTGTGTCAATGTTTTATAGCTCATGAGGAAGTATGTGGTGTTTTATCTTTCAATCTTGTTGCGGATTTTCACCAATGGACTAGTGGCACATCCGCTTATCCAATAATTTTGCAATAAGAGCGGCAACGGGGTTCCAGCCCCAATTAATAACTTTCATTAATAATTCTCTTCACATGTTTTGCTCCTGATTTATCAAGAGCAACTTAATTTTGCAATACACCCTCCATGGTATGTGAATGTTGGAAGGCACCCGAGGATTCGGTTAGCCATGGATTGAGAAAGCCAAGGTTGGGGGGAGTGTCATCCTTAATAAAACTAAAATACATGTGTAAACAAAAGAGAAGGGGGATGATCTACCTTGCTGGTAGAGATGCCGTCCCTCATGGGAGCCGCTCTTGGAAGGTTCGCTTGGCAAGGGGGTTAGAGTGCCCGCTACCATTCGTTGACAACAACAAACACCTCTCAAAATCTTACTTTTATGCTCTTTATATGATTTCAAAACTTGAAAAGCTCTAGCACATGATTTAATCCCTGCTTCCCTCTGCGAAGGGCCTGTCTTTTACTTTTATGTTGAGTCAGTAAACCTATTTCCCTCTATCTCAAGCAAGCAATTGAGTTGTTGTGAACCAATCATTTATGCTATGATTCAGTTAATCATGTCTTTTATACTTTCTTGTTTAGTACCAATTTTATCCGAATGAATATGACTTTGAAGTTATCAATGATTATGAGAAGATTGTTATGATTGAATATGGAAGCCCAGCTATAAATTCTAATATGAAAGCTTTGCTTAGAAGTACAATCCGTTAGTAGTTCTCTGACCAAGAACAAAGTTTGCCATCACCAACTATGATTTCTCATGCACCTTTACTTGTGATTTCTCTTTACTTATTTCAAGATGAGTTATAAGAGGTTGTTTACTAGAATGTCTTGTGTGAATGAATATGATGCTTCTTGTCCGTATTTTATTTATCGACTCTTCACTCCATAAACATGTGGTCTTGTTTATCGAGCTCAGTTTCGCTTGGGGACAAGCGAGGTCTAAGCTTGGGGGAGTTGATACGTCCAATTTGCATCACTATTTTGTATCATAATTTGCCGTTATTCATTGATATATTTCATATTGGGACACAATACTTATGTTATTTCATCTATTTTGCATGTTTCATCATCATTGGAGGATCAAGTACCGGAGCCAGGATTCTGCTGGAAAAAGCACCGTCAAAGCAATATTTCGGAAGATCAACTGTGGAAGGAATTTCACGTAAATTCCTATTTTTCCGTATGACCTGAGGGAGCCAGTAAGGGGAAGAAGAGAGGAGCCACTGTGGGCCCAGACTAGGGCGGCGCGGCCCATGGCCCTGGCCGCGCACCCTGTGCTCTGGGGGCCCCACAGCCCCTTTCGCCTCCTTTTCTTCGCATACTCCTTCGTCCCGAAAACCTAAGCCAGAGGACTCACGTAGGGTTACAGCCCGCCTGCGGGGCGGAGAACACCAGAGAGAAAGAGCTCTCCGCGGGCAGAATCCGGAAATTCCCTCCCGGAGGGGGAAATCGACGCCATCGCCATCGTCATCGAGCGGGACATCATCTCCATCATCATCATCATCATCTCCACCATCTACACCGCCATCACCACCGCTGCACCGTCACCGCTGTAACAATTCAGGTTAAATCTTGATTGTATGATAGGGGAAACTCTCCCGGCATTATTCTCTACTTGTTATAGATGCTATTGAGTGAAACCATTGAACCAAGGTTTATGTTCAGATTGTTATTCATCATCATATCACCTCTGATTGTATTCCATATGATGTCTCGTGAGTAGTTCGTTTAGTTCTTGAGGACATGGGTGAAGTCTAAATGTTAGTAGTGAATTATGGTTGAGTAATATTCAATGTTATGATATTTAAGTTGTGGTGTCATTCTTCTAGTGGTGTCGTGTGAACGTCGACTACACGATACTTCACCATTTATGGGCCTAGGGGAGTGCATCTTGTATTCGGTTGCTAATTGCGGGGTTGCCGGAGTGACAGAAACCTAAGCCCCCGTTAGTATATCGATGCAGGAGGGATCACAGGATCTCAGAGTTTAAGGCTGTGGTTAGATTTATCTTAATTACTTTCTTGTAGTTGCGGATGCTTGCAAGGGGTATAATCACAAGTATGTATTAGTCCTAGGAAGGGCGGTGCATTAGCATAGGTTCACCCACACAACACTTATCAAAACAATGAAGATTATTTAGCTACATGAAGCGAAAGCACTAGACTAAAATCCCGTGTGTCCTCAAGAACGTTTGTCATTATAAGTAAACAAACCGGCTTGTCCTTTGTGCTAAAAAGGATTGGGCCACTCGCTGCAATTATTTCTCTCGCATTTTACTTACTCGTACTTTTATTCATCTGTTACATCAAAACCCCTTGAATACTTGTTTGTGAGCATTTACAGTGAATCCTTCATCGAAACTGCTGTCAACACCTTCTGCTCCTCGTTGGGATCGACATTCTTACTTATCGAAGATACTACAATACACCCCCTATACTTGTGGGTCATCAAGACTACAAGAATAGAAGCACCCGTAGACACGGGCACTGAAGCGCTGTCGGGAGGAAAGGTAAAAGGCACTCATACTTCGGTTCTAGGTAACAGTACTTTTCTGGCGCTGTGTGTGTACTCGAAGCTATTTCCTTTAGACTCTGCAATTGCGACATTTGGTTTCTTGTTTACACTAGTTAGGCATAATGGACAACAATGAGCTTCTTATTTTATTTCCTGATTTAAGACATGGATGGTTTGATGCGAAAATTAAAAAACCCATGGAACATATTAATATGAATGCTTTGAACACTATTGTTGCTAATGCTATGGAAAATTCTAAGCTTGGGGAAGCTGGTTTTGATGAGCATGATATTTTTAGTCCCCCAAGCATTGAGGAGAAAATTTACTTTGATGATACTTTGCCTCCCATTTATGATGATTATAATGATAGTAGTCTTTTGTTACCACCTGTTATGGAGGATAAATTTTATTATGATTACAATATACCTCCTATATTTGATAGCTACTTTGTTGAATTTGCTCCCACTACAATTAATAAGAATGACTATGCTTATGTTGGGAGTAGTAATTATTTTATGCATGAGACTCATGATAAGAATGCTTTAAGTGATAGTTATATTGTTGAGTTTGCTCATGATGCTACTGAAAGTTATTATGAGAGAGGAAAATATGGTTGTAAAAATTTTCATGTTACTAAAACACCTCTCTATGTGCTGAAATTTTTGAAGCTACACTTGTTTTATCTTCCTATGCTTGTTACTTTGCTCTTCATGAACTTGTTTATTTACAAGATTCCTATGCATAGGAAGCATGTTAGACTTAAATGTGTTTTGAATTTGCCTCTTGATGCTCTCTTGCTTCAAATACTTTTTGTTGCGAGTGCATCATTAAAACTGCTGAGCCCATCTTAATGGCTATAAAGAAAGAACTTCTTGGGAGATAACCCATGTGTTTTTATTTTACTACAGCAATTTTTGTTTTGTTGAGTCTTGAAGTTGTTTACTACTGTAGCAACCTCTCCTTATCATTTTGTGCCAAGTAAAGTTTCTATGTCAAAATTGATGTTATATTTGGGATCGCTGCGCAGAAACAGCATTGCTGTCTGTCACGAATCTGGGCACAAGTCTCTGTAGAAAATTCGAAAAATCTGCCAATTTACGAGCGTGATCCTCAGATATGTACGCAACTTTCATTAGTTTTGAGTTTTTCCATTTGAGCAAGTCTGGTGCCATTTTAAAATTCGTCTTTACGGACTGTTCTGTTTTTGACAGATTCTGCCTTTTATTTCGCATTGCCTCTTTTGTTAAGTTGAATGAGTTTCTTTGTTCCATTAACTTTCAGAAGTTTTGTGCAATGTCCAGAAGTGTTAAGAATGATTGTGTCACCTCTGAACATGTGAATTTTGATTATGCACTAACCCTCTAATGAGTTTGCTTGAAGTTTGGAGGAAGTTTTCAAGGGTCAAGAGAGGAGTATGATATACTATGATCAAGAGGAGTGAAAGTCTAAGCTTGGGGATGCCCCCGTGGTTCATCCCTGCATATTTCAAGAAGACTCAAGCATCTAAGCTTGGGGATGCCCAAGGCATCCCCTTCTTCATCGACAAAGTATCATGTTCCTTCTCTTGAAACTATATTTTTATTCGGTCACATCTTATGTACTTTACTTGGAGCGTCTGTGTGTGCTTTTATTTTTGTTTTGTTATCTTAGTTCTCTGAATAAGTTCATGTGTGGGAGAGACACGCTCCGCTGGTTCGTATGAACACATGTGTTCTTAGCTCATAATATTCATGGCGAAGTTTCTCTTCGTTAAATTGTTATATGGTTGGAATTGGAAAAATGCTACATGTAGTAATTGCTAAAATGTCTTGGATAATGTGATACTTGGCAATTGTTGTGCTCATGTTTAAGCTCTTGCATCATATACTTTTCACCTATTAATGAAGAAATACATAGAGCTTGCTAAAATTTGGTTTGCATAATTGGTCTCTCTAAGGTCTAGATAATTTCTAGTATTGGGTTGAACAACAAGGAAGACGGTGTAAAGTCTTATAATGTTTACAATATGTCTTTTATGTGAGTTTTGCTGCATCGGTTCATCCTTGAGTTTGCTTCAAATAACCTGCTAGCCTAAACCTTGTATCGAGAGGGAATACTTCTCATGCATCCAAAATCCTTGAGCCAACTACTATGCCATTTGTGTCCACCATTCCTACCTACTACATGGTATTTCTCCGCTATTCCAAAGTAAATTGCTTGAGTGCTACCTTTAAAATTCCATCATTCGCTCTTTGCAATATATAGCTCATGGGACAAAATAGCCTTAAAACTATCGTAGTATTTTGAATATGTACTTATGCACTTTATCTCTTATTAAGTTGCTTGTTGTGCGATAACCATGCTTCTGGGGAACGCCATCAATTACTCTTTATTGAATATCATGTGAGTTGCTATGCATGTCCGTCTTGTCTGAAGGATCTGCCACCTTAATGATTGGAGCATGCAAATTGTTAGAGAAGAACATTGGGCCGCTAACTAAAGCCATGAATCATGGTGAAAGTTTCAGTTTGGACATATATCCTCAATCTCATATGAGAATAATAATTGTTGCTACATGCTTATGCATTTAAGAGGAGTCCATTATCCGTTGTCCATGTTGTCCCGGTATGGATGTCTAAGTTGAGAATAATCGAAACGAGAAATCCAAATGCGAGCTTTCTCCTTAGACCTTTGCAGGCGGCATAGAGGTACCCATTTGTGACACTTGGTTGAAACATGGCATTGTAAAGATCCGGTAGTCCAAGCTAAGTAGAACGGGCACTACTAGTATACTATGCATGAGGCTTGCAACTTGTAAGATAATTTACATAACTCATATGCTTTATTACTACCGCTGACAAAATTGTTTCTATGTTTGCAAAATAAAAGCTCTAGTACAAATACAGCAATCGATGCTTTTCTCTTTGAAGGACCTTTCTTTTACTTTTATTGTTGAGTCAGCTTACCTATCTCTTTCTATCTAAGAAGCAAACACTTGTGAACTGTGCATTGATTCCTACATACTTGTATATTGCATTTGTTATATTACTTTGTGTTGATAATTATCCATGAGATATACATGTTATGAGTTGAAACTGCTGAAACTTCATCTTCCTTTGTGTTGCTTCAATACCTTTACTTGATTTATTGCTTTGTTGAGTTAACCTTATGTGCAAGACTTAACATGCTTGTCTGAAGTACTATTTCAAGAAAATCTTACTTTACATTCAGTTATTACTCATACATATTATTGTTTGATCTCATATTCATTGTTGGGATGTATCTACAAATAAAGGTATCAAGATATGGATGCAAAGTCACTTCAGAAATTATTCACCATCTAAGTTATCTGCTCTGGACGAGGCAATTTAAGCTTTAGGATGCTGATAATGTCTTCTGATGATGGTAATTCTCTCATGCATGGCTAATTTATTGATGATACTTAGAGATGTTGTATATGTTATTAAGAAAATCATGATTGTGCCCGAACTAATCACATAATCAGATGCCGAAAGCCAGTTCCTATTTATCATTAGTTTAAAATTTAGTAAACGTAATATTTCAATTTTGGATCGTAAACACCAGCCAGGTTCATTACCTGGAAGACCTAGAACTCACTGAAGAGCAACTTAGGAGGGAATCAGTAGCCAGGCACAGGTATGCCAATGTCTGCGCCAATCTATGGTGTGGTCGCCCCTTTGACCCTCCTGCGCTGCCCTTCCGCCTATTTAAAGCCCCTGCATCGAAAACCCTTACGGAGGAAGCCACGGTACGAGAAAAGTTCCAGAGCCGCCGCCATCGCGAAGCCAAGATCTGTTCCGGCACGCTGCCGGGACGGGGAAGTGCCCCCGGAAGGCTCCTCCATCGACACCACCGCCATCTTCATCACCGTTGCTGTCTCCCATGAGGAGGGAGTAGTTCTCCATCGAGGCTAAGGGCTGTACCGGTAGCTATGTGGTTCATCTCTCTCCTATGTACTTCAATGCAATAATCTCATGAGCTGCCTTACATGATTGAGATTCATATGATGATGCTTGTAATCTAGATGTCATTGTGCTAGTCAAGTGAGTTTTACTTATGTGATCTCCGGAGACTCCTTGTCCCACGTGTGTAAAGGTGACAATGTGTGTGCACCGTGTGGGTCTCTTAGGCTATATTTCACAGAATACTTATTCACCGTTATGAATGGCATAGTGAAGTGCTTATTTATATCTCTTTATGATTGCAATGTGTTTTGTATCACAATTTATCCATGTGCTACTCTAGCAATGTTATTAAAGTAGTTTTATTCCTCCTGCACGATGTAATGGTGACAGTGTGTGCATCCGTGTTAGTACTTGGTTTATGCTATGATCATGATCTCTTGTAGATTGCAGTTAACTATTACTATGATAGTATTGATGTGTATTATTCCTCCTACATAAGCATGAAGGTGACAGTGTGCATGCTATGTTAGTACTTGGTTTAGTCGTTTCGATCTTTCATGCACTCTAAGGTTATTTAAATATGAACATTGAATTGTGGAGCTTGTTAACTTCGGCATTGAGGGTTCATGTAATCCTCTACGCAATGTGTTCATCATCCAACAAGAGAGGGTAGTATAGTATGCATTTATCTATTCTGTTATGTGATCAATGTTGAGAGTGTCCACTAGTGAAAGTCTAATCCCTAGGCCTTGTTCCTAAATATTGCTATCGCTGCTTGTTTACTGTTTTACTGCGTTACTACTGCTGCGTTACTATGTTTACTTCCCCGTAATATTACTACCATCAACCGCACGCCAGCTAGCACTTTTCTCTAGCGCCGTACTACTGCTCATATTCATTCATACCACTTGTATTTCACTATCTCTTCGTCAACTAGTACACCTATTAGGTGGGTTACACAAGAGACTTCTGCTTTGTGGTTGTGGCTGCATGAGAGGGATATTCTGACCTTCCCTCCTGAGTTCGATAAACCTTGGGGAATCCACCTATAAGGGAAACTTGCTGCTGTTCTACAAACCTCTGCTCTTGGAGGCCCAACACCGTACGTCCAATTTGCATCACTATTTTGTATCATAATTTGCTGTTATTCATTGATATATTTCATATTGGGACACAATACTTATGTTATTTCATCTATTTTGCATGTTTCATCATTATTGGAGGATCAAGCACCGGAGCCAGGATTCTGCTGGAAAAAGCACTGTCAGAACGCAATATTTCGGAAGATCAACTGTGGAAGGGAATTTCACGTAAATTCCTATTTTTCCAGATGACGGAGGGAGCCAGAAGGGGAAGAAGAGAGGAGCCACTGTGGGCCCAGACCATAGGGCGGCGCGGCCCATGGCCTGGCCGCGCCACCCTATGCTCTGGGGGCCCCACAGCCCCTTTCGCCTCCTTTTCTTCGCGTACTCCTTCGTCCCGAAAACCTAAGCCACAGAGGGTACCTCACGAAGAGTTACAGCCGCCTCTGCGGGGCGGAGAACACCAGAAGAGAAAAGAGCTCTCCTGTCATGTGTGAAATCCGGCTGGAAATTCTCCCGGGAGGGGAAATCGACGCCATCGCCACCGTCTCATCGAGCGGGACATCATCTCCATCATCATCATCATCATCTCCACCATCTACACCGCCATCACCACCACTGCACCTCGTCACCACTGTAACGATTTGGGTTTGATTGTATGATAGGGGAAACTCTCCCGGCATTATTCTCTACTTGTTATAGATGCTATTGAGTGAAACCATTGAACCAAGGTTTATGTTCAGATTGTTATCCATCATCATATCACCTCTGATTGTATTCCATATGATGTCTCGTGAGTAGTTCGGTTAGTTCTTGAGGACATGGGTGAAGTCTAAATGCTAGTAGTGAATTATGGTTGAGTAATATTCAATGTTATGATATTTAAGTTGTGGTGTCATTCTTCTAGTGGTGTCGTGTGAACGTCGACTACACGATACTTCACCATTTATGGGCCTAGGGGAGTGCATCTTGTATTCGGTTGCTAATTGCAGGGTTGCCGGAGTGACAGAAACCTAAGCCGCCAAGTGATATCATGAGGGATCGCAGATCTCGTAGTTTAAGGCTGTGGTTAGATTTATCTTAATTACTTTCTTGTAGTTGCGGATGCTTGCAAGGGGTATAATCACAAGATGTATTAGTCCTAGGAAGGGCGGTGCATTAGCATAGGTTCACTCACACAACACTTATCAAAACAATGAAGATTATTTAGCTACATGAAGCGAAAGCACTAGACTAAAATTCCCATGAGTCCTCAGGAACGTTTGGTCATTATAAGTAAACAACCGGCTTGTCCTTTGTGCTAAAAAGGATTGGGCCACTCGCTGCAATTATTTCTCTCGCATTTTACTTACTCGTACTTTATTCATCTGCTACATCAAAACCCCTTGAATACTTGTTTGTGAGCATTTACAGAGTGAATCCTTCATCGAAACTGCTGCCAACACCTTCTGCTCCTCGTTGGGATCGACATTCTTACTTATCGAAGATACTACGATACACCCCCCTATACTTGTGGGTCATCAAGACTATTTTCTGGCGCCGTTGCCGGGGAGTGAAGCGCTATTGGTAAGTGGAATTGGTAAGGAAAACCTTTACTATTTGTGCTGATTTTATTTCTGCCTGCTGCTATAAATCATTATGGAGAGATCTTCTCTTCAATTTCTATTTGGGAAATCTACTACTACTGCAAAGGTAGTGGATGAAGCGCCAGGTGAGGAAGTAGTACCATATAAAATACTCTATGAAAATTATTGAACGTGTTATGGATAACCGCTATGAAGGGGATGGAACTGTCCATCCTGGTGATCATTTATTGTTTTTGCATGAATTATGCGGGTTATTCAAATGTGCATGTATTTCTATGAATGAAGTTAGGAAGAAACTATTCACTATATCGCTGTCTGGTAAAGCGGCGCATTGGTATAAATTGCTGAAGAATGGTGATTCTATTGATTGGGAGGACATTGTGCCTTTATTTTATTCCAAATTCTATCCTCCAAGTGAAATTCACAAAGATCGGAACCGCATATATAATTTCTGGCCTCATGATGGAGAGAGTATTGCCCAAGCTTGGGGGAGATTGAAGTCTTTAATGCTCAAATGCCCCATTCATGAGCTTCCTGGTAATGTTATTATTGATAATTTCTATGCAAGACTTTCTTTTCAAGACAAGACCTTGTTGGATACTTCTTGTTCTGGATCATTTACACGCAACAAAGAAGAGTTTAAAAGGGACCTTCTTAATCGGATCCAAGAAAATACTGAAGGATGGGAGAAAACGACAAAGATAGAGAATCAGGTATAATTTATGATTATAAATGCATTGAAGCTTTTATGAATACTGATAAATTTCGTAATATGAGTGCTACATATGGTCTTGATTCCCAAGTTGTTGCAAATCTTTATAAAGCTTTTGCCTCTTATTATGAACTGCCTAAGAAGAATTTTGATAAGTATCATGAACCGTATAAAGATAAAGTTGATTCATCTGTAAACAAATGTGTAGTGATTGAAACTGTTGATAATGTTATTCCTGAAGCTTATATTGAAAAACTCCTTTCCCTGCTAAATGAAGGAGTACTCTGTCATATCTAGTGCAGTTAATAAAAGTGAAAAGAAACCTAAAGAACCTGAAGAACAAATTAAAATTGAACCTGTTGTTGCAATAGTTAAAGATCTTGTGACTGAAAATGTGGAGGATGGTCATATTATTTTCTGTGAGGAAGATGCTTCTAATATTGTTTCACATCCTAATAAATCCAAACAAGTTAGTGTTCCTATGCTATCTGTTAGAATTGGTGATCATTGCTATTATGGTTTATGTGATATTGGTGCAAGTGTTAGTGCTATTCCTTATGAGCTTTACACGGAGATTATGCACGAAATTGGTTCTTGTGAACTTGAAGATATTGATGTGGTTATTCATCTGGCTAATAGAGAAACTATTTCTCCAATTGGTATTGTTCGAGATGGGAAGTTCTATGTAAGATTAAATATCCTCGCTGACTTTTCTGCTGCTAGTGATCATTGTCCTATCATTTTTGGTAGAACTTTTCTAAATACTTGTGGAGCTATTATAGATTGTAAGAAAGAGAAAATTTTGACTAGATTTGCTGGTGAACCTTATGAATTTAACTTTTCTAAATTTACCAAAACTCCTTATAAAGCTGACTTGCCTAGTAATGATTTTAAAATGGAGTAGTGTGCATCTATTGTTCTTGTTCCTAATAATCCTTTGCAGCAACATTTGGAGAATAGCGAGAGTGAAGCTTTTAGGAAAGAAAGAGATGAGCTTGAGGAAATTTTTCTTCGACAACCTATTCTCAAGCATGATTTACCGGTAGAAGATTTGGGTACAACACCGCCACCAAAGGAAGATCCTGTTTTTGATTTAAAGCCTTTGCCTGATAATCTTAAATATGCTCATATTGATGATAAGAAAATATATCCTGTTATTATTAGTTCTAAGCTTTCAGAGATTGAGGAAGAAAGGTTATTGGAAATATTGAAGAAACACCGAGGAGCTATTGGCTATACTCTTGATGATTTGAAGGGGATTTCTCCTTCTATTTGCCAACATGCTATTAATATGGAAGAAGATGCAAAGCCTGTTGTTGAACATCAACGTCGTCTAATTCCGAAGATGAAAGAGGTGGTAAGGAACGAGGTATTAAAACTTCTTGAAGCTGGTATTATATATCCTATTGCTGATAGTAGATGGGTTAGTCCTGTGCATTGTGTTCCTAAGAAAGGAGGAATGACTATGTTGTGCCTAATGATAATGATGAGCTTATTCCTCAAAGAATAGTTGTAGGGTATAGAATGTGTATTGATTTTCGAAAAGTTAATAAAGTTACTAAGAAAGATCATTACCCTTTACCCTTTATTGATCAAATGCTAGAAAGGTTATCTAAAAATACTCATTTTTGCTTTCTTGATGGTTATTCCGGGTTTTCACAAATTGCTGTTAAAGCTAAAGATCAAGAGAAAACCACTTTTACTTGTCCTTATGGAACTTATGCTTATAGGCGTATGCCTTTTGGTTTATGTAATGCTCCTGCTACTTTTCAAAGATGCATGTCTGCTATTTTTCATGGTTTTTGCGAAAGTATTGTAGAGGTGTTCATGGATGATTTTTCTGTCTATGGGAATTCTTTTGATAATTGCTTGTGAAAACCTCGATAAAGTTTTGCAGAGATGCGAAGAAACTAACCTTGTTCTTAATTGGGAGAAATGCCACTTTATGGTTAATGAAGGAATTGTATTGGGACATAAAATTTCCGAGAGAGGTATTGAAGTTGATAGAGCTAAAGTTGAAGCAATTGAGAAGATGCCCTATCCGAGGGATGTTAAAGGTATTCGTAGTGTTCTTGGTCATGTTGGGTTTTATAGGAGATTTATTAAAGATTTCTCTAAAATTTCAAAGCCTCTTACTAATCTTCTTCAAAAGGATGTACCTTTTGTTTTTGATGATGATTGTAAGGAAGCTTTTGAAACTCTAAAGAAGCCTTAACAACTGCTCCTATAGTTGAACCTCCTGATTGGAATTTACCCTTTGAAATTATGTGTGATGCTAGTGATTTTGCTGTAGGCGCTGTTCTTGGACACAGATAAAAATTAAATGTTATTCATTATGCTAGTAAGACTCTTGATGCTGCTCAAAGAAATTATGCTACAACTGAAAAGGAATTGTTAGCTGTAGTCTTTGCTTGTGACAAGTTTAGACCCTATATTGTTGATTCAAAAGTCACCATTCATACTGATCATGCTGCAATTAGATACCTTATGACAAAGAAATATGCTAAGCCAAGGCTTATTAGATGGGTACTTCTGTTGCAAGAATTTGATTTACATATTATAGATAGGAAAGGTGCTGATAATCCTGTTGCTGATAATTTGTCTAGATTGGAAAATATTGCTTATGATCCTGTTCATGTTAATGATAGTTTTCCAAATGAACAATTGGCTGTAATAAAGGTGAGCTCGCGAGAGAGCCCTTGGTATGCAGATTATGCTAACTTTATTGTTTTGAAGTATTTGCCAACCTTTTCAGCTCAGCAAAGGAGGAAATTCTTTTATGACTTGAGGCATTATTTTTGGGATGACCCACACCTATATAAAGAAGGAGTAGATGGTATTATGCGAAGATGTGTTCCTGAATATGAACAACAGGAGATATTGAATAAATGTCATGGAAGTGTTTATGGAGGACATCACGCTGGAGATAGAACCGCACAAAAGGTTCTACAATCAGGTTTTTATTGGCCAACACTCTTCAAAGATGCAAGGAAATTTATTCTATCTTGTGATGAATGTCAAAGAGTTGGTAATATCTCCAGACGCAATGAAATGCCTATGAATTATACTCTTGTTATTGAACCATTCGATTGTTGGGGATTCGACTTCATGGGTCCTTTCCCTTCTTCAGAAGGTAACACTCACATACTTGTCGCTGTTGATTATGTTACTAAATGGGTAGAAGCTATACCTACAAAAAGTGCTGATGGTGAGACCTCTATAAAAATGTTTGTAGATATTATATTTCCTAGATTTGGAGTACCTAGATACATTATGACTGATGGAGGTTCTCATTTTATTCATGGAGGTTTTAGAAAAACTCTTGCTAAGTATGGTATTAATCATAGAATTGCTTCTGCTTATCACCCTCAAACTAGTGGTCAAGTAGAATTATCAAACAGAGAGATTAAAGCTATCTTAGGTAAGACTGTTAATAAATCTAGGAAGAATTGGGCTAGCAAATTGAAAGAAGCACTATGGGCTTATAGAACTGCTTATAAAAATCCTATGGGAATGTCACCTTATAAAATGGTTTATGGAAAAGCTTGTCATTTACCTTTAGAACTAGAGCACAAAGCTTATTGGGCTGTTAGAGAACTAAATAAAGATCCTAAATTAGCCGGTAATAAGAGGTTGTTGCAATTAAGTTCTCTAGATGAATGGAGAAGTGAAGCTTATGAAAATGCTAAACTCTTTAAAGAAAAAGTTAAGAAATTGCATGATAGAAGGATTATCAAAAGAGAATTTAATGTTGGAGATAAAGTCCTATTGTATCGGTCTCGTCTTAGATTCTTTGCAGGGAAATTACTCTCGAAGTGGGAAGGACCATATATTGTTGAGGAGGTGTATCGTTCAGGAGCAATTAAAATTAGCTCTCTCCAAGGCAATGCCACACAAGTGGTGAATGGACAAAGACTCAAGCATTATATCTCGGGTGATTCTTATAATGTTGATGTTGATATTATTCAAGTGGAAACACCGGAGGCTTTCATATCAAAGGACAAATTGACAGTCCGCCAGAACTGGACTTTGAATAGGTAACAATACAGGTAATAAAAAGTCCCCGCGTTTACCTTTCCGAACATTATTTCTGCTGTTTTTAGGAAATATGAAAAATTACGAGTTCGAAACGGAGTGGAAAGGACGCACGAGGGCGTGCCACCATAGGCCGGCGCGGCCTGACCTGGGCCCGCGCCGACCTATGGTCTGGCCGCCTCGTTGCCCCTTTCCGACTCTAGTTCGATCTGGAACCTTCCTTTTGTCGTAAAAATATTTGCTATATAATCCCCCGGACCCCTGGAGGTCCGTAATATCGTTTTCTCGTCGTGTTTTGTTTCGAGCTGTTTTCTGCCAGGATCTGCTTCGGATCTAGATCCACCATGTCCTCGTCGGGAACTCAGAAGGACAACTTTCTTTGAGGACGTCGTCAACCCGTACATGAACGAGCTGAAGATGCACCCCAAAGAGTTGCTGCTCGTGGATGGAGAGTTGCAGATCAAAGATGTCCAGGGTCCTAAGGGAGAAGGGAGTTTGGAAGACAGGATGGAGAAACTGGAACAAGAGGTTTTCAACTACAAGAAGATGGCTGAGCGTGAAGTGGATATCTTTCACAAGATTGTGTCTGAACTCATTGATGGGCACAAGAAGGAGACTGCAAAGTTGTGGGATGATATCTTCTCACTTCACGACACCACCAACAAACTCCAAGCTCAACTCTATGATGTTCATAATCAAAATTGTGAGTATGAAAACAGGTTTAAGCGCATAAGTCATGCTGCTAGTTTCAGGTTTCCGGAGACCAAGATGTCTTTTGTTGATGGAGGGCCTCTTCCATGGAAGTCTGATGACGACAAAGATTCACCATCATCACCGAAGGAGTAATTCATCATCGGTATTGGCATCCCCTTGGTTTGTTCCAAGCTTGGGGAGTGCCGCGGTATCACATCACCACCACCTTTATCTTTTACTATCAAGTAGTGTCATATCATGAGTAGGGAAGTTATCATATGGAATAGTATGCAATGTGGAAGTATCTCTCTTAGTTAGTTATCTATGTATCCGTTGGTGTGAGTTATCGTTATATATGGAATATTAATGAGAAGTCTTATCATTTACTTTTTGCACACCTTATTTTAGTTTGCAATCTCCATTATATGATTACTCTTGACATGAGTATTGATATCACTTTGGGAGCATTAAGTAAATCTATTTGGTTTTGGCAAACTTAGCATTGGTCAATAGCAACAACATCTTGATGTTTAATAAAGAGAGAAATACACTTAGATATATTACTCTATTATCTCTATGCTTAGTATTCTGAAGTTAAAATTGCTTGTGCTTATGAGAAAGATGCATGATTGTTCTATCATATGTATATTTGTTTGTTTCCCTCTATGCTTGCTACCCAACCTTGCTAGCCAAAGACCTGTATTGAGAGGGAATGCTTCTCATACATCCATAACCTTAGACCAAACCTATGCCATTTGTGTCCACCATACCTACCTATTACATGGTATTTTCTGCCATTCCAAGTAAATACTTCATGTGCTACCTTTAAATTATTCAAACTACTACTCCTTATTTGTGTCAATGTTTTATGGCTCATGAGGCTATGGTGTTTTATCTTTCAATCTTGTTGGGGCTTTTTACCAATGGACTAGCGGCACATCCGCTTATCCAATAATTTTGCAAAAAGAGCCGGCAACGGGGTTCCCAGCTCCAATTAATAACTTTCTATTAATTCTCTTCACATGTTTTGCTCTGATTTATCAGTAAGCAAATCTCAATTGGCACAGACACTCCTCCATGGTATGTGAATGTTGAAAGGCACCCGAGGATTCAGTTAGCCATGGATTGAGAAAGCCAAGGTTGGGGGAGTGTCATCCTTAATAAAACTAAATACATGTGTAAACAAAAGAGAAGGGGATGATCTACCTTGCTGGTAGAGATGCCATCCCTCATGGGAGCGCTCTGGAAGGTCTGCTTGGCAAGGGGGTTAGAGTGCCCGCTACCTTCGTTGACAATAACAAACACCTCTCAAAATCTTACTTTTATGCTCTTTATATGATTTCAAAAATTTGAAAAGCTCTAGCACATGATTTAATCCCTGCTCTGAAGGGCCTGTCTTTTACTTTTATGTTGAGTCGGTAAACTTTTTCCTCTATCTCAAGCAAGCAATTGAGTTGTTGTGAACCAATCATTTATGCTATGATTCAGTTAATCATGTCCTTTATACTTTCTTGTTTAGTACCAATTTTATCCGAATGAATATGACTTTGAAGTTATCAATGATTATGAGGAGATTGTTATGCTTGGAAAGCTCAGCTATAAATTCTAATATGAAAGCTTTGCTTAGAAGTACAATCCATTAGTAGTTCTCTGACCAAGAAAGAACAAAGTTTGCCATCACCAACTATGATTTCTCATGCACCTTTACTTGTGATTTCTCTTTACTTATTTCAAGATGAGTTATATGAGGAAGTTGTTTACTAAAGTCTTGTGTGAATGAATATGATGCTTCTTGTCCGTATTTTATTTATCGACTTTTCACTCCATAAACATGTGGTCTTGTTTATCGAAAGTTCAGTTTCGCTTGGGGACAAGCGAGGTCTAAGCTTGGGGGAGTTGATACGTCCAATTTGCATCACTATTTTGTATCATAATTTGCTGTTATTTATTGATATATTTCATATTGGGACACAATACTTATGTTATTTCATCTATTTTGCATGTTTCATCATCATTGGAGGATCAAGCACCGGAGCCAGGATTCTGCTGGAAAAAGCACCGCCGTCAGAACGCAATATTTCGGAAGATCAACTGTGGAAGGGAATTTCACGTAAATTCCTATTTTTCCAGATGACGGAGGGAGCCAGAAGGGGAAGAAGAGAGGAGCCACTGTGGGCCCAGACCACAGGCCGGCGCGGCCCATGGCCTGGCCGCGCCACCCTGTGCTCTGGGGGCCCCACAGCCCCTTTCGCCTCCTTTTCTTCGCGTACTCCTTCGTCCCGAAAACCTAAGCCACAGAGGGGACCTCACGAAGGGTTACAGCCGCCTCTGCGGGGCGGAGAACACCAGAGAGAAAAGAGCTCTCCGG